>OY776114.1:108575343-109186176 GCA_963675035.1 Allygus modestus | reverse complement strand
AGCCGGTCGCAGCGCCGTGTACCGGACAATCAAGATAACCGATCATGGCGGGAACTATACAACCGCCGGGGGTAGTTACTCTCGCTTATCTCTTGTCAGTTAATTGCTCGTGCTCGAGGTGTCGAGTTGATTTAGGGGCGGGCATGTTGAGTCCCCACTTTGGGCGAGGTGTCTTAAGGTGTCTTGGGCGAGGGTCCAACCACGCAACATTTCGATTTTCTACCTGTACCTCCCAAAAGGTCAACGTTAACTTTCTCTCTTTACAGATAATCTATAATGTTTATTTATGGCTCATTTTAAAGAGCAAACAAATAGCTAGCGATTTCAGAGAGCAGAAATTTTACATCCCCAATGGTTTAACCATAAAAAAAATCATTAATATTGAATATTTTAAAATTTATTGTATGATTATTATTGTTTATTTATATAAACATTTGCTAAATGAAACCGTCAAGTATTTCAAAATTAATCATAGAACCAACCAGTATATAATACTCCGTTGAGGAGGGACGTGCTTTGAACCTTAAAAAGAACCTTTAAAAGACCTTTTAAAGAAAGCAGATAGAAACGCCAAGTGTTTCGCCCCCTCTTAAGCCATTGCTTTTGTTTCATTTACACAATTTTTCTGTTATACTATATATTTGCAGCCCCTGCGTTTCGTTTTCTAACATTACAATTTTCATATGTTCTGTTGCCACTGTTATATTCTCAGTAAAAATTTTGGTAATTTGACGCCTGAAGAAATACAATTACGTTAGTGACTTTCTTTAAAAATATAAAGCCATTTTTCTTAGTAAATGTGTTAAAGTTTTAAAACTAATAGAAATATAAAATAAAAAGCATATATACTTCCTTAATCCTTGATATGTGCGGATAAAATTCATCAAACAAGTTTTCATAATAAAGGAAAAACACTATTGCAAGTTCTATTTTATATAATTCATTATTGTAGCAGTAAAGAACAAAATGTAGAAAAAAACCTGAAGTTATAATTCCTATATAGGGTTAGAACATTCAGTTTAAAATTGTATAGAGATTTGAAAGTATACACATTCTAATCCGGTGGAATATTATATAGTACACTGCTGCACAATTAACAAAAGAAGTCTAATGGGGAGTTCAAATCTAAATTAATGTTTGCGACCTCGATGTTGAATTAAGGAAAAATTGTGCAGCCATCCAGCTGCCCAAACAGCTATCCAAACTTAAAAAACAAATCGCAAATCAGAAAAAAGCTATGACTGGGATTGGAGCATACAACGGGACGATAAATCGCACAGACAAACCATTACACAACGAGACATGCTACAACAATGGTATAATTTGTAACTGTCGGGCACGGAGCTGCGCTGTACGCTGTAGCTCGGGCAACGCCGCTATAAACAAGCTATAACCGCTGTAGCTGTGCAGTTGTTTAATACGCGACCGTGACAATACCGTGTGGTGCTGTACCACACGACGGGAGAAAGGGCTGCGATTACATCAACCCGACTAGTAACTAGGCGTTGATGTAATATTATGTAGTAAATGGTGAAGTATGCGATGGAAAAAAGGAGGTTTTAAATGAACGGGTACAACCACGCGGGAGAAAAACCTGTTAAGTAATTAACATATCAGTTAGTTTTATGTTATACATGTTCATAAATATTTGTTTTTAGCGAACTTCCCCTATTGGGAAGAAGCTATTACCGTAGTCGGCATGGTAAGACATAGGCCCGGGACCATGATAACTTTTTGTTTTGAGGTCCCCAGACCCCAAAAACTGCATTCGTTTGAAACTGTATATATATATATATATATATATATATATATATATATGTATGTATGTATGTATGTATGTGTGTATGTGTGTCCATGACCACGATAACCCTCGTAAAAATTATCCGATTTTGATGAAACTTGGTATAAACGTGTAAAGCAACATTTATGACTTTAACTTCGAAAAACCAGCCAGATCGCTCTATCCGATTGTGGGTATTTTAGGTGGGGTTTTGTACCCCAAAAATGGGTTTTTGATTTTTTTTTACATACAATTTTTGAAATAGTCAAATTTAAGTTTTCACCATTGGATTTAGCTTAAAAATACACACAATTTGGTATTTTGATCATTCCTCTACGTCAATTGGTTACCGAGATATTGAAAGTGCTAAACACAGTACGTTGTCTAATGTTATTCTCATGGAGGAAAAGAAAATGTTTGTATCTCGCTTATTTATGAACGTATACTGACGAAACTTGGTATGCAGCTTCATCTCGTTGTGGTCAATTGGTATTTTTTCAAGAAAAATATTTTTTGACAAAGGCTTCCGTAGCAGCAAAACTGCGTACTCAGCCCCTATGTTATTCTTATGGATAATAATTAAATGCTCTGTCTCCCTTAATTATGATCATAAATGAATAAAAACTGGTATACGACTTCACCTAGTTGAGTTATATTGATATTAGCATAAAAACCAATTGTTTGTGTTCCTTGTTGCAGCAAACCTGCGTACACAGCCCCAATGTTATTCTTATGGAGAATAATTAAAATTGTATATATCGCTTATTTGTGAATATATTTTTATGAAACTTGGTAAGTGGCTTTATGTAGTATTAAGACATTTATATCTCCATTGGAAATTCGCTGAGTATGCAGGTTTGCTGCGACGGGGTATTATAAATTTGATCTTTTACTCTTTGTTTTGTTATAGGATGTAATAAAATACGTATTACAACACTAAAGAATATATTTACAATTATACTGATTCATACAGAGACGGTAAACATATATAAAAAATGTATATATATTTACCGTCTGTATGTGAATCAGTATAAGTGTAAATATATTCTTGAGTGTTCTAAGACGTATTTTATTATATCCTGGAAGTAATAACAACACGTAATATGATAATCAAAAAGTTTTCTTTGTTACCAGCTGAGCTGGGCCTACGGTATTTCGGAAGTTTGTGATTGTTTAAGGAAGAGT
Organism: Allygus modestus; assembly: GCA_963675035.1. NCBI lineage: Eukaryota > Metazoa > Arthropoda > Insecta > Hemiptera > Cicadellidae > Allygus > Allygus modestus. The sequence goes on along the minus strand of OY776114.1, from coordinate 109,183,211 downwards.
ACACAATACAATACATATGGATGTTTATCTGATGTACATTTATATATATATATATATAAATTTCAACGAATTATGTTTTTGGCATCTGGGGGCCTCACAAAAATAGTACAACTACACTTAAACGCCAATTAATTGAACAATATTCCATAATAAAAAATCTCACCGGGAATGAAGCAAGCTGAACTATAAGCGGAAAAGGACAAAAACAAGAAAACACATGCAAACAACGTTGTTATCAACGTTATTATGCAACGTTATTATGCAAACAACGTTCTGTATCGAGTCCTTAAAAGCAATATCATCTAGGACCCAGTCTCACAATTTATTTGATATTCTCTAGGCATAAACCTTCACAAGCTGACGGGATAGGTGATAAATTTCCCTTTCACATATAAACGATGCAAGTCATAGAGAGATGGGCATTTGTATACCTTTGGCGAGAAGAACATGACGTAAAAGGGGATGTGGGGGCGAAGAGCAATAGTTGAACAGATAGGCATCACTTAGCGGCAAATGTACTGGTTTTATGTCTCCGACACTAAATGTCCAACACTCGCCGATAAAGTTGTGGTTTATGTGGGACTTGTATGACGAAAGGGAGGAGAAAAGTTCTTGATTATGAAATCCTTGAAAGTGATGTATGGTAAATTCTGTTGTACTTTTCTTGAGTGTGAAATCCTTGGTAGTGACACAGGGTAAATTCTGGTGTATTCTTCTTGTTTATGAAATCATTGATAGTGACACAGGATAAATTCTGGAGTGATATTCTTGATTATGAAAACCTTAATACTAACCCAGGGTAAATTCTGGTATTCACTAACAGTAGAATGGTTTGGTCAGTTTTGAAATCAATTCAGAAATAACGTGATAACTTAGACAGGTGGTATAGTGGTTACAATTGATATGTCATTAGTTTAGTGGGTCGGAATATAGCTCTAGATTTCAAGCTTGGGACATAAAACCACCTAAGCAGTAACAATGATATTTTAATGTAAATAACAATGTAATTAGTAAATGTTATCAATACTTTGATTTGAAATGATAAATCAAATATTATTCGCGTTAAAGCATCTTCATATGTATACAAGATGTTTACTGTATTATAAAACTAATAAAATCACCACTCTTCCACTTTTAACAAAACGTTATAATATTTAAACATTATAAAGTGGACTTTCAGATTATAAGGGCACGTTTCAATAAAGTATTTTTTTATAAAGTTAAAACCGACTTCTTGCACCATTGTAACAAAGTTTAATACAATAGTCTAAAGTCATTAGATTTTTTACACTTGTAATACGGGTTTTTAATTTTTTCCAGTTTATAATTTGAATTCTTATAAACATGATTTACAACTTTAAAATAAATTACAATTGGTAACATCAATATTTACAACTACAATATTCAAAACACGTGGAGAAACGTTTTCAATGTATTTATTTGAACTACAAACCATAAACAGTTGTAGAAACAGTTTTGGCGATAAAACCACTTTCTAATACAATGTAATATATTTTATGGCAGCATAAAACAGCAGGAGCTCTGTTCCTGTTTGATTTCAACTAGAAAGCGGGCGTGAGAGATACATTTGAGTTTACTAAGGACAATATTGGTCATATTTTTCTTCAATAACGCACTATAAATTTAACTTTAAACATATATAGCCTACTCGCTGTTTACCATTTTTTTTAGTTGAAGCCCACAATGTTCCTTCTAATTACACATTTACTGACAACAACACTATAGCACTTTCTCCAATGTATATACAATCTGTATCTAACCCTCGAAAAGCGCGAAAAGCGTCAAAGCACCCTATCCAACGCCACAACACTGGAGACTTCAACGAGTGGACAAACTGAAGTCTTCGCGTATTCTACTGTTTTAATTCAAACTAGGGGATCAATTCAGTTATTTTCCCTGTGAGATTACTCAGCTCTAATAAGGTTTAAAATGTTTATATTGTGTGGCCATTCCAGTAGTAATTTGTAATGTCTGTTTTCATGGTTGGGCTCTGAATATTAATGTTTTTTAACCCCTAAAGACAATCTAGAAAGTAATAGCTACATGTATTTATTTATTCTAAACGTATTTACACAATTAATAAATTCTGTTATAATTTAGATAGTGGTAAAGTTATGTGTCTTGAATATTGTGGAATCAAACATAACTTGTTTTGTATGCTAAGAGTTCAGGGTTCATAGCTTAACAAACTCAAAACTACAACAAAATTAAAGGAAATACTCTCTGGGTTTTTTACAACAATTTACCTCATCTAAATATTGTTTTTTTTTTCATTACTGGCACCTAAATAGTGAAGACTGTGTTCCAGTTTAACCGAAACGCGACATCACAGAGTGACCTCAAATTCATAAAATGCTTCCTTAATCATAAATGCCCCGCGCCAAGGTCTAACTGCAGTCCTTGAAGGATGGTTATTGTTGTATCTCAGTCTGAATCTTTGTTTAATAACTGTGTTAGACATATTTTTAATAAACCAACCAACGTCCTGTGCCGTGTGTGTGTGTGTGTGTAAAAACAAGCGTCCAATGCGACCACATTGCGTATTACTGGCCTAACGTAACCTACCCTAGGCTTTTGTTTGCTGTATAAGGCAACCACAATAAATCAGATAATCAAACTATAGCTGATAAAAAAACCTTTTGAGTCACTCTTTCGTAAAAACTTCTATCCCCAATGAATTAGCGAGGGAGAGTTTTAAAGTACAAATTTTAAAGCACGTGCACAAAGAATAAACAAACTTTTTAAGTCACTCTTTCATAAAAACATCTATCCCCAATGAATTAGAGAGGGAGAGAGTTAAAAGTACAGATTTTTAAAGCACGAGCCCAAAGAAAATTAAAAATCGCAAGAATGTCGGGGTCCCGAGGCTGGGTCAGTGGTTGGCTGGATGGACGCCACATTCCCCCGAGATAGAGCTATTAATTGAATGTTTGGCCGCCGAATCCGCGGCTCAGGGTCGTAAAACTTAATTAGGACCCGTGATTACCGTTAGTTAGCGTTATTGTGGTCGCCCCCCGCAGCGCGGTCTCGCCGGACCGGGCTGGAACACTGTAACGCTCTCGTGTTGTAATGTGTGATTGTTCTGGAGGGTATAACCGGATTTGGGGATTCGAGTGTGCTAGGGGTGTTTTCCGGGAGTTCTTACAGTATGTTGTGTTTTTCTAAACGAAATTTTTTTAAGAGGAGGCTCCAGTCACCAGCTTCTACCGGCTTCCCCCTAGCAAGTAACTTTTAATTTCGTCCCTCTAAAGAAGGGCTCCAACAATGAAACATTTTACGTTTCTACCTGCTTCCCCTGCTGGCCCTGAGGCCAATGTTAACTTTTAAAATTTCATCCCTCTTCCATCGGTAATCCGAGATTTTTGCCTGATAGCACATTTTATAGAGCAAAGAAATTTCTAGGAGCAGTGCGCATGATTATAATATGTCAAATAATAATAGTTCAATCAAAGTCCAAGATATTAAATATTTGCAATTTTTGTTTAACTATCTATGAAATAAAAAATGCTTACTGAAATAGTTAGGTATTTTCTTGCTCTTTAAAAACAATTTCGAATGATCAGTTGAGTCGAGACGTGTGGGGAAGTACCCAGAAAAGCAAGGTAGAGCGGTTACAGTATAAGTAAAACGCTACCGATAAAACTGAAATACAAGGCCTGGGATTCGAACCCGCGACAGGGACGATGCAACGGTTCCGTAATCCGTTGCCTTGACCCACTATGTCATGCGCAAAATATATGGGCTATGTAATATTTTTTTAGTTTAAGAAGTAGGTATCAAGGATAAGGGGAGAGATATGACACATTTAAGTTTCACCGCTCGTTGGATTAGCCCACTAATTTTAGGAAGTAAAACGTATAAATATTAGCTGTTAAAGCTTTTTAGCGAATTTCCCCTATAGGGAAGAAGCTATTACCTTAGGTCTCATGGTAAGACTTAAGCCCGAGACCATGATAACTTTTCATTTTGGGGTCCCCAGATGCCATAAACACCATTCGTTCAAATTTGTATATATGTGTATATATATATATATATATATATATATAAAATAAAGTAAAACCAAAATTTTATAGGTACGTTTTTTATGTGTTTTATATATTATATATATATATATATATATATATTAATTTTATATATATTTGAACGAGTTCGAAAACCAAGCGAATCGCATCATCCGAAGGGGGGTTTTGTACTCCAAAAATGGGTTTTTTGGGGTTTCCACATGTAATTTTTATTTAAAACAAATTTTAATTTTTACTATTGAATTCAGCTTAAAAAATTTGGTATTTTGATCATTGCTCTACGTCAATTGGTGACTGAGATATTGAAATTGCTAAACTCAGTACGTTGTCTAATGTTGTTCTTATGGAGAAAAATAAAAAAATTATCTCCCTTATTTATGAACATAAACAAACGAAATTTGGTATATGGCTTCATCTGGTTGTGGTTTATTGTTGTTTGCACAACAAAACTATTTTTCATCTGTGGTTCTCGTAGCAGCAATCCTAGGTACTCGGTCCCCATGTTATTCGTTCGGAAAATAATAAAAATGTTATATATCGCTTATTTATGAATATATACGGATGAAACTTTGTATGTGACTTCGCATAGATTAATTTTATTGATATTTGCATAAAACCCATTATTTTGTATTCCTTGTTGCAGCAAACCTGCGTACTTAACGCCAATAGAGAATAGTTCATATTTTAAATATCGCTGGTTCGTGAATATATTTCTTATGAGTCCTGTTAAGTGGCTTAATGTGTTATGTTATATATTCATTGGAAATTCACTGAGTATGCAGGTTCGCTGCAACGGGGGTATTTCATGTTGCAGAGTTACTGTTAAAGTTTTATAAAATTTTCAAAACTAAATTATTGCAATTGATTCATGTAGTGATGAGTAATTTATTTGACAAATATAAACATAACGTAAATTATTGATTTTGCATTGAGGCAAAAAGATTGCTAAATTTTCATTGTTATTACTCTACTTATCTGTTACCGTTATTTACGCTTTTAAAAGTGGAAAACAAAAGTTACCTTTGCATGTAAAAGATGAGAAACCAGTTAAACACATCATTTTATAAAACTCAATGTAGAATTCCATCATTTCGATACTAATCTTAAAGGTAACTGGATGTGAATAAATATTAAATAACAACCCAAAGTCAAAATTTCTAAAACATATTAAATATAGATCTGAAATTGCAATTCCGTCGTCAAACCTAATGTAAATAAACTTATACTTAGTTCTGCTACGTTCAAACGTATATTTAGTTTAATTAAAGTACAGGAATATACCGTTAACCTGTCAATCACTCCATCACATAATAGGCCCCTACGCATGCGCATCATTAATCGAGACGGCACGGCGGCAAGTTGCAGAAAGCGTCGATAACTTGTAAACCCTCATAATTGAAAACGACCATAAATCGATTACAAAAGAATTAATATGGCGTACCGTAGATGACCCTGATAAGTACCGGCCTTCGCTGGGAAATGAGATAATGAAATTAGCCATCGCAATAATGACGGGGTAGGGAGCTGAAAATTGATTACATAATAACCACCTATCCCCGGACACCTACCGGTCTACGCGAAAACTGCGGGAAAACTGAAAAAGGAGAGTTTTAATATTCATGAAGCTAGTTGTGTAATATGACTTGAAGCAAATACAGCGTATGTAAACGTTAAGGAAGTAGTTGGTTTTAAAAGGATTTTAACATGCATTTGCACTTTATGGTTAGGATTTAGACACTCCTATCCTGTCAGCAATCAGCAAACGAATCAAATCTAAAAACTCTTCAATGAAATAATTAAACATATTAAAACAATTTTCAACCATAATATGTATAGCACTATAACATGCTACTCGGATTTAAAACACATTTGTAAAATATTATCCGGTCTACTGTAAAAGAATTGGTACAGATAAAGTGATCACAGATTTGTAACATTCTCATACTATTCTATGTGGTAGCTTACAGCAAACGCCTAAAAGCACTGCTACCTATCTTCAAGTAATAAAAGTACTAACATTTTTCTTTCCCATTTAATGAAAACCTCTTAAAACCTACTGTCGCATAGTCGCGACCCCGGCATTTGTCCCACTCGATCCTCAACAAAAGAAGCGGCGTTCAAACAAGCATCGCCATAAATCATCCATTCCGTGGTCTTTGCCGGTAATCACAGACAATCGCCGGTAATCACAGCATTCATGATTATAAAGTCCTCGTATTTATGGCGGCGTAGGCCCCTGACACGACCTGCTTAATTACAGACTCAATTGTTCAAACAGTTCCGTCCGCCGCCTGCTCGTACCAACGCGATTTATTGGTTTCGGCATGTTTAAACCACGACGATTTCTCTACACGATGATATCGGGTCGGTGTAAATATTTGCTTTACAAATTGATCCTGGTAGTAATATTAGGATTCTATGCAAACTTGTAATTATAAACTTGTCGAATCCAGTCTACTTTTTAGCGAATTTCCGCTATAGGGAAGAAGCTATTACCGTAGTCGGCATGGTAAGTCTTAAGCCCGAGACCATGATAACTTTTCGTTTTGAGGTCCCCAGACCCCAAAAACACCATTCGTTCGAAACTTTATATATATAAATATATATATATATGTGTGTGTGTGTGTGTGTGTGTGTGTGTGTGTGTGTGTGTGTGTGTGTGTGTGTGTGTGTGTGTGTGTGTGTGTGTGTGTGTGTGTGTGTGTGTGTGTGTGTGTGTGTGTGTGTGTGTGTGTGTGTGTGTGTGTGTGTGTGTGTGTGTGTGTGTGTGTGTGTGTGTGTGTGTGTGTGTGTGTGAGCACGATAACTCTAGTAAAAATTATTAGATTTTTATCAAATTTTATATAAACGTGTGCAGCAACTTTTATGACTTTAAAATCGAAAACCAGCCAGATCGCTGGGGGTATTTTGGGGGTTTTGTACCCCAAAAATGGTTTTTTTTGAATTTTTTACATATAATTTTTGAAATAGTCAAATTTTAAATTTTACCATTGGATTCAGCTTAAAATAACACACAATTTGGTAATTTGATCATTCCTCTACGTAAATTTGCTACCGAGATATTGAAAGTGCTAAACACAGTACGTTGTCCAATGTTATTCTTATGGAGAATAATAAAAAAATTATATCTCACTTATTTATGAACGTATACTAATGAATCTTGGTATACAGCTTCTCTGGTTGTGTTCTATTGTTATTTGCACAAAACAGCAATTTTAAGGATTATTCCCGTAGCAGCAATTCTGCGTACTCAACCCCATGTTATTCTTATGGAGGATAAGTAACATGTAATGTCTCCCTTATTTATGAACATAAATTAATAAAACTTGGTATGTAGCTTCACCTAGGCGAGTTATACTGATTTTAACATAAAAACCCATGTTTTGTGTGCCTTTTTGCAGCAAACCTGCGTACTCATCCCCCATGTTATTCTTATGAAGAATAATTAAAATTGTATAAATCGCTTATTTATGAATATATTTTTATGCAACTTGGTAAGCGGCTTTATGTGGTATCAAGATAAATATATATGCATTGGAAATTTGCTGAGTACGCAGGTTTGCTGATACGGGGGTATTATTAATTTAAGAGTGTAGTTTCCAAACTTTAGCCGGTTTTTAAGTCCGATTTTACGATAACCCTTCTATGCAAACAATACTAATAACGATTCTTAAATTTAACCGTTAGATAGATTTTATAAGTTGCTCCAGTCAACAAACTACAATGTATAATTTATTCCGGATTATACAAAAAAAAGGGAATAAACGTATCAATTCTTGATTAGGTAAAAGGTAAAAACAATATTTGGGTGTAAGAATGCAAAGTGTATGGCGCATGCATAAAAACACACTAGAATTTGTGTTTTTAAACTTTGTAAAAACACCCATCAGCTTAGTCTTACTTGATCATAAAAGTTTCAAAGATTGATGCTTGAAATCGATTCCAAAATGACGCTATACTTCAACTCGAATGATTTGAATTAACATACACTTATTATACTATACAGTGTATTTTAATGCACTCTAAAGTCAGAGTTGTATCGTGCTTTAGTTCCTCAAACCACAAACTACCTTTTCATTACGAAACATGACTATTCAAGTACAACACCGGGAAACCCCTTACACATCACCGATTTTCCGTTTCCGGTTTTCCTCAAAGTTCAGCTCATCCTACTTGAGCTGAGACTGAGTCGAGATGACTCAACCATCGAGCAACCGACTGATAACCGAGTCAATACTGTGTTTGCTTTTCCCGCGATAACAGGTGACATCAGGCGATAGAGGTTCAGTCATTAGTTTTTTATCAACAGACGTCTTGTGAAACCTCTTCTTGGAGGTATAAAACCATTAAAATCGCCAGAGATAACCGTGCGGTCTTGCCAACATTAGCACATAGTCGTTCGTTCCGACACTAGATTGTATTCGTACAGTCAACAACACTCGACGACGAAGATTGTTTTGTCAATATCTTGTGAAATTAAGATAACTTTTGGTTTCTGGAGATAGTTTTTATCAAAGGGGTTCCAAGTTTATAATGTTATCCTAATATAATTGCGTGAGGAAAGAGCGGTAAATTTGTACCTTTGCGTACGCTTCTGAAGGTCTAGAAGGTTAGAAAACCTAGAAGGCTGGACCTTAAAGGTTGGGAAACCTAGAAAAGCTGAAAATAGGAACATTCATTCATAGAAGATTAAATTGGGAAGAACCCAACGATTCCAATATTTGTTTCAGCCTTTGCTGTTTTTATAACCCCTTTTCTGTTAAATAGGTCATGTTTAGGATGCATTTTTAATTTAATAAATTTTCGTTTATGTGTCTAAAATTGCTACTTCATATTTTGAGTGTGAAAATAAACTGATGAAGGTTTTTGGTATTTAAAAATATTTTTGAAATCTAAATAAATTAAAAAGGATTTGGAATATTTGTTTTTTGTTTAATGTCTATGCGCTCTAATACCACTCAACCGATTGCAATGAAACTTTGCATTTCGTTCAGATTGACTCGCAGAATGTTTGTAGCCACTAATCAAGTCCTGCGACCTTAGGGCTATGCCCTACTGGACTTAAAGTTACTATGCTATTCTTATGAAGGAAATATTTGTCATGATTTTTCAACACAATTCTTGGGCGTACGCCGGAAACCGCTAGTTTGAAATAAGAAAGATTTTAAAAAAAACAGTAAGAAGTGGAGCGTATTTTATAGTATGTTTCAATTGAACCATTAAACACATTTACTAAGAGAAACGAACAGTTCATTTTTTCACCTACAAATATCATCAGTTATATAACGTAACAAACTAGATACGTAAAATAATTCATACTAACTTCAAAGGTACTTTGTGGACATTAAAAAACTCTTTATGACTATATTACACTCCACTGTATCTTAAAACTCTCGTCAAAATAACAATGACCATATACTTTCTTCGGTAGCAAATGAAGAATCATATCTTTAAATATCCATCACGTAATGCATTGAGTTACAACAGTTGTTATGACAACAATGAAATGTAGGAGGAAATCTTGTAAAACAGCTGACTCCGTGCCAACAATTAAACACCTGGCGGACATCAGCTGTTTAGCAAGCAGTAAACACGGTGCAATCAGCTGGGTTGTTAGTTGACCTAATAGTCCCCCTGTAATTTGACCAGACCGCTTCTATGATTCGGCCAATAGAACCAACTGTTATTACTTTTGATAATGGATACAGCAATTCCGATCCATTATTTTAATGGTTAGTGATCAATAAAGTTCCAAAAATTACGATAGTTTTTAATTTAAGGTAGCGATAAACTTGAGAAAGGTTTCCATGTAACTGAGAATACTGTGTAATTTGTACGAAATCTAATTAAACGTAAGCTATAGCCTATAATCGTAGCTTTTTAGAAACATATCGTAGCGAATAAGGTATGTTTTTATACAAAATTTCCATTTTACTACCTACTGAAAATGTAAACCCCCTTTTGATAAGTTTCATTACTTTATTTAAACAATTTAAAAAAAATAATACTACAAGCAGCATTAAATTGCTTCCTAGCTTTTTAAAACAGTTCAGCAAACTGGAGGAAGATGACATCAAATACTACCACTAGGAACAAATATTTGTTCAAGTGAAAAGAAAAAACGCTCTTGCAATCGGATTCTAGAACAAAAATAACAACAGCCTATTTAACTTACAGAATATAGTTTTTGTTTTTAACTTGTAATTGAATATGCGATTAAGGACTAGGTTCGCAAAATTGACATTTCCTACCACAGGCTTTTGCATGTGGTTCTGTGTGGTGCGGGCCCCCTTTGTGCTGCGGACCCTCTTTGTGGTGCGGCCCCCTATGTGGTGCGGGCCCCTAGGAGGGGGCCCGCATCATGCCCTGACCACTTATCAAGCCCTTCATTCACAATTTTGCTAACGGATGTACCATTTTTAATTTTCTGTGGTGTTTCCGAAGAAATAGTTTCATCTTCAATTTCACTTTATTCATATTTCCCAACACATACCTTCGCAACGTACCTTCGCTCACCACAGACATATGAGACCCACATCTCAAAACACAGTGGTACGACATAACTCTCACCGGCCCAACCATTTGTTACGGCTTCAGCCATACAATTACACACGGAGCCGATACGCAGCGCTGCAAGTTGTATCAATTTGTATAGGATCTGAGGCCTTCGGGCCGCCGACAGGTCATATATCGGTATGACGTATGGCCGTGATACCAATACATAGAGGAATGTCGGAGTGTCCAGCTTCGCAAGGTAGATCCACAGAGAAAGAACGATTCGTTATTCTGTGTCAGATCTGCGCAAGGAGGTTTATTGGTGATACTGGAAGCATTAACAAAATTGCGAACCACTGCCATCATGTTTGTGCGAGGAAAAGAACTACTCGCTGGAATCGAACGAGTCAACAAAGTGATTCGAAGGAATACTTATTCATAATATGAAAATTAATAAATTTGTATTTGTTACATAATATTTAAAAATATATACGTAAAGTACACACACGAATAATCTGTTACGATTTTGATTAATTTTATTCCATTGATTTGAATGATCAAATTCACTTAGAAGAATCGAACAACCCATTTCTGCGGTTCAAAGAGCGAGAGTTTTCCTCACCAGTGTACCAACCTGAAAAATTCATCGGCTAGATTTTTCAACGCAAATCGATAACCAGAGTTGTCTGCAGTGTTACCAATCCATCCTTGGATTTACGTTTTGATAGTTTTATACTTCACGTTTGGCTTTGATTTTAATTTCATATCGATCCAAAATATTCGTTTTTTAGTGTTTTTTCGGTGCTACTGGTAAATTCTCAAAATAATCCTTTCAAACATAAATATTTAAACTGGTTTTTAGATTATAACTTTGTAACGTCATCTTTGTACAAAGTAAATAAATGAAAACTGAGTTTTAAATCATATTACCCTGTTAAGATACACCAGTTCGAGCAATCCGTAATTTTTACCAAGCGAGGACAGTCATTTCGTTACTGCGCCCCAGAGGCACTATCGGCAAGGGGTACTTGAGGTTAAAACTTAAATATGTTCAAATTGAAGTTAGTTTCTTATATTCATGCATCATTAAAATATTTAAAGATATTTAACACAAACTACAGCACATCTGATTCGAAATTGCCAGGGCCGTACTCAGGGGGGGACAACTGCCCTGGGGCCCGGGTCCAACGAGGGGGGCCCGGGCGGCCGGGCCGGTGTCTTATTTTCGACACTGTCGTCAAAAAAAGGGTCACCAACTTGGATTCGGACGGCAAACAGGGCCCACACAACCAGGCCTGCCCAGGGGCCCGTGAAAGCTGAGTACGGCCCTGGAAATTGCAATTCCTAAAATATGTTTTACTACACCCCTTTGATACAAAATGAACCTGCAGTGTGTCCGGCTTTAATTTTTAAATATCAAAATATTTAATAGTAACAACAAAGTCCTAAAAAGTTCGGGAACACACAAGCCAAAAGCCCCAAACCCATCTGGGTGTTACACGTCCCCCAATACGCGTTAACGCACACTTTACTATACCATCACCAATCAAACCCAAACCAGTAATAGCAGGGTTCTCCCGTTTAGGTTAGCGTGGACCATAAACCATCGGAAGCATTAGGCAACAATTAAACAGCTGTAACAGCGAGTCTCTCTAAATCAGCTGATATTTAGCCGGTCCAATCACCTGTTGCTAGGGAGGAGGGGTCTAATCACAGAGTGGAGGATTATAACTCGGTTTTACTGTCGTGTAAGCCCACCAAGCGTACAGTTTCATAATTATACCCGTAAATATTTGACAATACGTGACCAGAGTGCCTATGACGTTTTATACGGGACCGTTTAGCACTCGATACATTGTTGGGACCAGTTTGGTCTGATACCGTGATAAATTCAAAGTGATAAATACACAGTGTCAAAGAGCGCCAATGTTGTGGACGTCATTTCTACCACACGATATATAGTAAAGTGTTGTTTAACAATTTCAATTCGTAATTTACAATAATTTAAAAAATTTTGATGTTTTTAAGTGATACAAATTAAAGATTATGACTTTTCACTACAGTTCAATTAGCTTTTACCCCAAATGATTACAGTAGTATAAAATCAGGACATCCTCACTGTTGATACCAAAATGTATATAAGTTTATATATAGTATTGGTTAATATATATATATATATTATTATAATTACATTTACATGTGCGAATCCTTGCCATCCCCGCAAATATTGACGAATCAATTCCAAACAGTCACCTTATAGGTCTAAGTAAACATGTGGTATTTGCATCCACAATAGTTCATTAAGTGGGACAACAGATTATTCCCCATCTGAAACCCCATATTGCTCATTGTTCCTAGTAATGGCCAACGAAACAAACCGTAGAGAACCGGATTCGACACCGTTCCCGACATCAGTGACACCAAAGAACTGTGACACGGACCCGTGACAGGGAACTGTTCCTATTAGCAAGTCAGAACGTTATTTGCATAATGATTTAGTGGCGGGCTATTTTTAGTGAATGAATCGCTTGCGAACTGGCCACTACAACATTCCAGCACGGTCTTGTACGACTTGTTGTTGTAACCATAAAACAGACCCGTCTGATGACTGTGTTTGCACCAGACGGGAATAAAATCGGACCCGGCGTGTATCCTTGGGGTACTCCACAAGGTTTGAACATAACGGTTACGCGGCTAGAGTCAAGCGACATGTAGACACAGTTGATCGTAACCATCATAAAGATAATTTATTCTAAATATTTATTATTTATCTCTGTTAAAGTTTAAATAAATCATACTGAAAGAAATCCACTTTATCCGCTCAGTCAATACTTTCTCAAGGTCTCAAGATCATTAAACATCTACTGTGGAGTTCTAAGAAAAGTCTATTGAAAGGTAATCTTTACATTTACAGCCATAACGAATCAGCTCTGAGAGGATAAGCCACTGCTTTCTAAAAAGTTTACATAATTTCCTTTTCTTTAAACCGTTAGTAGTTTCCACTGAGACGGATACTCTAGGTACATATTTGAATCACAAAAGCCCAACAAGGTTAAAGATTAACACAACATCTACGTTTATGTTTAGTTTATACAGTATATAGAATTTTATCTGTAACGTACTTAACGACATTTTATTTTTTATATTAAAGCACACGGTATGATGTATGTTTCAAAGAAAAAATGTCAAAAGAAAATCCCCCCGTTTCAAGCACATTTTCGTAAATTATTTGTTGAGAACATTGTTATTAAATGTAATAGTCGCATGTGTATATATTACAGGATTTATATGATTACCACGGTCTGACAGTAATCTTCTTCGGTCCAGTTACTCCTAACTAGAAATTGTGTAATTTAAACAAACTATAAATGTTGCTGCGCGGAAGAACATATTTTATTTTATTAATGAATCAAAATCAACTTTTTTACAGAATTTCAAAAACAAACCTGATGTAGGTCAAAAGGTTATCCGTCGAGTAAACCCGAGTCTCGGCGGCACAACTGAAGTTGAGTACAGGAAAAGGTAATAAGCAGGACAAATGTTTACCCCAGCTCACGACGCTCACACACACACTCTCACACGCACACACACGCAGTGGTATAACAAGGCGGTTAGAAGCAGAAACGAGAGAAAGCCGGGACCGCACTAACAAAGCGGCCGCCGTAATTACACGTATTCCGAACACGGTAAATATTTCGATCGGGTATTACAAAATCGATTTTCATGTGACGCGCAAAGTGGTCAATCTGACGGTATCATTACCGATAATTAATGATGTTGGCCCCCGAGCGCCGCGATGCTAGCCGGATCCCCCGGATGACAGGGGTTTCTCCCATACGAGGCAATTTTCGGCCGGATTTCACGTGTGGTATGTAAATGCGGTTGACACGGAGGCTGGGAGCTAATGGCTCTCGTGTTTGGTATTAGCTGTAAATCGGCAGCCCATAAACATGCCTCCGGGCAGGTTTGATAGGTTGGTTCAAAGCGGATCTGTCTGAAAGGCTGAGTTTCCACGAGCTATTGTAAACTTAACTCGAGTGATAAAAAAGGTGCATAGTATAATTTAGACGTTTTAAATTATACAGTATACAGTATGTGTTCAACAAATTGTCAGTGTGGGTGGGTGGTTTAGTGTGTGTCTGAAGATGAGTTTGTCAAAACGCGCCAACCATTCAAATGGATAATCTGGGACACGAGGCAGGTGAAACCTTTTTTACACTCGTCAACGTGGTTCATAAATACCACAACAATATGAAGTACTGTATACCGTGTAGGTTTAGATGATGAAATATGACAGCTTATCCGGGCCTATGTAATGCAAGTAGAAGAAACTTCTCAGCGTTTAAAGAATAGCACCCGTCCAAAACAACATTGCAACAAACAGAGCCAGACCTCACGCAGGCATAACAAAAAAGGAGTAGAGGCACAAAAATATACACGGTCCTATGTACGAGCGAACCGTGTTTGTTTGTTTGTTTGCAAGTTTTATCATGGAATCCAGCGGAACGATTTTGTTAAAACTTTGTAATTAGGGGCTTCTGGATCTAAAAAATCGATTGGTAAAACCTCACGCCGGAAAAATTCATATTTTTGTTATAAATCTCATTTCAAATGTTATTATTGTGCTTATGGAGTTTCAAATAAAAACAAAGGATCATAACAGCTGTGAATAAATTAACCAGTGAACTGTCAAAGTAGCACTTACAAAGGCAAAGTATCAAAACATGATTTCTTGAAAACAGTGACGAGAACCATTGACCAAATTTCCTTTAGAGTGTATACATTTTTCACCCACAAAACGAACCAAACATCACCGATTATGGCTCGGTCTCCCCGCTACTGGATTTAAAGCAGAAAGATTGTTTGAAAGACTCTGAAGAAGGTTACACTCAGTAATTCAGTCCCTGAGATCAAAACCGTTCTAACTTAACTTTTCCAAAACTCCTGCAAACTTTGGATTAAACTTTCCTCTGACCTCCTCAAAGACCACCACGAACTAACATCAAACACCACATCTCAATTTCCACTGACCTTCTCCTCTCCGGCATCACCTTGATTGCCAAACCTCATTTTCATCGATTCTCGACGGTGTATTCCTCGCAATATCGGATTCTGAGGTTGGTGCGTTCTCACACATCGAGGAGAATAAATTAGCCGGTAGACCTCTTATTGAATGTAAATCTAGTGGACCGTGCACAATGAGGACCGGACCGCAGGGAATCCATCAGCGCATCCATGTGGTGTCCGCATTAATTTAATGTCCGATCGAGGACCCAGCTCTGTTCAAAGGTCAGCCGCACGCCGGGATACAAGAGACCAGCGCAGCGAAGACAAACGGGCACAGGATGTACTGTACACATGCTACAATAACAGTAAAGCAATCCGACATTTCCTGTCTACCGATATAACTGACGGTGATATTTGTATTCAATCAGATTTTATTGTTCACACCATTGTTCTGCGGATATCATGTAGGATTTCTCGAGTTATAGGGTCGTGTGGTTACCGTTTGTGTAAGGTCAGTCGTGAATGGATGTGAACGGTTTATTGTTTACAAAGGTATATTTCTTTATAAATAAAACACCCCCGTTGCAGCAAACCTGCATACTCAGCGAATTTCCAATGAATATATAACATAACACATTAAAACTTTTAACAGGATTCGTAAGAAATATATTCACAACATGCGATATTTAAAATATTAATTATTCTCCATAAGAATAACATTGGGGCGTTTGCTGCAACAAGGAACACAAAATAATGAGTTTTTATAAAACTATGAATTGAACTCATCTTGGTGAAATCACATACCAAGTTTCATCCATATACATTCATAAATAAGCGATATATAACGTTTAAAATTATTTTACATAAGAATAACATGGGGACTAAATACCTAGGTTTGCTGCTACGGGAACCGTAGGCGAAAATATTTTTTGTGCAAACAACAATAAACCACAACCTGATGAAGCCATATACCAAATTTCGTCAGTTTATGTTCTTAAATAAGCAAGATATACAATTTTTCTTTTTCTCCATAAGAATAATTAGACAAAGTACTGTGCTTAGCACTTTCAATATCTCAATTATATGAAATATATAAATTGACTTAGAGCAATGATCAAAATACCAAATTGTTCGTTTTTTTATGCTGAATTTCAATAGTAAAAATTAAAATTTGATTTAAATACAAATTACTGTGGAAACCCCAAAAAACCCATTTTAAGGGGTACAAAACCCCCTTCGGATGGTGCGATTCGTCTGGTTTTCGAACTCGGTCAAATAAAAGGCACTTTACACATTTGTACCAAATTTGATTAAGATCGGACCTTTTTTACGAGAGTTATCGTGCTTACGTTACACACACACACACACACACACACACACACACACACACACACACACACACACATATATATATATATATATATATATATATAACATATATAAAAATTTGAACGAATGGTGTTTTTGGCATCTGGGGACCTCAAAATGAAAAGTTATCATGGTCTCGGGCTTAAGTCTTACCATGAGACCTACGGTAATAGCTTCTTCCCAATAGAGGAAATTCGCTAAAACATCTTGCTACGAATTCCAGTAACCATATACCCAGTAAAAATTGAAATACTTCCTTCGCAGCAAACTTGCTTACTCGGCGTATTTCCAATGCAAGTATTTATACCTCACTACAACTTAAAGCATCTTCGAAAATGTAATCGAAATATAACCATGAATGGAATATAGCTGCTGCCATCGTACCCGGTTTCACCCGGGAGTACAACAGCCGTGTGTGCTGTTTCTGAGGTTAACCCGTGGAACTACAGTACTTCGACTCATGATCAGCTGAGAGAATTTACATCAACTTAAGCCGAAGAGAATGTTTATAACGCAACACAAGATTATAACTTTTAAGCCCCGTGGGGCATGGCCCTATGAGAATTTCCTAAAATCCCTTCTTAGTGGTTACCTACATTATGGTATGCGTGCCAAATTTTGTGTTTGTAAGGGTAGAGGTTTGACCGGGGGATGATCGGTGTTTCGTACTTACAGATATATGTAAGGGAGATTTAAAATTGTATTTAATCCCCATAGAATAACATTGGACAAAATACCGAACAACGTATTGTGCTTAGCACTTCCAATATATCTCAGTAACCAATTTACGTAGAGTGATGATTTATAACATTAAATGTTTTGGTTTTCAAGCAATACACACCACTTTTGGATGGTGTGATCTGTCTGGTTTTTCTGGATTACATAAAGATCAGGCCTTGTATACAAAAATTATCGTGAGCGATGTGTTGAACAAAATATATTTAAGTTTGAACGAATGTTTTTTTTGGCTTATGGGTGCCTCAAAACGAAGATTTATCATACTCTCGGACTCTACATCATTCCATCTACGGCAATAGCTTCTACTTTTTAGGATCAAGCACCAGGGACAGAGCTGAACTCGGTGATATCTTATTCATGGGTGAAAAAGATGTCCACTCTATATGCAATTTATATTCAATGGTTCTAGTAGCTGTTTTCAAGAAACTATTGTTTGATACTTTACCTTGTGTAGGTTCTACTTTGAGAGTTCACTAGTTAATTTATTCACAGCTTTTATGATTCTTTTGTTTTTATTTGAAACTGCATAAGCCCAATGTGTAAAATTCCAATTTTCAAATGACAGTTTCAACACAATATGAATTTTCTTGAGGTTGAGGCTTTACTATTCAATTTTTTAGGTCGAAAAGCTCCTAATTCCAAAGTTTTTACTAGATCATTCCCCCGGATTTTGCAAACAAAGACATTGCTCGTACTAGAGTATAGGATTCTTTCAAATAACCTACGTGCGATATAGGTTATTGGGGCTGTAAATCTCTCATCGGACAACCAGGAAAATACCAATTCCAAACAAAGCGCTTGGAAGTCCCATTCGTCTTGCAGCAGACTATTGAATTTTAATAGGGATGCAGCTGCGGTGTATTTCTTGCATACCGATCGCCTCAGCGGAGGTGCGATATTTTAACAAGCCAGCCAGCCGGGTCATCGACAGCGACTGGATGGTCGCGCAATTCTCTCACGCGCATTCGGCCAACAGGAAGCCGATCACGAATTTAATCAAGCTTTGAATTCCGATTGGGACTTGTGTTAACACGTGGTGGCTTCGAATCATTGATTCAGCGCCGGTGGTTATTACACCCCGCACGACCTGGGACCCAAACAGCGGCCAGGGCCAACGGTGTCTGACCAACACTGGTGGCGGGAGGCGGAAGTGGAGCGGACACGAGTTACAAGTGCTGAATGTACTCAATGTCAGTGTGATCATGTCTTAACACCAACTATTGTTGCAGTTTTGGCAATTGATTGTCAATAATTGTCTTAAGTGTAAAATCTCAGATAAGAGAGAACATTTAAATCTCTAATCCATTTTCAATTTTATTGAAAATAGCTTTTCCCAACAGTTTTACTTGTTCACCTGATTATTTCGCTTTATAGCCAAATCAAACTACACAGCTGATCAAATGCCAATATTTATATTTATATTTATATATATTTATATATTTATATTTAAAAAATGTTTTTAACGTTACATTTTGATTTGATTTATGACCTTCTGAGGGGTTTTGGTATCAAAAAACAAATAGTGGTCCTCCAATTTTCTCCCCGAGACCTTTAATTTAGTATTCAGAGTTCATGGGTTTCAGCCTTAAGGTTTTCTCAATAGTATGTTTACGCTTTAGATATATGGATGGTTTTACTCTAGAATACTGTATTTTGGGAATTCACTTCACAGTTCCAGAGATGATATGGAATATGGCTTGCACGGTATTCATCAAAAATCAAGAGTCTCTGATTCAGCTATTCGGTACCGCTGCTATAAAATACTGGTCATTAAAATGGAACGTGTCTTGAGCGCACTCTTGATGATGAAGATTGTACTTCTGTAACAGCTATTATCCATGCAGAAGAGATATTGAAGGTGTTGTGGCCTATTTTAACTGTTGCACCCACAATCCTCCCAGTTATCCCCAGTAGCGAGATCGTGTCCTAAGTCGGGTTTTCCTGGAAGACAGGATGGCAGATCAGTTATGACGCTGGCGTTGCGTGCACGGCTCGCACCATTAGCGGGAATTATTGCCTCGGGTGGTCGCTGGTAGCCGCCGCCGGACGCCGGGATTCGCGTGTACGGATAATAACATATGAAGACCGGGAATCATGTTACATCAGTTATAACGCACTTCCAACAAGTGCAGAAGAAATTATTAGAGGTCCCATGTAGGAATGGGCGCCAAGTGTCTGTGGGCACGTTTGGAGCGGTAGAAGAGCAGTTCCGTTTTTCAATTGTATCTCTACTATCTCTACCTCCTTTGTTTTAATATTTCCATAAGTGAGGATAACGCGATCATCCAAAAACCTAACTTAGAGACACGCATCAACATTCTAACAAATTGAAACGTAATAAGCTGAATCAATTTTTCTACTTAAATAATTCAACCCAATAATTAAGGTTATACCATATAAGTTACTAAATTGTATGCTTATTCTAAATAAATGTTTCATTTTTTGTTTGTACGATAAAAATATCCAGTCATGGTCTTCATAGATATGACCTGTCATTGAACATTTGTATTCAAAGCTTTTCTCTTAAAAATTGGAAAGCAATTATGAGTTGTTGATCTTAAAAGACAATCTGTGATATGAGTTATAGAATCCACTTCTTGGGTAATTTAAGACCTTAGAAGATTGAGGATTAAGCTCCAAACAGATTACAAATTGAGAGAGAATATATTGACAGCCTGTATTGTACCTGACAAATGTACGAGTTTTAAATGACAACTGCCACTAATTAGGTGAAAATCAATCCAACTCAAATCACATCACCCGCATAGCTAGCCTACAAAGATTCCTAGAGCAGAGCAGCGGTGCAAACGAACGCAGCATAAAGGCCGTCAAAGTCGCAATGCAAGAAGCAATTCAGACGTATGGTAATGATGCGGGTGACTGGAACCCATTGAGATATGCAGGACCGCTGGCCTAAGTCCAGTCAGTGCTGGCCTCAGGCCAAGATCGCAGCCAGTTTCGTCATGCCCTTATCTCCAGATGAAAACTTCTTCCTGCCGTGACTCAGAGAGGAGAGTGGGCAGAGGAAATCTTATCCGGGCAAACATCACTGGCTCTCGAATTATGCGGACTTGTTGGCATTTGTCTCACGACTCGAACGTGCAGGTTATCGTGCGAGATTTGCCAAACGTCCCCGAGTCGTCGTCGTCGGGTGTTTACATTTTATACGTTTCTGCAGTTAAAATAAATCATGCTATAAAACGTCATTCAAAATTCAAAATTTATAATAAATATATAGGTGCCACTGATGATGAGGGATATTCTAACTGGACAATTTCTGCTCGAGTGAGGCTGAACTGGTTTGTTTTGGACCAGTTGGAGATGTTTTTTTTGTATTCTACATGACCTTGGTGTCAGTGTACACCTGGTCACCACGGAAATGTCTTGATCTTGGAGTATTTACTATGAGCTTAGGGTTTTCTAGAAGATAAGAGCAGGGGATTATTGAATTGAGAAGTTTATAGACAATCTGATGTCGTTAGTTTCCAGTCTCGATAAAAGTGGAGTAATAAAAAAGGTAAGATATTCAACCTACTTTGCATAGTGTTTGTTTAGGTGAGTGGAGTGGAGATTTGTCACTTGTAAACTACTAGACCAAAGAAGAATGGAATTGGTGACAAAATCTGTGACTATGAAGAAGAAAGTAATTGAAGAGTAATGGAATCAGTGTTTAGTATTGCAGGCGGGCTTTCCTTACCCAATCAATTATTTGGCGGATATGTGTTGTAATTAGAGTAATCGTCTGATAATTTTCCTTTCTCCAGATCAATTCACAGAAAAATCTTGAAAGTTTAGTAAAGGGATGAAACTGGGCTCAGCTGACATTGTCTTTTGGGCTGTTAATTAATTGTGCTAACGAAACCAAGTTGCCTTTTTTAAACAAGACCAAATTTTCACCGTTCCCAATTACAATTTTACACTGACAGATACAAAGCAACAACAGACTCAAAACAAAACCCCACTCCCATTAGATTTTCCCGACTCCCAGCGTCCATCTGTCACAGACTCCCAGTGTCCCGTCACCTTCCCTTCTTGCACTCGCTCCATAGCGTGCACTCGCTCCACTTCGCTCCGGTCTCTGTTTACGTTCTGTTTCTAAACCGCGATTTATCGATCACGTCCGATATATCGAGAGTTATTGGTCGAGATTGATTTACAGATAAGCCGTGTCGCAACATTTGTGAACAATAATTGCCGGCGGTCTCGCAACTTAGCTCCGACCCAGATAGCCGACCTTTGAACCTTGCGCCACCAAACAATTACCTTCTAAACTGCGATTTGCTAGTTATTGAAACGTCATTGTAATTGTGGTAATTATAGCACCCTAATTCCTCCTCGTGATTTTTCCACGGAAAGTGTCGATGTAGAACGTGGTTGTACGGTTGGTTGGGTCCGTTGATTGCGGTTTTGATGTTTTAATTTTGTTTTTGTGGCGTTCCAAGAACGGTTTCGATACTATCGATATGAGTGAGTATCGATATGAGTGAGTATCGATACGTTCCGTTCGATACTCGTGGTATTGGTTAACCGATAGAATCGAGCGGTATTCAAGGAAGTCTATGTTAGGGTTTTGTTGGAACTCACAGAAATATTTAAACAAATAATCCAAATCCGCAAATTGTTGAAACCACAGTTCTATAGTTAGGTATAGTTAAAACTTTGTAATATTTGCATCCTAGGCATGTTACTAGTTTGCCTATTGGTAAATACCGCCCTTCCCACCCCACCCACTAACCCACCACATGAAAACTGTTCCAAGAAGTATAATTTTTAGCAAAGTTTAATTTGATAGCTCAATCCCAACGTAGATATATACTGTGAAATATTATAAATGTAAAGGTGTATATTTTTCAAATATATTAAGAGGAGGCTCCAGTCACGAATATTTTCGCGTTATTACCTGGCTTTCCCATAAGACTAATGTTACTTTTCAAAATCCGCCCCTCCTCAAAGGATTATCCGATTTCGTTGATTTATGGTTCATTTTAAAGGGTAAACGCATACCTAGAGATTTCATTGAAAAGAATTTTGATATCACAAAGTCAACCCACAACCCTTAATCGATGTGATAAAGTCATAAGTAATCTAAACATACCGACCTTCCCCGAGCAAAGCTCGGCCCCCAGGTGCTCCCAACTGATATCGAGTACAAAATACATTTAGAATTCCAAGGAAAATATGGATATTTTACTACACGGTGGAAATTACTCAAAGCAATCTAAACGTACTGACCTTCCCCGATCAAAGCTCGGCCCCCAGGTGCTACCAATATCAAGTAAAAAATATATTTAGAATTGCAAGGGTAAATTAGGGATATTTTACTGTAGAGGGATAAAGTGGGATTTTTTACGAATTCTGCGGGATGGGATGTTTGTCCACCACAGCAGAAGCCCTGCTCCAGGCAGTGATCGCCGCGCCGGGATCAAGTCATCGAGCCCGCGGCGCGGCGCGTAGGAGTCTATGGCGATATCGGGGCTTTTTATTACACTTTTTATTATTTCCCAGACCGGTCCGCCGTGCTGTACCGACCAACTGGTTTCGACACAAAAACGACGATTGTCAATGTCTTTTCTTTATCACCCATTCCACTCCGGGCTCTTCTATTTGTACGGCTGTATCGGGTGACGTTCGGAACTGTTTGGTTATAAGCCAATATTTGTTTACTAAACATTGTGTGGATTAGTCGTATTCTGGGGTTCGCAACGCCAGGGATGTATAAACCAGTGTTTTCGTGGCAACGCCATAAAGGTACATACAGTCATTAAAACACCGGTTTAGAGTTAGTTGAACTTTTCGCTGTAAGATGGTGCCAACAGTACGTTGACAAATAAAGGAGAGTAATCCATTGAATGGGTTATGGTTTTGAATTAATTGTTTGTTTATTAGCATATTTCCCGCACGGTGAAATTTAAGCCCGGCACCACCATAGAAGTTTCTAATGTCACCCCCAGAACTTGGTCGTATAGTAGCAAGATAACTAGACAACAATCATTCATGCATTCGCTTCACAACTTTTTACGATCTTTCAAAATTTGGATATTAAAAACAATAATTGTCCAATAATAAAAAATATTCGACATTTACAACTTGTTATGGGTGAACAATTTTGTATGTAGGCTTTATTTCTGACTTAGTAAAATCATCAGGTATGTTTCCTCTTTAAAATAAACCGCGATTTCGGATAATCAGTTGAGGAGAAAGTCCGGATAATCCGGGAGCGGCTTTGTAAGTTAACATTGCCTGATGGGAGAAGCAGGTAGCAACGCAAATGTTCCGTAACTGGAGCCCCCTCGTAAACCTAATTAATATTAATACAAAAATATTAGGAAATTAAGTTATATTTATATAAAAAAAAACTAAAATAATAAATTAAAAACAAACTACCGCACGTGCAGCTGCCGCGGCCGCGACGCGCGCGCTCTCCAGCGGACACATAAACAAACAGCGCCACGCCATCTACCGTCAGCGGCGAGACGTTTTAATTACCGATCTTTACCGATAGATAGCGCCACGATTTATCGAACTGCCCACTGATGGCATTAATTACCTGTTCTAATTGCCCTCTTCTTCAGTTCCGAATCAATTACGCCGCGATCAACTCGCTCTCACGCGTCCCAGATTGATCTCGCTGTCGGGTAATCGGTCGACTAACTGATCTGTCCCCGGCTGCGACGGTATTTGTGGAATCGGGGAGTTAAAATAGTTACTAACCGGGTTGGAACGATTTATTTTCATTGTAAGGTAAAAGAGGTAAACTAGCTTTTCCTAACAGTGCTTGTTGACCTCATTTTAATTTTATAGTAAAATCAAATCACACTATGATTAAAATTCATTCTTGGTAATTGTTAGTTTATTAATTAATAAATTGTTACAGAGATTTTCCATCACTGGTTTTTTTAAGATCGAGTGAGTAAAAACCAGTTTCACGACGTTTCGGGATCTGGAATCTGATTCCGTTTTTGGGTGAGTGAAATACCTAAAACAAAATTACACAAAATTGAGTCTCAATCCAGGCATAGCTGGAAAAACAAAACAAGCTAAAACAGAGAACTGTAAAAGCAATCAAAATGAAAATAGAAATGTCACACTAATACTTCATATTCTTTCTATTCTGTGCTCGCTGATTAAAATTTAGAATTTTCAAATTGAGATTTTTAAATCAAAAGTAAATTTTCCTGGGGTTGAAGTTCTTATCAATCGATGTTTAGGTCCAAAAGCTCCTAATTCCAAAGGTTTAACAAAATTATTCCGCTGGGTTCAGAGAACAATTTTGCAAACGAACAAACATTGCACGTATTAGAGTTTAGGATTAATGAAAATTTCTCTTGACTTTCCCGACAAACCCAACGACAAATTTTAAACCGCCCAACCAATTATTTATTATTAACTTATTAATTCCTAAATTCGGCATAAAGACGCTTAGGTGGTAAAGAATGTAAAGTGATAAATAACTAAGCAATAACATACGTGTAGGTGGTCCATGTTCAATGATCAGCTGCTAGTCGTTGTAGCTGACTCAACAGTTGTATGAATGAATGGATCCTTGTCCAACTGACTCCTCAAGTCTACAGAGTGATGGTGTTTACACTTACCCGCGGTGCATACTTATTATACTACTGTTCATTATAACTTCCCTACTAATATTATAAACGTGAAAGTTTGTATGTATGTATGAATGGATGGATGGATGGATGTTTAGACTTACATCACGAAAAAACTACTGGACCGATTAAGCTAAAATTTTGCAAGAACATAGCATACATATCACATTAACATATAGCTGAAATTGTCAACATCCAACCCCACGGGTCCTGTAAGTTCCAATGCAAATCGTATGCGAGAATATCATTTACAAAATTACCAGCTGTAGTTGATGGTTCACAGTTACTGCAAAGGAAGTCATGTAGTAAAATGTAAACAACAATTAGATAGTGTTGGTCAGGTTAATATTGAATTTTCGTGAGTGAAGCCGCGGGGAACAGCTAGTATAATATAAAGCGCACCAGAAAAAAATAATATACTGTAGAGTATTTGTTGCTGTCCTGGCGACTTCAAATCGTGAAAGTGCGATACACAATCTTTTCCTCGTGTTTATCACCATCTTCACTCAAAGATAAAACCGAACAACTCCAGAGAATGTTGAAAAGCCTCGGCAAGAACGTGTGGAATGAAGACGCAACCCGAGGGCGCGATTAGGGGACAGGTCAAATCAGTCGACGATCCATTCCGCCGTCCCGTCCACTGGTCCACTATCCCTGTCCGCCGTTCCTGTCCGTATTTGGCAGCGGTTGTGTTCGCCGTTTCACTCGGTCCGCTGTCCGCTCGGTCCCGGACCGTTACTACGACACCCCCGGGCCGTCTGTTAATTTGTATAACGCATAATCTCCGTGAAAGTTCGACTGTTAGAAATTAATTTCCGAGCGGTGTGATGAATCTAGGATCTCCGGCCCGGTTCTGTCTCCCGTCACGCGTCACGGACCGCCGGCGTGGATGGTTTATCGCGATATCGATGTTTACGACTGCGAGAGGTCGTTAACGCGATTTATTACTATCGATTGTTTACTATCGGATCGCATTGGGGTGATCTCCAAATACAATGGTAAGTTCGAGGCGTGATTTGAGGGGTTGTGGATTGTTTTGTTTTTCTAGAGATTTCGGATAGGATTATTCAGGGTGATTGAATGAGGTTGGTTGTGAAATTTGGAAGAAGACGAAAAAAATAACATGTTAAGAGGAGGCTCCGGTCACCTGCTTCTCCCATAACGCGAATGTAAACTTTCAAAATCGTCCCTCCTCAATGGATTATAAGCGCGAAATCTTTGATTCGTGGTTCATTTTAAAGAACAAAAGATAACTTAGCGATTTCAGTGAGCAGAATTACGCTATCAAAAATAGTTCAACCTTAATAAACTGTGAATACTGAATATTTTGGAATTGGATTGAATAATTAGTATTTGTGATATCGACATTTTGTTCATTGAAATCACAATGATATTTTTATTCTTTAAAATTACCGATAAATCAACGATATCGGATAATCCGTCGAACGGGAGGATTTGAAATTTATTGGCCTTATGGGGTAAACAGGAAAAAACTCAAAATGTTTCGTGACTGGAGCCCACCTTCAACGATGTGGGATTTGAATTTAGGGTGGACTTTTGTTGATTCCACTTCTTTTCAACACCTCCGTGAATTTGCATCTCATCAAGCCATGCAACATGTAGCCATGCATGGACATGTGGCATTCCTAAAATCCAGATACTTTTAGATCGGAATTACTATAGACGATTTTATAGGCGCCGACGATGGGAACTGGTCAAAATAGTCCCTGGATCCAGGTACTAAACCTCCTCGAATGGTACAGACAATCAACACCATCTGAAATGCCTAAACTACCACGGTGACAGCTATTGATGTGACTACATCTTACAACTCCAAAAGAATCTGACCTGATTCTGGAGTGTGGTATGTAGTTCAGTTGAGATCCACGATAAGCTGTAGGTCCAACGATGTATATCAGTCAAGTTATTAATCATCTCAGGTTAAGAAACAGTAACATGTTTTCCACAACTACGTCATTTACACTTTCAATTGACTTCAGTTTTGATCTAAACAAGTTCGTCCTCATTCATTACTGTTCATCAAGCATATTTTTAACGGTTTACATATAATCTGTTGACTACAAAAGGAAGTAATTTGTTAATAAACTACTTTCTATTCTACTTGTGTACCATAGGAGGATGAGAGCTTTATTGTGGATCTAACTTAGTATCTAAGAGGGGGCTCTCTAGTCACGAAATATTTCGTTTTTCTATCTGCTTCCCCCATAAAACCAAGTCGAAATTTTCTGAGGTTATTCAATTGACTGGTAATTTGTTGTATTTTCCTATGTTTATATGGATCCGCGACAATCGGGTACAGCGACCCGACTGTCACGACACCGTTTATATTATACCCGATAAACCCTCAGTTTAAAATACAAAATCAATATGTCTCACAATACGCGACCTTTTAAAAATTTCAATATAAACAACTCAACTCCAATCGCTTGAATCTTTTTCATAAATGGCACCCCAAGCACATTTGTATATAGCACATTCGCAATTAGGTAGTGACTGATGGGACACCAAGAAATCGTAAGCCATTAGATATACTAGCGGGTCAAGCCAAAACAAAGAATGATTCCACTGTAGTAGAACGACGGATGAAGTAACACCGGGCGACCACTCCTGGCCAAAACCAAGAATAACTCCACTGTAGTGGAACGACGGATGAAGTAGCACCGGACGACCAGACCTGGCTGTAACCAAGAATAACTCCACTATAGTGGAGCGGCGTATGAAGTAGCACCGGGCGACCAGACCTGGCCAAAACCAAAAATAACTCCACTGTAGTGGAACGGCGGATGAAGTAGCACCGGGCGACCAGATCTGGCTATAACCAAGAATAACTCCACTGTAGTAAATCGACGGATGAAGTAGCACCGGGCGACCAGATCTGGCTATAACCAAGAATAACTCCACTGTAGTAAATCGACAGATGAAGTAGCACCGGGCGACCAGACTTGGTCAAAACCAAGAATAACTCCACTATAGTGGAACGACGGATGAAGTAGCACCGGACGACCAGACCTAGCTATAACCAAGAATAACTCCACTATAGTGAAGCGTCGGCGGATGAAGTAGCACCGGACGACCAGACCTGGCTATAACCAAGAATAACTCCACTATAGTGGAGCGGCGGCGGATGAAGTAGCACCGGACGACCAGGCCTTTATTAAACGCTACCAGAGCATCTGATGGCTCGTCGCAGCGGCCTATTACAGCGCTGTCATTACACCAGCCTGAGGCCTCGATACCTCTGAAATGTCTGTGTTCGGACTCGTTTTACTGGAAAATAAACAATATTTAATATAATCACAGTCCTACCGTTGATGACATGGTGGCTGCTCCACACTGATCACGGTGGACATAGATAACACGTTCGTGGATTATATATGAAGCTATGCAAACATTCTTGATTTAAGTGCCAATTTTTCCTTTTCTTTTGCCAACCTAATATTTTTCTTTAAAAATAAACTATGATTTCGTCTTGTTTTCAGCTGAAAAATATGACACGCTAGTGTTTAAAATAGTTCAAAATAAAGTGAATACAAAAGAAATAAATTACAGAAATTCTCTGCAGATACTGGTTAGTGGATCTTTGAAAATATTTGTAAAGAAAGGTTTAGTTAGTTTTTTTAGTTTCATCCAGCTGCATAAAAGAGACCCTCTGCAGAGACCTCAGTGGACCCTAGCTTATTGAAATCAAATTATATAACTAAACCAAATCTTTGACAACCAAGACAACACAAATTTAGTGACACCTGTCAATCTGTTCGTTTGTAACCACCGGTCTAATCACGCAACAATTACTGAACAAAATAAGGTGAACGGGCGTTTCACAACTCGGAGCTGAAACAAAGGCGTAATGAACGAATAAATTCAAACTTTATAAAGGGGAGGATGTCCAAGATGTCACATTAAGAGAAGGTTTAAGTCATGAAACGCGTGGCGTTTCTACCTGCTTCCCCCATAAGTCCAATGATAACTTTTAAAGCCCGTCCCTCCTCAACGGATTATCCGAGATTTTTGATGTTTGATTCTTTTAAATATAAAAAGACTAAACTCTCAGTGAGCAAAATGTCGACTAAACAACTAATGTCGACTAAATAATCGTTCAGTAAAATGTCGAAATATTTGCGATGTGTTTTGTGGGCGAACTATTTGTGATAACTCTGTTCGCCGATATCGCTGGGTATTTTTGTTGATCTGTAAAATTAACCAGAAGTTAAAGATTTCTGATGACCCAATTGAGGAGGGACGGACTTTGAAATTTAACTTTGACCTCATGAGAGAAACAGAGGATTGGACCCCCCTCTTTTGAAACTGACAAAATTAAACGTGATCGCACGCAGCACGCTGACGTGAGGGAAGTGAATTTCCGCATTAAAACCTTAAAACTCAAATAAAGAAAGGGTATGAACCAACACTGGTTACATTTTTACGAAAATTGAAAAATTTTATTTTTTGGCTGTTTTGATGCTCCTGGTTATATTTAAATTCACTAACAGGTTGCCAATGTTGTACATTATAAAGTTAGAAGGAGGTATTATCAGGATAACAAGTTACATAAGGATATGGTGGGCGTTAAAACGATATTAAGATATGAAAAACAGCATTTTCCAGTGTAAAATCCCTATAAGACAATGTACTGTATTTTGACAATTAGCATTTTCTTTAATAACTCGGTAATTCCTTGTGCTAGAATGATGAGGGTGGGCTTAAAATCTTTTTATTGTTATGTACAATAAGTTAATGTGCAATAAGTGCACATTTTGGTCTTTTCTGACCCTTTTTCGTCCCAAAAACTCAACATTTTAAAACTTAAAATCCCAAAAAAGAGGGTTAGAGTTTTCCGATTGTTTTTCCCAACGAACTTGTCCAACTGATTATAAAAAGGAAAGTCTCTACCAAATTTGAAGTAAATCGGACATAAATTGTGACCGCTAGAGTGCAAACACACACACACACACACACACACACACATATATATATATATATATATATATATAACGTTTTTAGAGACCCCTCAAAACGTGTTCAGGGGGTCACGTTAGGAACTTCTATGGTGGTCCCGGGCTTAAGTCCCACCGTGTGGGTCATGCTAATAGTTCACTTTTCCAAAGGAAATTCACTAAAAATGTAGAGTTTTCATCGCCTGACGACACCAGTGAAGAAATAACAGCACACCATCTACTTTTTAAAAATAAGAAGACCTGGAGTTCATTTCGAAATTTGCTACTTAACGTTGACAAGCGCTATAAATAGTAATTGTCGGCGCTATAGTTCCGCGTAGCCGGCGAGCGCGTGTCGTCCCGTGTTATTAGCGCCGGCAGCCGTAATAGCGGGGACTAACCACAACCAAATGCCTGTTTTTGAACTCGTTTTATGGCAAAAATAAACAATATTTAAGGTAATAACAGTGCTGCAGTAATACCACCTCTAGTCCCCAGCTGAATACGGAATCATCCTTGTTTTGTTATTCGTTAACAAGGTAGTGTAACGATGAAATAATGGTAATTCATGCTAAATGATTTTGATTTTTTTTATCTGAGATAGGTTTTTCTTTTATATAGTTTTATCTTTAATCTTAAATAAAAGGTATACTAAGCAACCCATCACTTTATAAGTTGGATTTAGCAGGCAATTTAAAGAAAGATATCATTAATATTTGCTCTGTAGAGTCCAAAATTTATTCTTAGATAATATGGACTATCAAGGAAATTATTAGCGTCTTCAGGGCCATACACAAGAGTGGCAACCTCAAACACAATTAGAATCAGTTCTAAAATCTGGAAGATTGATGTTTCGGTACTTTAAAAAACTGGAGGTCCCTAAACCGTTATTTTCCATTTGGATTCAAATTATCCTGGTTTAGAAGCATTGAGTATATTTATCATTTGAAATATAATTCTTCCCTTAAAAAGGTAGGAGACGTATTTTTGTTAATATATGGCACGTTGTCAGAGTCATATCAGTTAGACCTAGTATAACAGCCACAAGCCATAATAAGCGCCACAAGCGCTTAACGACCGCTGACAGCCGCCATCTTTAATTGTTCCCGCCTCGTTTCCGCAATTCAAACTTAATTGAATCAGCTTGATTTATGCTGTAACTATACCTGCGTAGTTAGACCTTCCACTGTTTAGAGTCTTCAATATTGAAATCATAAACAAAATTATTTCATTAATATTTCCATGTACAAATGTTCTATTAATAGACCCCTAAGCTTTTACTACTGCATACGATATGGCGGAAATAGTATTTCTGGCTGACAAGTAGTCTTTGTTTACGAAACTATATTTGCACA
Source organism: Allygus modestus (assembly GCA_963675035.1). Classification (NCBI taxonomy): domain Eukaryota; kingdom Metazoa; phylum Arthropoda; class Insecta; order Hemiptera; family Cicadellidae; genus Allygus; species Allygus modestus. The sequence continues at coordinate 109,151,649 of OY776114.1, read as the reverse complement.
TTTGTTCATGAGGACTAAGTACCTATATCAAAACATTAAGATGGATTGTTATTTCAGCCAAAGGAATCAACGAGATCATCAATGACAAAGCATTTCAACTCTCACTCTGACGCAAATTTGTTTAAATTCCAGATAAGATAAATGACTCGAAGACTTTGGAAGATTTCGTTAGTGATTTAAGAACACTCAAGATTACCTCGAATCACTTGAGCAGTATACAATGTATGTATTAGAATGTGAGATGTGTTTTGGTTTGACAAGTATTGCAGTATATTTTACAGTTCAAAATTCGTTATGAACAAGCCTATAAAGCTGGAAAATATAATATCAAAAGAACTGTCTAGTCTTAGAGATGTAGTTTAATAATTTTGATTACTTTCCCCCATTTTCCCCTACCCATCTATAACAGTACGTCAGTTTATACTAATAATCTATTGACGGAGAAAACAGCATGGTCAACTTAGACTGAAGAGGTTTTCTTCGAAACAACTACATATACTAGGAGGTTTTCGTTTTCCGAGGGGAATGAAGCTTCGATAACGACAAACATCAACACAAATGTTTTGCTGAATATTTTTTCTCAAAGAATTATACAAAAGCCCCATACAAGTAACCCCTTGTCTATATCAGCCCAACTAGACCTTAACCCCATCCGGTCTAATAATCAACCCCCTACCCATAAATGGCTGTCAGAACAATAGGGCTAATCTCCTCATCGCGCAGGCGTTATGACGCGGCGGTGGACCCAAATAAAGGCGGTAATTGTAAATAACGCCGCCAGATCGCGCCACAAGCTCTTAACGAACGCTGACAGCCGCCATCTTTAATTGTCCCCGCCTCGTTTCCGCAATTCAAACTTAATTGAATCAGCTTGATTTATGCTGTAATCACAGCGTTTGTGGCGCAGCGATTGTTTTGTGGTGGGCGGCTGCTGAACTGAGGTGTACAATCTTGTGAGGTTTTAACCCAAATACATGTATTTTTTAGTGCGATAGTTGTAATGCAGTATGAGAAGGCGTTAATCATTTCCTGCCTAAAATGTTTTACCAAGGAGGTCTATTGGAAATACTGGAGACAACACTGCCAACAAAATTGCGAACCGCCGCCATGTTTTGGTGAGGAAAAGAACAATCCGCTAGAATTGAACGAGTTAACAAAGTTAATAAAACCAATAACTAATCACGATTTGTAAAAAAAATATTTTTGAATTTGTTCACAGTTTATCTTTGCAATAAATTAAATCAAACAAACAAAATGGAACAGAAAAAAAGTAAATCAAAATTGTTGCAATTTTGATTAATTTTATCCTAGTGATTTTCATCAACAGATTCATTGGTCTCTTACTTAATCCGCTGAAGTTAATGAAGATTGCTGTATTTTAATTATAATACTGTGTACAAACATATAGAAACAGCAATTTAAATTGAAATACATCAATTTAACTCCAATAATATAAGGCTGATTATGTTTGTACATAAATTAATACAAACTTGACTTGAAACTGTACAATTTTTAACTGTGGTTTTTGTCCATGTGCCTGGTTCGCTTTCTTCGATATAACAAAATATACCATGACTATTGAGGGAAATACTTTTACACGATTTTCCTGATGAAAAAAATCTAAATTGTCTTCGGTTATGATAAAATCGAAGAAGTTTTTCAAAACTTATCACGAACCTCCCGAGTTTTCTGAGACAATATAACTTTAAAATTATATATATTCACACCAAAGACGTACTTATATCATTTGCTAACACAGTACACGGTTTTATACTACCTAATAGTTTTAAGATGTGTGTCCCAAATGTCCCCATCCCTCTTTCCAAGTGAAACAGAATCTTACTGTCAGAATTGTACCCAGTCACGATACACCTTTCAAAGACCACGTGTTAGAAGCACTCCAACCCCCATAAGGTACGAATACGGACCTTAAGAGGTCCTATTCGAAACCGTGAAGACCCTTACATATGACTTGAGATCGATTTGGATTTTCCAAGAAGCCGATTTGCTAGATTGTTTCGTTGCGTGTGGAGTTTGTGCTCTTCGTCTGTTTTTGCTAACAATTTGCGCGGCAATCGCTCCGGTAACATCTAGCTAAACTTAGCTTGGCAAATTTTAGCCTGGTACTGGTCGTGAAATCCGAAGAGTGCATTTGACTTTAACAAGGCCAAAAATCAAGATCATTCATAACATTTATGATCCAACAAGTTCATAGACTATCGAACTTTGCCTATAAGGCAAAGTAGTAATCTTTATACTATTAGCATGACCCGCACGGTGAAACTTAAGCCCGGGACCGCTATATAAGTTCTTAACGTGACCCCCTGAACACGTTTTGGGGGGTCGTTCAACATTATATATATATTTTTTTTGTGTGTTTGTGTTTGCACTCTAGCGAACGCATTTTTTGACCAAATTACTTAAAATTTGGTAGGGACGTTCCTTTCTATAATTAGTTGGACAAGTTCGTTGGGCAAAACAATCGGAAAACTCTAAACCCCTTTTTTGGGGATTAATCTTTCAAATTTAGAACTTTTGGGCCCAAAAATGGTCAGAAAAGCCCCGAATTTAAAATTAATGTATGTAAAAAGATGTGAATTAGTGAGGCGAAACTTTTAAGCCCTCTCTCACCATTCTATCATACATATTTACCGAGTTATTAAAGAGAATGTGTATAGACCAAACACAGTACGTTGTCTTGTGGGGGTTTTTACATTGGAAAAGCCTGTTAATCATTTGTTGGGTGTACTTTTATCATCCCCAGCAACCTCACGCCTTCTTTTAAGCCTGACTGGACCTTCTGCTAACCTTATAATGCGCAAAATTGTATTCCCAGCATTGCAGGTAAATGAAACCAGGAGCATCAGAACAGCCAAAAAATCAATGTTTTCAGATTTCAATAAAAATTTGAATATATGTATGTTTTTACAGTGATTTTGAGTTTTTAAAGTTTTTTTTGTGTAGAAATTCACTTCCCTCACGTCAGCGTGCTGCGTGCGAACTCGTTTTAAATTACAATACTCTTGCTTTATAGTACAAATAATTAATAAATACATTTACAACATATGATTATATTTTCATTTACTTCATTCTGCATTGCAACCATATCTTAACCAAGGCAACCTTCATTCAACTTTTCAACCGTAACATCTCACAACTCTTATCTTATTACATCTTAAATAAGGGCAACTTGACATGCTGCGTGATGTAGTACATCTCTCTTACATTGTTTATAATACACAGCCGTTGCAACACGGAGTAAGGAGACGGGCAAGGTTCCAAACGAGGGTATAAACATGTAAATACAACATAACAGTCACCACAGAGTACAAAAAGTTGCAACGATCGACAAATTGTAGTATTTAACCGGGGAGTTTACGGACACTTAACTTTACTTGATGAGGGTTTCGACACGTTTTCAGGTTAAATTGTAACCTTGATTTTGTCTGGGGGATTTTTCAACCTGAAATGAACTTACGGACAACTGCACGTTATTAAAATGTATATGTTAGTTTCCTCTCTCAGTCGTATATTTTAAAAAAGGTATTTTTATCCGTGTTTTGCGAGCGTAGAAACTAACATATTAAAAACCTATATTGTTATACTAACGTGACGAACTGTGTGAATAAAACAGTTTTCATAATATTTAGTTTTGTATTTTCAGTATATTTTTTGGAAGTTTGCATTAAATTTAACCTTTATTATGTTTGAAGTTTTTCATTTTTTCAGGAAGTTTAAACAATTTTAACATTACCTTAGAGGACTTAGATATGAAAAGCGCTCTTTGACCCTAAAAATTGACATTCAAATGCCAGTGGGGCAGAACTTAAAAGAGTCAGACAGCGAAATTAATTGTTTTCTTGTCGTAGCGGGCAGCCCATATTTCAACCTTCCCAAGTGTCCACATCGTATTACTATCACAACAAATAAAGATAACCAGTGTTTCAAAATATTTTTAACTCAATGGCGTTAAGCAACTCTAATGTAAAAAAAATAAAAGGATGTATGAAGTCACGAAAGTAACCATTTTTGGTCCACTAAATAAGCGACTTTCTTATAAAACTTGTACAAAATATATCCAACAAACTGAGGATTAAGACTTTTCCCAATATGTTTTTGGGGGAAAGTGAACACCAAGTGGTCACGTGACCAGTTATTTGTCTTATCTCACAGTGTTTAGTTATTATCGGATTTGTTTGGACTTTACCTAACGCTTATGGTGTTTAAAACACTACGTTTCGGGAAGTAAGGAAACTCCTCCCGTTATCAAGACCTACTAAAACATTTCCCTTTCTACTGTATACAAATAAGCTTAGAAGAAAATAAAAATATATGTGGGCTAGTTAGTTTTAAATTTTAAATATAAATTTACCATCTGTTATATATGTTTACCGTCTGTTATGTGAATACAGTATAAGTGTAAATATATTTTTAAGTGTTGTAAGACGTCTTTCATTACATCCCGTAAGTAAATTTAATTAAGTCGTCACAAGGTAAAAGCATTGAGTATACACTAACTACTCTGTATATTCAATGGTAAAAGCATTGAGTATACATACACTAACTACTCTGTATATTCAATGGTAAAAGCATTGAGTATACACTAACTACTCTGTATATTCAATGGTAAAAGCGTTGAGTATACACTAACTACTCTGTATATTCAATGGTAAAAGCATTGAATATACACTAACTACTCTGTATATTCAATGGTAAAAGCATTGAGTATACACTAACTACTCTGTATATTCAATGGTAAAAGCGTTGAGTATACACTAACTACTCTGTATATTCAATGGTAAAAGCATTGAGTATACACTAACTACTCTGTATATTCAATGGTAAAAGCATTGAGTATACACTAACTACTCTGTATATTCAATGGTAAAAGCATTTAGTATACACTAACTACTCTGTATATTCAATGGTAAAAGCATTGAGTATACACTAACTACTCTGTATATTCAATGGTAAAAGCATTGAGTATACACTAACTACTCTGTATATTCAATGGTAAAAGCGTTGAGTATACACTAACTACTCTGTATATTCAATGGTAAAAGCATTGAGTATACACTAACTACTCTGTATATTCAATGGTAAAAGCGTTGAGTATACACTAACTACTCTGTATATTCAATGGTAAAAGCATTGAGTATACACTAACTACTCTGTATATTCAATGGTAAAAGCATTGAGTATACACTAACTACTCTGTATATTCAATGGTAAAAGCATTGAGTATACACTAACTACTCTGTATATTCAATGGTAAAAGCGTTGAGTATACACTAACTACTCTGTATATTCAATGGTAAAAGTAGGAGTTTCCTTTCCTCCTGAAACATATTGTAGTTTTAAACACGAAAAGCTATAGGTAAAGTACAAATAAATGTAAGAAAAACTAACAAATCCATCGGTTAACGAGTTTCAAAAATACAGACTCCTGTTTCTTTAATATACATATCATGCACGAATTTTATAGGAAGGTCGCCCAACTATAGTTATGCAGATATACGATACAACTGCCTAAACAATTTATCCTTAAAGGTTCCAATTTTAAAACCACAACACTTCGTGATAATCAAAATTGGATCTATGCGCTGTTCTTATATACCTTCTTTACTGCAGCATAGTCCAGTGCCAATGCTAGCCGATGAGAGGATAGGCGGGGTGTAGAAGTAAGTGAGAGTTTAAATTAAAAAGGTGTATTAGTTAAAAGTACCTTCTGCACAATTTAGAGAGGCACAATTTAAGCATTTGCGACACTTCTTGAAGGTTTAGATCTTTTTCATCGACAGAAACAGAGGAAGATGTTCGTCTGTAGCGCTGACAGAAGAGGCAGGGCAATATTGACGCGGGTGAAAGTTGTTCCGGCAATTGACACTTTTATAAAAACGGGCAATAAACTTTTGAGGCTCGCCGCCTCGCCGCCGCCGACCCCGGGCTGGAGTCTGCGGGGTGGGATGGGATGCTACTGCTGGGGGAGTCTAGGAGGTATCGAGTAAACAATGTTATAGTATACACTCTGGGAGTTTAAGTAAGTTATACGCAAGGAATACGATTCTTGAACTAGGAGTGAACATTAGAACGTGAGCACTAGACAAATTATATTTTAGAACACAACTTCAGCAGGTAACCCTCCCTATTGAAGTAATTCTCTCGCATAAAGCCATTAAAAAACATTTTGACTTCACCATAACAAAGGTACCTGGAATGCCATGTCCAACAATTATTGATCCCATTCCTGTGTTTAACTTGAAACAGCTATTCTGGCTTATGTGCTGTGTTTTGTTAGTATCAACAGCCGTTAAGTGATCGATTAAGTTGATTCCATAAGATTAACATTGGAACTTTGAAAGCCCAGAGGGCGAAGCCATAAAGTTAGACGTTTTCTAAAATTACAAAAGGCACCTCTAGAAGCGTTAAGGGCTTTAAAATAGCATGCAAACCATCACTGATAGTTGTCAACTTATTATTTTAACAAATAAATAATGTACACAGCTAATATGTGGAGAAAGATCACATCACCGCTCAAACCACCCAAGCGTTCATAATCATAAAATAAAAATATCTTGTTGAATATAAATCATATTAATGCATAAACAAATCCTTATCAACCTACATAAGCGTCTTGAAACCTTATTCAGAAAGTTGTTTTAGTTAAAATTCCTCTCGAAACCTCGTTTCTGTGAGTTCAGCCGCCGCTGCTAGGATCAGATAACATCTGTTAATACAGGAAGTACCGTCTTGAGTAGTTCCAGAGATGTCCGTCGCGCTGCGGTCTGATAGGCGGATGAGTTAATTAAAATTATGGAACGCTTTTCGGTAGTGGGAAGAAAACTACCACTTTGTTGATTAAAACTCGCTACCTCGGACACTTCTGTCGAGCATCAACGTTGTTGGGGAACGATTAACAAATTTATAGTTTCAGCTTTTGTACAAGTACGTGGGGGCCGAGCTTCGCTAGGAAGAATATCACTTATTAATACCTTTTACCACGTGAGTGCGACTTTGACACCTTATTTTTTGTTTTAATTATTTGTTATGATTACAGTGTTTATTTAAGGTTTGACACTCCATAGTCTAGACTATATGAAAATAGGATTTTAAAATCCAACAAGTCCTATTTTTTAATATAATGTATTGCCTCTAGTAAAATTAAAAAACTATAATATTGACGAATTTAAAAAATAATAAAAGTCAAACCATAGCAGTAAAACTATTGATTTACTATATGTACATAATAACTGTTGTTGTGAACAATATAGATTTTTAAAGAACTAGAGGTAGCCTCTTTTGAAGAACGATTTAGATCAGACCATAGAGTGTTTAGTTTGAATAAAAGAAAAGTACTAAAGAAATTATGAATTTGAATACTCTCGCAATACCTGCAAATTATACAAACATGCACAGAATTTATACAAAATAACTCGATATTCGTGTTGAATAATGTATTTGTTATTCGTCATAGATAAAAATACTGCCCTAATCATAAAGCGGCTACATGCATGATATGATTATTTTTTACTTCAACCAATCACATGTAAAAAAAAGGTTTCTCGCTTTACATAGGGGATAGGGCCTATATTGAATTATATGGACAAGGTACTGAATGTGCTTAATATCGCGTCCATCTCTGCATGCAAATTCAACCGTAAACGAATTATTGTCCTAAACATTTAACCAGGAGGAAACCCTGGTGGACATAACTTGTGTAACGCCTCAGGCGGGGCGGAACTCTCTAAAGCGGTTCGTTGCGCAAGCAGCCCCCGGCCAAAACGCATCACCGGGGCTCCTAAATTGCCCCATATAAATAACACGAGCCCAATATTCACTGGCTGGTTTAATCACCCATCGGCATCGTCGGGGCCTACAGCGATCGCGACACAGCTGTGCACGCAGCACAGGTAAAAGACGACAGCTGTAAGTGCATTTCTGGATGCTTCCAAATTTTAGAGATTAGAAACAAATTGTGTAAACAAACTCTTTAAAGCGTACAAAGAACAGCAAGATTCGTGGTTTTTAAATTATCGTATTTTGTTTGTTATGTCTGTTGGCATCACTGACGGGGAGGGAGTGACCAAGTTCAGAAAGCGTGGTCTGTTGGTACAGTAATGGTGGTGGCAAGGGTACACTGTAAGTTCCCCCGCCAAACCTGAGTGGAGTCGTCGCTGCGATAGTTCCCGACATGTCAAATTCTGTGCTTCCTCTTTGTGTAAGTGTATATATTTTGTGGGTAATGTTATAATATATTACGATAGGCCTAAAAAACCGTAAGACCGATTTTACTGGTAGTAGCTATTGATAGTAGCTGGTGTAGGGTTAATTGTGTAATAACCCACTTACTTACACAAAGATCTGAGTGATCCATTTAAGAGGGGGCAGTCGCCGCCTTCTTCCTGCTTCCTCCCCAAGGCCAATGATAACTTTCAAAGTCCATCCCTCATCAACGGATTATCCAAACTCGTTGATTTATAGTTCATTTTAAAGAAACAATTTATACTTACAGCGATTTCAAAGAGCAAAATTTCAATATCACAAATAGTTCACCCGTAAAAATCGTAAATATTGAATATTATTGAACTATTATTTATGATATCGACATTTCGCTAAATTGAGCTATAAATCAAGAATGTTGGCTGATCCGTTGATAAGGACGGGCTTTAATAATTAACAGTGACCTTAAAATACAGGTAGAAACGCCAAATTCTTCGTGACTGGGTACCCATTTAAGTTGAACTATAGGACTACAACTTAATACTGCCCTAAATTTGGTGTAAACGACACTCTTTGTCAGGATGGCCTAAAATCACTACGAAAGATCTGGGCTTAGGAGCTCAGAGAAGTGGCGACAGCTGCTGCACGTTGTGTTTTATAATAGTTAACATAGCTACTACCTGTAAAATCGGTCTTACCGTTTTGTAGGCCTATCGTAATATATTATAACATAACCCACAAAATTTATCAAGTACCTTTCTTTATTTACATTAAAAGTGCCTGCAACTAATGGTGTAGTACTATACTTGTGCATTTTCAGTATACATTTCCTGTGACCGATGGGAGGATAATAGAATGATAATGAATATATGTGTTTATGTTACATAATACCTTAAATAATCCGTTTCGTCCTGGTCACCTTAATCAGCCGTGTCTACTTTTACACTGTAGTTTTACTAGCTATAACAATGCCTTTGGGTTCAATGCAACTTTATGGTTTTCGACTAACCTATCTTGTTTTAGTAGAGTTTTTATTCAGGCAAAAACATAATTTAATTGTTTCATTACGATACGTCCTGTAACGCGTGACGTAAAAGTCAAACTATTGGAGCTATTGTGACTGATGTATTTTCAACTGATTGCAATTTCTACAACACTGAGCCCTAGGATTTTTTAAACTCAGTTTATTTATTAATTGGATTCTGAACGATCGGATGTATCCAGTATATTCTATACACTACATACATAATAAATTATTTATGATTGCTACTTCATTACTTCTAGAGTATACATTTATATCAATGTGCAAAAAAAAAACTGATAGTTAAAAAATTAAGATTTTCCTACCTACTTGGTCTATTACTTGCAATTTATAACTAGTATCGCTTGAAACGGACATTATAGTTGTTTTATAACAGTAACTACTTTCATTTGTAAAACTAAGTAGGATGTATGTTGTGGTAAAGGTTTAGCCTTAAAGTTTCAGTAGGACAAATACATAAAAACTGGTTCTATACTGCCCCAGATAAGGGCTCAAAAGAAACCATCTACCATCCGTTGCCTTAACTTCTATCTCATTATATGTTATACTATAGCGATTTTTGTAAACGTAACCCAACCGTTATTTCTGAACCGAATTCAGAGAGTATGGTATCAAATAAATGGCTTCGATCGGTAGTCGTTCAAAGTGGTTTTTATCAGTTGCTTTTGTTTTATAATTCCATCCTGAAGGACACAGGACGCTCTAACAGTTTTTTCCAAGCATAACGAGATCAAATTTACTTCAACTGCCTGAGTTGCCCAATAGTTTCGCTTGTTCGCCTGATTTGTGTTTAATCGAATCAAATCACACAGTAAATCAAATTCAGAAATGTAAGAATGTGTTTTAATTTGTGGCCTTGGGAGGGGTTGTATTAAAAAACTAATGTAATTTATTATTTCAAGTGTGTTTTAAATCAAGTATTTACAAAATGAATATTAAATTCAGTATAAAATATCTAAGGTTAAATAACAGTCATCTTGGACTGTTATTACATGAAATTCCTCTTGCAATCCCTCTAAAGTTTACAATTTAGAAACGCTGTCTTGTTTTTGTCCATGAAAAATAGTTACTGATTTAAATTTTTCAACTGTATATATTATTAAAATTATTATGAAAACATTGATTATACTTAGCAAATCCGTTCCATTTATTTCAATATACAGCTTTCCAATATAGCAAGTTTTAGGTTGGCCCTAATTGTGTAAATTGTAAATCCAGTGCTTGTTTATATTAATGTAACAATCTAACTATCTAATCAACGATCTAACAATCTATGTATTACGTCCGTAGATTTATCTAACTCTTAAACAATAAACGGTATCAGGAAACTGACACATACTTTCTCCCTTTTACCCCAACTTTAATGAATAAATTACTTTTTATTTACTAAATATAGAATACATACACGGTCGAATGTACAGAAAATCTTGTAGGCCTAAACAAGTTGTTTTAAAAAACATCCACCCAAATCCCTACTTTGGAGTCACTACAGAATCCATTGCTACACTCGTGGTTTTAAGAGGGGGAAATGCCCCCTATTCCCCCCCAGGGTTATTAAGGGGCAACATATTGAGAATTACCTCTGTTGGTCAATGCTAAATTGACAAGCATATCAAGTTTGAATGAAATTGATCAGTAAATAAGAGAGAAATAGTAATTTTTGTATTCCCCATAAGAATAACATTGGACAACGTACTGCGTTTACCACTAAATGAAAATTTCAATTTCCTTTGAAACCAGCAATCGTAGAATAGTAATTCAGAATACTAAATTATTTAGTTTTTTGAGCTCTTTTTAATGGTGAATAGTAATATTTTTTATATTTATGTCTTTTAATGAAAAATCCAAAAAACTGAATTTTGGGTGTTTTAAGTCCTGTAATTTCTGAACCCGAATTTTTACAGGAATGCGGGTGGTGTCATTTTGTTGGAAAACTAAAGTTCTACAAACGACTAAAGTTTAATCAAAATCGTTAGAGCCGTTTTTGAGAAGTTTTGATTTTTCATGTTTTTTGGCTGTTTTTTGGGGATAATTACCCTTAAAAACCAAAAATTCAAAAAAATGAAAAAACACCTGGGGATATCGTAGATTAGTACCTAAATACCAAATTTCATAAAAATCGGCCCATTGGTTAGGGCTCTAGCTCTGTACACATCCACACAGACATCACGTAAAAAACACTTTTTTGGGTTCAGGGAGCACCAAAACGAATATTTCCACTAACAACTCAAATTCGAAAATTTTGACGAAAACAATACTTTCTCCATATACTATGTATAGAGGGAGAAGGTAAAAATTGAGATCAGAGTAATATTTTAACATATAACAAGATATGTAACATTACACTTGTGTGTTTTACTCGACGCAGTTTGAGAAATAGGCACTCGTTTGGTTATGGGGTGAAGACCTGAAGGAAAACAGTTGTAGTGAGTAGATAAGACCGTATAGATGTTTTAAATAGGCACCGCAAAGAAATTGTACCTATAGTAAACAATTCGTCAACAGACAGTATAACGATTAGTCATGAGATAAGCCATGTAAGACATTTATTGCTTACATATATACCGGTACACTACATTCACATCTAGCATTACCTCATTTCATATCACAACGTAGTATATTTTAACAGCTGTTTGCAGGTATAGTATCATCATAAAATTCATGGATATACTGTTAATAAATAATGAACCCCAAAGGAGGGGAAGAGTCATCTGTTACGCTTTTTTTGTTAGTTTAATTTTTTTATTCTGATTTATATAGTGTCAGAGATTTATATTCAAAGTTTATAGGTTGGTAGTGTTTTAAATACGTGTGTATGCATGCATTTCTTTTATTTGTGTGTCACTTTAAATTGTATTCCTCGTTATGTGTACACGTACCTTACTCCAATGAGCGAAAAAGCTTTTCTTTCTCAAACAATATGTCAAAGAACATTATGAAAAACACGGCACACACATATATAAATATAAAATTGGTTTTAGGCCCTCCTAATGATCAGCAATTCCACAACGTTGAAATAACTTAAATGAACGTTTTAAAAAGTAAACGGCGTGTGCGCAACATACCTGCATTTGTTGAAGCCAAGCGTCCACGTAGGCGGTCTGTGACTGGTCGTTATAATCCTGGCAATCGGGGACTATCTGGTCCTGACAATGAGTCGCCTGCGGGAGGACGCAGCAATCCATGCCCGCGCACACACGCACAACTAACCACGACGAGAGCTGGCGCTCGACTGACGCGCAGCGCGGCGCGGAGAGTCGCGGTGGTGGGGGGAGGGCGGGACCTCAGCTGACTCCGCCCCCGCCCCCCACTACTGTCACTGCAGTCGCGGCAAGCGGCACTGTTAACACAATCAATGCAAATCAAGGACACTTATTGCGGGTGGAGCCATCACCATTCATGAATGTCACCGCTTGGATTGCATGTTTATTGAATTTTATCAAATTAATTTAATGTGTAAGTGTATCCCAATTCTTTTTACATTCTAACCGCCAATAAAGAAAAAATTTCAAGGTCAACCAATAGTCTAAATTTGAACAGATTAGGATTAAATTTAGAATTTGAATAGGATTAAACGAAAAAAGAGTTAGTGACATTCAGTATGATAGCAATAATTTTAGCGAGATGATGGCTTTGTTAATTAATAATTCACAAAGAAATTGTATCCTTCCAGGATCCGTGACAACATCCATCTTAAATATTAATATAATATAAATCGACCAATATACAAATCTGGACCAAGAAACTCTGTATTGAACTACCGTCCTATTGTCATTTTTTCTGTTATTGAAAAATTGTTTGAAAAATATGTTACTTATTACCTACTTAAACAGATATGTTTTAGAAATTTGTGGTAATCAGTACGGATTTCAGAAGGGTACAGGACGTAATCACTTTTATTAGATTTCAATGACCACGTAAATTCCTACCTTAACCAAAGAAAACATGTTTTAAAGCATTTGACACCCTAGATCATAAAATACTCTTAAAAGAAACTGAAAACAATGGTGACGGCCAATAAACTATGTTAAACTAGTTTGCAAGCTAAGTACAAAAATATTTGTTAAAATTTATTTGTTTCTACGGCAATAAACCATTTTACAAAGGGACAAAGAGTGGAAGGCTAACTAATATACATTACAAACAAAGTAGGTAATAACATTAACAATGAGTGCAATAACAATGGTACAAAGAAGTGCAGTAGGTACAATATAAATGCCAATAATAACAATAACATTTGGTAACAAAGACAAATAAAATCATTTGATAAGCATCGCTACAACGACCACACAATAATAAATAGGTAACAACGAGAAATAGATGGATGGATGATTGATAAACTCTATATAGTTCTAGTAGACTCATAGACCAAGGCGTTCCACAAGGAAGCGTCTTAGGACCGATATTTTTAATATATACCTTAATATGTAAATACCTTAGAATTATGTGGATTTAAAGAAAAACTATTTATGTACACCGACGATTCTGCGCTAATTACTTACTACAAAGATTTTACAATTGCAGAAAAGCTTATTCAGTAAGACTTTAACACATTAAATATGTTGGCTCATGGTAAAAAAAATAGTAATAAACCATAGAAAACTGTAGTAATGAACTTAATTCGGCCTTTAATACTCCACCGCATGTCTTAAAGATTATAATTTTATTAATTGGCAGAGTCCAAAGTTACAGGTAATCGATCTCAGTATTTGGGAGTAATAATAGATTATAAATTAAAATTGGATAATAATATAAACTAACTCAAACCTGTCGCTGCTAAGTTGTTTTACTTAAGAAAACAAACCTTATCAAGCTCTAGTTATTACAAATATAACAATGTTTGAGTCAGTAATTTTGTGTGGGGTAGAAATTTGGGGCATTATTTCGTAGGACGTATAGAATCTTCGCACAAGAAAACTTTATTGATAATTTCTAAACTGAAATACCCGGAAATGCATATATTATCCAGTATATCTTCAAAAGGTATAATACACTATACTCAAGTGAATTCTACAAATATAAGATCATCAGGATATTTTAGAACAAACACAATTTTAAAATACCAAATGTAAAAGAACAATATATGTTTAAACCTAGAGAAATATAAATTACCAAGACTTTGTAATACTCATGGTAGGAATATTTAGTCACATAATTCCAAAGCTTTTTGATGAGTTGCCGTTCAAATTGGAAAATCCAAGACACTTTAATGTCATAAAATCTGATTTAATATCTTGGTTGTTGAACAAAAATTATAAAAAATATTCCATCATTTACTAAAATAGTGGGAGGAAATATGAGTGCACGTATGTATGAGTGAGTGAGTGCGTGTTCCCAGATGTCTGTAGCAGGTATTAGATTACAGTAGAAGTTTTGTAATAAGTTCAGTAGCATGCACAGAAATATATGTGATTTAAATAGCTGTTTATAAATGGGGGCCCACCAGTTGATCGACACGTTAATTGCTCGCAGGGACAGTTGGTACGCAGTACTTTATTTAATTATTAATATTTATTTTTAAAAGTCGACCATCTGTCCCTGCGACTAACTAACATGTCGATCAACAGGTAGGCACCCTTTATAAATTTGGTGGATGGGTAGGCTTTACTTGAGTGCTAATAATTGTATTCATTATTATTTATATCTATTTTTTTGTTTTGTATTTATTTGTATTAATACTAATATGAATTAGTGTTATGCATTTTTCGTGTTACAGATGTAACAGATTTTAGATGAACAGAAGTTGATATATTTTCTTAATTTTTTGTTTGAATGTTACTTTTTAGTGAATTTCCTTTGGAAATTGAACTATTAGCATTACCCGCACGGTGAAACTTAAGCCCGGGACCACCATAGAACTTCATAACGTGACCCCCTGAACGCGGTTGCATTTGTTGTCAGATATACTTCAAATTTGGTAGGGATGTTCCTTTCTGTAATCAGTTACACAAGTTCGTTGGCAAAACAATCGGAAAACTCTAAACCCATTTTTTGGGGATTAATCTTTCAAATTTCGAGTTTTTGGGCCCAAATAGGGTCAGAAAAGCCCCGTATGTAAAATTAATGCATGTAAAAAAATGGGAATTAGTGAGGCGAAAGTTTTAAGTCCTCTCTCGTCATTCTAGCATACATGTTTACCGAGTTATTAAAGAGAATGTGTTTCGACTAAACACAGTACGTTGTCTTATGGGAGTTTTACACTGGAAAAGCCTGTCATTCCTTTGTTAGAGTACTTTTATCATCCCCAGCAACCTCACGCCTACTTTCAAGCCTGTCTGGACCTTCTCCTAACATTATAATGCGCAAAATTGTATTCCCAGCTTTGCAGGTAAATGAAACCAGGAGCAGCCAACAAATCACTGTTACCAGATTTTAATAAAAATTGGAATAAATGTATGTTTTTACACTGATTTTGACTTTTAAAAGTTGTTATGTGACAAAATTCAATTCCCTCACGCCAGCGTGCTGCGTGCGAACTTGTTTAGATTTATGTACTTATTGTAACGATACAATTAGTAGGTACTGTAGTATAAATTATTTAAATTTGTGCACCGTTGCCTAGAGCGCTGTATTTATTTTGTAATATTTTCCTATTAATTATTGTATTCAAATAATAAGAGCACCCAACGACAAATCTCTCACGATTTGTTGGGACTCAATGTTGAATATTTTCACGGAAATAAACTTTTTGATTCTAAGCCAGAATACCAAACCTGTTTTAACATTAAACCAACACTTATAGCCAATACTTAATACTTACCCAATACTTACTTAGCCAATACTCTAATACTTAATAGTATAGTAAAATAGCCAATACTTCGGCCTTCGAATACAAACTTCATCTTCAGGCTCCGAGGAAAGGGTTTGCAGTATCCCTCTTTACAGCTGCTAAACAAATCCTTTAAATAAAGTTAAAGTATAATATTAAAGATCAAAATAGTATCTACAAAATATACCTTTGTACTTTTTAGTTTGTTTAAATTGAGTTACATTTACAAGCTCTTTTAAATGTACACAAGTGAGCTTTTTTAAACTATAACTTAAGACAGAAACATTATTTTGAAATTCTAAAATCGAGCATTAGTAGAATTAACTTTCTTCTGTCAAATCCCGTTCATAGTATGTTGACAAAATAATTACTATAGCCGCAAACTGGTATTCTGCGGACCTCCGCACAGCTCCTTTCCCTATCTTAACAATGTACTTTCACGCGGCGTCGCAAATTTTTCCATAGGGTAGTCCGGAGCCTTAAAATCCAAAAATTTAAATACGTAAACCTAATCAAAATTTGATATAGTTTTACTTATCTTGAGCCTATATTCTTCTTAGATACCAAACAATGCCCTATATGCCATGGATGCCTATACACACCTGGCGGGTTGTCCCTTGGTTTTACCAGCCTCGGTTCCCAGGACGTTGATACCAAGAATCACGGCAACCCCCAGGGCTACGCAGAGTCCGTAACCCCGGGCAACCCCTGGGCGGTATGTTGTAAACAACAAACCTGGGGTATGGAGTCTCACATCGCTGTTGTACCTGGAAGGCCTGGGGACGAGATAAAAGGATCAGCGGCACATTTCAAACTTTCTACTGGAACTGAGGTGCAGGGACAATAAAGGTTTTGGTTTTGATTTAACGAGAACATGCAAACGAAATCACATGAAATGTAACTAGAGGCATTTATAAGATGCAATTTAAATACTCAAAATCTCATGAACCAACAACTTGAAACAACTGTGCAGAATGCCCCGGAACTCTCTGGAACTAGTCAGTGAATATTGGATTCTTACAACGAACCAAAAAAATGCAGTTCATACAGTTCAGTTCAGTTTTTACAGTTTTTAATTTACTGTCTCATCAGTATTGTTTAAATTGCAATTATTTGTAAAAATCGTAATTTTTTTTATCATTTATGTTTCTTAAAATCGAGGTGTCGTTGGGTTATTATAGTAGTTTACAATTGCATAATACATTCGCAGTTTCTATATGAAAGCGTTCTTGATCTATTAAGGATTATCTAAAAATACAGACAGCCAGGCGGAAAACTAGGCACCGGACACCCATGATTGTATTTTAAAATACGTTTTCCTCGACTCTCCACCAAAGGAAGAATTTTTACAATATTCTTGCCATTAGTAAAAAAACCTCAAACTTTTATAACCTCAAACCTCAAACTTGTATAATCAACAACAAATATGTAAATTTATTTACAACTAGCTATTACCCACAGGCTTCGCCCCGCAAATAAGTTTTACAAACTATGATGTGTGTGCTGCATTCTGTGGTTAGCCCGTGGAACTACTACGAGATATCAAGATCAGCTGTTTGTATTTTTATCAGCTCAAAAAAAAACAAGTTCGCACGAAGCATGCTGACGTGAGCGAAGTGAATGTTCATATAAAAAAACTATTAAAACTCAAAATCTGTTTTAAAACATAGATTTATTCCAATTTTTATTAAAAACTGAAAATATTGATTTGTGGCTGTTCTGATGCTCCTGGTTTCATTTACTTGCAATGCTGGGAATACAATTTTGCGCATTTTAAGGTTAGGAGAGGGTCCAGTCAGGCTTGAAAGTAGGCGTGAGGTTGCTGGGGAAGATAAAAGTACACCAACAAATGAATAACCAGTGCTCTAAGTGCTCTTCGGGTAACATACTCACTGTGAACAGCTTTAATTGAACGAAGGCTTTTCTAATGCAAAACCCTCATAAGACAACGTACTGTGTTTGATCGATGCAGATTTTCTTTAACAACTCGGTCAATAGTTATACTAGAATGACGAGAAAGTGCTTAAAATTTTCGCCTTACTAATACCCATCTGTCTACATGCGTTAATTTTACATCCGGGGCTTTTCTGACCCTTTTTGGGTCCAAAAGCCCGGAATTTTAAAGATTAATCCCCCCAAAAAATGGGTTTAGAGTTTTCCGGTTGTTTTTCCCAACAAACTAGTCCAATTGATTACAGAAAGGAACGTCCCTACCAAATTTGAAGTAAATCTGACCAAAAATTCGACCACTAGAGTGCATTCATGTATATAATTTTGAATGACCCCCCAAAACGTGTTCATGGGGTCACGTTAGGAACTTCTATGGTGGTCCCAGGCTTAAGTTTTACCGTGAGGGTCATACTAATAGTTCCACTTTCCATAGGAAATTCACTAATAACAATGACTACATAAACTACAATTGTAGTTTATGTAGTCGTTGCTAATAAATTGCCGTAAATGGGAACTTTGTCGTTGTCTGGCGGAGCCCTAAAATAAGATCAGGATGAAAACCATTTAGTTCCCCTATTTTATGCCTAAAGAATCATTGTACACCATTTCAACTCTCTAGGTAAATGGAAAGTCGGAGAATTCGTGATAAGTGTGTGAGTGAGTGAGTCAGTCAGTTAGAGAGTGCTTTGCCTTTTATAGGTATAGATGTATATATAAGATAATCAGAAGCATTTGTGAGGCATGTCTTCACTCGTCCTAAAATATGTAGTCCTTCAAATAAAATCAACACGTTACAAAATATTTCTATAACAGTGTATACAAGAATTTAAGACTTTTATATAACACTAGCTGATACCCGGCAGACGTTGTCATGCCTTTGACTATTACCAACTAAAACCAATATCACCAAGATCACCTGTTCAAGTAAACATGTCATTAGCTTTTATGTAAACAACAATATATTTCCATAAGGTTTATATAAGAACCCTTTTGGGCATCTTGGGAGGAACCCAATTGAGTTAGGACAAAATGGATTGCTTAAAAAACATCTCCGCGAAATTGTTCATATACATACAAAGTTTAATGGCAAACGGTCCAACGTTGTCCAAGTCCATAAACTTCAAATATATATACAAACAAACGAACCAACATCCTTGTTTAAAAATATAGATTTGTATAAACAAATTCAAAACTTCTCCCCATTCATTATTTGTTCTAGTTACAATTATAAGAAATGACGGTATGCCACTTTTGTTGTTGAATCGCCTGACTGGAGGAGATAAAATGCCCATTGTAAAATAAACCCATTACACCAATTTATGATTCTGCTGGCCTAATGAAAGTCGTTCAAGCTTAATTATATAATTAGCTGACGGCCAGTTGAGCATTAGAATGGCTTCATTTTGGTTCCGCGGCTGCGGTCCTTAAGGTCACTTGTTCTTTACGACCGTGACTTCGGGTTAATTATGTTTTAAAGGTCGGACGGTTGTAATGTAATATTCTAAAGTAATTAATGATCACATTAATAGTAATGGACTAGTGATTAATTCTACTACTGAACCACCGAAACTTTTTTTACATTTTTGTAACCGTGTGGTGAAAAATGTTAAGGACCCTACACATGTTATGTAAAGCACTGTTGGAGGGGTTTTGAAACCGCACGAAACTAGTTTGAAAACATCTTAACGATCGGAAACTGTGCGCTAACATTCATTACAGCACGAACAAAAAGATCGGGTTTTAAAGAGGATACTTTAATGCCCGATGTTTAAAACTTCACTTGGAATAAAAAGGTGCCATGCGAAAATTACGACTTTATTAGGAAATGAACTAGCGTAATACGCCCATCACGAAGGCCAACAAGTTAGCTCTTACCACATGATTTACCCATGAGTTATGAGTTACCCATGTTGCCTCCGTGTAAATTATCAAGTAAACTAATATTAATTCGTCGGCATCAGCTGCTACAGTTCATAAACATAGTTTTGGTATTGCTTGCTCAATTTCTTAAGTTTAATTCTCCAAGCAAGACAAATTTAACCTTAAGAACCTTTTTACATTAAGATAAACGTTTTATCTGATGTTTACGTAGCATTATCTACTTAATACAGTATTTTGATATATTTTTAATTCTCCAGGAAATTCCTTAAGTTAAATCTTTAACATTTTATCTACAATCCACCAGCTACCGATCTTCAACTCCATGTTTACAGCATAAATCCCATCTCAAAATTCCCCATGAATAAGCGATGCACCATTATCATGCAAATCGAAACCGTACGAAAGATCGGGCAATGAAATTAAACGTGTCAGGCTGCAGGAAATATAGCTTTATTGCCTAATTTAAGTTGTGGCACCGAAACCTAATTCATTGTTCGGGCTCGGGCCGCTAGATATTTCATACTTATATAAATCAAGCGTACGAAACGCGAGTGTGCTACCGGGCGATAAATAACGGCCCTAATCTGCCCACCAGTTGCCCAATCGGCGCCGACTGCCCGATCGGACAATAAAGCTGCGGAATGGTTACCGGTCCGATCGGGCATCGGCAGCCCGACAATCGGCTTGCCTGGGGCGGTGGGCACCCTCTCATTTGGCACGTAGGCTCGTGGATATTCGATATCGTTAGGGTACTCGCGGAACTATAGCGGCCAGGGTTAAGAGCGGGCTCCTGTCACGAAACATTTTTCGTTTCTACCTGCTTCTCCCGTAAGGGCAGTGTTAACTTTTAGTTCCTCCTCAATGAATGATCCAAAATTTATCACATTATAGAGAAGAAAATACATAGTGATTTTACTAAACATAATTTTGATACCACAAATAATTAACCCATAGCCTCCAAGAGGGAGCTCCAGCCACGAAACATTTGGCGTTTCTACCTGCTTCCCTATAAGACCAATTTAAACTTTTAAAGCCCGTCCCTCCCTACTCTGCAACAAAAGTACCACGTGATTTCGTTGAGCAAAATGTCGTTATTTCAAATAATTATCTTTCAATTAGACTCAAAAAATTGAATATTTATAATTTTGTATGGGTGAACTATTTTTTGTATCAAAATTATGCTCACTAAAATCGCCAGATTTTGTTGTCCTTTAAAATTAACCACAAATCAATGATTACGGATCATCCATTGAGGAGGAACGGACTGTGAAAGTCAACATTGTCCTTCTGAGAGAAGCAGGTAAAACCTCAAAATGTTAACCTCTTGACTGGAGCCCCCTCTTGACTAAATTTGATTGTAAATTTCCATACGTCAAGTCCTAACTTAAAGTCAGGCATCATGTCACATAATGTCAACCTGTTTATTCAGTAATGACAATTTGTTATTATCTCATTCTCAATTGTATTTCTTCCTAAATCATGAACAAATTACTGAACAAATATATAGTTAAAGACTTACACATTTATCTTAAAATAAACCTCTTTAAAAATGTCGTAAAATAACCCACCATTCATTATAAATACCGTGCAAAATATGAATGCCAACCTGAAAGACCCTTCACGTTCGTTTGTTACAGCATGTTGAGAGAGAACAGTGAATGAATGAGTTTGTGTTTGTAACCACACCAACTCAGCAGTAACGCAGCTGACTGCACGTGTCCTCAGCACAGCTCTGTTATCAATACTGATAACAGCCACACTTCCTGCTGCTTCATCAGCTATCATCGCAGACGCTCAGCGAGTCGCGAGGGCGAGACATCAACAAAGTGTTACTTGCAAAACCAGAGTGTTTATTCAGACGAAATGGCTGGAGATGGAGATATTTTCAATAACAGTCTGATCAAATACAAAGACTGATATCTGATTTGTCCTTTATGGAAAGCCTTCAGTTCACAACAGATGGGTGGGTCATTCGGTTAAAAATCGATTATCGTGGATTATGAACTATCGATTAACGTAGTCAAATACTCAACTAGCAAATTGAGGATCACAGCTTGTTAATTGTAGCTTTTCCATTGTTCGACATACTACGGTGGACCAATGGAAACAGTATCGGGCTCACGATCATTCGTTCCCGTTTTTTTCAAGGTCTAGATTTGATGTTTAATTTATTTGTACAATACAAGACAAATTTATTTATCTGTAATATGTTGCACAACGAAGAGCCACCATACAGCGCTCTGCGAAATTAGGTTAGGTTAGGTTACTACAATTCTGTCGTGAAGTGCAGCAAAATTTATTATTTTAGTACACGTGAATCCATCTTCATTATGTTACAAAACAAAGAGCTAGAATCGGTATTCTATAATACGATAGTCGACATTCAACCGAATGACCTACCCATCTGTGAACGGAAGGCTATCCGCCCTTTATGACCCTCCTGTGGCAGTTTCATATTAGCCTTGCGTAATTAGTAACTTTCCAACTGATGCTAGTCAATCTTACCATTGATTATTCAGTGCCTAGGATGCATAATCAATGGACATAACAACTATTTATCTCAATTACAGCTTTTGTTACTATCATGTTATGTATGATTTATTATCGTCGTAAATTATGTTGACCTAAATCAGATAATTATCGTAAATTTATATTGTTAGAACGAATAAATTCATCTTATTGTTTTCATAAGCTTCTGCATTTTTAGCAAATTTCCCCTATAGGAAAGAAGCTATTACGCAGTCGGCATGGTAAGACCTAGGCCCGGGACCAATATAACTTTTCGTTTTGAGGTTCCCAGACCCCAAAACACCGTTCGTTCGAAACTGAATATATATGTGTGTGTGTGTGTGTGAGCACGATAACTCCCAAACAAATGATCCGATTTTGATGAAATTTGGTATAAACGTGTAAAGCGATATTTATGACCTAAGTTCGAAAACCAGCCACATCGCTCTATCCAAAGGGGTATTATGGGGGGATTTTGTACCCCAAAAATGGGTTTTTTTGAATTTTTTACATATAATTTTTGAAAAAGTAAAATATTGCTTTTAACCATTGGATTCGGCTTAAAAAACACACAATTTGGTATTTTGATCACTCCTTTACGTCAATTGGTTACCGAGATATTGAAAGTGCTAAACACAGTACGTTGTCTAATGTTATTCTTATGGAGGAAAGGAAAAATTTGATATCTCGCTTATTTATGAACGTATACTGACGAAACTTGGTATAAGGCTTCATCTGGTTGTGGTCTATTGATATTTGCTCAGAGAAATTTTTTGCAAAAGGCTCCCATAGCAGCAAACCTGCGTACTCAGCCCCCATGTTATTCTTCTGGAGAATAATTAAATGCTATGTCTCCCTTAATTATGAACATAAATTAATAAAAACTGGTATACGACTTCACCTAGTTGAGTTATATTGATATTAGCATAAAAGCCCATTTTTTGTGTTCCTTGTTGCAGCAAACCTGCGTACTCAGCCCCAATGTTATTCTTATGGAGAATAATTAAAATTGTATATACCGCTTATTTGTGAATAAAGTTTTATGAAACTTGGTCAGTGGCTTTATGTAGTATTAAGACATTTATATCTCCATTGGAAATTCGCTGAGTATGCAGGTTTGCTGCGACGGGGGTATTATATTTTCACCGAAGACCAATGGTAGTTAGTTAAATAATGTAGCTTCTCAATGGAGACCAAAATTAACTATCAACCTACAAACCTCCACAGCGGAAGATCGGAAGTTTATGAATTTTAAATTTCACAACACACAAAATCAGTTTAATTTAGTGATAAATTTGTATATGTCTACGAAATTTTTTTTGATCAAAAATAAAAGTCTTTTACCAATTTTTCTAAATACTTAATGTTAGTGAAGTGTTTTCGAAGTAATTGTTAGGTATAACGATTTTTTTCCCCTGGCCCCCCTTAGTAATTTATCTCAAAAAAATGGTCACAGTTGAATTGAAAATTTTCATTCTTTCGTAGGTATGGGGAAGTTGGTTCAACATTAGCAATGCATACAGAGTCGTTTTACGTGGAAGAAACCGCAATCTCACTGTTACTGTTCGTCCTTTTCCTTTCCACCGACGTCACCGAAGGCAAGGCGACACTAGAGAACAGGCCGTACTACGTCATCACATGGGTCCAATTTGAAGTTTGTAACCAACTGAAAAGAAACGGTTATCTCTAACTTTACATTAACGATGTCTTGATGGACGAAGTGCCCACAAAGCGTTACGGTCTGTCTGTATAGGTTTGCCTTGACAAGGGAGTACAGTTCTCAAAAAATAACTGTGACAAATATCGCCGATAAAAGTAACCGTTAGTCTGAAGCCCTCGCGACCTGTTCGGCTGTTCCACGGTGACTCAGGAGTCAGAGATCAAATGATGAGCGAGAGGTGAGTCAGCCACCTGCCCCAGTGCCCCTCTTGACTCTTTGAATGTGATTATAGAAGGTGTTTATAGCTTGTTTTTTTAACAGACTCATTTTAAACTCATTTAATTTAGTTTATTATCGAAGGTAAACGGCTATTAAAAGTTTGACTTTTATAGTTTTTGTTTTACAAATAAATTAAATTTGATTACATTGTAAATTGAAAGAGTTTAGCCTAAATCTATCTGAACATCATATGAGGTAAGAAAATGAAAGATTGGTTGATTAAATTCCTTTCTTTAAATGTAGTATGTTTTATGGGATTTTATTCAATAATTTTTAATTTCAAAGTCGTCAATAAAAACTGCGGAAAAGGACAACCCCAATACCTCAACGTAAAGCTAGAGACGGACAATCATTTAGATAAACTAATGTAAAGTTTCGAACGGGTTAATAACTCCCAAAATATGTTTATTTAAATAAAAATATAATCATGATTAAAAAATTTGTTTGAAAATAGTTTACCCTATAGTAACGTAAATTTTTGTCTTCCTTAAAAGGTCAAGAGGGTTTTAATGAACATTCATATCATCAAGTCGAGTTAGCACGCAGCACGCTGACGTGAGGGAAGTGAATTTCCACATAAAAACTTATAAAACTCAAAATCATTGTAAAAACATACATTTATTGCAATTTTTATTGAAATCTGAAAACAGTGATTTTTTGGCTGTTCTGATGTTTCTGGTTTCATTTACCTGCAAAGCTGGGAAAACAATTGTGCGCATTATAATGTTAGGAGAAGGTCCAGACATGCTTGAAAGTAGGCGTGAGGTTGCTGGGGATAAGAAAGTACTCTAACAAAGGAATATCAGGCTTTTCTAGGGTAAAACCCCCATAAGACAACGTACTGTGTTTAGTCTGTACACATTTTCTTTAATAACTCGGTAAATATGTATGCTAGAATGACGAGAGAGGGCTTAACACTTTTGCTTTACTAATTTCCATCTTTGTACATGCATTAATTTTACATACGCGGCTTTTGTGACCCTTTTTGGGCCCAAAAACTCGAAATGTTGAAGAATAATCCCCAAAAAAGGGGTTTAGAGTTTTCCGATTGTTTTGCCCATCGAACTTGTCCAACTGATTACAGAAAGGAATGTCCCTACCAAATTTGAAGTAAATCGGAAAAAAACTGCGACCGATAGAGTGCAAACACACACACACACACACACACACACACACACACACACACACACATATACATATACATATATATATATATATATATAATTTTGAACGGCCCCCCAAAACGTGTTCAGGGGGTCACGTTAGAACTTCTATGGTGGTCCCGGGCTTAAATTTCACCGTGCGGGTCATACTAATAGTTCACATTCCAAAGGAAATTCACTAATAATAAATTTATAAAGGTGTTACATGATGCTGTTACAGAATTCAAAATAAACTTAGCATATTCAGCTCTTTTACGAGTATATCAGTTTAGTTATTCTGATAACACTTATAAACCCCGCGTAGTCCTGTGTAATATAACCGCTTCTTCTGCAACGTAGAGCCAGTCAAAAATGGGTGGTAGAGGAAGGTTGTCGACAGTTTCTGGGCTATTTCTAGGTAGGACGTACGCTCCACGTTATGGAAACAAAATTTACTTGTTGGCAGCTCGTGCCCTTCATAGTAGAAAATAAAAACCTATTATGCTCAACTACAATCTAGGAAAGATTCATTGATACGTATAACAAGAAAAAATTACGGAAGATATATTTTAATAAAAATTGGCTAAGCATTTAATTTATTACGGTAATTATAAAACCTACACAAGTCTAATCCTCCTGAAAGCTCCCCGCACAACCATAAACCACATCAGAAAACCCAGTGGCAGCTCGGGTCCCGCTTATATCATACTTTTACTCTGAGTTTATGGAGTACCACAAGGTTCAAGACTTGACCCACATATCTTACTGCCGCTGGAGTTCACTGAGCCAACGCCGGTAGCAGTTGTGTTTGGCGGTCGTAACTATAAATATATATCAACTTTCAAAACTTGCCGCGGCGCGGGGCCGGTGTCACAAGCCGTGAAATTCGGTAACGCGGGTCAAAATTTGACCCCATCCGCTTGCTTGCGCAGCCGCTTTATTGCTTAATTACGTTTTAGGCTCAACGGGAAAGTGCGTACTTTCTAACGAGTAAATTTTGGACGCTGTTTTGTTAATGTTTGTCATAATTTTCTTGATGAAGTTTAAGTTATCGTCGAGCTTGTAGCAAGGTTTATTGTCTCTTACATTATTTTCTATGTAATCAACGCACGTGCCACATTATAACACTGTACCAGGGGGACTTTGAGGTACACTCACGTTTACAATACCCCGTCGTAGCAAACCTGCATACTCAGCGAATTTCCATTGAAGATATAAATGTCTTAATACTACATAAAGCCACTTACCAAGTTTCAATATATTCACAAATAAGCAATATATACAATTTTAATTATTCTCCATAAGAATAACATTGGGGCTGAGTGCGCAGGTTTGCCGCATCAAGGAACAAATATGGGTTTTTATGCTATTATCAATACAACTCAACTGGGGTGAAGTCATACCCCAGTTTTTATTAATTCATGTTCATAATTAAGGGAGACGCAGCATTTAATTACTATCCATAAGAATAACACGGGAGCTGAGTACGCAGGTTTGCTGCTACGGGAGCCTTTGGAAAAAATTGGTTTTTTTAGCAAATATTAATGGAACACAACCAGTTGAAGCCGTATACCAAGTTTCAACAGTATACGTTCATAAATAAGCAAGATATAAAATATTACTTTTCCTCCATAAGAATAACATTAGACAACGTACTGTGTTTAGCACTTTCAATATCTTGGTAACCAATTAACGTAGAGAAATGATCAAAATACCAAATTGAATGTTTTTTTAAGCTTAATCCAATGGTAAAAACTAAAATTTGACTATTTCAAAAATTATATGTAAAACATTCAAAAAAAACATTTTTGGGGTACAAAACCTCCGAAAATACCCCTGCAGATGGAACGATCTGTCTGGTTTTCGAACTTAAAGTCATAAATGTTGCTTTACACGTTTATAACAAATTTGATCAAAATCGGATAATTTTTACGAGAGTTATCGTGCTCACGGACATATATATATATACAGTTTCGAACGAATGGTGTTTTTGGGGTCTGGGGTCCTCAAAACGAAAATTTATCATGGTCCCGGGCTTAAGTCTTATCATGCCGACTACGTTAATAGCTTCTTCCCTATAGGGGAAATTTGCTAAAACGTGAGGTCGTCCTTAATTTAAATAACGAATTAGATAAAACTTTTACTTAATTCCAGTGTATATAACTTAATTTATTCGCAGATAGATCAGGCGAAAAGACTTTAAACATCTCTTTTCTTGAAGGTCAATTACAAAACCATGATACACAGCACGATAGAATTTCAAACCAATAACAACGTTCCACTTCCTCATTAACACTGCCCTTGGCAAACTCCACCACTCAAATCTCCAAACATTTATCATTTAAAAACTATTTCATCATTACAAATGTTAAACTTATCCCTCTCTTGTGGAGAACAGACTCATATTATAAACTTTTCCCAGTCAACCTCGGCGTTACATGCGGTATATCTAGTGAGATATTTATGAAATCAGTTTGCTATATATAGCTCGCTCGCAGGTTAGTATATTAGTTTCCATTGGCACGTAGCCTATAAACACCCATGTATCACTGGAGAAATATCGGTATTGGAAGTTCCGCGAGCGGTATTGGCGCCTTTCTGTCTTATAAATCAGGTTATAAACCGTATCCTAATGCGGATAGATTACGAGAGTAAAATCGTTAGTCGATAGAGGCAAGGGTACTTGAATTATTGAGGCGTATTATTCTTAGTTGTGTAGATTGATGTTTAAAAACCTACTATAAGAGTACTTATAGAGTGCGTCCATTGCTCGAAACCGAGCAGAGCTCCGTGTAAGGTTCAGATAACCTAGTTAAACCTATCAATAATTTCATTATCACTAAAAACATATACAGAGTAATGATATTTATTTGGTATTGACCTGCGTAAGGATTTACTAAACCCACATTCTTTAGAAATCCCTGTCTTTTAACTTTTAACGGTTTTTAGACGGATTAACATGCTAGTCAGCTGATTAAGTAAAAAAATAAAATATTAAAATAGATTTTTATATGTAGTTTTTTTTATAAATCGCAGAGAAAAAATAAATAAAGTAAAATCTGAAAATAGTAAAATTGAACTATAATTGAGTACAAACCGCATGTAAATCAGTCTTCAAAACTTTCAGACAAATTGTCCAAAGAATTGCAAAAATGCGAATTTTAACCCCATTTTACATGCCGTAAGACAATTAGAATTTTTTTTGACTATTTAACTACAAAATATTACAAATACAAATATAACCTGCAAACATAGGAACAAATCGCATATTTAATTTAGAACAAACTGCATGTAAATCGACCTAGTAGAAGTCGCAGACGAACTATCTAAAGGACTGGAAAAGTGAGAAATATTACCCCATTTTACTAATTGTAATTTTTAAACTAATTACCGACTAAATATTCAAAATACAACCAAAACCTGCAAGTATAGGAACAATTATTTCAAGTCGCCTTTAATTCGGCCCGGAAGAAGTCTCAGACGAACTGTTAAAATGATTTGTTTGCGTTTTAAATATAAGGACAAATCTCACTACGATGTTCATAAGAGTCTCCATCACCGGAAGTTGCTAGACGCCATCTGGGAGTTTTGTTCCATAAGGCCAATGTTAACTTTGTGCCTCCATTACTCCTCACCTGATCATCTCAAACAATTAATTTTGGTGTCAAATTAAAGGGTTCGTCGTCCTCTAGGGAAATACAATGTCGAATTCCTTAATTTGGGTACCATAGTTTCATAATAAATAGTTTAATTTTGAACTGAAACACTGTACATGTTCTCATCAATTTGTAACAAAATCCAAATTCGACTATTGCATTTCCCTAGAGGACGACGACCCCGTTAATTTGACACCAAAATTAATTGTTTGTGACGATCAGGCGAGGAGGAACGGATGCACAAAGTTAACATTGGCCTTATGGAACAAAACATTAAGATGGCGTCCGGCAACTTCTGGTGATGAAGACTCTTAAGGATGAAACACAAAATCTACATTCAAGTTCATCCGGCCCAATGAGGACCCATCCCTTGTAACGGGTCTGAACCGGCTTTTGTTTCAACCTGTTCCATGAAGGAACAATGAAATTTCTTCAGGATACATCATTTGAATATTAAGTAGGAAATAAGTATTGACAAAAATCTACTCCAACTCGAGGTATATCTTTGAGAATCAGATTTTCTGAAAGAGGCTTAGGGGCCAACGAATTTATTTTTTTACCATGACATGTTATCGTAATACAACAGTAGTTGTTGAAAAAAGAAAAATAATACAGATTTATTCAATAGACATAAAGTACCTCATTCATCTTTAAGATATGTATTTCCAATATAGTACAGTTTTTACATTACATTCATATATCATTTTTTATTCCAGACTATACGTCTGTGCATGAGGAAGAGCCTATCAGACACTCACTGTTGGTCCTCAGAAATCGTCTCGGGTTGTATATATAATCAAAAATTTATATTAAAAAAATAATAATTTATAAAATAATACAAAAGCTAACAGATTAAAAGTAAGATAACGTTAGTTTAAAATATAAATATTAACGATGTCATTACACATAAACAATAAAAATACCATCCATAAGTAGTCAGACTATGAACAGAATATATTATCGCCAATGATTGTTTTTTGCAATAACGTAAGAAGTTGGAGGAGAAATGGAAATGGCAGAGAAGAAAATGGCCAACGATTTAGGTCTCCTTAGTTGTCGATTGTCCCAGGAGCAAGGAAGCACATTTTATCGACCATCACTTTTGTAGGATATTAAATTGCGTGGGCTGAGTACGCAGGCTTGCTGCAATAAGGAAGATAATAAATGTGTTTTTATGCAATTTTCAATATAACTCAACCAGGTGAAGCTACATACCAAGTTTCATCACTTTACATCATAAATAATCGATGTATCAAATTTTATTTATTCTCCATAGGATAACATTGGACAACGTATTGTGTTTAGCACTTTGAATATCTCTTCTAGGTTTGGACGTACAATTACAATTTATATACCAAAATAATTATTTTTAGAACTGAAGTTATTGCTAATAACATTGACATTTATATTCAATGGTAATAACAAATGTGCAGTTTTCAGTAAAATTAACTGCGGAAAAGCTAAACACGTTTTCCCATAAGATGGCAACTTTTTTTGATAGGTTTCTTACTTTCTTCACAATCACTTAACCTAAGTTAATGATTCAAAATACTAGTTTTTTTAAGCTCTAAGAAATGGATTGAAACCAAAATTGTGTGAATTTAAGGTTTTAGGGTGAACAATGCAAAACACTAGTTTTGGGAAAATTTAAAACCCCCATGAAACCCCTTTCCATTGTCCGATCTTTCTGGTTTTCGAACTCGAAGTTATAAACGGCTTTTTACACATTTTTGCCAAATTTCATCGAAATCGGACGATTTTTCCAAAAGATATCACGTTCACGGACACATATATAGATACACATATATACACATATATATGGACGCATATATATATATGGGGTACAACACCCCCTTAAAAACCCTCTCACGATACTGTGGTCCGTCTGGTTTTCAAACTCATTTAAATAAATGATACTTAAATATCTGTGTAAAATTTAATTATAAGCAATCTTTTTTACTGCCGTTATCGTTTTAACGGTCACCAAAAAAACAGAAAATTCGGTTTCCTATATAAAAAATTGGAACAAATAGTGTTTAGTCCAGTTGAATAAGATTTTCCGACAAAAAAATGTTTTATATCTGGAATCTACAGATAGAAATACATAATTTCCAATCAAAAATATATGTGTTTGCCAACGGTACCCTATACTTTATTTTTACGCTTCCATGATGCATGCAACCCACGATAATAGCTGCTTTCCTATAGAGGAAATTCCCTAAAATCCAGCCTTAAGAGGGGGCTCCGTTAGTCACATAACATTTCGCGTTTCCACCTGCATCTCCCATAAGGCCATTGCTAACTTTAAAAGCCCGTCCCGCCTCAAGGGATTTTTAATTTATAGATTTAATATTTTTGAATTTTATTGAACATTTATTATTTGTGGGCGAAATGTTTCTCCACTAAATCGCTAGGTATATTTTTATCTGTAAAATTAGCCGTAACACAACAGTATCCAACAATCTGTTGAGGAGTCACGCTTTGACAATCACTGCCTTATTGGGGAAGCGATAGAAACGCCAAATGTTCCGTGACCGAAGCTCAATTTTAATTTCGTCCTCAGCATGAGCATGGTTCGCGTGTTACATGCGCGTGCGTGTGAGCGAGTGTCGCCTCCGCCAATCAGTTCAATCATCAATCAGACATCTGTCCTTCCCTGCCCACTGCCGCGTAGGACTGCTGATAGACGTGTCCTAATGACTGAGGACAGTCACTTCCTTTATCCTCAGGAACTAGAATGGGAAATCGGACTTCGATCGATAAATTTTCGTCCTGGATATTGATATTTACGTTGGGAATATGGTTAACAAATAATTACGAACAAATTGTTATTACAGATCTGTCCTTCGCGTATGCAAACTTAAGCGTTAAAATATTAGTTATTAAAACAATTCTAGAACCTAAAGTAATTTATTATGGCTGATATATGTATTTTGTTTATTAACTTTTTTCTTTGGGTTTTTCCCATACCTACGAAGTTACCATGTTAATACCACTGGGAATATTTCATTTGATCAGACGGATTTCTACAGCATTGAAAGGATTTAAATTTTAAATTGAAGTTGAACAGATTTATGAAGTCTGAATTCCGTCTGAGTCAGTTTTATCTGGTAGACTTGCTTAATTATTTTTAATTACTTACAAATATTTAAGTTCATATAAAATAACATGGAAATAAATTGAGCTCCCCTATTTCTTTAACCATTGACTTGGTTTAACATTGCAGATGGTGAAGCCTGTTTTTGCAGGCTCGCCATCTTGGTGTCCAAATTTAGTTCTCATGGGCTGTTACAGATAGCGTTACTGTAATATCAGGGCTAAAGACAGAACTTTGTTTTTACTTCCGGATTTTCCCAGTTTGCCTTCAAAGTTCTCATATTAATCTAATATAGAAGAGGTTATACTAATAAATGATTTCTTATACGTATTTGTCTTAACTCCAAGATTTTATTAGGTTCACCTAAACTCAAAAACATTTTAATTGCTCATTTTCTTGCATTTATGCTTTCGCGAATTATATTCGGATGATATCCTCTTTGAAATATCTTATATATTGAACGTTGTAATTGTATATATAATTTACCCGTGTAAATAACATCATCTTACGTCATAGATTAAGAAAGCTATTGAAATAAAACATCAGTTTAAAATTATACTGTCACTGCAACCCCTTTCAGGACATAATTATCTACAGTAAAAGGATTATGCCTTTACGATTACTTTTATGGAGAAAATCTCCAGTTAATGTGCAAATAAACAAGTAAGTATCGGTTCTGGCGACATAAATCACCGAATAACTCGTACTGCAATATCCCCAGGCTGGCAGCCGGTAGTGAGGTCATCATGTAAAATGTAAATCATAATTCACCATTGTTAAGTTGTCGATACGCTGCCGTCGGCGACAATTAGGGTTTCATTGCAGGATGCTCCTATAAGGAAAACGGAGCTTTTCTTGCGATAGCAGTGAGGAAAGATCTCTCACGTCAACAACCAGACACAATTCTTTCCTTATTTTGAATATTATTAAATCGCTTAAAAAAAGAGTTTTTTATGAACAATGAAATTAGATAGCTTTATATAATCTTCAGTCCATTCGAAACATCAGCCTACAGATTTAACTGTGGCCCAATCACTGAAAAACAATCTAATTTATTTGGTCACAAATTTTCAAATTTTAGAATATCTAAAACAAATTAAACACTTTCTGAGATTTTAAGTTTTATAGACGTATTTTCTAAAATCAATTAATTACATATACTCAAATTCTACAATATAATTGCAATAGGGCAGAGTCTCGAAGATTAACCTAAGGGAAAAGCCTAAAATTGGATTGTAAATATAAAAAATGAAACAGTGATTGAAGACAAGTATTTTATTTTGCAGTTGAACATTTTGCAGTTATACAAATCCAAATACATATTGTCATGAAAACAATAGAAAAAACACACTTAAAATTTGTAAATACATATAATTCTCTTATTAATAATAAGTTAGCACTAACTTAAGCGATTGTCTAATTGGGCCGTCTGCTGGGTTGGAAGCTTTTAAAATTCTCTAAAATGTTATAACATAATGTAAAATATTTAAAAAAATATATTTTGTTACGGATTATTATGCTAAATTATGATGGTAAATATACGTACGACATTGAATTTAAAGAAATACTCAGTTGTACGATTTCTTCCTCCCACATTGTTGTCCAATGCTATTCTCCTATAAATCTGATGGGTATTCAACGGATAATGAAGAATAGTTAAGAATTTAGGAGAGCGAATAGACAATGGACTAAACTTTAAAAAACAGGGAAATCTATCATATTTTGTGGAGTGTGCTTATTGCGAGTCTTAACTTACACAGATTACTAGGGATTATTCTCTGGATATGCTGAGCTGAAAATTGTCAAATCCCTGGTGTGTCATTATTACACGTTTTTGGAACTAGTCTAATAAATATAATGTCACGCAGCTCTCAACATTCTTCAAAACAGCAATTTTGTGTATAACCTTAATAGGTTTAGATTTTTGCTAGAGTTCTGGGGTTCTGAGTATAAGGTCCCTACAAACTACAAACTATATAACTCTTGTACGCAGAGTCCTCGCCACTTGTCTTCTAGTATATATAAAAGAATAATTAAGGAATTGAGTAGGCGTGCGAGAAAACACACTGGGCAAGACTACATACTACATACCGGTAGTACCTGGCGTCAAGCTGAAATACGAAGGCAGGGGACATAGATAATTTACACCAAAATATTAATGCTCTTTAGAAACTAATCAAATCGTTTAGAAATAAAGCTGTGAGGAGAAAATCTCGCGACACTTTTATGGAAAATCAATAGAAAATTCTTATTATTGATAATTTTTGAGTTATTTTTTAAAACGAACTATTCGTGATTAAAAATTAAATAACGAATTTTATTTATTTACGATTTTTTTATAGGGGTTGACTCATTATTTAACTTTTCTGGAGGCAATGAACCCAATTTATTTCTGAGTTATTCCAAACATACACAACACACACGTTTATTCCAAAGAAAGAAAATATTTTTTTTATTTATTTTGAGTTATTTTTGCTATGTTAAATAAATCCAACATTCATCTCAAATTGATCTTTTCAAACTCCACATCAACTCGGTGTTCCAATAAAGGACACGCACCAACTCTACAAACTCAAGCCAATCATGAAACGCTCGCTTTAAACTTTCGCTGGTTAGCCGCACCTTTCGACCTTTGCCCAACTGGTTAATCAACGTCTTAATTAAACTAACCAGACCCTGTTTAGCGGAACATAATGAGGTGTATTTCGATTTTAATGTCTTAAACAGCGGGTTATTACGTCAATTATCGTTACCCCCCCCCCCCCCGCCTTGTGGCACAATGTAAGGGCTTGCAGTGTAGCAGTTTACAGTGATTACGTAAAAACTATATTTAAAATTAAGTTGTCATATTGAAGGTAAAAATATTATGTACTCTTGCCTTTAGCTTTTATTACCTTTAAATTTTTAACCTAGACATATTAACATGCCTTTTTAAATATATGAAAATTTTTAAAACTATAATAGCTCAATGTAGATGCATTTTTCGAAATTATAAACAAACTGCAAGAGTAACGTAGATTTTTTTTAACATAATTTGGAATGTGCTTAAATCATACATTAAAAAGACAGCTGAGACAAAAGTTGCAGACAATCGTTTTAAAATAACCTTTACTTAAAATATATCTTTGTAAACCGAATACTAAAGCAGTTATAGCTTAAAAACTCAAAATTACCGCCATTTTCCAAGATGGCGGCTCTGAAGCTGGTCACACATAAAAACGATAAATACAAAAGTTGTAGATAACTAAACGACAAACAACTTTTGCTTCGAACACTATTTCATAAACCCATCAATTAAGAAGTTACAAACTAAAAACTCATTTTTGGCCGCCATATTTCAAGATGTCAGCTTGAGCACAATTTTGTTTTTTGGGGATTTTTGTGATATTAAAGAGAAAGTATCAAGTAACATGTGTACAAAAGTACCAGGAAGCCAATTTTTTTGAAAACATACAATTTGCCCCTTAAAATTACTGGGCAATAGGTAAAACCATCAATTTTAGATCCTACGGAACATATATACATCTATACATAGATATCTCGTGATGTGTAATCAATGGTAATATGCACACATGAACGAAGTGCCGCTCTTTATGCCAATGAGCGGAGCGCGCCGTAACATGTGAAGTTATGCAATACCCGCACTACACCGCAGCCCCTATATTGCCTCAAGGAACGCCGTGACATGATATCCATAAATACCGCCACTCTCCTAGAGGGAGCTCGAAACATCTCCTCTCTTCCAGTTACGAAACATCTCGCTTTCTACGTGCATCTCCCAATGTTAAATGTTAAATTCCATCCCTCTGTAACGGAATATCTGAAATTGTTGTCATGGCTCATTTTAAAGGGGGAAATATACCAAGCGATTTCAGTTAGTATAATTTTGATATCACAAATGAAAATCGTTTAATAAAATTAAAACATATTCAATATCTGTGATTTTTGTAATGGGTTAACTATTTTTGGTATCAAAATTATGCTCACGGAAATCGCTTGGTATTTGTATTTTTTCCACTTTAAAATGGGCTAAAAATAAATAATTCTGGAAAATCCGTTAAAGAGGGACAGAATTTGAAATTAGCATTGGTCTTATAGGAGGAACAGGTAGAAATCGGTGCTGCATCCCCCTCTTAAAAGGGGCCAACGTTAACTCTTAACTGTCAAATTCCGTCCCTCTTAAACGCGATAGTTGATTTGTGGCTAATTCTAAAGAGAACAAAATCTAGCGATTTCAGAGAAGAGAATTTTCATAACACAACTTATAAATACGTAACAGAACGTAAATATTGAATATTTTTGAGTTTTACTAAACGATAATTATTTTTCATATAGTAAACTGTATCATGAAACTGACACATACTTTCTCCCTTTTAGCCCAACTTTAATCAATAAATTACTTTTTATTTACTAAATATAGAATACAAAGCACGGTCGAATGTACAGAAAATCTTGTAAACAAGATGTTTTAACAAATATCCACCCAAAACACTGTTTAGGAGGCACTGCAGAATCCATCGCTACACACGTGGTTTTAAGAGGGGAAATGCCCGCTATTCCCCCCCTCAGGGTTATTAAGGGGCAAAATATTTTCAATTTCCTCTGTTGTTCAATGCTAACTTGACAAGCACATCAAGTTTGAACGAAATTGATCAGTAAATAAGAGAGAAATAGTATTTTTTGTATTCCCCTTAAGAATAACATAGGACAACGTACTGCGTTTACCACTAAATAAAATTTAAATTTCCTCCGCAACCAGTAATCGTAGAATAGCAATTCAAAATATAAAATTATTTAGTTTTTTGAGCTCTTTTTAATGGTGAATAGTAATATTTTTATATTCATGTTTATTTTATAAAAAATCCAAAAAAAACTAATTTTTGATATTTTAAATCTTGTAATTTCTGAATCCGAATTTTTACAGAGATTCGGGTGGTGTTATTTTGTTGGAAAACTAAAGTTCCACAAACGACATGTAATCAAAATAGTTGGTGAGCCGTTTATGAGAAATCTTGATTTTTCATGTTTTTGGCGGTTTTTGGGGGATAATTACCCTTAAAAATAAAAAATTCCAAAAAATAAAAAACTCTTGGAGATATCGTGGATTAGTACCTACATACCATATTTCATAAAAATCGGACCATTCGTTAGGGCTCTAACTCTGTACACATCCATACATCCATACAGACAGACAGACAGACAGACATCACGTAAAAATCGCCTTTTTGGGTTAAGGGAGCACCAAAACGAATATTTCCACTAACAACTCAAATTCAACTCAAAATAACAACTCAAAATGTTGACAATAACAATAGTTTCTCCATTTACTATGTATAAGGGGGATAAAGTAAAAATTATGCTCACTGAAAACACCAGGTTCATTTTAGATTTTTTGAAATGAGCGATAAATCGACGATTGCGGAAAACCGTTGAGGGGGTTGGGAGTTGAAAGATAACATTGTACAATCTTGAAGTTTAACATGGTGAAGCAGGTGTACTGTATCACCAAATGTTACATGACTGGAGCAGCCCCCTCTTACCTCTTTGTTGATTATTTGTTACTAGCTGTTCCCGCAGGCTTCGCCCCGCAAATGATTTATAAAAACTGTGACTGTTGTGTGTGCTGCATTCTGTGGTTAGCCCGTTGAACTACCACGGATCAAGATTAGCTGTTTGAATTTTCATTATCTCAAACAAAAATGAATGTCCATAAGAAATACATGGGAACTTTGTCCGGATCTCTGGCGGAGCCCTAAGGTCAGATCAGAATGAAAACCATTTAGTTTTTCTATTTTTTGTCTAAAGAATCAGTGTACAAAATTTCAGCTCTCTACCTACATGGGAAGGTCGGAATGATGAGTGAGTCAGTCAGTCAGTCAGCCAGGGCTTTGCCTTTTATAGCTATGGATTAATGGCTTACTTTAACCAAAAATATCATCATCGCAATTCCAGTGAGTTTAATTTTGATATCACCAATAGTAATCGTTCATTGACATTCCAAAATAATTTATGTTTGCAATTTATTTACAGCGCTGCCATCAAAACTCTCCTCAGGGTTTGCATTTTGTATTTACTTATTTATTCGTTCATTAAATCAAATAATAAATCCATGATTTTAAATATTCATTTGAGGAAGTGAGGGTCATTTGAGGAATTTGAGGGACTACAAATTTTTTTTAAGGATAAACATTAGAAATGGAATATCTTTTGGGTTTGAAGCCCCTACAAAATGACTAGTTCATTGGGTTTCAGAAGTGTAAACAATTCACTTACGCAACCTTTAAGTTTATTAAAATTTACAAAAACAGTATTATTTGTAACACAATATTGCTACATTATTTTTTCTTCTCTTTTGTGTCTACTCTAGTAGCAATTTTACAAACAATTATTTCTTAAAAGGGCAACAGCCTTAACCTCTCAGTCACGTGGTACCCCGGAAATCGAACCCGTGACCTCCAACCCATTATCCAAGAGGCTAACCTTTGGTCTAGAGAGGCCCCATAGGTTTTTAAGTGCTGCGTGCAGACAAACCTAGCTAAGAACTATGCGTAATTGCAATTAGCAAACCATTACCTCGTATGTGAACACTACTCCCGCTTATGTTGCTCAGTACACATTCTATATGTCCGATAGTTTTGTAAGGTAAGGTCAATTACAAATGCCTTACAATATTTCGTCCGAATTATCTGACCAGAGCATAACTCCATCCCGCTAATTACTACTTCTTACCAGCCCCCGCATGACTGGGCCAGTATCGGGGAGCGATGATGAAACATTGGACGTGCGGGACCTACGGCCACGGGTCACCGTGAGGGCAGCTAATTATAGGCTAATAAAACAATTAGTTATAGCCACAACGCTACCTGCGGACTCCCGCCGCTGGCGAGCTTGTGCGTGGGGGCGTGGAGAAATGCAGTATTTGCTGTGAATTTCTAACTTGTTTATTCAAAAATCAAACTTAGCGTGATTGTGGTGGGGATATTACGTGGGTCTTTTTTCAGTTTGTAATAGAAATTGTTGAGGCGTGGGTAGAATATTGTTTTCAGGTAAAGCCTGTACTAATGGGTTTAAGTTCCTAACCCATTCTTACTGTACTATCCAGTGACCAATATATGTATTTTTTTAGATAGATGAACATTTATTGTTGTTTTGCGACAATTTTCGAGCATGACAATTTGAGCATACAATTTAAGTAGCATTACAAGTAGCTAGTGGGCCTGTTGCTCAAATCCGAGTTCCAGTTTGTTTTGCGATTTCAGCTAAAGATTTTGTATTCTCAGCTCATAACCATAACAGACAGGCTATGTTGTTTATATTGTAAACTGTGTATTTTTATAGAGTACAATTTAATTAAAATTTATCTCCATGTTATTATTATGAGTAAAAAACTAATTTTGAGGGCGGACTGTGGGGAATCGAAAATTGAAAACCACTTTGCACAACTACGGACTGAGGCCATTTATTCCATATTATTTCAATTTGTCAATTGTAAATTTGTAATTGGTTTAGAAATAAAAGAGGAGATCTATTAAAAAACCGCATTAGCATATTATGGACATGGAAGAAAACTGAAACATTTTTTCAAATTTTTTTTATATTTTCACACAAACGCGACTTTGCATTATTTTTGTACATAGACAATCGTACTCCTATAGTTTTGACTAGCCCATCCTAGCCCAATTGTGATAAAAGATCATCTAAAGTCATAAATTAGATTCTTATTTTCCAGAGAATTTTTTGTGTGCAAAGGATTAATTACTACTTGAAAATTAGGACAAAAAAGTTAGATAAACTTCAGAATCACGATCAAAACAACACGTTTTAATAATAGTTTAGAAATTTATATTTGTAAAACCGACTAGAAACATTCACTTTTTCATTATTTAAGTTTGAATTATCACCAAGGTTTCGAAGAACCGTTCTAAATACAACACGTATCTTTGACACCAATGTCTAATAGCTCGGCAAACAGAAAGTTGTGTTTGATTGTTGCCTAGTACGCTATTTAGAAGACGCACTTTAGAAAGGCGGTTCCATGATAAGTAGATTAAGATTACTTTGGAACATGGGGAAATCTTTAATGGAGAGGTTTTTCAAGTTATATATATGATAATGATAAAATGTGTAACATAACATTGTTTTTAGTAAGGTACTAAAAATAGAAATAAAGTTCGTGTAACCTTCTGGCCAAGGTCTGTTGCCTGAGTTTTCAGGTCACACTAGTGCCTCTGTCATGATCCGATGACTACGTAAGTAGCCGCAACCAACGGCTACACGTGCGTTCTGAAGCAGGTGGCAATCGGAGTTTCAAAAGTGTTTAGCAAGCGAAAACTATGTATTTTTAGATCGCAAAGAAGTACTTTTGTCACGGTTGTTGGAAAATAACTAATGTCACTCCTTCGTTGTCCAAGTATAATGAAAGAAAAATTAAAAAAATACATTTAAATTATCTCGTAAATGTTCTGCAAGGAGACTACTGTATACCGACGTGGGCGCTGCCGTGCGCCGCCACTCGACTCAGGCGACCCCGCGGCACACGACACACGACAGCACCGTCACCGCGCAACCTTATTATCCGATAATTGTTTATACGCCGACCTCCTCATCGCTATATACCACCGTGACGCCTAGATGACTTATTGATAAGTGGACAATTACACGGGGTTGACTCCATCACCTCACCTTGGGCGATATCTACCTAACCATCGGGGCTCCTCACGCTCGCCGTGTAGTCGCCATCATCCCATCATCTGCAGATATGGACACCGGCGCATCTGGACATGTTTTATTCAATTTTGTATTGTTGAATTGTGTTAATTCAAGTCAAGAATATTATTTAATTTGTTTGTATTCTTCTCACCTTAAGTCGGGATCGGTATACAGATCCCAAAACGCTGTGAAACTGTTTTTTTTCCCTACATTACTTTGATATCAGCTGTTTTCGTTATGTGCTTATCACCTGCGAAACTTCATATTTACATACAGTTGCCAATGTTTACAGTGGAAAGTAATTTTTACTGTGGAAAATTTTCACTTTCCACTCTTGTTATCAAAGTAGTGTAGTGAAAAGTGTCGTTCAAAACTCGAGTGGAAAGTGTTTTGCATGTTCGAGACCATAAGTTTGAAGTGCGAGACTTGTCGAGCACTTCAAACATATGGTCTCGAACATGCAAAATCCCACTTTCCACTTGTGTTATAAAATATACTATTCCCTAATCGGTGATGGAAGATGTCCGCAGTAATTTTTATAGTCAGGAGTTCCTATTAGTACGCCTCTATATGCTAAATGCATCTTGGATTTCGGTGTAAGGGATCAAGGGTGTGATACCTGGGGTGCCCTCATAACTTCGAGAAGTTTGAACCGTTTTCCTGTAGATAAATGTACCATTGGTAAAGACAAGCAAGCAAATCGTTTAAAGTAAATATAAAATATTGGTTAAATGTAGATAAATGAATGCGAACGCAAGTTTTTTTTCACAGACAATAATCAAGATTGTTTAAAAGTGTGTGCGCCTTTTGCTGCGCGGTTTAGGGTCATTTAAAAACACACCTTTTGCTCCGGGGGTAGAGCAGGTAGAAATCGGGGCCGCTGGAAACACCTCTTTTGCTCCACGAGGGGGAGAGTACAAGCCAACAATTGTATGTCCAATTGTGTTAGTGTACAACTTGTCTACAAATCTGCCAAGGCCATTGCGAGTTCTGGACGCAATAAGCTGACACGTATTGGAGTGAACTTCCAAACTAAGAGCATTTTATATTGTTGATGTTTAGGTGCTCTGGTTCTAGCAGTGATAACAGTGCACTATGGTGATTAAGAGTGTATAATGGAAAGTTAGGTTTTAGGAGTCAGATATTTGATCAATGTCCACGAATAAATCATTTTAAATTTTACCTCTTAAAAAATACGAAAAAATGTACAACGCCAAATTCCCCGTCATATCTCCCATAATATTTTCTTAATATCTCGGAAATATGCTATAATACTAGGAGTGGTCTCAAATTCTTGTCTCTATAGGTTCTCCACGGTAATTAAGAGAATCTAGAGTATATCGAAAGAAAGTTCGGATTAACTTTTACCTCCATTTAGACTGATTGTAAAATAATTTGGGGGAGAGGAAGTGTTAGCTACTCTCCCCCTGCGGAGCAAAAGAGGTGTTTCCAGTGGCCCCGATTGATTCCTGCTTTACCACCGGAGCAAAAGACGTGTTTTGGAATTACCCTAAATCGCGGAGCAAAAGACATGCAGCCGTTTAAATAATAAAAATAAACTAAAAATTGTAAAAACTGAAGTAAGGAAACATTTTCAGAAAAACAAATAAATAGTCTAGAAACATTTAAGAGGTGAAAATTAGTCAGTATTTCCAGGACAAAGGTAAGGTTAAGGTAAGAGATCTATCTATATATCAGAATAATTGGAATAAAAGTGATAGTTTGTTAATATGTTTGTTATACGCGTATACTAATTTTCTTCGCTCTTCAAATAAGAAAAACAGCTATGACAAATTGAATACAATTTATGAAACGAGGTGACACGAATAGAGGTCTCAACCGGGGTAAAAAAGTGAAGTCTACATGCTGACCGCTATTTTCCTCAGGTAACCAATCAAGTCCTCCCTTCACAAGTTATATGTTTGACAGCTGACTCATATAACTGGTGAAAAGAGGGTTTGGTTGGTTATCATGTTGGTTGCGATGCGCACAGAGTTGACAGAGGGCAAAAGGGGCGGTCAACCATGTAGGCTTCACCTTTTTACCCCAAACGAGAGCTCCAGATATATTAGTTGGGCTTTGTCAATAAATAGTAACTTTCCCCTCGAAATTCTAATTAACAGCTGGCCATCAAGTGATCTCCGAACAGTATAATTATGGCTTAGAGTTGACGTAAATAACTTTTTTTATAACAATTTTTATTCACAATCTGTTCAACATGAACAGTAAGCAAATTCGATATAAATGATGTAACATGAGTTAGTTACGCATCACTGTGCGCACTAACATAGGAATAGGAACAGAAAACTGTAAACATAACTTAACACCGATTACCCCTTACAGTTATGTTTACATGATTTAACGGATATTCGTCATTCACCTGTATTTTCAAAACTGAATAACGAATATACTCGTCAAACACTCGCTATTATAAGTTTAGTCCAGCGTCTAGCATGGGGAGGGTTAATATCTCTTTGAAAAGAAGGCAAATTTATAAACCACCATAGTCACAAGTTACCTTTTATTAGTGAATTTCCTTTGGAAAGTGAACTATTAGCATGACCCGAACGGTAAAACTTAAGCCCGGGACCACCATAGAAGTTCCTAACGTGGCCCCCTGAACACGTTTTGGTGGGTCGTTCAAAATTGTATATATA
Source organism: Allygus modestus (assembly GCA_963675035.1). Classification (NCBI taxonomy): domain Eukaryota; kingdom Metazoa; phylum Arthropoda; class Insecta; order Hemiptera; family Cicadellidae; genus Allygus; species Allygus modestus. The sequence continues at coordinate 109,108,079 of OY776114.1, read as the reverse complement.
TGTGTGTGTGTGTGTGAGTGTGTGTGTGTGTGTGTGTGTGTGTGTGTGTGTGTGTGTGTGTGTGTGTGTGTGTGTGTGTGTGTGTATGTTTGCACTCTAGCGGTCGCATTTTTTGTCCGATTCACTTCAAATTTGGTAGGGACGTTCCTTTCTGTAATCAGTTGACATATTTCGTTGGGAAAAACAACCGGAAAACTCTAAACCCCCTTTTTGTGGGATTAATCTTTCAAATTTCGAGTTTTTGGGCCCAAAAAGGGTCAGAAAAGTCCTGTATGTAAAATTAATGTATGTAGAAAGATGGGAATTAGTGAGGCGAAATTGTTAAGCCCTCTCTCGTCATTCTAGCATACATATTTACCGAGTTATAAAGAAAATGTGTTTTGACTAAACACAGTACGTTGTCTTATGGGGGGTTTACACTATAAAAGCCTGTTATTTCTTTGTTAGAGTAGTTTTATCATCCCCAGCAACCTCACGCCTACTTTCAAGTCTGCCTAGACCTTCTCCTAAATTCTAGACCTTATAATGCGCAAAATCGTATTCCCAGCTTCGCATTAAATTAAACCAGGAGCATCAGAACTGCCAAAAAATCAATGTTTTCAGATTTCAATAAAAATTGGACCAATGTATGTTTTTACACTGATTTTGAGTTTTAAAAGTTTTAATGTGTAAATTCACTTCCCTCACGTCAGCGTGCTGCGTGCGAACTCGTTTAAACAACAACTTATCGATACAATTATTTGTTCTACATTCATCGCACAATGTGACGCCATTCAACAATTCCGAGCTGATGACGTCACACTATTGTCATCTCTCTCCCTGATGTAGTCCCCACAATTACCAGACCGTCGTGAAGTCATGGGGTTACAGATGTTACCGTCCATGACAGCGTCCAGCACACAGCGTGTCACGGCCGGCAATGTTTTGTTGGAATGCTAATCTCCGGAATAAACTAGCGTAAAACTAGCATAAAGTATCCACAACATCGGAAGTTATGACGGGAATGCGAAGTCGATGCAAATTGTCCCCTTCTTCCGATCCGATCTTAAGTTATGAACATGTTTGCTGCATATACTGTGGTCGGTTGGTATATTGTTATCATAAATATCACCTATCGCAATTAATTTATTCATTAAGAAACTCTTAAACATAATCCTATACTCTAATATGAGTAAGGTTTGCTTGCTTGCTTGCTTGCGACACGGATCTCAAAAACGACTCCAACGATTTCCTTCAAATGTTCGAAATAACTAATTTCTGTGATAAAAATAAGTTCTAGACAGGCCTCATCCCCAGGAAAAATCAAATAATATAAAAAACTAAAATGAAAAGTTAAAAAAATTAACATTGGGCTTATGGAGTTTCAAATCAAAACAAAAGAATTGAAACAGCTGTTCATAATCAACCAGGGAACTGTCAAAGGGACTCATGTTGTTTATGGATGTGGTTTCCTGAGAGGAGAGATTAAAATATTTGAGTGAAGATTACATATATAAGGGTTGTAAAATAAATTAAAGGGACATTGAGCTATAAATAACAACTGGAGTGATCTTAAAAATGCAGGAAAGCAAATGAGCTATAAAAATATGGTAATCAGTTGGGGGAAGTGGTAAAATATTACTCCGAGTCATGTAAACAAACTGACTGGCCTTCCCCGAGCGAAGCTCGGCCCCCAGGTACTGTGTGACTAATACCGATAGCATTTCACTTATGGTAAAAGCTGTTATTCAAATTGCTAACATTGATTACGTCAATTACAGAAATCATACGAAATCTTTGCACATGCACTCCTTAGTAGACGTAGTGTTTCGCACTTTAATTTTCGGAGAACTAGACCACGAATATAAGTATTGACTTTACCATTAAGCTTGTTAGGTCTTTAAATGCCCCTCCCCCCAATCTACCATAGCCATATTAGGTAAAAGATCAAACATTTGTTCTAAATTAACTACTTCTATTACCCATAACATCAACTAAATCTGACTATTTATGTTGCACCAGGAAAATATATTGTATCCCATTGAGTGTTAATTTATAACAAAGTGTTACAATATAAAGACTTACGTATTTAATCGTACAATTTTAACTCTCACAATTAATTAGCCTAATTTACAATATTATTAAAATTGAAGCATTCTTCCCTCACAGTATTAATTTCCAAACACAGGGTTCAAAGATCAAGTAATCCTGTCAAAACAAACTAATACGTCTCCAACATCAGATTCTGCTTGATCGACAGTTCACCATTCGGCCACCTCACACTTTACTACGGAAGCTCGTGTGAAGACAAAGGTCAGGCGATTGCATCTAAACGTCAGCCGCAACAATAAACAAGGGCTGACACAGAGATTAATTGGATAATGACACAGAGTATAAATAATTCAACGGCGCGGCGTGTCGTCGTGAGCGCCATATCTCGTGTGTGCTCTGTGGCAATAATGTAATACACCATGCACTCCACTTGTCTAGGGGATAGTTGGATAGTTGGACAGTAAATGGCGGCGGGAACGGTGTGAGGTTTTGGATACATGATGCAACAAAATTATATCTTTTTGCGAAGGATAACAACATAAAACATCCTCCCTGCTGCTATAAATTTTAATTATAAAGCTTTGGTTTTATACTAGTCGGTATTATATTAAGAAATATCTGCAAGCCGAGTTTTGCTCAGGGAAGGTCTAATTTAATTGGAATAATTTTTCACCAAGTCCCCCTACTGACGAGCTGATTTACTTAGCCCATTTGCCTCTTTTCGAATGTTTATGATCACTCCAGTTTTTATTAGAGCTCAGTGTACATTTGATTCATTTTGCATGTGAAAACTCTATATGTAATCTTCATTCAGTGATTCCTGACCTGCTCTCAGGAAACCACATGTTAATACTTAAACTACATGAGTATTACTTTCGCAGTTGACTGATTAATTAAAACTAGTTGTCATGTTGCTCGAATCCGAGCAATTTTGTACCCAGCGAAAGGTTTTCTTCAATTGTAAACAGACATATATAAGAAAAAGCATCTAATATTAAAACGGATGATAACAACGTACTTTCAATCTACATGTAGTTTAGTCTTCCGCTGTCGGAAAGTGCCACTGTTCCAAAAATTCAGCCCTTTACTGTGTTTATGTGATGCTCTTTCTTAAAGTTCTGAGACGTATTGGAAAATCTACGTAAAAATGCCTTTAATTTGATACCTCAAACGTTAAAATCCATCCAGCCGGTATCGAGTTATGACTGTGAACAAAAAACCCCTAGCGTATTAATATATAGATCAGCTGTTATGATTTTTTCATTTTGATTTTAAATAACACAAGCCAAATTTTTGTTCACTTTTCATATTAGTTTTTTAAATTATTTGATTTTTCGTGGGGATGAGACCTGTGCAGAACTTATTTTTATACCAGAAATTCGTTATTTCCAAAATTTTAAGGAAATCGTTGGAGCCGTTTTTTGGGATCAAAGTTGGAAGCAAGCTACCAACCAACCTAGAGTGTAGAATAACCGATTTTCCCTATTAGAGGCATCAGAACATTAAACGTGCCACATTCTACTGTAGTTTTTTCCTACTAGTATTCGTTGAAGTAGTTTTGACATTTTTTTTAGTTAGTGACATTAGCCTCTCCTTTTATACTTTGACAGTATTTTGCATTAATCTTCCCTCATATAAGTTTGATCGGGCTTGAATAAACCCATGTATTTAAACCATTTCTTTATTTATTTATTTGGTTTTCTGCTCAATAATACCATTTATTGATGAGCGAACGAAGTGAGACCATTTATGTATTAGCAGCGGCAATGATTCGTTGTCCGTCTGTCCGTCCGTGTGTGTGTGTGTGTGTGTGTGTGTGTGTGTGTGTGTGTGTGTGTGTGTGTGTGTGTGTGTGTGTGTGTGTGTGTGTGTGTGTGTGTGTGTGTGTGTGTGTGTGTGTGTGTGTATGCACTCTAGCGGTCACATTTTCTGTCCGATTTACTTCAAATTTGGTAGGAACGTTCCTTTCTATAATCAGTTGGACAAGTTCGTTGTGCAAAACAATCGGAAAACTCTAAACCCCTTTTTTGTGGATTATTGTTTCAAATCTGTGATTTTTGGGCCCAAAAAGGGTCAGAAAAGCCCCAGACGTAACATTAATATAAGTTTAAAGATGGGAATTAGTGAAGCGAAAGTTATAAGTCCTCTCTCGTCATTCTAGAAAAATATTTACCGAGTTATCAAAGAAAATGTATATCGGCTAAACACAGATGCCGATGTATGGGGTTTTTACATTAGAAAAGCATGTTAATCATTTGAGTACTTTTATCATCCCCAGCAACTTCACGCCTACTTTCAAGCCTGTCTGGACCTTCTCCTAACATTATAATGAGCAAAATTGTATTCCTAGCATTGCAGGTAAATGAAACCAGGAGCATCAGAACAGCCAAAAACCAATGCTTTCAGATTTTAACCCTAGCAGTGGCCTAATGTTTAAGTGGGAAATGGCCAAGCAGATTTGGCGATTTTGCAGACCTTTTTTTAAAAATATGTATAAATTACAATTTTGAGGTAAACCTATCAATATGTGTACTCATTTTATTCAGAAAGACCAGGGGAATCTGAATATATACAAAACAAATGAATCTGGAAATGTATTTTTTTTATAAAATAAAAATAAATAAAAAATTCTAAAATCATCGATTGAAATTTCAAAAGTAAAGTTTTGTAATTTGTACGTTAGATTTTTTAGGTAAAAACCATTATATACATTTTGAAGTAAATTCAATTCCCTACATAGAAATGTATAATACATGGGGAAAATATTTTTTTGTACGTGTGTTATGTAATAAAATACGAAAAACCGCAACTTTTGTCGAGTAAGACGAATAATTAGTGAATCGGAGATAACTCATGTAAGGTAATTATTTATAATAATATTGTACATACATTTCTTTAGGTTATGAACTAAGGAAAACAAATATGTAATATTGTGGTGAGTAAAAAAATTATTATTACCCGTTTACTATACAAATAACTAGAATATTAGCATTTACGTACCAAAAATTTCCGACACATTGAAGTACAAAAATCTTGTACAGATTTTTTTAGGCCAAATATATTATAATAATGTTGTAGTACATTCAATTCCCTACATAGAAATGTATAACACATGGGGAAAATATTTTTTTGTACGTGTGTTATGTAATAAAATACGAAAAATCGCAACTTTTGTCGAGTAAGACGAATAATTAGTGAATCGGAGATAACTCATGTAAGGTAATTATTTATAATAATATTGTACATACATTTTTTTAGGTTATGAACTAAGGAAAACAAATATGTAATATTGTGGGGAGTAAAAAATTATTACTACCCATTTATTATACGAATAACTAGGAAATTAGCATTTACGTAAAAACAATTTCCGACACATTGAAGTACAAAAATATTGTACATATTATTTTAGGCCAAATATATTTTAAACATGTTGTAGTAAATTCAATTCCCTACATAGAAATGTATAACACATGGGGAAAATATTTTATTGTACATGTGTTATGTAATAAAATACGAAAAATCGCAACTTTTGTCGAGTAAGACGAATAATTAGTGAATCGGAGATAACTCATGTAAGGTAATTATTTATAATAATATTGTACATATATTTTTGTAGGTTATGAACTAAGGAAAACAAATATGTAATATTGTGGGGAGTAAAAAAATTATTATTACCCGTTTACTATACAAATAACTAGAAAATTAGCATTTACGTAAAAACATTTCGAGAAACTGAAGTACAAAAATCTTGAACAGATTTTCTTAGGCCAAAAATATAATAAACATGTTGTAGTAAATTCAATTCCCTACACAGTAATGTATAACACATGGGAAAAACATTTTTATTTACCTGTCTTATGTATATAAACAAATATACACGCGATACTATGAATGATAGGCCTAACAATCGTCTAACATTATGCTAAAACACTCAAAAACATTAGACTCACTTTCACTTCACCAATTGACTAATTTATCCCTTTCCAGTAATATTTATGCATAAAGATTACTGTTATACACAACCACTACACTGTCACTATAAACTCCGAATTTAGAACAATTTCTGAAATAATCGCGGATAAAAATTCACTTACAAAGATGTAGGTTATACTTGAGGTTCATCTGACAACAGCAAGAATCGGCCAAACACCTGCCTAACTGATATTTACTTGCGTTGCTCAAAGTAGTAATAGTGACCAGTGATGCCATTTGTCAAAACAAAATTATTCTACGTTTCTTCTGCTACAATTTGACACAACTATTGACTAGTTATAAAACTTCCTATATATATATTTACAGCGTTTCATAATGGTCGCCGGGCGACCATTGGCCATTTGTCAGTTTTGGCAAAAACTCCTGTTTTATAAAAATCATATGCTCTTTGTTATCAATGTATCGTTCAAATAATTAATACGATAATGTACAGCCACTCTTCTGCTGTCCAGTGGTACCAACCGCAACTCCATAAGACGAAATTTACCCCAGTTCTGTTATTTTGTCCCAGGCCATGTTTGACGAATTTCTACGAGTCAGTTGTAGGTATTGATTTGCACTAAAAAAACCATTCACTTTATATAGTCGTTACGTTCTTATACAACTGCTATATGGTTCATTTATATAATAAAATGAAAGTTCAGAATGTCATCTTTCAAATGGTATATAACTTGTCCACTTTCGAGTTAATTATAAATTACTTTTTAGCATTGGAAAATTCTTGGACCTTAATAGTTGCCCGGCGACCATGGCCATTTTAAGGGTAAGATTGAAATGGTCGCCGGGCGACCATTGGCCACGGCTAGGGTTAATAAAATTGGAATAAATATATTTTCTTACACTGGTTTTGAGTTTTAAAAGTTTTGTTTGTGGAAATTCACTTCCCTCACGTCAGCGTGATGCGTGCTATCTCGTTTTCTCTTTGAAACGAACCATAAATCAGCGTTATTGGATAATTAGTTGAGGAAGGATGGGCTTTGAAAATTAAATTGGTCTTGTGGACCTTGATGCAGGTAAAAAATGAAACGTTTAATGTAACTTTTAATAGTAACTAGATTCCCCTCTTAACTTTTGCTTAACTGAGCAGACCCTTACAAGATTTACTACCTCGGCGCTCAGAACACGGCGCCATACCCCTCACATTGTAACCACCAGTCCCGCTACAGATCAAACCCGTCATCAGCTTCCACAATACCAACAATCTGCTGAATGTAGCCCGAATGTCAAACAGCCATCTTCACATTCCCGGCCGGAGCGCGGCACGGCGCGGCGCATTCCCCTGTAATTCCCTCAGTTCTATTCTCTAGGTTAAGCTATGTTAAGACATTACAGCGCAATGACTTCATTGCCATCACTCATTAGCACAGCGGTCATTATGTCAAGACATGAGAGAAAACTGTTTGTATATAGAGCCATACATTATGGATATGTATGAAGGTTTTCTATCTTAAGATAGGTTGTTTGCAATTACGTAAAATAAATACGTGTGAGTACTTGTAGGTGTGTTTGTACGTAATGGGTGTATATGTGTGGACATGCTAGAAATTGAAATATTTCGTGCGCTTTCAGAATGCTTTATTTTGACAATAGAAAAGTGTGGAACCCTAAACGATTCTCATGAGGGTATTTATTGTGACGTTTTTAGTTGACCGCAAGGACATTTGATGAATCTCAATAAGTAAGAACGACTTTAGTTCAATCTATGCTTATACACTTAAAGAGTTTTAAGACTAAACTACTATGTATCCGATATGTTTATCTTTATAGCAATAAACATTTTTAGAAAACCTGTATGTACTAGTTTCATCTGATAGAAACTTTTTGTATTACACATTTGTTGACTGTACGGGCAGTCCTTACGACCTTTCCAAACTGAAATAGTCTCTAAGTTATTCTGATGTATAGTTTAGCAAATCAAATATATAATTTAAGTCGATCATGCCTTGTAACATTTGCTTGATTTAACACGTCTACCATTTCATTTACATATTTGAGTGATTAAATATGTATTTTAATTAATTAATTATATGAATAAACATTTTAAAATAACAGACTGTTCAAGAGTTCAAAATACAAATTCTCGTCTGATGTAGTAGTTGTGTGTATTTAAATAATTCATCCGACTACAGTTTACTCTTGAAGCTCGGTGCTTAGTCATGCAGGAAAGAGAAAACTCTGAGGATGCAATTCTTAATCTTTCCGATAATGTCCCTTTGATTTATTTTACTACTCTATATATGTAATCTTCACTCAAATCTTTTAATCTCTGCTCTCAGGAAACCACATGTTATAATCATATACATCATAAGTATTACTTTGACAGTTCCCTGGTTGATTATGAAAAGCTGTTACAATTCTTTTGTTTTGATTTGAAACTCCATAAGCCCAATGTTAATTTGTTTAACTTTTCATTTTAGTTTTTTAAAATTATTTGATTTTTACTGGGGATGAGGCCTGTCTAGAACTTATTTTTATCCCAGAAATTAGTTATTTCGAACATTTGAACGAAATCGTTGGAGCCGTTTTTGAGATCCGTGCCGCAAGCAAGCAAACCTTACTCATATTAGAGTATAGGATATTCAATGTCACTCTTATCCCCACTTTACATTACCCTAATTATTTCCATCACTCTTACAAGGTACTTTCAAAACCATTTTCTAAACTATTAACACATAACTATTGTTTAGCATATTCATTCAGTTATAATAAAATACACATATATACACACAATCAGAAAATATATGCTTACGTATGTATGTGTGTGTATTTGTATAAACACACACACACACACACACACACACACACACACACACACACACACACATCGGTGCTTAACATATTTATTAGCAAATAAGTAAGCATAATTACTTACTAACCTAAAAAACAAAAACTAATTTTTTGCATTTGTACACTAAAACACACTTTCTCAATATCATCTATCATCATAACAGAATAATAGTATTGGGACATTTGAAGACCCGTGGAGATTTTGATCCCTGAGAGATTTTTGAAGCGAACCAGCGTATATACGCACTTCTACCTTCATGCAATACAATCTCAGCTCAATCTGTTGAGGAGTTTCTGCGTTAGAACGCCCAAAAAGTTAGTTATAAGCCGTTCATATTGTATTTCAATAAATTAAGTAAACATACATGACGACAGACAAGCACCATGTCAAACTATGGATAAAAACTGTTTTCATGTTAAAACACCTAACGGTTAAATAAACTAAACGTTCCAGAACAAACTAACCCATACCAGAAGTGTTTACCAGAAGTGCGGTCGCTTAAACAAGTCATTAAACAAGTCATTACGCAGCCGATTGAGCACGACCATTACAGGTGGAGCGAACCTAGCAACAATGGAAACTATAAACACAGCCGTCAATAAACAGAGCATAAACATGGAAATCGGGGTGTAAAACCGGCACCCACTTAGGCAACACCTTCTAATTAACTTTGCAGAGAATTGTCTCACTTTTTTAAGGGTAAACACTTACGTAATATTAGAGAGAACGGATCGAGTTGCTTGTAATAGCTTGTTGTATGGGGAATGCAGTTCTGTTGGATCTATATTTGTAGGATGTAAAAAAAAAAAAACCCCGTCGCAGCAAACCTGCATACACAGCGAATTTCCAATAGAGATATAGATGTCTTAATACTACATCAAGCCACTTACCAAGTTTCATAAAAATATATTCACAAATAAGCGATATATACAATTTTAATTATTCTCCATAAGAATAACATTGGGGCTGAGTACGCATGTTTGCTGCCACAAGGAACACAAAAAATGTTTTTTTATGCTAATATTAATATAACTGAAGTAGGTGAAGTCATATACCAGATTTTATTAATTTATGTTCATAATTAAGGGAGACATAGCATTTAATTATTATCCATAAGAATAACATGGGGATGAGTACGCAGGTTTGCTGCTGCGGGATCCTTTAGCAACAAATTTTTTTGAGCAAATATCAATAGACCACAACCAGATGAAGCCATATACCAAGTTTCGTCAGTATACGTTCATAAATAAGCGAGATATAAAATGTTTCTTTTCCTCCATAAGAATAACATTAGACAACGTACTGTGTTTAGCACTTTCAATATCTCGGTAACCAATTGACGTAGAGAAATGATCAAAATACCAAATTGTATTTTTTTTAAGCTGAATCCAATGGTCAAAACTAAAATTTGAATATTTCAAAAATTATATGTGAAAAATTCAAAAAAACCATATTTGGGGTACAAAACTCCCCCCAAAATACCCCTTCGGGCAGAGCGATCTGGCTGGTTTATGAACTTAAAGTCATAAATGTTTCTTTACACGTTTATACCAAATTTCATCAAAATCGGATCATTTTTACGAGGGTTATCGTGCTCACGGACACATATATATATATTTATATACCATATATATATATGGACCCCAAAAACACCATTCGTTCGAAACTGTATATATATATATATATATATATATATATATATATACAGTTTCGAACGAATGGTGTTTTTGGGGTCTGGGGACCTCAAAACGAAAAGTTATCATGGTCCTGGGCCTAGGTCTTACCATGCCGACTACGGTAATAGCTTCTTCCCTATAGGGGAAATTCGCTAAAAACAGAACGATAAGTCAAATGTTATGTATGGATGGTAATTAAAAGGCAGGGAATTTATTAGCTGATGAAATAACACGGTAACTGGCTACAAAATAAATCTTGATGTTTTAACGGAACAAGCAAGATACGGGTTGCGGTGTCTTTGATTACGGTTCAAAGGGTCACAGGTTTGATCCCCGGGATGTCCACAACAAGTTTGGGCCCCTTTCTCGGAATATGATAATACTATTTATCGTTTGACTTTAGTGGAGGGAGATCTACAATACGGATGGTTCTCCTAGCATATTCGGGTTTCCTTCTTCTAGAGAGTTTTGCAGCTTAAAGTTCCCCCTACACTGCTATCCACTGTTTTTATGCAAGACACTATAAATGAGATGTACCGGTAATGGTGTTTTATAGTCAGCTGTGATACAATATCCTATACTCTACTATGAGTAAGGTTTGCTTGCTTGCTCGCTTGCTTAATTGCAACTCTGATCTCAAAAGCGGCACCAACAATTTCCTTAAAATGTTGGAAATAACTAATTTCTGGGAAAAAATAAGTTCTTGACAGGTCTCAAGTCCAGGAAAAATCAAATAATTTAAAAAAATAAAAGTTAAAAAATTTAACATTGGACTTATGGAGTTGAAAATCAAAACAAAAGAGTTGTAACAGCTGTTCATAATCAACCAAAGAACTGTCTCTGGAATTTCACGAAAGCACACGCAGAACTGTCAACTTTCTTCCGTTATTATTGTTACTAGCCTATTTCTCTTCATTTTTCATTTTTCTGTTAGGGTGTCTCCATTGGGGCAAGCCCATTAAGGTGAATTCTAACATGTTATTGTATATATAATATTCAAATTTCTGTGTATAATTATGATTTACTGTAATTGATCCAGAATAAAAATCAATGTATAAAAAATACAAATTTTTAACATGTGGTTTCCTGAGAGCAGTGACTAAAGCTGTTGAGTGAAGATTGCGTATATAGAGTGGTCATATCCGAAATAGTTCAAAGGGACATTGAGCTATAAATAACAACTGGAGTGACCTTGAAAATTCAGAAAAGAGGTAAATGAGCTATACAAATGGGGAAGTTGTGAAATATTACCCCAAATCATATAAACAAACTGGCCTTCCCCGAATAAAGCTCGTCCCCCAGGTATTTGCAGTAAAATGAAAAATCAAATGACTTCACCAATAGCATAAGTGGTGGGGGCAACCTTCCCGTCGCCCCTTTGTTCACTAGCTGGTCATGAAGAGATATCCGTATATTACGTTATCGTTACAGTGGCAGCCACATTGCCACATCGTCTTAATACCGTCTCTGTATCTGGTTACACGGTCAACTGTCCCATTTTACTGTCAGGTTCCGCTGTCAAGAATGTTGCCCTGTTTGTGGAGCGTTTGTGTACAGCGAATGTAATTATTCACGATAAACCACAGTACGCTTACCTTTTGTTAATGATACACCGTACCTACAAAGTTATAGTATTAATGCGTGGGTCTTCTTCTACGAAGTGTAACCTTGGTGTGATCATTGATTATACATACAAAATCAATGGTGTGATCTGATTCCAGTCCTCCATTGGGGAGTAGTGTAAGTTTTAGAATCGTATTCAGACACTTTTATATAAAAGGATTAATCCACGACACTTATTCTAGTTTATTTACCGGGAGAAATGTGTTGTGCTCATTTTGATTTCTCTGTGGGACAATTGATAAAAGGAGCTGGTTGAATCTCATAATGGGTAAGCGCTCGCTTCTCAATCTTCGACTCGCTAGATCGAGCAAATTTTGAAACCTTTGTGAAAGTTCGTACTTGGATCCAGGGACCATTGGTTATTGGGAGATTAATTTACAATCCAGGCTAAAACATCAGTCGGTCTTATTGTTGTAGCAAGCCTATACATGGCACCTCACTCGTCCCACAGTCAAATTTCGCCTTAAAATACGCCTTAGCTGCGTCGGCGTTTTATACAGTGACTAGCTGCCATTGTACCCGGTTTCACCCGAGAATACAATAGTTGTGTGTGCTGCATTTTGTGGTTGACCCGTGGAACTACTACGAATCATAATCAGCTGATAAAATTGTCATCAGCTCAAACCAAAGTGAATGTCCATGAGAACAACACAGTATTGGAACTTTGAAGCCCCGAGGGGCATAGCCCTATGAGAATTTCTTAAAATCCCTTCTTATAGGTTACCTACGTTATGGAAAGATTATAACTGCCAAATTTCGTGAATCTAATTTCGAGGGTTTGGCCTAGCGGTTGATCGGTTTTTCCCATTTATAGAATGTCCATAAGAATAACACTGGATTGGAACTTCGAAGCCCCGTGGGGCATAGCCCTATGTGAATTTCTTAAAATCTCTTCTTAGTGGTTACCTACATTATATAAATAGTATACGTGTCAAATTTCGTGCTTGTAGGTGTAGAAATTTGGCCTATGGGATTATAGGGCTTTCGTATTTATAGATATAGATATAGATTAGAAGCAGAATTTGGTTGGTAATGGTTTGTGTTCTGTAGCGAGGAAGCTACGAATCTTCCCAGTCATTTTGTCTAGAAATAAACGGTATCAGGAAACTGACACATACTTTCTCCCCTTTAGCCAAACTTTAATGACAAAAATATTTGTTATTTACTAAATATAGAATATGAAGTATAGATAAATGTACAGAAAATTGTCTAAAATAGTTTATCTCAGAAATATCCACCCAAATCCCTTTTTGGGAGGCACTATAGAGTCCGTTGCTACACACAGTGGTTTTGAGAGGGGAAATGCCCCCTTGCCCCCCCAGGGTTAAATAGCAACACATTTCGAACATCATATGTTGGTCAATGCTAACTTGACCTGCATATCAAATTTTTATGAAATTGATCAGTAAATAAGAGAGAAATAGTTATTTTTGTATTCCCCATAAGAATAACATTGGACAACGTACTGTGTTTACCGCTAAATGAAAATTTCAATTTTCTCCGAAACTAGCAATCGTAGAATAGTAATTTAAAATACTAATTTATTTAGTTTTTTGAGCTCTTTTTAATGGTGAATAGTAATCTTTTTTAACATTTATGATTTTTTATGAAAAATCCAAAAAACTGAATTTTGGATGTTTTAAGTCCTGTAATTTCTGAACCCGAATTTTTCCAGAAATGCGGGTGGTGTCATTTTGTTGGAAACCTAAAGTTCTACAAACCACGAAAGTTTAATCAAAATCGTTAGAGCCGTTTTTGAGAAATTTGGATTTTTCATGTTTTTTAGCGGTTTTTGGGGGATAATTACCCTTAAAAATCAAAAATTCAAAAAAATGAAAAAAACGCCTGGAGATATCGTGGATTAGTACCTACATACCAAATTTCATAAAAATCGGCCCATAGGTTAGGGCTCTAGCTCTGTACACATCCACACAGACACACACACACACACACACACACACACACACACACACGGACACACACACACACACACAGACAGACATCACGTAAAAACCACTTTTTTGGGATCAGGGAGCACCAAAACGAATATTTCCACGAACAACTCAAATTCGAAAATTTTTACGAAAACAATACTTTCTCCATATACTATGTATAGGGGGAGAAAGTAAAAGTAAAAAAGAAAGTTGTTATTATCTGCACAATTCAAGAGATTCGTTTCTTTAATTATATTAAAACCTAAAAATATAGCATGGGGATGATGCTCTCACCTCCTGTTCCTAAAGTTCCAATTTGAATCGGTAGCCTCGTGGTTTCTTATTTCATCTAAGCACAGAATAATTCCCTATAAGGCCATAAGGGATCTAACATACAGATGCTGCTCTCGATTTGATTAGTGCTAGTTTCAATGCATTACTCATAGATAACTGAATGGATCTTTTCCATATTACATTCCATAAACAAACATGAAGTTCCAGTGTATCGATTTAACCTTTATCACGTACATTTCTTCAAATTTACACAATGATCTACCCCACTTTGTGTCTTTTAACTGAACAAAATTCTATGGCAAACCTATAAACCTACTTACTATTTACTATTTATCTGCATGTTCCCTTGTTCGACCCAGGCACCGCTTACCAGTCGAAGCGTCTCCCGTCATCGCACAGAGGCGCAGATGGTTCACCGATCAACATTATGCCGATGTTGCAGGAATGTGTTTATAATCTCGCGTAACAACAGGGCGCAGGCCGCACATCGAGGTAAACACCACCCGGGGCCAGGGCCGACTGTGGCGAGTGGCGAGGATCAGAAGAGGAGTCATCTCGCCGTCCTGAGGCAGTCCTCGTTGCCCTTCCAGCGCTCTGGTAGCAAAAAAGAGTAGCATACAGGTTTGACAGTTAATTTACTTTTAAAATATATTTTATGTTTTGGATGGTGAATTGTCGAAATTCACTGTCGTCTTTAACGATGTTTTATCGTCATGTCACTGCTTTCCATTATTTATAGAACAATTTCGTGAACCCGATCTAGTAATAACTCAATTTCCTATATTCTGAGTGCTAATTCTTAGACAATCGGTAAGAGTCTAATGACTACTATTATATATATACTATTATATATATACTACTATTATATATATATATTTCTAATATTATTATTTTGAATTTTATTTTAACGCTTTTTTCATGAAACCAAACGCCGAGATCAAGAAGGTCTACGTTTATACCACCTCAATGGGATTATATAAAACACATGATTCAAAACCCACGAGTTTGGCAAACAAAACATGTGATCTGCTTTGTTTACTAGAATCACATAGCATTCAAAACATCGACGCAAAACAAATCTCCGTTACACTGACTATCTAGAGCCATCACAAATTCTCGTTATGTCAGACGACAAGGTGAACGTGGACCATATCATAGAGCGGCTGTTGGAGGTGCGCAACTTGAAGCCCGGCAAGCCCGTCCAGCTCACGGACAGCGAGATCCGCCACCTCATCTCCAAGTCGCGGGATATATTCTTATCACAGCCGATGCTCCTGGAACTCAGCGCACCTCTAAAGATCTGCGGCGACACCCACGGCCAGTACCACGACCTCCTGCGACTCTTCGCGGCCGGAGGATTCCCCCCCGCCTTCAACTACCTGTTCCTCGGCGACTACGTAGACAGAGGGAAACAATCCATAGAGACCATCTGCCTCCTCATGTGCTACAAGATCAAGAACCCCGAAACCTTCTTTCTACTGAGAGGAAACCACGAGTGTGCCAGTATCAACAGGATCTACGGATTCTACGACGAGTGCAAACGCAGATATAACTTGAAGTTGTGGAAGTTCTTCTCCGAGTGCTTCAACTGTCTGCCGGTCGCCGCGATCATCGACGAGAAGATCTTCTGCTGCCACGGAGGGCTCAGTCCAGACCTAAACAGCATGGATCAGATCAGGCAGATAGGACGACCCACGGACGTTCCGGACCAAGGGCTTCTCTGCGACCTTCTCTGGTCCGACCCCTCGGAGGACGTCGTCGGCTGGGGCGAGAACGACCGCGGAGTCTCCTTCGTGTTCGGGAGGGAGGTCGTCTCTCGGTTCCTGATGAAGTTCGACTTCGACTTGGTCGTCCGCGCCCACCAAGTGGTGGAAGACGGCTATGAGTTCTTCGGCAACAGGCAGCTAGTGACCGTCTTCTCCGCCCCCAACTACTGCGGCGAGTTTGACAACGCGGCTGCCATGATGACGGTGGACACAAACTTGATGTGTTCCTTCCAAATATTAAAACCGAACGAGTCTAGGCCATCGGGGTTTTTGAAATTCCCTAAAGGGTTGATGAACCCAAAAAATTCTGTTAGCCCGAGTAAAGTTAAAAAGTAAATTTATGAATTTTAATGAATAAATGACTCGTGAATTTCCACTAATTTGTAACTACCGGGAATCTTGTTGCACTCCTGCATTCCTTATGTGCGAAGAATGTCGTTATTTTGTATGGCAGTATTTTCCGCATATATCAAGAGTTGAAAATAAAGTACCGTACCTAGCTTATATTTTAAGTTCAACACCATATCGTTGCAGTTGTCCCTTCATTAACTACATGCATGAAACTAAATGCCGTGTAAAAATTCGAAACCGTATCAGCTGTAAAAATTCACTAAATCGAAAACTAAAAACTGCGCAAACCAATTACATAAAAAGATATTTTAATAAAATTATATACAGTTTTATTTGTCAGCTTCTTATTCGTGTTCATCTGGCAAACCTTCTAGTCAGAGAGATAAAATGTGTTTTATGTAGTTTTATTTTTATTTTATTTATTATATATTATGAGTGAAAATATAAGTCAACTACGAACACACCGGTCATAAGATTGAAATTTCACCGCCCCAACCTTCTTACTTCTTAATTTCCTAACGAACTTTGAGTGAAGTCCGTCACGTTATTTTACAAATGTTGACAAATGAGGTGAAATTACGGAGTTTTTCTCAATAGGTTTCAAAAGGAACTGATTTTCCCATTAGTCCTCAGGGCTCCTCCCCACAGGTTCTGAAGGTTCCTATGTTGTTCTTATGGGAAAAAATAGTCATATGGATCAAATGTGTTGTATCTTACTTAATTAAATTCAAATATAAACAGTTAATATAAGAGACCTATATATAAAACAATCGTCCCAGGAATTTTTGAGAAAACCCATGAACCATATACTTGAATGATAGAGAAACCCCATGAACCATATACTTGAATGATAGAGAACCCATATGAACCATATACTTGAATGATAGAGAAGCCCAATGAACCATTTACTTGAATGATAGAGAAACCCCATGAACCATATACTTGAATGATAGAGGAACCCCAAGAACCATATACTTGAATGATAGGTCTCAGTGACAGAAATAGAGTAACAATATTATTTTTTGGAAGAAACCCCCTAAGCCCAAAATTAGAGAAATGTGTCAAGTTGAAACACACGTTTCGATATGGATCAGCTGCGTGATTTGATTCGACTATGCAACTGAAATCATGGGCCTATTTTTGAATTGGGTGAGTGGTGAGTAGGTGAGTGAGTCACTCAAACCACTATTTTTGATTTTCAATTCGGTTAATTACATCCAACCACAAAAAATTTATATTAGTATTTTCAATGAACGTTTATATTTTACATTTATAGATTTACTATAGATAGATGGATATTTTTACTGAATCAGTAACCAACTCAACCATTTCTACTCACCAGGCGAAACGCTGGTGACTGGAAATGGGTGAGTTGACCGGAAATAACCTTCTTCTTCTTCATGTTAGAAGGAAATGACAGAGGAATCAATAGTAAGCGCCTAAACAGCCTAACTAGGTTATGCTTACTTTCCAATACAAAATGTGTAAATACAGTTGAATAATGAATGATTTATTATTAAAATGCTCAACAACTAAGTAAATATTTAAAAATATATCAATTGATTTAGCTAAAGCAACAGAAGGTTTATAAATTTATATATTGGTCAATGTTTACATTTGGCTTTATGATTTTACAGAAGAATCATTGCCAATTCATATATCACGTGGTGAATTTAAGCAATGCTAAAAAAATCTGGTAGGTGAGTTGACTGACTCAACACTCACCCGTTTCAAAAATTAGCCCCCAGGTGATCGAGCGAAGCAGTTGGGGACTGTCACTGTGTCGTTCACATTTTAAGTTTGAACTGAATTGCATTTTATGTTAGCGAGATCCCAGGGTTACCGTGCAATCATCTATACAAATAAAGCAGAGTTCTTGTCTGTGTGTGGATCGCCGTACGGCTAAACTACAAGGAGTTAAGGCATGAATTTTCAGGATAGGTTCCTTTAAGTTACAGCTTTTGTACCTGACTCTCAGTTTCCTCTAAATCCTCTAGGGCCTTAGATTTGTCCCCGTGGGACATCCAAAATTTCAATGTTTTCAAATGAGGTCATACGGTTACAGTTTTCTGCTATTTATTTAATGTTATTAGTGAATTTCCTTTGGAAAGTGAACTATTAGCATGACCCGCACGGTGAAACTTAAGCCCAGGACCACCATAGAAGTTCCTAACGTGACCCCCTGAACACGTTTTGGGGGGTCATTCAAAATTATATATATATATGTAGACATATATATATATATATATATATATATATATATATATATATATATATATATATATATATATATATATATATGTGTGTGTATGCACTCTAGCGGTCGCATTTTTTATCCGATTTACTTCAAATTTGGTAGGAACATTCCTTTCTATAATCTGTTGGACAAGTTCGTTGGACAAAACAATCGGAAAACTCTAAACCCATTTTTTGGGGATTAATCTTTCAAATTTCGAGTTTTTGAGCCCAAAAAGGGTCAGAAAAGCCCCAGATGTAAAATTAATGCATCTAAAAAGATGGGAATTAGAGAGGCGAAAGTTTTAAGCCCTCTCTCGTCATTCTAGCATAAATATTTACCGAGTTATTAAAGAAAATGTGTATCGGCTAAACACAGTACGTTGTCTTATGGGGGTTTTACACTAGAAAAGCCTGTTATTCCTTTGTTAGAGTACTTTTATTATCCCCAGCAACCTCACGCCTACTTCCAAGCCTGTCTGGACCTTCTCCTAACCTTATAATGCGCAAAATTGTATTCCCAGCTTTGCAAGTAAATGAAACGAGGAGTATCAGAACAGCCAAAAAGTCAATGTTTTCAGATTTCAATAAAAATTGGACAAATGTTTGTTTTTACACATATTTTCGGTTTTAAAAGTTGTTTGGTGGAAATTCACTTCCCTCACGTCAGTAGTGGGCATTTGGGGCTTCTGGGCCAAGTGATTTATGGCTTCCGGTCACGTGACCGGAAGTGCTGAGTCATTAAATACGTCATCTGAGGCTGAGCCAGTGACGTAGGCGGTTTTGTGACGTAATGAGGGAAAGTTTAAAGGTCAAGGTCACGGGGAGGTTATTTTAAAAAAGTACTACCTCGCACGCGTAAAACTCGATTGTGATTCGATAGTTGTCATTCGATAAAATATCGAATGAAAACAATCGAATGAAGCAATCGAATGATACGAGTGTGAGGTAGTACTATTTCATTTAACTTTATTTTTATTTACAATAAGTTATGTTTATAATAATTTATGTTTACAATAGTTCCCCGTTGTTCGTTGTCATCGATGTTGTTGATCCGGACGAGCTGCGGCCATCACTTCGCTTTCTGATGAAAGACGGTAGATACTTTGATTCCTGCGCAGAGTCCATGTTGTTTTTTGATGCGTAAAGTTCCAAAGATAAATCGTAGCCGGACGCAATGAGAAGTCTTAACTCTTCATTAAAAACCTCGAGGTCTTGGAAAGTCGCCAGATGAATAGAGTCATAATGAATACACCTAATTTTGATGGACATTTCAACAGAGAGCTCGATGTACACTGGTCAAGAGCCGGAGGTGTACTGACTATTCGCTAGCTAGCGTTATGGTATCAAACAAAATGGTGGGGGTAAAAGTGTGGTGGGGCGGAGCAGATGGCGGACGGCACATGGCAGGCGGCAGGTGGCAGCTGGTGCGAGGCAGATGGTTGCTACTACATTCGCCGCCACAGTAATGCAATCCTTCGGCGTAATTCTTGTATTTTATCTTGTCGGTTCATTTGATACGTTTTACATCTACATATGCAATAGCTGAAACACTTGCACTTACGACAAGCTTTCCCGTCAACTTGATCGCCTGGTATTTTAAAACATTGTAACTCGCAACAATATGTCTTCAAATTGTTATCGAAAAATAAATTGTTCATAGGTGGCACCGACATGTTAGCTGCAGCGTGTGTTAGACAAGACTGAGACTAACTTCACTGCTCCCTCTCTTTTATACCTCTTCATAAGTTAACCCTGAATGAAAGTTCAAGGTCATCCATTTGAATTTAAAAAAAAGCAACACAGCAGTATATAAAATAATATACTGCTGTGTTGCTGTTTTCTTTATTTTTTTTCATATTTTTTTAATATTTTTTTCTTTTCTTTATTAAACAAACATCTTACAATACAATAAACTTAAGTTTAACATTGATGACTAGAAATACAAACAATAAAATACAAACAGAGAAATACAAACAGAGACATTATGTACAAGGATGCATGATGTGCAGAGTGAGTTCCGTTGAGTTGTTGCCGCTTACACCGTGTGATACCAAATACAACGTCCCCGGTTGAATATCTCGCAAATCTTCATTTTGTAGCAGTTGAACAAATCGTTTTGGAAGAAATACTTGAAACTTCGGCTCATCTCCTGAAGTTAAAGGTGCTTCGCTCAATGAAACTAGAATTGCTTCTCCATGTGTGGTTTCCACTTTCTTGATGTTATGAATAATGTAGTGTTTTTGTTCTTTTAATTCTGAACACTTTTTAGTTAGCAGAAGGTCGGATTTTGAATGAGTGTTGAATTGATCAACCAGTGTTTGTAGAAACTGTTGTGATGCCATCTTCGTCAGTGGTGGTTGCGATGTCTTCTGTGATGTTGCCTCTTCGGAGTCTCGAATAATACTCGTGCCGGAGCGGTGTTGGCTCCTCGTATTTATAGGCCCCGCTACCCCCACCACATTCCGGTTCTTCACTACCCCTACCACATTTCTGCGTTTGTTCCAAGTAAGCAGCCAAACGATATGCGTTGTGCAATGCGCAGTTTGATTGTCCGTGTTTAGGATCTTTTGCAGCAACACAAATATTACCGAGATTAATGTTAAAGTCCTTACCGATAGTTATATCGAAAACATCACCGTGCGTGTACTTTTGTATCCAGTTCTTTTTTTCTAATCCTCTTGTGTATATATGTGAATATTGTTTGCAAAAGTTAAACATAATACTGTGCAGATTACTGTAGCTTATAAACCCTTCATACCAATGTATGTGATGAAAGTAGTTTGTTATCCATTTGTTTGTACTTTTTGCTTTGGCGTTAAGGTTGTTAAAAGAAAAAGGAGCTTCAAACGTGAATGGGTAAACTACAAATGTAAGCAAGTCTAAAATTACTAATTCCTTGATAATAAACCTATCATCATTATTTCGAAATGCTTGAAATTCTATTACACAAGGCTTTACACTCACTTCTTTATCCCCTCCGCTCATCATGACACCTAACGAACAACTAAACTGTTTTCCACACCACGGTAGGTTAAATACCAGGCCGTACAGTTGCAGGCGCGTTGGTGTATATTTAACGTGGGCACCGTCCCCAATAGGCCTACCCCACGTGTACTCTTCTTTACTAAGTCAAACTTTAGTCTTTTTTAACTTCTTCTTCTTCTTCTTGTGTTTCGTTTTCTTCTTCTTCTTGTTTCTTCGTTTCTTCTTCCTGTGTTGTTTCTTCTGTAGCTTCTGTAGCGATTTCTACAAGTGGTTCAAAATCCTTTAACTTTCTCCACATGCAAACTTCATGAGGTATTCTATTAAAAATAGATGTATCCACAGGTCCGTACACGATGGTGCTATCAGGTTGTTTTTCCAAGGTATCGACCAAATATTCTTTAATAATAGCGTTTGCAAATACCAACTGTCTCATGTACCTTGTAATAGGTTCCGTTGCGTAGTTTAAAACGTAGAATTCTTCACGTGATAGTAGAATCTTATTTTCATGTTGAATCAAGTCTCTAATTCGCACTTGTAGTTGTCCGCGATGTTTAACAATATCAATTTCATTGTCACAATCCAAAAGTCGAATATGTGTTTTCCTTCCACACAAACTGTTAGTTAAATAACATTCTATTAAATGCACATGTTTCAAAAATGACTCCCAAGCATTTTGCGAAAATAAAACCTTTTTTGTTCCGTGGTGTAGTATTACTGTAGGGGAATAATCCAATGATTTCATCAATCCAACTGATACACTTTTACTGATGCATGCTGAGATGGGGTAAAAGATTCGCAAAAAAACTTCAGTTAAAATGTGAGGAGGAATATTTTCTTCAACTTTCTTCTTCCTTTTTGATACTACCTTTGATGGGTCTGCATTACTTTCCTCCTCTCTATCTCTTTTACCAAACTTTAAAAATGCAGTTATTTCCTTGATAATTTCTGCTTCGCTGGTATTATCACGTTCCAATAACGGTGCTATTTCTGCATCACCTTGTACAACAGATGGAGAACTCATTTTGTAGAAGATGTTGCCCATGCGACGATAGACGATCAACTGAAGACCTGCATTGTTGCTCCGCTATTTATAGGTTAGCGACAGTGGCGGTGCCGGTGGTGGTACAACGTTTTACAATACCGTCTTTACGATACCAGTCAACGGTGTGTATGTAACAATTTTATCGTGCAAAATTAAACAATACGCAGATGTATTTGCAGGTACGTTTTCTTGAAATTCCATTTCTATTTTTATATCAACACTAGACGATTTTACAGATTCGTTTTGTTTGGAGCAATCAATTACAACAATCGGAGCTTTCGATTCAAACTGTACGGGAGATAGTAGAGGTGTGTTTGTTTTGCCGTAATATGAATTTTGGAACCTAGCGTACATATCGTATAAAACACTGTACCTTTTTTTATCAAAAGAGATATTAAAGTTGTCGTAGGGAAAGAATTGTGAATTCAGGAACACTTTACAGTTTGTTAATTTACAATGGTCAAATTCACCAGCATTTTCAGTTAATATACTTTTTTTCTTTGTTTGTAATCCAAAGATTACATATCTCGCTTTTTCCAAATGAGTAGAAGTTTTTACAGTCCATGTATGCCGTTGTGTTGAAGGTAAAACGGGGTATTCATGAAACTCCCAGCTTCTGAATGGCATTACAATGTCTCGATCTGATATTAACTTTCTTAATAATGTAATCCTGTGTTCATCATTTAGTCGCACATGTGGTACTCTCCAAACAATCTTGTCTAATGTTAGTTTCCAGTCTAAATTGGCTTCAGTTGTTCCAGCAGATGCTTTAATAATATCATTATCGTTTGATGACCTTAATAAAACTAGTTCTTGTTTTACATTTATTATTATTCTTCTGTAATCTTCAGCAAATCCTAAAAGTAATCTTAAAGGTACGTAATAATCAAAGTTTCCCGAAGCGTCAGGAGTAATTATACTTTTGTCTGGTGCAACCCATCCTGCAACAGCTAACAGATTCTTCTTATTTGGTGTTAAAGACGCTAATCCTTTTAATGACTGGAAATTCCAACCTTTTTTGTTGAATCGACTGTAACTCCTGAAATTTCATATCTAATCTCGTCAAACAAAAATGTCATAGGATTATTTATGAACGGAACAGTGGTTCCAACAGTACCGTCTGCTTTTGTTACTTTTCCTTCAATATATAAATAACTTTCGCATGGAAGAGTATAAATGTCTTGTTGTTGTATAGGAATCCTAATTTCATCGTTATTGTTTAATTTGGACGAAGCGTAAGGGTTGTGCGTGTGATATTCCTTTTCCCATAAGGTCTCGTCGAATGTTGGGCCCTGCGCTATATCCAGTATATCCATTGTTAATGACCTTTAATCCAATTTCTTCTAGAAAACGAATGTTGTCACTTGTTAATCCTTCTACAGCTGATGAGCTACTGACCTCTTTGCTGGTTGGCTCTCTCTTTTTAAATGATAACCCCATTATCTAAGCGGATGATTTTATATGTATTCTTACAGTAATAGCTTCTCCTCGAAAGTCAATAAGGTTTCCGTCTTGATCCACTATGTTCAGCACGATGTCTGAAATGAAACTGGTGTTTAACGGTAGGTACACAAGGTTTTGAGGCTTTTCTACTATCTTGAAACCCGGTGCGACTGATGGGTAGAATGTGTGTAATATATGCTGATTTTCTCCATCTCTGTAGGATCCTTGTATAATGTTACATGTAATGTCTATGCTGTTTACTTTGATGATCGTCACAGTTCTATTCCCAGAATGAGTTGTATTAGGTTCTAATACCTTTGTTTCCTTAGAAAACCCCAATAAACTACCAATTGAACGTTCTTGGCCAAAATCAATATAATACTTAGAAGTAATTTCGGCTTTCATTGTATTGTTATTGCCCTTTATCGTTATATTTTCTTTTCCCATATGTTTTTGTATAACTTCATTTATATTATCAATTTCATAAGCTCCTGTTGGTAAACTGAATTCTTCCAAAGCTGAATATTTTCCTTTATTATCTTTTGTCTTATAATAATGTATTTTGTTATTAATTCCTTCACTAACGTTTGGAATAGAGTTATATGTTGTTAAATCCAATAATGCGGCTTCCCATAGTCTTCCTTTTTGCAAACGTAGCGCTGGAAACAGAATACTGCGCAAAGTACATGAGTTACCGGTTAATGACACTGTATACGAAGACATCTTAAAGTTGACTAACACTTTTAGCTAAAAAGTCTAAACATAAATGACCGCAAATGGATGTATCATCAGGTTGTTTTCTTGTATAATTGTAAAAAACATTTTCTGCCGCACGAAAGTATTGTTGAAGTTCTTTCGGTGGTGGAAGGTTTCCAAAACTGTCGAAATAATAAATCGTTTCACCAAGTTTCTTGTAACACACCCAATGAGTGCCTAATCCTTCACTATTATCCAAATTTACTATACCAGTCTCATTTTTCCACATTTTAACCGGTAATTCATCTTTCATAAATACTCCTCTAAAAAATGGGATTTTCAAACAAGAAGCATATGTAATCAGTTCTTCATTGGTTAATTCTTTGTTTTTAATTATTAATTGCTCTTTCTTATTTAATACACACGATACGGACTTAGGTATAGTCCTCCTCCCTTTTTTATCATTGACCATATTGTTGGTTTCTTTTTACCTTTACCACTAGTAGATCGACGTTTTCTTCTGATATTACCTCCTTGTTTCTTAGCGGGTCTTTTCCCACGCCTTCTTCTCTTTCCTCCTCCAAACGTAGTTTTTGCTTTCATTGCTGCTGTTACTGCTAAAGACGCTGCTTTTTCACCAATACTCGCGTCACTAGATTTTACTCTTTGCCAAGCTTTCTCAGAAAGTGCTCTATCTGCTATTGATCTATTTTTTGTATCACCAAATTTGGAATACGCTATATCGTGCTGTTTACAAGCCTGATCAAGCTTATTTATTCCAGGATCTCCTCTAGCAAGCCGTTTCTCTAATTTGGTTCCAGGACCACAATATTGATATCCTCCAGGTAAATGTAATTCCACAGGTAATAAATCAATCGCCTTGTTAACTATAGCTCCAACCGGTTTACTTAATAGAGAAAATGCTGTTGATGCTATTCCCCTTCCTCTCTGTAATCTCTCTCGATTATGACTGATGCGTTTAGCCCTCGGCATGACTATTTATAGCCAAACTTACAATCAGTAGGTGCACTCTATAAATGTTTTACAATGAATGTAATATTAGTCTTGGCTTCTTGTATTATATATATATATATATACTGTTTAAAATCCATTTATTATATAGAAATGGATTAATTAATTAAATGTAGACATAATAAATAAAAGTAGTAAAAATAGAAATAAGGTGTAATTGAAGATGTTTCAAATGTTTCTCCGCTGGTGATGGTATCGTTGTTTTCGGTAAAATGAATAAAATCTAAATAGTTGTCATGTTCCCTTAGAAACTTGCCACTTAATCGTTGATAATTAAATAACACATTCCAGTCTAGTTTATCTTTAAAATTGTCAATGTAATTTTCAGAGAGATTTTGATATTTACTTATTACTTCCCAACAGTTATTAAAATTTGATGTCATCTCTACAAGGAAGTCTTCTGAAAACTGTTGTCTTTGTAAAATATGAATCCAGTTAACTCTGTGAAAATAAATTCTTAACATAGTCATTGTGAAGAGGTAGTGTATGGAAAGTTGTTCCCAATCCATATATCTATCAAACCGTTGAACAAAACCATCTGTCAGCACTCCTTGGGGAAATCTCGGCTCTTGCGATATTAAACTCCACGCAGTAATATTGGATTCCATCATCCTCTCTGTATCATCTCTCGAATATGACTGATGCTTTATCCCTTATCATGGGTATTTAAATTCTTTTTTCTCTTATGTAATCTTCATCGTTTTCTGTTGGTTCATTAATCACATTCACTTTATCCCCCTTTCCTAATGTCTTGACTTTAGAAGGCTCAGACGGTTTATCTAATTGATTAGGTTTTTCTGGATTGTGTATCTTTTTCCAGTCTAAATAATTGTGGCTGTCAACATCTGAAGCTACAGCTCTTCCTGAAGCCCGATGGATATAATTAAATAAAGCTGCACCAAACCTTTCCATATGTTTTTCATATTCTGTAGTCCATTTCTTGTGTACTATATCAAATATTTTCTTATTTACAGCGTCTCCATCCTGCTCACAATCACCTACATTTGACAATTTTAATTTTTTTACATCATAGCTTGTATCAGTTTCATTCTTTTTGTAAATCGTTAACAATTTTAAAGTCGCTAAATTTACTGCTTCACCATCATAAATGGGATGTTTTATATTGCTTAACCTTTTACCGGAAAACCCCCAATGGTCTTCGTGTACAATCGGGGTTCTTTTATCCATGTATTGTACCGTAACCGCATCAGAAGACAAAAGCGGATCACCAACATTTTGAATTACTTTTCCTTCAAAATTATAATTACCATCAGGTGTTAACGGAAACCCAGCTCTTTTTTAACTATATCCAGATTTTACTCCAAACTCGGAATACCGTCCAAACTTGTCCACACTCATGATGTAACTGAATCGCTATCGTTTAGGTTCTTACTATATATACGTCTACTGAACAATTATTTCTCGTTTTCGCAGTTCATCAACCAAAGCTACCCATTCGTTTTCTAAACCAGTGTGCCCGGCTTCCATAGCTTCATGTAATAACCTCATTCGATCAACTAACTTATTTATATCGTTGTAATATATTATATTGGTTTTATACAAGTTTTTTAATAATCCCCTTCCAAATGTAGTAGGATCAGTTGTTTTTCTTTTTTTATGCAAAACATTTAATTCAGCAGAAGATAAAGCTCTTCTTTTAATTGGAGCTTTATTTGATTTCGAGGGGAAAAGACTAGATATAATGTTTGTGTATTTTATTGACCTGTTTCTATGAATAGGTAGGTCTTTGGAATATTTTTTTCTATGTGCATTTGTATACTCTAGTATATTTTTAAACAATTGTAAATCCTTTTTAGTATATTTACCAGGATTATTTTTAAAGATGAGTTCAAACAAACCTGTTGTACCTTTATATTTCTTATCACCAATAACTATATCATCATTTTCGTTTATATCTAACTTTCTATCTCCAATCATTAATCCTTTATCCTCTATTCTAGCTCCATATGTATGATAATTTCGATTAGCATGTGTGCCATGTAACATTTTTAATGTATATTTTCTTCCAAGTGTTCCTTTAAACATAATATCTGTGCCTAATTTGCTTAAGTTGGATGGGTTGATATCCTCTTCTTCTGCTCTTGTATCTTCCGCACTTGTATCTTCTGTACTTGTATCTCCTGCAATGTTCTTTTCCCTTAAATCTCCTATATCTCCGCTTTCTTCATACTCGTCGCTTTCTTCAGATGTTTGTAACTGGTCAAAACTTTCATCATTCTGAAATTCTTCTTCATATTTGGAAATTGGTAGCATTTTGTCTCCTTCGAAGCGAATTGAAGGTTTTTCCATATTTTGTGCTAATCGCTTTAAAGGTTCAGTAACAGGTTTAAATGTTGTTTCTAAAAATTGCTCTCTTTCATTTATACCTGATTTTAAAGCTCGTTTTTTTTGTCTAATAGAATCACTAAGTGATTTTATTTCTTTTAGTAGCTTTTCCTGGTTAACCATATTCACACCTTGACGACTTGTACAGTAATACCGCTAATCAGTGTAGTAAAACAAATTTATCAAAACCTATTCTATAACGGCCGTCTTTTATAGCTTGATCTTTCATAATAACCAGAAATCCATACTTTTCCGCCCATGCTTTTCCGCAAAGCTCTTTAAACTTTTCAAATGCCATATCAGCATTTACATGATCGTTATATATATGTTTTAGGTTAGTATCATCTTGTTTAAATACAATTAAAACATTTGCATTATCTCTGATAAGTTGTTTTGGGATTTTGCTATAAGTTTGTCCTATATATATGCTATCGATGTTATTATGTCTTCCCATGGCAAAGTAGTTTCTAATAGTATCCTGATTTTCACAAGATACATCGTCAAATATAAATACAGAATACGGTTTCGCTTCGTTTGGTTGCATAATGCTATCACTAGCGTTAAATTTGTAAAAATTAACATCGGACACATCAGATAGGATTTTATCCAGCAATTGATACTTTGGTTGTTGTAGGGACTTTGAAAAAATATATAGGTTATTAAACCTTAATCCCTGCGGATTAGTGATCAAATTAAAGACAACATTGGTCTTTCCACAGTTTGAGGGGCCACTTACTATACATCGAACAGTGTTTGGAAATAAACTACCGTGTTTACCATTGTTGATATTAACGTTATCCACAGTTAAATCATCTATGTTATTAATATTGAATCGATCTTTATGGTGAATAATCTCCATCCTGCTCAAAGGTTAACGATGAAATGAGTTGCTTGCATTACACCAAGTCCTTTATAGGTATCCATGAATCCTCAGTTTTGTTAAACCCTAACCACCGCACTTTAACTGCGTCCTTTTTTCTTTGTAACACTTTTTCAACAAGATATACATCACCTACTGTTGACTTTAACATTTCATGTCCATAAAATGCACCTTGCAACAAATCTCCTTTGTTATCTTTTAAGATATACGTTTCAGGTACAGTCGGTTGCACTTTATACACTGTAAAAACTTCATTCGTCCAATTGGGAAGGTATTTCTTGGTAAACACTCCCTTATATTTACTAATCCGTACTTTATCACTTACATTAAATTTTCTTGGCTGCATTTTTTCTACTTTAGGCTTTGTATTTTTCTTTATGCGTTTTAATACATCTTTTGCATTTCTTCTATTTACTTTGTTAGGTTTCATACCAATAGTTCTATGAAACCTGTTGTTATAATCATTTATTAATTGTGGTAAAACATCATACCATACGTAAGAACCTCTTTTTGAAAATTGTTTATAGAGTGCTCCTTTTAAGGTTCTATTGAATCTTTTTACAATAGCTGCCTTTTTCTCTGAATTTGTAGAATAATGATTTATTTTATATTTATTCATTAACTGTGCAAAGTTTGTATTAAAGTATTCTGTTCCATCATCAGTTTGTAAATGTTTAATTTTGTTTTTATCTCTTTTTATGGCTATTTCCATGGCTTCTGTTACGCTTTTACCAGTCTTGTCCTTTAGAGGCAAAGCGTCTGCAACTTTTGTAAAACAATTAATAATTGTGAGTATATATTTAAATCCTTTGTTTATTCTGCTATGCGGTCGCATTTCAATTAAATCCGCTTGATATAGATCATTTATCCCTTTTATAACAGTATTTCTTCTTGGAAACTTTATTCTTGCAGGTTTGTGTAGTTCATTAATAATCTTCTCCTTCAGGTCTGACATAATGGTTTCACGAAGACAGCTGATATGGTATTAAATATTCTTTTGTATAAATCTGCTTATATAGGCCAAGGTCATTCCAAACTAATGTATAAAAGGGGGAACACAGCAAAATACTGCTGTGTTCCCCCTTTTATACGGAAAGGAAAAGGAAAAGGGATGTAGGACGATGAAAGGGTTACTCGTCAATAGGGTTGAGGGAATAGTGGCCGAATGGTAGAGTGTGGATATTGTCTGCAAGGATGTGTCGTTTATCATCATTTGAAGAAAGAGCTTTTTTTACTTCCGTCACGCTGTACAGCTGATGGTTGAAACTTCTGATTGTGTTAAATTTTGCTATTATATCTTGATCTTCAAATAAACATTTCTTATAGTGATTAAAATGCACATTCTTCTTTAAATACAAACTTTTTACTCCTTTAGCTTTCTTAATGACTTGGTTTTCATTTAGTTGTAAAGAATATAATTTTGACATTAGTGCAACAATTTCTTGAAGTATAACACCATTGGCTTCATCTTTAAATTTGCCAAGCACTTTTTTGTTTCTGTCATTGTCGTAGTTTGGATGATCTTTTGGATAGTCGGAAAAGTCAAAGTCGTTTTTGTAATCAAATGTCCGAAGATCTTCATACATATCGCTAGTAATTATCCAATATATAAAAGCGTCTGTATCCATGTAGGAGATGCCGATGTTTTCCCGTCCATAAAAGGTGACCATCTTTTTGTAATGAAAATCGTACATATGAGTCTTGGAGATATCCAGGATTGACATTCCTATATACAAAGGACGATCCATCTTCACACTTGTTTTCTTCATAGATACAGCTACAAGATTTTCATTAATAATTATAGATGTATTAAAGTTCGGCTGTTGTACGAGTTTCTGTAGTTTGTTCGGATCTGTAACAAGTTTAACGTTTTTATGTCTTCTTTTGTTTTCTAATGTTTTACCGAATATCGCATTGTTCATTAATTTAAAAAAGTCTTTTTGAAAGGCTGATGTAGCAGCTGCTCTTCTGGTAGTATTCGAGTCTATGTACGGTTTCAACCAGCACGATTGGGAAAATTCCACAGCTTTATTAATTTTAGTAAGACGTAAACCTAATTCGATAGCTTGTTGAACAACCCAATAATGAGCTACGTATCGTTGTTTATTGTTAAGGGTCATCATTAATTTGGGGTGTTTTCCAGTTGGTGAAATTTCTGTTCTTGCAAGGAGTGGAAGGTCATAATGAAGATCGTGTAAATGTTCTGGATATTCAAAGTCGCAATCCAAAATATATCCGGTATCTCCATGTTTTGGAATTTGTGAAATATCGCCAATACAGTCGGGATCAACCCATTTAAAGTTGTCAAATGGAAGTGGGTTCGACATGGCCCATCCATACAGATTATTTGCGTCGAAATATCCCAAGTACGTTGAAGGTTTCTCTTGATCATGGTCAGGTAGATATTTGTTGTTGGCTTTAACATGTCTCGTCACGCTTTGAGTTAATCCACCTCTAACACCCGACTCAACCATTAAAACCATATCAATATCTGTTAACAGCTGGAGTTTACATTTTGTTTCTTTTGACATTGCTTGCCAAGCTAGTCCTGGAGATGTATACGAATGTAGAGGGTCCAAACCGTATGCTGCAAAACAGGTTCTTCGGAATTCTTCCATAACATCGCAGAGAAGAGTCACGTCAAGTTTTACATAAAAGTCTGAGTATTCTCCCAAAGTCTTCATATCCAACTCGTTCCATACTCGACATGCATGTTGATAGTCTTCAAGTGAAATTTCCGATTCATTGAGTTTGTTCTTAAATTGTTCTGGTAGAGGAAGTGATGTTTCATTAAATCTATGCAGTCCATCGATGTAATCGTAGGGGAAGACTCCTTTTCTAAGAACCAGATCCATTTTACTACTGGCTACAATTTTGCTTGTTTCTATCAGATCTTCTCTTTTTAAATTCTCAGTTAATTTCATTAGGCTAGAAGGCATAAATCTAAACGAATCAATAAACCTAAGTTTTATTTTGCCAACCTTTTTAGAGAAGCTTATAAATTTTTCCATTGTTGTTGCCAAAACATCTATTGCTCCATCATCTCTTCCTAACTCCGGGATGATGAAATGAGAGTCATATCCACTAAGGTTATGTAGAACAACGGGTATAAAAGATGGTACTTTGTAATTTAAGTTGCAAGCGTTACAGGCTGCACCTCTGTAGGCTCCTGTAAGATGGTCGTGATCACGCACTTTAACGTTATCTGGTGTAAATAGGTTATTACACAGATAACATGTTGTTGCCAAATTGTGATGTTGAAGTTGGTGTTCATCCATAGGCTGCATCGGTATTTTAATTTTGTAGATTTCTTCCACCTTGGAGGCAATGTAATACAACTCATCTACAAAGTGTTTCGCTGCTTGTTCACCACGATAAATCTTCGGAGCAGATGATAGTCCAAATTCTTGAAGATGTTCTTCAGACAACGTGGATTTTGTTAGTATACAATAACTGTTTGGTGCATGTTTTTGATATTTGCTTCTTTTTGTGATATCCTCTTCTTGTTGTTCAATTGGAAGTAAGGATGATTCGAAATCCGCGTACACAATAAATGGAACAGGGTATTGGTGATTTACTTTATCAAATTTTATCTGCGCTCTGCTGGGATGTGGCAATTTAATTCTTACCTCATAGTTTCCACTACATAACCTTTGATGTTCTACTAACCATTCTGTACCTCCTCTTCTTAATGGTTTGCTCACGTGGCAAAAGCATCTTTTACATGTTGTGATTTTACTTTTGTGTTTTGTTAACTGTTTACATACGAGCCCTTCAAAATCTTTTATATACACGTAATGTGATATCTCTCCTTTATTGATTAATAACAGGTCAGTATGATTGTTGCGCTCATTCGATGTTATGCGCAAGGGATACACATTATTTGACGAATCCAAACCAAATATGTTGACTGAAGCCGACGGATTTTGCTTTTCAAATTTTGATATATCAGTAATTGCAACAGGGTAAGTCATTCCCTGGAAATTATACTTGTGTTGAACTTCTTCATATGCTTGACTTGGTCTTTCCGGATGGTTTTTTACATATTTGGCCAACATAACATATTTAAAACATTCATTATTTTCATTTTGCACGTTAATACAGGATTTGGTATTCATAATTTTTTGAGGTAGAGGGATATAGCTACTTCCTCTCATTCCATAACCGTGTTTATGAACTCTAACATCCAGACTTGTTATACTTAATAAAGTCCATCCAGATCCTCTTCCTTCATGCTCTTGTAGTTTCGTCAAAAGTTCCTCAAGACATTCTGTTACGATCTTTTCAATATCTGACGCAGCCATGATGGTTCGGTTTTTTGTCATGAAACCTCTTGGTGATGTTTCGTTTTGAATGTTAGTGAATATGGCATCTAGCAACAGTCCAAATTTGATAAAATTTAATCTTTTTTGTTCATTCTTTAGTGTTTTGGTGACTAATTCTTTGGCGTTATGTAAAAAGTTTTCAAGTTGTAATTTTACGTTGTCAATTTTAAAATGTGTTACTACCTTACCAGGTAGTGCTTGAGCGTGTAGTTCCACATCTACTGCTGTTGATGTTGAGGGTCGGTGAAGAGTAGACATAGCAGCTGTTGATGTTGAAGGACGGTGAAGTGTAGACATAGCAGGCGTTGAAGTCGATGTTGATGGTGTTGATGTTGAAGGATGGTGAAGTGTAGACATAGCAGGCGTAGAAGTCGATGGTGTTGATGTTGAAGGATGATGAAGTGTAGACATAGCAGGCGTAGAAGACGATGCAGCTATTGATGTTGAAGGACGGTGAAGTGTAGACAGAGCAGACGTAGAATTCGATGCAGCTGTTGTTGATGGTGTTGATTGTGCATATTGAATAACACTTGGTCTGGAATGTTGGTGTTGGGCTAACATTTGATCTATTTCCTTCAATTCTTCTTCTTCATATTCTTCATCATGGTTGTTGTTATGTTTTAGTTCCTTATGAATTATTAAAAGAAATTCATCTTTAAATGAAGTCTTACAAATATTGCAGCGATGCATAATGTAGGTGTGATCTCCACAAGGGTCAACGCAATAATGAAAAAATCTGAAAATGTCCCTCTATTTATACCCTAGCAAAAGTGGTGGGGGTACGTATTACGTTAAGTTTACTATTTTTTACATTTTATATTTACTATTGTAGCTGGAGGCTACAAAGATCTGTATTTAGGTCAAGGTCATTGAACATATTTGCCAAAACGGGGAATAGAGCAGTAAATGATTTCATTTTAAACCATAAACTGATCTATTCCCCGCTTTGTATTTAACAAGGACAATTTTCTCCAACAGGAAAATTTAATATATTTTAAACTCGGATGTGAAATCGGAATGTACACATTGCATCTCGATCAACTAAAAATTTCATAAAACATATTCGATGGTCAACATTGCCGAACGAAGATCTTGTGGAATTACGTCGACTTTTATTAGTCGCCTTTCCATTTCAAACCGTTTTGTTATTGATGTAAGTTTTATCACATCATCGATATCGATGAGGGGAAAGCTGTAACAAACGGAGTTTGCTGGTGGGTTCATAATGCCGATATGATAAATATACACTGTTGCATCGACATTAAATAGACGTTCCCCCACCATTAAATGTATAAGTTACCCCCACTTTTTCAAAACAAACAACAAAAAAAATTGAAAGCTGGTAAATATTTTCTGTCTTGTAAATGGGTCAAGGTTATACAACGATATTACCAAAACGGGGAATAGAGCAGTAAGTAGTTCTCACTTTCACTACAAACTGATCTATTCCCCGCTCTGTATTTAAAGTTTGACAGTTGACAAGAAAAAAAAACAACACTTAATCAGACTCATTTGATGAATCGGAATCAGTTGTATCAGAAGCATCGGAAAGAAATAGTCGTCGACGAATATGATATACCCCTCGTGCGCTATCTAAAAATAACCCATCCAAACTACTACTACTAGTGGTTAGGGTTTCATCATGTATTTCTTCAGAATAGAGAAGATGCTGATAGATTCTAAAGGTTTCAGATTCCACGTCACTTAACGGTTCAATTTGTTCCATGTATCCTGCTTCAAGATCATCACTGTCCATATCACTTAATAATTCAAGATCTTCGATTGCATCCATATCACTTAATAATTCAACATCTTCCAATTCGTCTTCATTTTCATCCTCACTTTCAATCACAATATGTTTTATAATTCCCACGATTGATTTTGCAGAAGGACATATATTATCCTTTGGTGACATAGCTGCTATATATCCTAGTGCTAACACAAGTAGCAGAATGAGATAAGCAATGATGAAAAACCTCTTTTTATACCCCCCGATTTAAGTGGTGGGGGTAATTAGTGATAGGGAAGGGGTATTATTGTAACAATATATGAACAATTTAATACTAACAGAGTATAAAGTTCTGTAAGTGGGTCAAGGTCACCTTAAACTATTACCAGAACGGGGAATAGACCAGTAAGTGATTCTCACTTTGACCACAAACTGATCTATTCCCCGTTCTGTATCCCCCCCCTGAACCTTGTATGTAGTTTATGAGGTTGTGTAATAAAGGCACAGGATGTAGCCTTCTTGTAATAATTGGTAAATTTTGTTCTTCAAAGGAATTGGTTTCACATCTATTTTTACTTCTTCTGTTCCACGAATACCCAATCCTTTGACCTGAACATGTTGGTCCTCCATTAACAGTTGGTACACACGCTGGGTAAAAGTATCCGCTTTAGCAGTAGAGTCAATATAGTGGAGGTATACCATGGTAGATGCTCTCTTGATGCAATCCACAACCAAAGTGATAACTGACTCTGTAACATCACGCTTATATACCCGCGCCTATATAGGTCAAGGTCGTTTTAAGATTATAAAAAAAGTGTAGACAACCTATTTACCTTCTGCAGCATGCTACAGAATTTAAATAGGTTGTCCACACTTTTTTTTTTAATTTGGAAAAACAAAGTATTTACTTAAATTTGGAAGATAGGTTTTTGAACTTTAATTTTACGGTAATGATTTCCACACAGTGACTCCCTTTTCGTTTCGAATTAAATAGTCTCGTCTGGTAGGGTTTACAGGGTGGAACATACCCTTAGGTAATGCTAAATAGAACAGTTGGTCTGCGCATTTTAGAATCACCTTTAGAAAACCTTTCTTTTTAACAAAAAAGTAACGTTCGTTTTTACGAAGCCTATTAATTCGAAGTTTTTTGGGGTTCACTGTTGATATTGGTGAAGATCGAGAAACGCTAGTCTTATGTTTCAGTTTTAAATGATACCCGCATATTTCCTCATTTGAAACACAAGACCTGTGACAGCGTTCACCTTTCTTCGGACCTTTTTTGAAGATATATATACATTGACATTTTAATTGTTTTAAATTCTCAGAAGGAGATTGCGGGTTATTAAAAATTACAGACGGACGTGTAGAAGGGCCTGATGTAGAAGGTGGGTTCTCATCTCTGATTGGCTTCGGCTCCAGCGGAAGAATGTCTGCCAGCGCCTGCTGAAGAATGGAAGGAGCTGGTGAAGCCAGAGATGAAGTAGGTGGTGTTTGTCCAACCTTCCTCGGCGATGTAGATAATTTGGAAGAACTTGAACTAGCCGGAGAAGGTGGGCGAGAAGTAGCCGGAGAGGATGAAGAAGATGACGATGAAGACGATGAAGACGATGAAGAAGATGAAGAAGATGAAGAAGCAGACGGGGGAGCAACAGGGTTTGCTTGAAGTGGTGGCGATACGTCAAGAGCTGGCATCGAACGTGGTGCTGGCTCCGCAGGAACAACGCATGCCAGCATCAACGCCTGCCGAAGGATGGAAGGAGCTGGCGGAGCAGGTGGAGAATGTTCAACCTTCCTCGGTGAAGATTGTTTCCTACGGCTGGACATGTCGGAAACTGAACTGCGCTCGGGAAGTGTAAGCAGCAGAATGATTTTACCACTGGTGGAAGCTCTCCTATATACCCATTTTACGGGGGGGGGGTGTTAGTGATAGGAAAGGGGTATTATTGTAAGAGTAAATGTTTTTACCAAACAATAATTTTCTCTAAGTCCTGAAGTGGGTCAAGGTCATCTGAACATGTTGCCAAAACGGGGAATAGAGCAGTAAGTGATTCTCACTTGGACCACAAACTGCTCTATTCCCCGCTCTGTATTAGGAGAAGAGGACTAGTTTAAAGCTCGCAATTATAGGCAATAAACCTGATAACGGAACACTAACCTCTCCCCCGAAAAATTATTCACCCAACAAACAAACGATATGGTCAGTTAACAACAGTCGCGCACTCTGAAACCGCAAGGACGTTCATCACTGTGTAGGCGTCAGAGTACTACGAACCGAAGTACAATAATACCTGACCAAGGTCCCCTTAAGTTTATTTCCCCGAAGATGTATCCCCCTAAGATAAGCAATATGGTCAGTTTACAACAGTCGCGCACTCTGAAACCGCAAGGACGTTCATCACTGTGTAGGCGTCAGAGTACTACGAACCGAAGTACAATAATACCTGACCAAGGTCCCCTTAAGTTTATTTCCCCGAAGATGTATCCCCCTAAGATAAGCAATATGGTCAGTTTACAACAGTCGCGCACTCTGAAACCGCAAGGACGTTCATCACTGTGTAGGCGTCAGAGTTTTACGAACCGAAGTACAATAATTACCTGACCAAGGTCCCCTTAAATTTAACCAAAAATAAGCAAACTGTCTGAATCTGTTTCTCGTGAGTAAGGGCTAAGATAGGTAAAGTCATCCGGTTTGCGCGCCGTAATGACTTAAGGTCGGTTTTCGTGCCATACCTTTTTGTAAGGGGTTAGGAAAGGTGTCTATTTGAGAAACATAATCCCCCCTGAGATATTTAAAGACATAAGGTCGGTTTTTGTGCCATACCTTTTTGAATGGGAGCGTGAAAGAAAAGTACATATTTCATTAGTAAATAAAAACACTTCAAAGACACTTTAAAACCAACACCAAACTAACTACAGTTAAACTAACTACATTTACTAGCAGCAAACTACAAGCGTTATTCTAACATGCTTAATAATAAACAGACATGCCTTAAGCTAAGGTAGCATCTCTAATATACAGTGGTACCAACTCTATACTAGAGATACTATTGCGGACAGCGCGGGCAAACAGCTAGCTAGGCTGTCGGCCTGCGACTGCGAACCCTCTGCGGGCTGCTCCCGCTTTTATAGGAATATATCTGGGGGGGAAGGACTTCGACAGTAGTTTGTTCCAACACTGTATCGCATACTCTGAATTGCTCCAAGTCCGGTAACTGGGTCAAGGACACGTTAAAATATTTTGTAAAATAGCAAAGGTGTTACCTTTGCCATTTTACTTTGGAAGCAAGCTATACTACGTTTAAACAAGGGAGACTGTTATCCGTTTTACATAAAACTCCTTGCACGATCTTTTGATAAAATGGAAAAGATTAATGCCGGAGGGCGATTCCCATTCCACCAAAATACAATGCATATCATTTCTATGCAACGGTCTCAGCTCTACCTTTACTTTTAATTTAATGCCTCGGAACTCATAAGTAAGGATAGACAGAAAGGCTTCTGAAATAGCAAGCTCGGAAGGAACAAGCCAAGTGTTTACACCTACAGCTTCCATAGCGATATGATGATTTTTACCACGCTGTTGCAGTATATAAAACATTTCCCCCTCCAGTTTTTATTTTTAATACAACATTTTTGTGTCAACCTTGTCCGCATGAAATATCTCTAAGGCCACATTTCTTCCAATATTTGATCAAACGACGGTTTTTCTAAGTCCCGTCAGTAGGTCAAGGTCATCTGACATAATGCCAAAGCGGGGAATAGAGCATAACATACTGCTCTATTCCCCGCTCTGTATTGGGGAAGGGGACAAAAGACAAGAGACTGATTTTAAACAAGAGGCTGATTTTAAACAAGAGGCTGATTTTATATTTCACAAACGTTTCTCAGGCTAAGATGGGTAATGTCAACCGGTTTGCGCGCCGTAATGACATAAGGTCGGTTTGCGCGCCATACCTTTTTGTAAGGGGATAGGAAAAGGATGAGAAACAAGTTACATTACTTTTAAAATAAAGACTTTACCAACAACTATTTAAATAAAATTAATCAGTTAACGTTACTTTTACAAGAACAGCCGAGGTCGGTTTTGCAAAGGTCAACAGTATCACTGAAACCCGGTGGGACGTAGACCCAAACACCCGGCGTCAGGCTGCTGCGAACCCAAGTTTTGACCAAGGTTGTTGAGGGACCTGTAGGGCCGGGAGTACATATGTTATTAGTAAATAAAACACTTCAAACCGATACCACACATTAACATATATATTAGACTAACTACATTACCTAGCAGCAAACTACAAGCGTTATCTAACATGCTTAAACAAACTAACTAAACATGCAAGGGCGTGGATCTCTTAATTGCGCGTCGGGCCCAACGCACACTTAACAGACCTACGGTGCAGCAGGCACTGCAACCCAGTGGGACGTTCATCGCAACGGGCGGCAGGCTACTGCGAAGAGACGCTCGAAATCTCGGGTTATATAGACGGAGAATGGGAAATCGGGATATTAAGGGGAAAGCGGGATAAGGGATAACCCTGCTTCGTTGCGGGATTTTATCCCGCACTCCCAAGAACATTTTTCCCTCGACCTTGACCTTGACCTTGAACATGACCCAAATCGGGGGGGGTGACCTTGAACATGACCCAAATCGGGGGGGAGGGGGTTGACGTAACCGGTTCTAAACCAGTCCTCAGCTTTCTACCCATATATGGATAGGGCAAGGTTTCACTTTACGACCTGCTTCACTCTGCCTGCCGCCTCATTCCGGCTTTGGTTTGCAACCAGTACACACGTGCTCTATCCAACTCTATCTTATCCATTTTCCCTTCCATCCAACAACACCATGTCTTCTCCTCTGACTCCCAAAAAACTTCAACGTTTGAAGGAGTCCTTCAAGAAGTCGACGGAAAGAAGAAGCGGATTTAAGAAACCTTCGGCTTTTAAGTCTGCTCTTAGACGTGATTTTCGGTGTCACCCATTATATTTTCACCAGCGACCTTCAACTCAGCCTCAGCCTTCTACGTCCACAGCTCGACCTTCAACTCCACCACTAACTGTAGATGAGGTGATGGAGCGGACAAGAGTGATGGGAATCGATGATTTGGTGACGCCGATCGACACCTCCAAGGCCGAGTTCCGGAATCTGAAGCGGTTGACAGAGTACAAGTTTGTGGCTAGGAACGGGGACCACGTGTTCCTCTTCCAACACACCGACTACTACGTCGAGGTGCATCTGCCGCAGACTTGTCCACCACCACCCCCTCTGATACCCGACACCCAGGAGTTGTACTTCATGAGACAAGATGGGAGGGTAAAGTGGGTTTTAAAAAATAAAGTTTAAACCGAGCAGCGATCCCTAGACCAACCATTCCTAACCAAACCATCCCTCAGCACGCAAACGGTCCTTTTCAGGACCACCCTAAGCATTTCAAGTTAGGGACTTGGCCTGTACATAGGCAGGAGACTGTTAGTCTTATGTTTGTGTGCAGCCCACTTTGTGAAAATTTCTAAGTCCCAAAGTCCTTGAACTTGACCTTGACCTTGAACATGACCCATGTTGGGGGGGGGGAGGGGGGGTACAAAGTTTTCCCAAAGTATGTCATGTGGGTACTCAAATTACGCGAATTGATCAGACGAACAAGGAGGTGCAAACAGAATTTTGATCCGGCCAAGGGTATAGTGGCAGAAGCGAAAAAACTACAAAGTTTGTCCAAAGTATGTCATGTGGGTACTCAAATTACGCGAATTGATCAGACGAACAGGATGGTGAAACAGAATTCAGATCCGACCAACGGTATAGCAGAAATAGCGAAAAAAACAATGTTTTCAAGGTTACATACTAATAGCTTCTTTATTATTGGGTTAAAGTATAGCGAGTGGGTACTCAAATTACGCGGGTTAAT
This sequence comes from Allygus modestus, assembly GCA_963675035.1. Classification (NCBI taxonomy): domain Eukaryota; kingdom Metazoa; phylum Arthropoda; class Insecta; order Hemiptera; family Cicadellidae; genus Allygus; species Allygus modestus. The sequence goes on along the minus strand of OY776114.1, from coordinate 109,067,007 downwards.
CAGACGAACAAGATGGTGCAAACAGAATTCAGATCCGACCAACTGTATAGCAGAAATAGCGAAAAAACCAATGTTTTCAAGGTTACATACTAATAACTTCTTTATTATTGGGTTAAAGTATAGCGAGTGGGTACTCAAATTACGCGGGTTAATCAGACGAACAAGATGGTGCGAATAAAATTCAGATCCGACTGAGAGTAGGGAAGAAATAGCGCGAAAACAACACTTTCAAGGCCTGACATAAATAAATACTTTGTTTATGGATTAAACTACGATAAGTTATTTATAGTTTAAAGTATACCGAGGTAACGTTGTGGTGCGGGTAGGTCGGGTGGGTATCATACACGCTAGTGCTATATCATTATACTTGCAGCTCTTGCAGGATTAACATCTACCTATAGAGTTTGTGTTATTCTAAATATGTCACAGTTTTACAGAAATATGACGAAGGTGTCCTTCAACAGTCCGCCTGCCACCACCTTCTACTTCTCCGACTGTGAAGATAGAAGGTCTACGCTGTTAGTGGATTGTGAGCGATTTCGCCGTAGAATACTCCAGGCTGAAACATTCTTAGCAAGTTGTCTGCTACGCAAGATGCATCATATGAGTACATGCAATAGATTAGATCACAGTGACTGTTATGATTGCGTAAAAATAGTGTCGAGCAAGAATTGTTAATGTTTTCAGTTACGGAGCTCCGATCCTCACAGAGTCAGAGCTAGACCCTAACTAATGCATGCCCCGTAGTTATTGTGCGATGTGAAAACTTGGTGGGGGAAACTGGTGTGGTGGGGGGTAAAGGCGAGTGTCTATCCTACATGCTTGTATCACTTCAGTATACCTGCGGCTCTTGCATAGTTCACATGGATTCCCAAATACAAGGCACTACTGTTTCTTCCACATGTTCTTCTTTTAATATTGAGCAAGCTGATAATACAAATGATGAAATACAAGTACATGAAGTTTCTAGCACAATATCTTCTGATGCAGAAGCAATAATGGCATCCCTAATAGGGTTTGACTAATGATGGCGGATGTAGTAGCAACCATCTGCCTCGCACCAGCTGCCACCTGCCGCCTGCCATCTGCCGTCCGCCATCTGCTCCGCCCCACCACACTTTTACCCCCACCATTTTGTTTGATACCAAAACGCTAGCTAGCGAATAGTCAGTACACCTCCGGCTCTTGACCAGTGTACATCGAGCTCTCTGTTGAAATGTCCATCAAAATTAGGTGTATTCATTATGACTCTATTCATCTGGCGACTTTCCAAGACCTCGAGGTTTTTAATGAAGAGTTAAGACTTCTCATTGCGTCCGGCTACGATTTATCTTTGGAACTTTACGCATCAAAAAACAACATGGACTCTGCGCAGGAATCAAAGTATCTACCGTCTTTCATCAGAAAGCGAAGTGATGGCCGCAACTCGTCCGGATCAACAACATCGATGACAACGAACAACGGGGAACTATTGTAAACATAAATTATTATAAACATAACTTATTGTAAATAAAAAGAAAAGTAAAAAATAAAGTTAAATGATATAGTACTACCTCACACTCGTATCATTCGATTGCTTCATTCGATTGTTTTCATTCGATATTTTATCGAATGACAACTATCGAATCACAATCGAGTTTTACGCGTGCGAGGTAGTACTTTTTTAAAATAACCTCCCCGTGACCTTGACCTTTAAACTTTCCCTCATTACGTCACAAAACCGCCTACGTCACTGGCTCAGCCTCAGATGACGTATTTAATGACTCAGCACTTCCGGTCACGTGACCGGAAGCCATAAATCACTTGGCCCAGAAGCCCCAAATGCCCACTACTCACGTCAGCGTGCTGCGTGCGAACTCGTTTAAATAAACAGCTGACATTAGTAATTTATTTTTGAACTAAATTTTATATCCGGGTGAAACCGGTATAATCAGCTAGTTTCTACTAAATTCCAAATAGGCAACGTTTCGATTAATTAGTGTAGGCGCGTTAGGGGCTACTTGCGAGACTGTCCGTTTAACTAAAAATTCGATTATAGGTCATGTCACTCATTAAAATAATCCAGTAAATCACAAACAGAAAACTGAAGAATAAATGCCAGCTGGTCAAACTTTACTTTAGGTGTATTTTTAAAACTTTAAAATTCGGTTGTATCGGTTACAAACGTTCTTTTGAGGTTCGGGTTGTGACTTTGTTCTATATTACTTACTTACTGCCATGGCCATTTGTACCCCAGTCGGTACTTGGCCTCAGCAACACAGCGCCTCCATCCGTCTCTATCTCCAGCAACCTCTTCTACGATCCCCATTCGCCTCATGTCTTGTTGGACCTGGTTCCACCATCTTGTTTTTGGTCTTTTTGGTCTCTTGGTCTTCTTCCCTCAAGAGTTCCCTTCAGAATGTTCTTCAGGTTTGACTCTTCATCTCTTCTTAATATGTGTCCTGTCCATCTCAGTCTCCTACTTCTGGCCTCTTGCCAGTCCTTTGGGATTGTCTCCCGTTCCAAAATTTTTAGAATAAGTTTGTGTATTTGTCTTGTGAGTTCCTCTCCTCCTGCTTTTAGTAATTCTACTGTTATTCCATCCACTCCTGGAGCTTTATTATTTTTCAAACTTTGAACTGCATCTCTTACTTCTTCTATAGGGGGTTCTGGAACAAATGGTTGTACATTTTCGTATTTAATTGTCTCTTCAATTGGTTCCTGAGTGTCTCCATTTAGTAACTCCTTAAAGTATTCTCGCCATCTATCTAAACATTCTTCTTTCTGTATTATGAGGTTTCCAGATTTTTCAGTGATCCCAAAAGTGCTAGGTGTGAAACCCTTTCTAAGCAGCGTACTGATCTGTAGAAATCTCTAGCATTATTGGCTGTTCTGTCTTGTTCTGCTTTTTCTATCAGGCCTTTAATCCAATCCCGTTTTTTCTTCCTTAGAGTCTTGACTGTTTCTGTAATTTGCATAAGGTAGTTTTCTTTGTCACTTCTGTTTTGTTGGTTCGACCATTTTTCTTTTGTGTCTTTCCTTTTGTTCACCGAATTCCTACAGTCTTCATCAAACCAGGGTTTTTTCTTCTTCTTTTTTCTTTGACCACACACTTCAAGTGCACATTCTTGAATTGAATTATTCATGCGGATCCATTGGTTTTCTACATTTCCCGCAGTTTCTTCCTCTTCAAGTAATTGAAACCTGTTTTAGCGAATTTCCCCTATAGGGAAGAAGCTATTACCGTAGTCGGCATGGTAAGACCTAGGCCCGGGACCATGATAACTTTTCGTTTTGAGGTCCCCAGACCCCAAAAACACCATTCGTTCGATACTGTATATATATATATATATATATATATATATATATATTAGCGAATTTCCCCTATAGGGAAGAAGCTATTACCGTAGTCGGCATGGTAAGACCTAGGCCCGGGACCATGATAACTTTTTGTTTTGAGGTCCCCAGACCCCAAAAACACCTTTCGTTCGATACTGTATATATATATATATATATATATATATATATATATATATATATATATATATATATATATATGTGTCCGTGAGCACGATAACTCTCGTAAAAATTATCCGATTTTGACGAAATTTGGTATAAACATGTAAAGCAGCATTTATGACTTTAAGTTCGAAAACCAGACAGATCGACCTATCCGAAGGGGTATTTTGGGGGGGTTTTGTACCCCAAAAATGGGTTTTTTGAATTTTTTACATATAATTTTTGAAAAAGTCAAATTTTAGTTTTAACCATTCGATTCAGCTTAAAAAAACACACAATTTGGTATTTCGATCATTCCTCTACGTCAATTGGTTACCAAGATATTGAAAGTACTAAACACAGTACGTTGTCTAATGTTATTCTTATGGAGGAAAAGAAAATTTTGTTATCTCGCTTATTTATGAACGTATACTGACGAAACTTGGTATACAGCTTCATCTCGTTGAGGTCTATTGATATTTCCTCCAAAAAATCTTTTTTGCATAATTCTCCCGTAGCAGCAAACCTGCGTACTCAGCCCCAATGTTATTCTTATGGATAATAATTAAATGCTCTGTCTCCCTTAATTATGAACATAAATGAATAAAAACTGGTATACGACTTCACCTAGTTGAGTTATATTGATATTAGCATAAAAACCCATTTTTTGTGTTCCTTGTTGCAACAAACCTGCGTACTCAGCCCCAATGTTATTCTTATGGAGAATAATTAAAATTGTATATATTGCTTATTTGTGAATATATTTTTATGAAACTTGGTAAGTGGCTTTATGTAGTATTAAGACATTTATATCTCCAATGGAAATTCGCTGAGTATGCAGGTTTGCTGCGACGGGGGTATATATATATATATATATATATATATATATATATATATATGTGTCCGTGAGCACGATAACTCTCGTAAAAATGATCCGATTTTGACGAAATTTGGTAAAAACATGCAAAGCAGCATTTATGACTTTAAGTTCGAAAACCAGACAGATCGACCTATCCGAAGGGGTATTTTGGGGGGGTTTTGTACCCCAAAAATGGGTTTTTTGAATTTTTTACATATAATTTTTGAAAAAGTCAAATTTTAGTTTTGACCATTCGATTCAGCTTAAAAAAACACACAATTTGGTATTTCGATCATTCCTCTACGTCAATTGGTTACCGAGATATTGAAAGTGCTAAACACAGTACGTTGTCTAATGTTATTCTTATGGAGGAAAAGAAAATTTTTTATCTCGCTTATTTATGAACGTATACTGACGAAACTTGGTATACAGCTTCATCTCATTGAGGTCTATTGATATTTGCTCAAAAAAATTGTTTTTGCATAATTCTCCCGTAGCAGCAAACCTGCGTACTCAGCCCCATGTTATTCTTATGGATAATAATTAAATGCTCTGTCTCCCTTAATTATGAACATAAATGAATAAAAACTGGTATACGACTTCACCTAGTTGAGTTATATTGATATTAGCATAAAAACCCATTTTTTGTGTTCCTTGTTGCAGCAAACCTGCGTACTCAGCCCCAATGTTATTCTTATGGAGAATAATTAAAATTGTATATATCGCTTAGTTGTGAATATATTTTTATGAAACTTGGTAAGTGGCTTTATGTAGTATTAAGACATTTATATCTCCATTGGAAATTCGCTGAGTATGCAGGTTTGCTGCGACGGGGGTATTGTAGTTTTATTTTAAACTCTCAAGCGATGCTTTTTTCTTTGATTTTCTCTGTAGCAATTACTTTCACAGTTGCATTCTTCTTTCTTTTTTCTAATCCTATTCTTTGGTTAACTAAAACTAGGCAATGATCTGAACCACACTCAGCTTTCTTGCCTGATACTTCTAACATTGGTAATGTTCCTGTGATGTCTTCTGCCTATAAGAACATGGTCAATTTGGTTAAATGTTGTACCATTTGGGTGCATCCCTATAGCTTTGTGAATATCTTTTCTAGGGAAGTGCGTGCTCATTATCTTCATTTCTCCTGCTTCTGCTAAGGACAAAAGTCTGACTCCGTGGTCGTTACTTTCTACGTGAAGGCTTTCCTTTCCTGCAACTGCATTCCACATCTGCTCCTTGCCTACTTTTGCATTCGCATCTCCCAGCAGAATTTTTACATCATAATTAGGTAATTTTCTCCATTCCTCTTCTAGCATTTCATAGAATTGGTCTTTTTCTTCATCTCCCGCGTCTTCTGTTGTTGCATAGAAGCTTATCACAAACTTTATTCTAGAAGATCGGACTTTATTCTATATAAGACCTTAAAAATTCTACCTATGCCTACCCTTAAACATTAAGCTACAAGAATTTCACTATTCCCAATGGAGGTATTGATCTATATAGTTCATACTATGTATGGTTTTAAAAGGTCTCTTATAGCACAACACGATGCAACAACCGGCTGCCATTTCCGACTCAGTGGTCAGTTTGAGGTCAGGTTTGCGGCATTGTGGTCTGCTATTTAACGCCTTCAAGTTAATGTACATTTTGACCTATGTTTTTAAAGATTAGTTTCTTGCTACTAACTGCTAAAAGGGAACCTCTTTTCTATGAAACTGGGCCAATTAAGTTGAACTTTTGTAGAAAGATAGCTAATACTTAAAAAATCCAAAGAACACATAAGATACGCCTATTCCCGTTTCGAAAATCTTTTAGAGATCCCCCTTCTCCACATCGGACTGTAAGTCCCAATGTACATATATGATACATATATAAAAATAATGTGGCTACCAAATTGGAAAAATTGACGATTACTGATAAAATTGTTCTTATTCACATTTAAATTGAGATATGAAAGAAATTAAAGTAGTCGTATACTATGCTATGGTTACGCCCGTGGAACAACACAAAGGGCGAGGCGATAAATACAATGAAACTGCCGCAGTTGGTGGCGACACGGTGACCCTAGGTCCTGCCTGTACCGCCGATGACAACTCTGTGATGACTTAACTGAACAGTTATTTTGTAGTCAAAACTCGATTTGTTGTTTTTCGATCGGATATAATACGCTAGCCTAAAAGATTAATTGAATTTCCTTTGAGCAGCTTGCGCAGCCCGTTTTGAGAAGCGAGAATCTTTTTATATAACTAGTTAGTGCCCGTCGAAATTCGAAATTAGTGTCTTATTAAATATACCTATATCTTACTAAACTACTTTATTATGTAACTGACGCAAATGTTTGCAAGGTGTAACCTTTTGAGTTATTGGTTCTTACATGGTATTCAAATATTTATTCAGTCGGCCATCTTGGTGTTAGACTTGTTATAAACCCCATCAGGATTACCTTCTTACCATAACAGGGTTCCTCCCCATTATAGGGATTCACTGGTAGGGGATGGGTTTGGTGGAGGATGTGCTAACAAACCTGTAGAGAATAAATACTTTTTTATATGATAAAGGATAAAATTGTCAGTGAATAATACGATAACCTTTGAAAAACATCCGATTATAATGCAATTTGGCACAAACGTGTAAAGTGTAAAGTGACATTTATGACTTTAAGTTAGAATACCAGAAAGATCGGACTAAGAAAAAAAGTTGTATGGTGGTTTAAAATTTATCAAAAATCTTCCTTTTTTATTTTTGCCTCTAACAGTTTAAAATCAGACAGTTTTGATTTTTACCGTTTTATAATAGAGCTTACAAAAAATAAATAACTTAGTATTATGAATCATTAACATAGGTTAGGTGGTTAAAGATAAAATCCAAAAAAACTCATAAGAAATGTCCCACGTTAATTTGACAGGGTAACATTTTTATTTTCCTCCGTCGGGATTATTAAAATACCCCCGTCGCAGCAAACCTGCGTACTCAGCGAATTTCCAATGCATAATACATGTCTTAATACCACATAGAGCCACATACCAAGTTTCATACAAATATATTCAAATATTAGCGATTTTAATTAATCTCTATAAGAATAACACTGGAAATGAGTACGTAGGTTTGCTGAAACAAGGAATACAAACGATTGGTTATTATGCAAATATAAATATAATTTAACTAGGCGAAGTCACATACCAAGTTTCATCAATATTCAATCATGAATAAGCGCTATATAGCATTTTAGTTATTCTCCATAAGAATATCATGGAGGCTGAGTAAGCAGGTTTGCTGCAACAAGGAACAAAAAAAAGGGGTTTTATGCAATTATCAATATAACCTAACCAAGTGAAGCTACATACCAAGTTTTATTAATTTATGTTCATAATTAAGGGAGTCATTATATTTTACTTATTCTCCATAAGAATAACATGGGGGCTGTGCATGTCGGTTTGCTGTTATGGGAATAATCAACAAAAAATCAATTTTTTGTGCAAATATCAATATACCAGTACTACGTGAAGCCACATACCAAGTTTCATCAACATACATTCATAAATAATCGAGATATCAAATTTGATTTATTCTCCATAAGGATAACATTGGACAACGTACTGTATTTAGCACTTTGAATATCTCTGCAACGGTTGAGCGTAGAATCACAATTTAAACACCAAAATGATTGTTTTGTGGAACTGAACTGATTGGTAAAAGCAAATGTGAAGTTTACATTAAAATAAACTGAGGAAAAGCAAAAAACCTTTATCCCATAAGATTAACATAGGAGATTTTATGAGTAGGTTTTTTTGGATTTTCTCCGCAACCACTTAACCTAGGTTAATAATTCAAAATACCATATTATTTGTTTTTTTAAGCTCTATAACATGGTCTAAACAAAAATTAAGTGTTTTAAAAATTTTTGGGTAAAAAATGCAAAAAACTGATTTTTGGAAAATTTAAAACCCTTATAAACCCTCCTTCCCATGGTCCGATTTTTCTGGTTTTCGAACTTAAAGTCATGAATGTCATTTTACACATTTGAGCCAAATTTGATCGAAATCGGACTTTTTTACTCAAGTTATCGCATTCACGGACACATATATATATATATATAAATTTGAACGAATAGTGTTTTTGGCATCTGGGGACCTCAAAACAAAAAGTTATCATGGTCTCGGGTTTAAGTCTTGCCATGAGCCCTACGGTAATAGCTTCTTCCCTATAGGGGAAATTCGCTAAAACTAGTTTTGTTTTCACCAATGAATTCTGCCCTAAAAATTAATTATTTTTTATTTTTGTTCTGCGTCAATTTGCTGCAAAGACACATATATACTGGAAAATCGTTGAGTACGCAGGTTTGCGGCGACAGAGGTAATTTTAGCGAATTTCCCCTATAGGGAAGAAGCTATTACCGTAGGTCTCATAGTAAGACTTAAGCCCGAGACCATGATAATTTTTTGTTTTGAGGTCCCCAGATGACAAAAACACTATTCGTTTAAATTTATATATATGTATATATATATATATATATATGTATATATATATATATATACATATATATACATATATCTATATATGTGTCCGTGAATGCGATAACTTGAGTAAAAAACGTCCGATTTTGATGAAATTGGGCTCAAATGTGTAAAATGACATTCATGACTTTTAAGTACGAAAACCAGAAAAATCGGACCATGGGAAGGGGGGTTTATGGGGGTTTTAATTTTTTTTAAATCAGTTTTTTGCATTTTTCACCCTAAAATTTTTGAACAACTTAATTTTGGTTTTAACCATGTTATAGATCTTAAAAAACAAATAATATAGTATTTTGAATTATTAACCTAGGTTAAGTGGTTGCGGAGAAAATCCAAAACAACTTGCTCATAAAATCGCCCATGTTAATCTTATGGGAAAAAGGTTTTTGGCTATTCCTCAGTTTATTTTAATGTAAACTTCACATTTGCTTTTATCAATCTGTTCAGTTCCACAAAACGATCATTTTGGTGTTTAAATTGTGATTCTACGCCCAACCGTTGCTGAGATATTCAAAGTGCTAAACACAGTACGTTGTCCAATGTTATCCTTATGGAGGATAAATAAAATTTGATATCTCGATTATTTATGAATGTATGTTGATGAAACTTGGTATGTGGCTTCACGTAGTACTGGTATATTGATATTTGCACAAAAAATTGATTTTTTTTTATTATTCCCATAGCAGCAAACCTACATACACAGCCCCCATGTTATTCTTATGGAGAATAAGTAAAATGTAATGTCTCCCTTAATTATGAACATAAATTAATAAAACTTGGTATGTAGCTTCACTTGGTTGAGTTATATTGATAATTGCATAAAAACCCATTTATTTTGTTCCTCGTTGCAGCAAACCTGCTTACTCAGCCCCCATGTTATTCTTATGGAGAATAACTAAAATGTTATATGGCGCTTATTTATGATTGAATATTGATGAAACTTGGTATGTGGCTTTGCCTATTTAAATTATATTTATATTTGCATAAAAACCAATTGTTTATGTTCCTTGTTTCCGCAAACCTACGTACTCATTACCAATGTTATTCTTATGGATAATAATTAAAATCGCTTATATGTGAATATATTTTTATGAAACTTGGTATGCGGTTTTATGTGGTATTAAGACAAATATTTTGCATTTGAAATTCGCTGAGGACGCAGGTTTGCGGCGACAGAGGTAATTTTTAGTGTTTTGCTATCTTATTGCTACTGGCACATTTCCTGGCCTGTACATCTGCAAACAGTATTTGTTTTGACGGTAGACATATCATATAATTGCGCGCCGAGTAACTTCTTCCTTTCTTTGATTCCAAAACTTCACTTCTCGCACCACATTTCATAACGTCGGCCACAAAATCAACACATTCCGGCGCGGTGATATTACCATAATGGCGGGCGATGGTTGCTTCACGCATTGTCTAACCTCCAGCACTCTATATTTACCTCTCAGTCAGAGCTAGAGCCTGTCACCGGACCTTTCCAGAGAGAACACATGCTAATTTGGGGCATTACCATTGCCGGAGAATTATCCCTGGTGTTAGTCACCTGCCCTGGGCTACCGGGGTATCACGCTGGCATGGCTCACCGCTGGTGGAGGCTGACGTCATGGCAGTGGAACAGGAATCCTAGTTTTAGGTTAGTAGGTGCTGCCGCATGTCGTGGAGAAGATTACGAAAGAGTATAGTTCTTAAGAGTCTTCATCGCCGGAAGTTGCCGGACGCTATCTCGGAGCTTTGTTCCATAAGACCAATATGGAGTTTTTGCACAATACGTTAAATAATCACGGTAAACGCTATTCGTTATTTTTTCACGTTTATTAAACGAGAAAAATTATCAAATAGTGTTTACCGTTATTATTTAACGTATGGTGCAAAATTAACTGTTTGCCTCCGTTATTCCTCACCTGATCATCACATGCCACTGGATGGGACGATATTTCTGTCAACCTCATAAAACATTGTATTTTTATAATTGTACCCCATTTGACTTTTATTTTTTGTCTCTGTTTATATCATGGAATATTCCCAGAACAACTAAAATTATCAGTTGTGACACCTATAAAAAGAAATATGGTATAAATACATTAGAAAACTGTAGGCCCATTTCAATTCTTCCGTATTTTTCAAAAATAATTTTAAAAATCATACATGACAGATTTGTATGTTTCCTGGAAAACAAATTTAAACAATATTGAGCAATATAGATTTCGAAGAGACTTGTCAACACTTGATGCCTTGGCTGAGTACATAGATTTTATAGTTAAAAGTATTGAAGACAATACATTTGTGGCATCAATCCAAATGTGACCTTTCAAAAGCCTTTGACAGCATCGATCAGGAAATCTATATTGATAAATTATAAGCACTTGGAATAAGAGGTGTAGCAGGAGAAATCATGAGTTAATATTTATACAATAGAAAAAAAGGTTAAAATAAAATTTTAAAATTATGAACAGGAGTCTATTTGGGAACCTGTAAAAATGGGAGTACCTCAAGAGTCAATACTGGGACCTCTATTGTTTGTTATTTATGTTTCGGTCATTGCATGTAATGCACAATCGAATAAACTAACTCAATTTGCAGATGATACTAGTGTTGTTGTGTCTGAAAACTCATTTGAAAATTTACAGTGCTCGTTAAACCACTCATTATTAGATCTCAATAACTGGTTTTCGCTAAACGGAATGGAGTTAAGTAGATGTGAATTACGGGGGAGGCGCCACTTCCGGCGTTTTTTTCCCATGTTATTCTTATGGGGAGCCGTTTTTGCGCCGACGCCAGCTCCCGCCTATACTAATAAGCCACAAGTTTCCTTGTTGGCCTATATTAATACCCAACCCTTGCCTATATTAAATATATTGTCCCCATCCCTCCTCTATATTTTTTAAAATTAATTTTCAAATTCTAAAAAACTATCTTTAGTGTTTATGGTGTGATTTGTTTAAAACTTGGATATGTTATTGTCGTAGGCAAGTGTTTTAATAAATTACACTTACATTTCCCAAATTCACTATTACGGTCAAATTAAAAAATATTTTTGAAAAATACTGCCAATTGCCACCTTCTTTATTAACTGTCTGATTTGTCTTCAATTTGGATATGTTATTGTTCTGGGCAAGTGTTTTAATAAATTCCACTTACATATCCCAAATTCACTATTACGGTCAAATAAAAAAATATTTTTGAAAAATACTGCCAATTGCCAACTTCTTTATTAAATGTCCGATTTGTTTAAAATTTGGATATGCTATTGACCTAGGCAAGTGTTTTAATAAATTCCACTTACATATCCCAAATTCACCATTACGGTCAAATTAAAAAATATTTTTGAAAAATACAGCCAATTGCCAACTTCTTTATTTACTGTCCGATTTGTTTAAAATTTAGATATGTGATTGTCCTAGGCAAGTGTTTTAATAAATTCCACTTACATTTCCCAAATTCACTATTACAGTCAAATAAAAAAATATTTTTGAAAAATACTGCCAATTGCCAACTTCTTTATTTACTGTCCGATTTGTTTAAAATTTTGATATGTTATTGTCGTAGGCAAGTGTTTTAATAAATTACACTTACATTTCCCAAATTCACTATTACAGTCAAATTAAAAAATATTTTTGAAAAATACTGCCAATTGCCAACTTCTTTATTTACTGTCCGATTTGTTTACAATTTGGATATGTTATTGTTGTAGGCTAATGTATATGCACCATCCACATTTTACAAATATTGCGGTTAAATTTTAAAAAATTTGGAAAAATACTGCCAATTGGCAACTTCTTTATTTATGGTCTGATTTGTTTAAAATTTATATGTCATTATTCTAGGCTAGTGTATATGTACCATCCACATTTGACAAATTAACTATAATGGTCAAATTTAAAAAATATTTTGAAAAATATACTAACAATTTCAAACTTCTTTATTTACGGATATGTTACAGCTCTTATATAGGTAACAAGACCACACTACCACACGTTCCACCACCCCCTATAATACAGTATTTTGTCTTTTTGTTTGTTTATTTTGCTGTAATCCCAAAACTGACTTTGCTGTTTATTGTCCGATTTGCCTACACTTTGGATATTGTCCTAAGCATTTATTGTCTGATTTATTTTTGGATATGTTATAGCCCCCAACTATTATATCTAAAATTACAATATTATTTCCACCTATAATACAGTTGATGTGTTGTTTGTTTTGCCGCAACCTAAAAACTAACATTGGTATTTGTGTTTTTACAAAACTATATTTTGTAAATTACTACCAATAACTCCTTTATTTACTTTTCAACTTGTTATATCCCCTTATATCTAAATTTACCGTATATTATTTACCTTTTAGTGCTGTTTTGTCGTAACCAAACTTTGGATATGACTGCAATATATTACCGGCCATTGCATAAGTAAATACCCCATTTCCAAATTCACTATTACGGTTGGATTAAAAAAAATAAATACAAGCTTATTATATACATCCAGTCGATAAGTAATATATATCCACAATTATGGTCAGAACTGCCTAAATTTTGGATATGTTTTAAGCCAATGCGATAGCAAAAAATAAATTTTTAAAACCCAAAACAACTAAACACAAAACACTAATCTTTCTTTATGCTTATCCAACTTAATTTTAATTTTGTAGTTAAAATCAAACTTCCCACATTCTAGCTCCCTTTCCAGCCAGTGGTTGGAGACATAAAGGTTACGAATATTTTCAAACTGTACAATATATCTTTTTCTACCCCTATGTTGGACTTGTTTAATTCTGCACCATCTTCCAAATCCTCCAGTCTACTACATTCTTTAAATTTAATATTACCTTTAATATCTTGCATCTCTATGTCTTCTTGTCCAACATCATCCCACTCATTGTTATGGAAACTTAGGTTTTCTATTTTTGGAAAGGAATTGCCATAAAATGTTGTGGTTCCGTTAGTGTTAAAGCCTGCAAGTGGCTCGTTGGTAGGTAGATAAATAATGTCCAAATCACCACTGTATGGCAACACGAGTAGGGTATATTGGACATTCCTGGCTCAGGAGGGACAGGAGGGACGCCCCCCCCCCCCCGAGGTCTCGTCTGTGACACTTTGCGAATTTTTTTTTGCGAACTTTTTTGCGAACTTTTTTGCAAACTTTTTTTGCGAATTTTTTTTTTTTGCGAATTTTTTTTTTGCGAATTTTTTTTTGCGAATTTTTTTTTTGCGAATTTTTTTTTTGCGAATTTTTTTTTTGCGAAATTTTTTTTTGCGAATTTTTTTTTTGCCAAATTTTTTTTTCGCGAAATTTTTTTTTTGCGAATTTTTTTTTTTTTGCGAATTTTTTTTTTTGCGAATTTTTTTTTGCGAATTTTTGTTGTTGCGAATACTAACCTAACCTAACCTAACCTAACCTAACGTAACGTAACCTAACCTAACCTAACCTAAGGTAACCTAACCTAACCTAACCTAACGTAACCTAACCTAACCTAACCTAACCTAACCTAACCTCGGATCAGATTTCTGATTGCAGATTCTTGTTCGTCTAGTCGAGCCGAGTCATTTGAGTACCCACATCGTACACTTTGGATGATGTTTACAAAAAAGGGGCCCGCACCACACTTTTGACCTTTTTTTTTTTGCATTTTTGGAATCTCCTCGTCAAGCCGAGTATTCTCAGTACCCACATGACATACTTTGGATAATTAATACAAGAGTTGAACAGGGTAACGCTACAACCAACAGAGCTAGCCCATCAGCGCTTGCGGTCAATTGAACTACCAGTGAATGCAAATTTTGAGGAGAATGTAATTGCAATGCTTTGAACATATACTGCAAAGGGGGGTGTATCGATACACCCCCCTTCAAGTACTCTGCACCGAGGCAGCTGTTCGCACAACCGACTGACGCGGCCAGTCTACTGTCTGGGAATGCGGATGTTGTAATTTGATACCTCGACTGGAGGGTGCAGGTGTTCACACAAAAAACCGACAAGTTGAGACCTGTCTGGGAATGCGGATGCTGTAATTTGATACCTCGACTGGAGGGTGCAGGTGTTCACACAAAAAACCGACAAGTCGAGACCTGTCTGGGAATGCGGATGCTGTAATTTGATACCTCGACGGGAAGACGGCTGACCCTTCTAGGAACCCATAATAGTCCGCCCGTATCGAGTTCCATTAGAGCAGGGTGGTCTTTACCCCAGACAGCGGTTGAGAGTTTTTGCCCCGACCTTCTCCGAAATCCATTAGTGGGGATAGTCACCCACATCACCAACCCTCCTTCAGTTCAGTTCGAGAGTTCAGTGCGTGAAGACGTGTTAGTCCGATCCTGTTCCGTTCTACGCGATTTGTGTTAGTTGCTGATTATCATCATTTGCGATTAGCGATTTGCGTAAAGCACCTTTGAACTATTTAAAACGTACGTGTTGTGCTGTATTGTTTGTGATTATCAAAACTTATAATCCATATTAAAGATGAACGCCACACACGTTTGTACCATTTGTGGTTGTATTTTCGTGCGTAGAAACAATTTGGTGCAACACCACATCAGATTCCACGGCTTGAGACCACAACTACCAACACCAACACCAACGCAGCAAGGTACGTTTTTTGCGTTGCATTATTGTTTTAATCAGACCTAAATGTTAGTAATATAGAAATACGTTATGCAATATAACCGCAGAGTGATACTATTATTTTTATTTAACAGCTTAGCGCGAATAGAGAACTCTTTGTTTTTTAAATTTAAAATTACATGACTATATCAATATAATTTAATTGTAATAACTTATGTTATTGCTCGCCCCATCAAGCCAAGTCATCAGAGTACCCACATTACATACTTTAAAAAAAGGTAGGTGTTAAACATTTCACAATCTAATCGTTTTGTGCGTTTGCAGATGGAGTAGCTGCATGTCGGCTTTGTCGAGCCACCTTCGTAGACCGGGGAGCTTTAGAGCGTCACATGGAAGCGAACCACCGAGTCATTCCACCCCGGCAGGTGATTGATGCTCCGCAGACGACTGCCTATGTCAATCAACACTCCGTTGAAGGTGAGAATCCACATTAAAATAACTTTTTCCCCTTGAAACTAATTACCTTTTTTATAATTATTTAACTAGGTGCATGAAGAAGAATGAGACCGTGACAACTGGTGTACTATTGATTTAATTGCTAGGGGGGAGATTTTCGCTCCCCCTAACACATAATGGGTTAGGGGGAGATTTTCGCTCCCCCATACGTCGGGAATTGTTGAAGACTAGAACAAGAATGAGCCCGTGACAACTGGTGTACTATTGATTTAATTGCTAGGGGGGAGATTTTCGCTCCCCCATACGTCAGGAATTGTTGAAGACTAGAACAAGAATGAGCCCGTGACAGCTGGTGTACTATTGCTCGGAATTCGACGCGGGTGGTCTATAATTATGGGTTGGCGCAGCTCAATATTGCAGCTACATCCTTAGCCTTGAACCCCGAATCATGAATGTAGACAAACAGTACAGAAGATTACATTCCCTGTTTGAAAATTGATATTTTTAATTAACAACTCCATTTTGAAATGTGATTCTCGAGAGAGGGGAATTTGTATCTTTAGTTATCCTAATCTGTTTTTTATTTTTATTTTCAGGTGAAGGACCGGGTCCTGACCACCACACATGCCATGAATGCGGTCGCCGTTTCCGTCGTGAAATACACCTGCGTCGACATGTGGATTCGGTACACAGCAGAGTCCGCAGGTTCATATGCGGCACATGCGGCGCCGAATTTAAGAGGGAAGACAACCTGCATCGACACACCATGCAATTTCACGGTGATGGTCAAGAACGGAGATTCCCTTGCGCATACTGCGGTCAGGAGTTCAACCAGCTGTTCAACAAGGACCATCATGAGCGGATCTCTTGCCCGATCATGAAGGACCTGATCCGGAACCGAGCGGCTATGATACAGGATGAACCCCAGCCAGGTCCGAGCACGGAGCCACAACCCGGTACGAGCACACACCAACAACCCGATGATGTTGAGATGACTGGAGCAGGACAGTCAAGCCCCGTATTCTCACTCATTCAACGGGGTTTCCGCAACCGCCTCCTAACCTACCGTCTGCAGCGACCGATGGAGAATCTCGTCACAATCGGAGAAGTGATGGCGCTGTTGATTGTGAGCCTTACGGAGTTGCTTGAGATCACCTTGGCGAAACACCGCAGCATAAAGGTCAACTTGAAGCTGGAGTGTGAGTTCAAAAATGTGCACAACAACACCTGCCTGCGCAACTTCAAAACGAAGATGACTCCGTTGACGACGACCTCGGACCTGAACCAGTACATCACAGCAGCTTTTGCGAAGCTTATTAGAGAGAAGGCTGAGTGTGATCATATCGGCTCCGGGTGGACATACCTTCGCGTTCGTGATTTGGAGGTCGGCATCAACGAATACACTCCTCTAGGTGAAGATGGTCGAGCTTGGCTCCCACTGCCTACGTCTCTGGAGAACACCAAAGCAGTCGTCAACGTATCGAACGCCGATGAGCGGTGTTTTATGTATGCGGTCCTGGGAAAGTTTGTTCAAGAGAACCCCGATAGACCGGCAATGTACACCGACGATATCATCGCCCGATACGATTGGACCGGCCTTCAATTCCCCGTTGCTCTGAAGAGTATCAAGACGTTTGAGCGGACAAACAACATCAGTATCAACGTCTATGGTATTGATCACACGTGCGTGGGTCAGAAACCTGACGGACGACCAAAGTACCAGGACACCGTCTTCCCCTTGAAGATTTGTAGGCAGGAGCGTGAAGACCATTGCGACCTTTTGTACGTGACAACGGACGGTGATAGTCACTACGCCTACATCAAGGACCTTGGTCGACTGATCCGTCCCCAGCTTACAGCACATATGGGCAGCATATTCATCTGTAAGCGGTGCTTCGCGCACTTTGACAACCGTCCGAACAAGCTCGGTCTGACGGGTGCACAGCGTCTGGAGGAGCATAAGCGATACTGCTCCGCTTCGGCCCCTATTCGCATGGATACGCCAAAAAAGACAGAAATCAAATTCAGCCATCCAGAGTTCACCCGACGCGAGCGTTTCACCATTTACGCGGACTTTGAGTGTGCTCTACTGCCGACCGCGGAGATGGATGAACAAGTGGATGAACCGCACGGAGGAGTAGCCACCCACATTCACATCCCATACGCCTTTGCGTACCAGATCATCGACTCGTACGGACTTGAGGAGTTTGAGCCTCGAGTCTACTTCGGGGATGATGCGTCAAAGACATTTATGGAGATGTTGAAAACTGATGTTGAGCGATTGTGGAACTTCCTGTACGAAGCAAGAAATCTGCGCCCTGTCCTGACCCCAGCCGAAACGATGCAGTACAACTCGACAGCGTATTGCTACCTCTGCGGATCGGCATTTTCAAGCGAAGACCCAAAGGTTCGTGATCACAACCACGCGCCGCCCTACGAGTTCCGTGGCGCTGCGCACAGATCATGTAACCTACGCTACAGGGAGCAGCGAGTAGTCAACTGCTACTTCCACAACCTCTCCAACTACGACGCTCACTTCATAGTGCGGGAGTTGGCGGTCGACCCCGGTGATGTTGAGGTGTTGGCGCACACGGAAGAGCGGTACATCGCTTTTACGAAGCGGTTCCTGTTCGACCGAGCGGCGGCACCGGTTGGGATGCAAGGGCGTGGAAAAAGACAGCCAGGATTCAGAGTCAGGTTCCTAGACACCTACAGGTTCCTGGCTTTGAGCCTCGCCAGCCTCGCAGCCGCACTTCCACCAGCTCAACTCTTGGAGACGAGGAAGAGATTCCCCGAAGACCACCTCTTCGATCTAGTCCGTAGGAAAGGCGTGTTCCCGTACAACTTTGTAACGTCGAACGCCGTGTTGGAAGATACTACGGAACTGCCTCTGCAGCGAGATTTTCACAACGACCTTACCCTGGAGGACATAACGGATGCAGACTACGAGCATGCTCGCAACGTGTGGGAAACCTTCGGTTGTAGGAACCTCAAGGACTACGCCGAGAAGTACCTGCGCTGTGACATTGCGCTGTTGACTGACGTCTTTGAACGCTTCAGGGACACGTCGATGGCTGAATACGAACTAGACCCTGCGCACTACTACACCCTACCGTCATACGCCTGGGATGTCATGTTAAGGACCTGTCGAGTGGAGCTTGATACGATACAGGACTTTGATATGTACCTCTTCTTCGAGCAAGGCATCAGAGGAGGTATTTCCCAGGCGATCACCAGACACGCCAAGGCCAACCATGATGGATGTCGCCCTGAAGATCGACGACCTGAAGAGCCAACGAATCACCTACTATACTTGGACGCCAACAACCTTTACGGTTGGGCCATGTCCCAGTGTCTTCCACAGGGAGACTTCCAATGGCTCAGCCGCGAGGAGATCTCGTCCCTGGACATTGCAGCGTTGGACCCCGAAGGACCCGCGGGCTATGTCTTGGAAGTTGACCTTCGCTACCCCGCCCACCTGCACGACCTTCACAAGGATCTCCCCTACTGCTGCGAGACCAAACGTCCGCCAGGAGGGAAATTCAAGAAGCTCGTTACGACTCTGGATGACAAGAAGAACTACATCTGTCATTACAGAATCCTGCAACAGGCGCTGGAAAACGGAGTGGAGCTTGTGAACGTGCATCGCGTCATCTCGTTCCGTCAGTCTCGGTGGTTGGAGAGCTACATCCTAATGAACACCGAACTGAGGAAGAAGGCCAAGACCAAGTTTGAGCAAGACTTTTTCAAGCTTATGAACAATGCGGTCTTTGGCAAGACGATCGAGAATGTTCGCAAGCGAATGAACTCTAAGCTGGTGTGTACGCCGGAGATGTTCAGGAAGTACGTAGCCAAGTCAAACTTCCTGGACCGAACCTACTTCAACGATGACGTCGCCATTGTACACATGTCGAAAGTCAATATCGTCCTGGACAAACCGCTCTACGTCGGAATGTGTGTCCTCGATCTGAGCAAGTGGCTCATGTACGACTTCCTTCGAAAGATGAAGAACCGCTACGGCGATCGTCTGAAGGTTGACTACATGGACACTGACAGTTTCGTGTTCGACATCCAGACTGAAGATGTTTATAAGGACATGTTGGAGCACCTGGACGATTTCGACACCAGTGCGTACCCCCAAAACCATCCCTGCTACAGCCCCATAAACGCAAAAGTCATCGGAAAGTTTAAGGATGAAGCGAACGGTCTTCCGCTGCTCGAGTACCTCGGTCTTCGCTCGAAACTATACTTCATGGATATAGTCGAGTTCGAGGAGAGGACTGAAGATGACGAGTTGCAGGTCATGACGGTGAAGCGCGCCAAGGGAGTCGCTAGAGGTGTTGTAAAACACAATCTAACCTCTGACGACTATCGGGAATGCCTCTTCAATGGCGTGTTGAAGAGAACCATCAACACCAGGTTCCAGTCCCGAAACCACCGCGTCTTCACAGTTCAAGTCGACAAGCTATCCTTGAGCTGTAACGATGACAAACGCTACATCCTTCCGGACGGTGTAAACACACTGCCTTGGGGACATGTTGACGTGCCACCTCAGCCCGAAGACATCCCTCAAGACGATGAAGAGGCGGAGGATGAGGAGCGTTGAGTGGTTGTGTCATATTACCAAAGACCCTGACTTGACTTGTAAATTTCCGATTTTGCTAAACCTAGTCATTAGTTTGTATCGAGTCTCGTAAAACTTAGAAATGTGCTCCTTTGTTCTTTTTGTTCTAGTCGTTAGTTTGTGTCGAGTCTCGTTTTGCTAGCCAAACACAAATGTTCAGGAGCACATACTCGATGTAAAATATATATAAGGTGTGTAAATAAATAGCCAAATTGTTCGTATATACATTTGTCTTTTTTTTCCTCCCCTCACATAGTCTTAAGATTCAAAAGTAAACTACCAATTCAAATGTCTGACTACTTGCTAAAAGTGTAATTGCTAAAGGAGGCTAGGATATGAATGTTACTTTAGAATCATTGTATGATAGGTATGTCCAAAATTGGGTCAGACCTAGTGTTTTCACCAACACGCAAGGGGGGTGAAAGGGGGGTGTATCGATACACCCCCCTTTCACCAACACGCAAGGGGGGTGAAAGGGGGGTGTATCGATACACCCCCCTTTCACCCCCCTTTGCAGTATGTGTTCAAAGCATTACATTCATCTTTTACGTCAAAATTTGCATCCAATATCTGTTTTGCTCGTTCAATATGTGTCTGTCTGACTAATTGCTAAAAGTAAATACTAAAGGAGGCGAGGATGGGAAATAATAAGAATGTTTCTTTTTTATTCTGAGTACACAACTAGTTTATTGATAAAAATGCAAAATTTCAAAACTCAATTGGTATACATTTGTGCAAAGAGTCTTCTGATCAGTGCATCGTTGTGGCCGACAGAAGAGTGTTCAAAGAGCTGCACAAAGTCCTTCATCTTCATGCCGTAGTGGGTGCGGCAGTACAGGAATACAAGGCAGTATTGACCGCAGACCAGAGTGTTGTCACTTTGAAGGCGATGCTCGTTGTACAGGTAGCGACGAGCGTTGCGTCTCAGGAATCCTTGGTAGAATTGAAGATGTGGTGGTTGACCGTAGCTGTCAAAGAATTCAATTATTCCTCCTCCTTTGTTAAGGTAGAAAGCGACCCAGTGAGTGCCGTCTTCATTGTGTGGATCAGTGTTCACAATCATAGCAGTAGATGGTGAAATATAATGGGACAATTGATCCGCAGCGTAGACACCAACATTCTGTACGGACAGTTTAGCCATACACTTTTGTATCTCTAAGGTATTCATTCTACTGTGTCGACGCCACAGTCAGTAGTAGGAGTAGTAGTGCTAGTAGCAAAACAAAAGCAGGAACTGGTATCACTCTCACCATCGTCAGCGTAATCATCAGCGTCAGCGATATTTGTACTTAGTTGTAACCAACTGCGTAATGTGATGCAATTGGCTAGAGCGCAACGTGTGTGAGCTGTTCTGTGGTGGCGACATCGCACTGCGTTTGTTGATAGTAGACTGTTGATTGACGATAGTGATCCGCAGCCATTATCGTTGATATCCATGACATTAGTAGTACAGTGATCCGTGATGAAATTGTATCGTACAAACTCTTTTTTCTCAGCACCTTTGACGTAGACAATCGGTCGTTTGGCGATACATGCACGTAACTTTTCCTCTAACACATGATACCAGATATCACCTTGGTCCCATTCCAATCCGTGACAGTGTTTTGTGAGCCAATAGCTTTCACGCAGTTTCTCTTGTGATAGGAAATCTCGACTGAATGGTGATTTGGCGATATGATGCATTAGCAGTGTTCCACTGACCAATTCCAAGACGCACACTTCCTTCAGAATGTAGTCATTTGCGTTGTCCTTGAAACATTGAAAATCCACAATAATTGGAGATGCGGAATTTTTACGCGGTACTCTGCATAAACGATCCATCTTGTGCGAATGTTGGTTGTAGACTGAGGAGGAGGAGGACGATGACGCCGCTGCCGACGATCTAACCGCCAAAGTCCACAGACACGTTGCGATGACGATTGCTTTCGACACGGGGCTCACAGAGACTGTCAACTGTCTGGTATACGCAGAGTTTGACAACGTCATCGAAATCGACTGTTTCCAGTTAGAAAGGGGAAACATGGAGAGACTTATCTCATCGTTAGGTTACGATATCCAGTGTAACGTTAGGTCCCTGCATAGAAATAGGAAACGTAGACAGTTGTATCTCATCCTTAGGTTATGTTATGCTCTGTTAAGTTAGGTTTGTGCTTATAGATAGGAAATATTGTCAGTAGTATCTCGTCGTTAGGTTAAGTCATGCTCTGTTAAGTTAGGTTTGTTGTTGAATATACAAAAAAAAAAAAAAAACGGTACCTTAATGTCGGCGTGCGCATTATGATTATACCATTTTTAAATTGCGCACGCCGACATTAAGGTACCGTTTTTTTTTTTTTTTTGTATATTCAACAACAAACCTAACTTAACAGAGCATGACTTAACCTAACGACGAGATACTACTGACAATATTTCCTATCTATAAGCACAAACCTAACTTAACAGAGCATAACATAACCTAAGGATGAGATACAACTGTCTACGTTTCCTATTTCTATGCAGGGACCTAACGTTACACTGGATATCGTAACCTAACGATGAGATAAGTCTCTCCATGTTTCCCCTTTCTAACTGGAAACAGTCGATTTCGATGACGTTGTCAAACTCTGCGTATACCAGACAGTTGACAGTCTCTGTGAGCCCCGTGTCGAAAGCAATCGTCATCGCAACGTGTCTGTGGACTTTGGCGGTTAGATCGTCGGCAGCGGCGTCATCGTCCTCCTCCTCCTCAGTCTACAACCAACATTCGCACAAGATGGATCGTTTATGCAGAGTACCGCGTAAAAATTCCGCATCTCCAATTATTGTGGATTTTCAATGTTTCAAGGACAACGCAAATGACTACATTCTGAAGGAAGTGTGCGTCTTGGAATTGGTCAGTGGAACACTGCTAATGCATCATATCGCCAAATCACCATTCAGTCGAGATTTCCTATCACAAGAGAAACTGCGTGAAAGCTATTGGCTCACAAAACACTGTCACGGATTGGAATGGGACCAAGGTGATATCTGGTATCATGTGTTAGAGGAAAAGTTACGTGCATGTATCGCCAAACGACCGATTGTCTACGTCAAAGGTGCTGAGAAAAAAGAGTTTGTACGATACAATTTCATCACGGATCACTGTACTACTAATGTCATGGATATCAACGATAATGGCTGCGGATCACTATCGTCAATCAACAGTCTACTATCAACAAACGCAGTGCGATGTCGCCACCACAGAACAGCTCACACACGTTGCGCTCTAGCCAATTGCATCACATTACGCAGTTGGTTACAACTAAGTACAAATATCGCTGACGCTGATGATTACGCTGACGATGGTGAGAGTGATACCAGTTCCTGCTTTTGTTTTGCTACTAGCACTACTACTCCTACTACTGACTGTGGCGTCGACACAGTAGAATGAATACCTTAGAGATACAAAAGTGTATGGCTAAACTGTCCGTACAGAATGTTGGTGTCTACGCTGCGGATCAATTGTCCCATTATATTTCACCATCTACTGCTATGATTGTGAACACTGATCCACACAATGAAGACGGCACTCACTGGGTCGCTTTCTACCTTAACAAAGGAGGAGGAATAATTGAATTCTTTGACAGCTACGGTCAACCACCACATCTTCAATTCTACCAAGGATTCCTGAGACGCAACGCTCGTCGCTACCTGTACAACGAGCATCGCCTTCAAAGTGACAACACTCTGGTCTGCGGTCAATACTGCCTTGTATTCCTGTACTGCCGCACCCACTACGGCATGAAGATGAAGGACTTTGTGCAGCTCTTTGAACACTCTTCTGTCGGCCACAACGATGCACTGATCAGAAGACTCTTTGCACAAATGTATACCAATTGAGTTTTGAAATTTTGCATTTTTATCAATAAACTAGTTGTGTACTCAGAATAAAAAAGAAACATTCTTATTATTTCCCATCCTCGCCTCCTTTAGTATTTACTTTTAGCAATTAGTCAGACAGACACATATTGAACGAGCAAAACAGATATTGGATGCAAATTTTGACGTAAAAGATGAATGTAATGCTTTGAACACATACTGCAAAGGGGGGTGAAAGGGGGGTGTATCGATACACCCCCCTTTCACCCCCCTTGCGTGTTGGTGAAAGGGGGGTGTATCGATACACCCCCCTTTCACCCCCCTTGCGTGTTGGTGAAAACACTAGGTCTGACCCAATTTTGGACATACCTATCATACAATGATTCTAAAGTAACATTCATATCCTAGCCTCCTTTAGCAATTACACTTTTAGCAAGTAGTCAGACATTTGAATTGGTAGTTTACTTTTGAATCTTAAGACTATGTGAGGGGAGGAAAAAAAAGACAAATGTATATACGAACAATTTGGCTATTTATTTACACACCTTATATATATTTTACATCGAGTATGTGCTCCTGAACATTTGTGTTTGGCTAGCAAAACGAGACTCGACACAAACTAACGACTAGAACAAAAAGAACAAAGGAGCACATTTCTAAGTTTTACGAGACTCGATACAAACTAATGACTAGGTTTAGCAAAATCGGAAATTTACAAGTCAAGTCAGGGTCTTTGGTAATATGACACAACCACTCAACGCTCCTCATCCTCCGCCTCTTCATCGTCTTGAGGGATGTCTTCGGGCTGAGGTGGCACGTCAACATGTCCCCAAGGCAGTGTGTTTACACCGTCCGGAAGGATGTAGCGTTTGTCATCGTTACAGCTCAAGGATAGCTTGTCGACTTGAACTGTGAAGACGCGGTGGTTTCGGGACTGGAACCTGGTGTTGATGGTTCTCTTCAACACGCCATTGAAGAGGCATTCCCGATAGTCGTCAGAGGTTAGATTGTGTTTTACAACACCTCTAGCGACTCCCTTGGCGCGCTTCACCGTCATGACCTGCAACTCGTCATCTTCAGTCCTCTCCTCGAACTCGACTATATCCATGAAGTATAGTTTCGAGCGAAGACCGAGGTACTCGAGCAGCGGAAGACCGTTCGCTTCATCCTTAAACTTTCCGATGACTTTTGCGTTTATGGGGCTGTAGCAGGGATGGTTTTGGGGGTACGCACTGGTGTCGAAATCGTCCAGGTGCTCCAACATGTCCTTATAAACATCTTCAGTCTGGATGTCGAACACGAAACTGTCAGTGTCCATGTAGTCAACCTTCAGACGATCGCCGTAGCGGTTCTTCATCTTTCGAAGGAAGTCGTACATGAGCCACTTGCTCAGATCGAGGACACACATTCCGACGTAGAGCGGTTTGTCCAGGACGATATTGACTTTCGACATGTGTACAATGGCGACGTCATCGTTGAAGTAGGTTCGGTCCAGGAAGTTTGACTTGGCTACGTACTTCCTGAACATCTCCGGCGTACACACCAGCTTAGAGTTCATTCGCTTGCGAACATTCTCGATCGTCTTGCCAAAGACCGCATTGTTCATAAGCTTGAAAAAGTCTTGCTCAAACTTGGTCTTGGCCTTCTTCCTCAGTTCGGTGTTCATTAGGATGTAGCTCTCCAACCACCGAGACTGACGGAACGAGATGACGCGATGCACGTTCACAAGCTCCACTCCGTTTTCCAGCGCCTGTTGCAGGATTCTGTAATGACAGATGTAGTTCTTCTTGTCATCCAGAGTCGTAACGAGCTTCTTGAATTTCCCTCCTGGCGGACGTTTGGTCTCGCAGCAGTAGGGGAGATCCTTGTGAAGGTCGTGCAGGTGGGCGGGGTAGCGAAGGTCAACTTCCAAGACATAGCCCGCGGGTCCTTCGGGGTCCAACGCTGCAATGTCCAGGGACGAGATCTCCTCGCGGCTGAGCCATTGGAAGTCTCCCTGTGGAAGACACTGGGACATGGCCCAACCGTAAAGGTTGTTGGCGTCCAAGTATAGTAGGTGATTCGTTGGCTCTTCAGGTCGTCGATCTTCAGGGCGACATCCATCATGGTTGGCCTTGGCGTGTCTGGTGATCGCCTGGGAAATACCTCCTCTGATGCCTTGCTCGAAGAAGAGGTACATATCAAAGTCCTGTATCGTATCAAGCTCCACTCGACAGGTCCTTAACATGACATCCCAGGCGTATGACGGTAGGGTGTAGTAGTGCGCAGGGTCTAGTTCGTATTCAGCCATCGACGTGTCCCTGAAGCGTTCAAAGACGTCAGTCAACAGCGCAATGTCACAGCGCAGGTACTTCTCGGCGTAGTCCTTGAGGTTCCTACAACCGAAGGTTTCCCACACGTTGCGAGCATGCTCGTAGTCTGCATCCGTTATGTCCTCCAGGGTAAGGTCGTTGTGAAAATCTCGCTGCAGAGGCAGTTCCGTAGTATCTTCCAACACGGCGTTCGACGTTACAAAGTTGTACGGGAACACGCCTTTCCTACGGACTAGATCGAAGAGGTGGTCTTCGGGGAATCTCTTCCTCGTCTCCAAGAGTTGAGCTGGTGGAAGTGCGGCTGCGAGGCTGGCGAGGCTCAAAGCCAGGAACCTGTAGGTGTCTAGGAACCTGACTCTGAATCCTGGCTGTCTTTTTCCACGCCCTTGCATCCCAACCGGTGCCGCCGCTCGGTCGAACAGGAACCGCTTCGTAAAAGCGATGTACCGCTCTTCCGTGTGCGCCAACACCTCAACATCACCGGGGTCGACCGCCAACTCCCGCACTATGAAGTGAGCGTCGTAGTTGGAGAGGTTGTGGAAGTAGCAGTTGACTACTCGCTGCTCCCTGTAGCGTAGGTTACATGATCTGTGCGCAGCGCCACGGAACTCGTAGGGCGGCGCGTGGTTGTGATCACGAACCTTTGGGTCTTCGCTTGAAAATGCCGATCCGCAGAGGTAGCAATACGCTGTCGAGTTGTACTGCATCGTTTCGGCTGGGGTCAGGACAGGGCGCAGATTTCTTGCTTCGTACAGGAAGTTCCACAATCGCTCAACATCAGTTTTCAACATCTCCATAAATGTCTTTGACGCATCATCCCCGAAGTAGACTCGAGGCTCAAACTCCTCAAGTCCGTACGAGTCGATGATCTGGTACGCAAAGGCGTATGGGATGTGAATGTGGGTGGCTACTCCTCCGTGCGGTTCATCCACTTGTTCATCCATCTCCGCGGTCGGCAGTAGAGCACACTCAAAGTCCGCGTAAATGGTGAAACGCTCGCGTCGGGTGAACTCTGGATGGCTGAATTTGATTTCTGTCTTTTTTGGCGTATCCATGCGAATAGGGGCCGAAGCGGAGCAGTATCGCTTATGCTCCTCCAGACGCTGTGCACCCGTCAGACCGAGCTTGTTCGGACGGTTGTCAAAGTGCGCGAAGCACCGCTTACAGATGAATATGCTGCCCATATGTGCTGTAAGCTGGGGACGGATCAGTCGACCAAGGTCCTTGATGTAGGCGTAGTGACTATCACCGTCCGTTGTCACGTACAAAAGGTCGCAATGGTCTTCACGCTCCTGCCTACAAATCTTCAAGGGGAAGACGGTGTCCTGGTACTTTGGTCGTCCGTCAGGTTTCTGACCCACGCACGTGTGATCAATACCATAGACGTTGATACTGATGTTGTTTGTCCGCTCAAACGTCTTGATACTCTTCAGAGCAACGGGGAATTGAAGGCCGGTCCAATCGTATCGGGCGATGATATCGTCGGTGTACATTGCCGGTCTATCGGGGTTCTCTTGAACAAACTTTCCCAGGACCGCATACATAAAACACCGCTCATCGGCGTTCGATACGTTGACGACTGCTTTGGTGTTCTCCAGAGACGTAGGCAGTGGGAGCCAAGCTCGACCATCTTCACCTAGAGGAGTGTATTCGTTGATGCCGACCTCCAAATCACGAACGCGAAGGTATGTCCACCCGGAGCCGATATGATCACACTCAGCCTTCTCTCTAATAAGCTTCGCAAAAGCTGCTGTGATGTACTGGTTCAGGTCCGAGGTCGTCGTCAACGGAGTCATCTTCGTTTTGAAGTTGCGCAGGCAGGTGTTGTTGTGCACATTTTTGAACTCACACTCCAGCTTCAAGTTGACCTTTATGCTGCGGTGTTTCGCCAAGGTGATCTCAAGCAACTCCGTAAGGCTCACAATCAACAGCGCCATCACTTCTCCGATTGTGACGAGATTCTCCATCGGTCGCTGCAGACGGTAGGTTAGGAGGCGGTTGCGGAAACCCCGTTGAATGAGTGAGAATACGGGGCTTGACTGTCCTGCTCCAGTCATCTCAACATCATCGGGTTGTTGGTGTGTGCTCGTACCGGGTTGTGGCTCCGTGCTCGGACCTGGCTGGGGTTCATCCTGTATCATAGCCGCTCGGTTCCGGATCAGGTCCTTCATGATCGGGCAAGAGATCCGCTCATGATGGTCCTTGTTGAACAGCTGGTTGAACTCCTGACCGCAGTATGCGCAAGGGAATCTCCGTTCTTGACCATCACCGTGAAATTGCATGGTGTGTCGATGCAGGTTGTCTTCCCTCTTAAATTCGGCGCCGCATGTGCCGCATATGAACCTGCGGACTCTGCTGTGTACCGAATCCACATGTCGACGCAGGTGTATTTCACGACGGAAACGGCGACCGCATTCATGGCATGTGTGGTGGTCAGGACCCGGTCCTTCACCTGAAAATAAAAATAAAAAACAGATTAGGATAACTAAAGATACAAATTCCCCTCTCTCGAGAATCACATTTCAAAATGGAGTTGTTAATTAAAAATATCAATTTTCAAACAGGGAATGTAATCTTCTGTACTGTTTGTCTACATTCATGATTCGGGGTTCAAGGCTAAGGATGTAGCTGCAATATTGAGCTGCGCCAACCCATAATTATAGACCACCCGCGTCGAATTCCGAGCAATAGTACACCAGCTGTCACGGGCTCATTCTTGTTCTAGTCTTCAACAATTCCTGACGTATGGGGGAGCGAAAATCTCCCCCCTAGCAATTAAATCAATAGTACACCAGTTGTCACGGGCTCATTCTTGTTCTAGTCTTCAACAATTCCTGACGTATGGGGGAGCGAAAATCTCCCCCTAACCCATTATGTGTTAGGGGGAGCGAAAATCTCCCCCCTAGCAATTAAATCAATAGTACACCAGTTGTCACGGTCTCATTCTTCTTCATGCACCTAGTTAAATAATTATAAAAAAGGTAATTAGTTTCAAGGGGAAAAAGTTATTTTAATGTGGATTCTCACCTTCAACGGAGTGTTGATTGACATAGGCAGTCGTCTGCGGAGCATCAATCACCTGCCGGGGTGGAATGACTCGGTGGTTCGCTTCCATGTGACGCTCTAAAGCTCCCCGGTCTACGAAGGTGGCTCGACAAAGCCGACATGCAGCTACTCCATCTGCAAACGCACAAAACGATTAGATTGTGAAATGTTTAACACCTACCTTTTTTTAAAGTATGTAATGTGGGTACTCTGATGACTTGGCTTGATGGGGCGAGCAATAACATAAGTTATTACAATTAAATTATATTGATATAGTCATGTAATTTTAAATTTAAAAAACAAAGAGTTCTCTATTCGCGCTAAATAGTTAAAGCTGTTAAATAAAAATAATAGTATCACTCTGCGGTTATATTGCATAACGTATTTCTATATTACTAACATTTAGGTCTGATTAAAACAATAATGCAACGCAAAAAACGTACCTTGCTGCGTTGGTGTTGGTGTTGGTAGTTGTGGTCTCAAGCCGTGGAATCTGATGTGGTGTTGCACCAAATTGTTTCTACGCACGAAAATACAACCACAAATGGTACAAACGTGTGTGGCGTTCATCTTTAATATGGATTATAAGTTTTGATAATCACAAACAATACAGCACAACACGTACGTTTTAAATAGTTCAAAGGTGCTTTACGCAAATCGCTAATCGCAAATGATGATAATCAGCAACTAACACAAATCGCGTAGAACGGAACAGGATCGGACTAACACGTCTTCACGCACTGAACTCTCGAACTGAACTGAAGGAGGGTTGGTGATGTGGGTGACTATCCCCACTAATGGATTTCGGAGAAGGTCGGGGCAAAAACTCTCAACCGCTGTCTGGGGTAAAGACCACCCTGCTCTAATGGAACTCGATACGGGCGGACTATTATGGGTTCCTAGAAGGGTCAGCCGTCTTCCCGTCGAGGTATCAAATTACAGCATCCGCATTCCCAGACAGGTCTCGACTTGTCGGTTTTTTGTGTGAACACCTGCACCCTCCAGTCGAGGTATCAAATTACAGCATCCGCATTCCCAGACAGGTCTCAACTTGTCGGTTTTTTGTGTGAACACCTGCACCCTCCAGTCGAGGTATCAAATTACAACATCCGCATTCCCAGACAGTAGACTGGCCGCGTCAGTCGGTTGTGCGAACAGCTGCCTCGGTGCAGAGTACTTGAAGGGGGGTGTATCGATACACCCCCCTTTGCAGTATATGTTCAAAGCATTGCAATTACATTCTCCTCAAAATTTGCATTCACTGGTAGTTCAATTGACCGCAAGCGCTGATGGGCTAGCTCTGTTGGTTGTAGCGTTACCCTGTTCAACTCTTGTATTAATTATCCAAAGTATGTCATGTGGGTACTGAGAATACTCGGCTTGACGAGGAGATTCCAAAAATGCAAAAAAAAAAAAAAGGTCAAAAGTGTGGTGCGGGCCCCTTTTTTGTAAACATCATCCAAAGTGTACGATGTGGGTACTCAAATGACTCGGCTCGACTAGACGAACAAGAATCTGCAATCAGAAATCTGATCCGAGGTTAGGTTAGGTTAGGTTAGGTTAGGTTAGGTTACGTTAGGTTAGGTTAGGTTAGGTTACCTTAGGTTAGGTTAGGTTAGGTTACGTTACGTTAGGTTAGGTTAGGTTAGGTTAGGTTAGTATTCGCAACAACAAAAATTCGCAAAAAAAAATTCGCAAAAAAAAAAATTCGCAAAAAAAAAAAAAATTCGCAAAAAAAAAATTTCGCGAAAAAAAAATTTGGCAAAAAAAAAATTCGCAAAAAAAAAATTCGCAAAAAAAAAATTCGCAAAAAAAAAAAATCGCAAAAAAAAATTCGCAAAAAAAAAATTCGCAAAAAAAAAAAATTCGCAAAAAAAGTTTGCAAAAAAGTTCGCAAAAAAGTTCGCAAAAAAAAATTCGCAAAGTGTCACAGACGAGACCTCGGGGGGGGGGGGGCGTCCCTCCTGTCCCTCCTGAGCCAGGAATGTCCAATATACCCTACTAACACGCTATAACCTTGCCTATTCTTATTTATCTCTATAAATACAGTTTTACAGACACCTTTAACATAGTATACACCCCTCCGTCCATCCTTTTCTGCCAACACTCCCACAAACTTGTTGTTTACTACAAACGCATACACTATATAATGTCCATAATGCTCTAGATCCTCCCAACGTCGCAGGAAGTAATCTTTTAATTTATCCTCTCTTTCCCTTCTTTCTTTAGCCAACTGTGCTTTGTATTCCTCTGCAACAGTATTTTCCACATATTCCAATGTCTTCTAATTCCAGTTTCCTCTTTTTGGAACAACTCTCTAAGAAAGGCTTGGAAAGTGGCTCTATTTCTTTAATAGTGTATGGGTACAGTTTATTGGTCCGGCTTCTTAAAACGTAGGGAGTAAGGTTAGGACTTTCCACTAAGCCTAATTCTTCTAAATTGATGTGTTTAGGTATAGTGGAGAAAGGTGTATTTGATTTTGTAAAACATGTGACCCCACTTATGCTTTACACTTATGGCATCCTCCTCTATTACCTCTACATAGTTAGTTGGTAAACAGTTAAAGCTAAATGCAGATAGAGCATACTTTATTAACTTTTCCCTTTGTGTACTATCTTTTAGCAGTTTTAGTTGTACTCCAGTTATCTTCTTCGTATTACTATTACCCCAATATGCATCGTTAAACACTAAACAACAACTGTTTTGTAATTGATTGGCAACTTTCACCCACATCTTATGCAGAGGTACAGCATAGAATGGAGCATTTTGAAAGTACCGTTTGTTGTCTTCTATTAGACTTAAACAATCTCTTAAAGGTTCAAACCCCTTACCAAAACCTCTACAATAGATTGTTGCCTCTAACCTTGTTATTCCATTCTCTCTAGCTAGTTTAGACGAGAACGTTTCTTTTAGTCTCGCATCTGGACAGTTTACAAAGTTTATTATATGGTTTCCTATACTTTTAATTACTCCAGGGCTTGTAATCTGGCATATAAATTTATTATATATTTTTACCCTGCTATTTACATTAAACCATGTTAAACAGTCTTTACTAACATTATCTACAATAACATTATATCCATTCGCCCCTTGGTAGCAAAAGTTAAAGTTTTCTGTAAGATATTGGCACATTTCCTCTTTATTAAATATTCCAGCCAAATCTAGTGTTATATCGAAATCCAAAACGCATCCGTTATAGATGTTAAGTTATTTAATTTTGGTTCGCCCTCGCAATAGTTTATATTACCTATGTCTGTAAGAAGGTTATTATTACGTAGATTTTCTAATAAAAACCATATACCGAATCTTTCGTTAGTAGGTTTAATACAATTTCCCAATAAATGGCTAACAGAGTACATTTCTTTTATACAAAAAAGTAGCGGAAACATGTAAACAGGACAGATTACACTATAGGTATATAGAGGTTGTAAATATATGGATATTGTATATAAACATAGGCGAGCGGTAAGTGTAACATGTAAGTGGACACCCATATGCAAATATGGAATACCCACAAATTCGACTAAATAAGTTTATAGTCTCAATATAATTAACATATTAACATTAGTACCCAAACTGTCGAAATTCTATAATTCTATTCTTAGTCCTTGTATTAGGTTTTGTACTATTAAACCCTACATTCTGTGCAGTAGAGTAATATATGTATTTAATACAGATACGCACATTCTACAAGACCTATACATCTGTTGTATAAGCAGCAGAATAGACGTCTCATTGTGTTGTTGTAAAGTAAAACATAAATGTAAATTGTGCTGGATACAACCGGCCAGATATTAGACGGGAAATGTGTTGGAAGTGTATTGCCAAATAGTAAGACAAACACCACATAGTGCAGCATGTAATCAATCCATTACTATTTAGACAAATGTCAGTATTGGTACAACATCCGATATATTAGCCAAACCCACAATCAAACTTGGAAAACAAACAGTAAAAAAATAATATTATAGTAACAGAAATAGTAAGAGTATAAGGACGTATTATAATAATAAAGGAGTATCCTGTCTAATGTGTAAACGTACAGTAATAATTTCTCCTCTGAAATCCACGATGTCACCGTCTTGATCTAGTACGTTCAATACGATGCCTGAAATATGAGTGGAGTTTAATGGAAGATATATCAGATTATGAGGTTTTTCAATTATCTTAAATCCAGGTGGAACGGT
This sequence comes from Allygus modestus, assembly GCA_963675035.1. Taxonomy (NCBI): domain Eukaryota; kingdom Metazoa; phylum Arthropoda; class Insecta; order Hemiptera; family Cicadellidae; genus Allygus; species Allygus modestus. The sequence continues at coordinate 109,033,142 of OY776114.1, read as the reverse complement.
TGGATAAAACGAATGTAAAATATGTTGGTTCGATCCATCTTTATAAGCCCCTTGAACTATGTTACACGTGATATTTATAGTATTAACTTTAATTATGTTCACAGTTTTTGGACTTGTATGGTAGATATTTGGTTCAAGAACCGACTTGTATAATGGGAAACCAAGTAAAGGACCAATCGATGCTGGTAGAGTGAAATCCATATAAAACTTGCATTTTATTTCACTTCTTAAATTGTTATTATTCGCTCTTAGTTCAATTACATCCTTTCCTAACTTATTTTGAAGTTCTCTGTTTATGTCAGCTATTTCATAAGCACCAGTTTTAATCTCAACAAATTCACGTACATCAGCCAGACCTTCAGTATTTTCCTTTCTCACGTAGTGAAATTTATTATTAACACCTTCTATTATGTTTGGGATTGAGTTGTAAGTAGTAAAATCCAAAAGTGCAATTTCCCACTGTCTATCATCTCTCAGGTGTAATGGTGGAAATAATGTACTTCGTAAAGTTGATGTTGAACCACTAACTGTTACAGTACAAGACGACATCTTACAGTTGACTGACACTTGTGGCTAGAAATTCCAAACATAAATGTCCGCATACTGACGTGTCTTCTCTTTGTTTTCTATCATAATTGAAAACTACGTTAGGTACTGCACCGAAATACACTTGTAACTCTTTAGGAGGTGGAAGATTCCCAAAACTGTCGAAATAAAAAACAGAATCAAATATTTTCTTATAACAAACCCAATGTGTCCCAGCACCATTAGCATAATCAAGGTTTACAATTGCGGCTTCATTTTTCCAGATTTTTCTTGGCAATCCGTTTCGCATGAACACCCCTCTGAAAAAAGGGATTTTTAAACATGATGCATACCGTTCAAGTTCCTCGTTGTTCAAAGGTTTATTCGGCAAAATTAATTTGTTTTTATTTAATATGCACGGTATGGTCTTAGGTATAATCCTCTTCCGTTTACCTTTTTTTTGAACATTTTGAACACTTTTTTCGCTTACGATTAACTCTCTTATTAGTATTCCTTCTTTTACTAGTGCCCCCACCGGAAATATTTCTTCTGCGGCGTGTGTTTGTTTTTCTTCTCCTCGATCCTCCTCCAACTGCTGTTTTGGCTTTCATGGCTGCAGTTACTGCTAATGCAGCTGCTCGTTCACCAACACTTGCGTCACTTGATTTTACTCTCTGCCAAGCTTTTTCAGCAAGAGCTCTATCTGCAATTGATCTTCTTTCCGAATCTGAGTAATTTGAATATGCAATATCGTGTGCTCTGCAAGCTTCGTCCAATTTGTTTATTCCAGGATCTCCTCGTACCAAACGCTTTCGCAATTTCGTACCTGGACCACAATATTGATAACCTCCAGGCAAATGTAGCTCAATTGGAAGTGCGTCAACAGCTGTGTTTATTAATGCACCTGTAGGTAAAGTGGAAAATGCTTTTTTAAAAAGAGACACTGCGCTACTAGTGAGTCCTCGTCCTCTTTTCATGAGTGATAGTTCACTACTGAACGTCTTCCTTCCATGTATGATAATTTATTTTTGTTTTAACACCTTACTTCATTAGATTACTCTAACGTCTGGCAGTGATAATGACTCTTCTGCATCACTGTTTGTATCATATATTGCGTTTACACTGTTTGAAGGTGTTCCCCGACTTTCCTTCTTCGAAGAGGTGAAAAGAATCACCATAGACTGTAATTTGTCGATTTTTTGGTAAATATCTTGTTTTAATTGCTTTATTTCTTCCAAAACAAATCGCCTATTCACAGCATCTGTATCTTTTTCTGCAATTGCCACATGTATAATTCTTTTATATTTAGCATCAAACATGGTGTCATTTGTCTCGCAATTTAATGTAAATGTACGAATTGTTCCAAGGTTTACTACTTCGTCTTTGTTAATAGGATCTGCAATATTGCACAAACGTTTCCTTCTTAGATCATAGTTTCCGTCTCGAGTCAACTGAAAACCTTCTCCAGGTGGACCTCTCAAAACATCTCGAACCAAAGAGCTCTCATGACGACCGAACTTATCAACACTCATCTTTAGACTGAATACTTAAGCTATGTATCCCCGACCTTTTAACTCTTCCGTTAAAGCAATCATTTCGTTATCCAATCCGTTATGCCCAGCCTGTATAGATTCATATATTAATCGCATTCTGTCAACCAATTTATTCACATTATTATAGTATATAATATTTGTATCATACACCGATTTCATCGACATTCCTTTACCCTTAGCCTTCGGACGTTTTCCTCTAATACTAGAAAACAGCTTTGAAATAACTTCTCTATACTTCTCCGATCTATTTCTATGAATAGGTGTATTATGTGAATAACCTTTTCTATGGGAGTTGGTTAAAATACATATGTTTTTAAAATCATTCAAATCCTTCTTAGTATATTTTTTTGGAGAGGGTTTAAAGATCAATTCAAACAATCCAGCGGTACCCTTAAAAGTTTGGTCTTTAACTGTTATATTATCTTTGTCATCTATCTCTAGCATACTATCCCCCATACGAAGATCGTCTTTTTCCAAGCGTGCTCCATACACGTGGTATTTACTCGATTTATGTGCACCATGTAGCATTTTTAGTATATAATTTCGTGAAAGAGGTCCTTTTTTGCCAATTTCTTTACTTAAAATACTAATATTTGTGGGGGATTCTGTTGGTTCTAAAGTATCTGTTTCACCTTCAATGTCGGATTTACTTTCTTCTTCATCTTCTTTATCTTCTTATTCTTCTCCTGAACGACTCGTTCTGCTAAATGATTCTGACCCAGATTCTGATCCGTATGTTCCTGAAGTTTCATCTTGTTTAACGATCTTTTTATCTCGTTCTTTTACTTCTTGATCTAGTAGAGTCGATTTGGTCATTTTATCATTTATTTTATTCAGGGGTTCGACAATGGGCTTGAAGGTTTCCTCCAAATATTTATTTCTAGCCATCAATCCTTCTTTTAGTAGCAGGGTTTTCTTCCGTATTGAGTCACTTAGGACTTTTACGTCACTAAGCAACTCCTCCTGGTTCGACATTATTAGTTCCGACTGTTCTCAACGCCTTCACCACAAATACTGAATTTGTTATAGGCAGAAGTCAATTTAATAAAACAAATCCATCGAACCCTATTCTGTAACGACCATTTGTCATAGATCTTTCTTTATCTATAACTAAAAACCCATATTTTTCTTTCCAAGCTTTCCCACACACATCTCGAAATTTTTCAAATGACATATCTGCACCAACATGATCGTTGTATATATGTTTGAGATTTTTTTCATCCTGCTTGAAAACAATTAAAAAGTTTACGTTGTCTCTAATTAATTGTTTCGGGATTTTACTATATGTTTGACCTATGTAAATAGAGTCAATATGATTATGTCTACCCATAGAGAAGTATGTTCTTATCCTATCATGATTTTCAGAGGAAACATCGTCAAAAATAAAAACTGAATACGGTTCAGCATTGTTAGGCTCTATAATCTCACTACTTGCGTCAAATTTATGCAATGAAACATCGGGTACATCATGCAAAATCTTTTCCAATAATAAATATTTTGGTTGATTCAGAGATTTGGAAAAAATATAAACATTATTGAAGCTTAAGCCGTTTGGTTTTGTTATTAAATTAAAAACAACGTTGGTTTTTCCACAGTTTGAAGGCCCACTAATAATACACCTCATTGTGTTAGGCAATAAACAGCCATGTTTACTTACCTCATTATCAAAAATATCCGGTGTCAAACAATCAATATTGTTAATATCAAGTCTTTCATTCTGGCAGATAATTTCCATAATTTATTTACTGCATAAACAGTCTTCTCAAATACTGTCCCGTTACTAATTTTTTATTTCAAAGTAGGTCCTTTTTGTCTATCCAAGTATCTTCGCTCTTGTCAAATCCCAACCATCTCACTAAAAGTTTATTACCTCTTTTTCTTAATATCTTTTCAACCAAATAAACATTGCCAGTCTTGGATTTTAACAACTCATGTCCGTAAAACCCTCCCTGCAGTATCTCTCCTTTAACATCCTTTAAAATATAAGTTTCAGGAATAGTAGGCTGTACTCGATGCACTGTGAAAACCTCGTTTGTCCAATTCGGAAGGTAACCTTTGGTAAAGATCTGTTTATATTTACATATCCTCACATTGTCTCCTATTGCAAATTTTTTGGGTGGTTTCTTATCTAATATTGGTTTGGTACTTTTCTTTATGCGTTTCAAAACTTTAGATTCATTTGCTTTATTCACCTGATTTGGTTTCATACCTATTGTACGATGTTTTTTATCATTGTAATCTTTTATTAAAGTAGGAAGAATATCATACCATACATAGGTGCCTCTTTCTGAAAATTTCTTGTACATTGAAGTTTTCAAAGTGCGATTGAAACGTTCTACAATAGCGGCTTTCTTTTCACTATAAGTTGAATAATGATTTATTTTATTTTCCTCATTAGATCAGAAAAATCTTTGTTAAAACATTCTGTACCATCGTCTGTCTGCAGATTTTTTATACGTTTCCCTATCGCCTAAAGTACTTCTTTCATTGCTTCTGTAATAGACGATCCACTTTTGTTTTTCAGTGGAATTGCACTGGCTACTTTTGTAAAACAATCAATAACCGTTAAAATGTACCTAAAACCTTTATTAATCCTACTGTACGGTTTCATTTCTACAAGGTCCGCTTGATATAGGTCATGAATGCCTTTCACGACCGTTGATCTTCTAGGAAAATTTCTTCGAACTGGTTTGTGAAGTTCTTCAACGATGGATTTTCTCTCGTCCATCGGTTCGCTTTATCCTCCAATCGTTTAGTAACTGAACTATAAAACTGTTTCATTTATTAAAAAAGGCTAAATGTTAAATAAGTAATGTAGTTTTTGCTAATTTAAAAAATTGCTTATTCTGAACACACGAAAACTGGGTCAAGGCCACTGAAGTGGCTTTTTAAAAACTTTATTTAACATATACTTAATTAATTAGCATTTTATAGATCTTCCACCAGTTTACTTCTCAGGATGATGATGCACTTAATCAATTTATGCTAATGAATAATGTCCATAAGGAAGTGTGTGGATGTTGTTTTGAAGGATCACACGTTTGTCGTCTTTGTCTGCCAATGACTTCTTTTTCACAGTTATACTATATAAATTATGATTGAAGCTCCGGATTGTGTTAAAAGATGCACTGTACCCAACTCTTCTGAATAAACAGTTGTAGTAATGTTCAAATTTCATTTTTTTCATTATGTACATCTTTTTTATTCCTTTTGCCTTCTTGATAATCCCTGCTTCATCCTCATCCGCTGCAACTGTTGATGTGACATTCGCTGTTCTATCTGTCATTAATTTTAACGCGTACATCTTCGAAATGAGGGCGACAATTTCTTCAAGTGGTACTCCGCAAGTTTCATCCTTGAACTTTCCTAAAACCTTCTTGTTAACAGAGTTGTCGTATGTCGGATGGTTGACTGGGTAGTCGGAGAAGTCAAAATCATTCCTGTGAGGAAACACTCTAAGGTCATCATACATGTCAAGTGTCTTGATCCAATATACGATCCCGTCAGTGTCCATGTAGCTAATTCCAATTCGATCTCGTCCATAAAAGGCAGCCATCTTGTTGTAGTGGAAGTCGTACATATGGGTCTTTGAAATATCAAGTATACACATTCCTACATAAAGAGGTCGATCCATGACAACATTTGTTTTGTTCATGCATACAGCTACAAGATTTTCGTTTATTATGATAGATGTTTTGAAGTTAGGCTTTTGAACTAATTTTAACATTTTCTTTTCATCAGAAACAAGTTTCAAATTCATGTGATTCCTTTTGTTTTCAAGACATTTCCCATAGACGGCGTTATTCATCAGTTTGTAAAATTCTTTGTGAAAACTTGATGTGGAAGCTGCTCTTCTTGAAGTATTCGATTCTATAAACTGTTTTAGCCAGGTCTTTTGTGTAAATTGAAGCACTCGGTTGATTTTAACAATTTTGATTCCTAGTTCAATTGCTTGCTGTACAATCCAATAATGTGCAATGTAATTAGATTTATTTTCAAGTGTTGTCATCAACTTTGAATATTTGCCTCCTGGAGGAACCTCGGACCTTGGTAATAGAGGAAGGTCATAATGATGGTCGTGAAGGTGCTGAGGATACTCGAAGTCAAAGTCCAATATGTATCCGATATCGCTGAACTTCGGGATGCTCATAATGTCTCCTAAAACATTAGAATCAACCCAGCAAAATCCGCCAAAAGGTAATGGCATTGACATGGCGTATCCATAAAGGTTATTGGCGTCGAAGTAGCCTAGGTAGACTGATTCTTTAGTGGAGTTATAATTTTGAAGATGTTTGTTATTGGCTTTGACATATCGTGTGACCGATTGTGTGAGCCCTCCTCTAACACCAGCTTCAACCATAAGAACCATGTCAATATCAGTTAAAAGTTGGAGTTCGCATTTAGTTTCCTTCATCATAGCTTGCCAAGCCAGCCCCGGAGATGTGAAGTAATAGAAACAATCCAGTCCGTAAGCTAACAAACAGGAATTTCTAAATTCCTCCATTACATCACAAAGGAGAGTTACATCAAGTTTCACATAAAAATCATTATAATCTCCGAGCGTCGACATATTAAGTTCCTTCCATACCTTGACAGCATGCTCATAATCTTCTGGATCTACTGGAGATTCATTGAGTTTACTGTAAAACATTTCTGGTGGAGGTAACGCAGTCTCGTCAAATCGAGCAAGGGAATCTATGTAGTCGTACGGGAACACTCCTTTTCTTAATACGAGCTCCATCTTATCTTCTGGAACCAGCTTCCTCGTTTCAATTAAGTCATCTCTTTCCAGATTCTTAGAGAGTGTCATCAAACTGAATGGCATAAACCTTAAGGAATCTATAAACCTTAATTTTATATTTTTTACTTTCTTTGAAAAACTAATAAATTTTTCTGTCGTTTGAGCCAATACGTCAATTTGTCCTTTGTCTCGTCCAAGTTCTGGAATAATAAAGTGTGCGTCGTATCCACTTAAATTGTGTAATACAACCGGTATAAAGCTAGGTAGCTTAAAGTTGATATTGCAGGCGTTACAAGCTGCTCCTCTATAGGCTCCTGTCAAATGATCATGGTCACGCACTTTGATGTTGTCCTCAGAAAACTCCTGTTTACACAAGTAACAAATGTCCTCCATTTGATGACATAGTTCTTGAAGGTCAGTGAGATTTTCCATAGGAACAATGTAACTGTAGAGGGTAGATACTTTTTCAGCAATATCATATAGATCATCAACAAATCGTGTTGCAGCTTGCTCCCCACGGTAAAGCTTTGGCTCCGTTGGAATATCGTAGTGCCGAAGATGCTCGTATGAAAGTGTTGATTTTACCAAAAGACAATAGCTGTTTGGCTCGTGTTTTTGGTATTTCCTACTGTCTGCTGCGTCAGGATCCACATTTTCCACTGGTATCAATGACGATTCAAAATCTGCGTAAATTACAATTGGGATGCGATACTGGTGATGGATATTCCTAAACTTTAGAATAGAACTATTCAGAGTTGGAAGGATAACTTTTGCTGCTGCATGATCTCCACAAAGTTTAGAGTGTTCCGTCAGCCAACTACGACCTCCTCTATTTATAGAGATATTTTTAAAACAGAAACATCTTTTACACACTGTTATTGGTGACTTTCTTTTGGTGAGCTGATAGTGAATGAGCTTAGTGAAATCTTTTATGTACACATAATGTGAAACAGTTTCATCTTTTAGTAACAGTAAATCAGTATGGTCAGTCAATTCACGTGGTACCACTTTTAACGGGTACACATTGTTTCTTCTGTCCAGTCCAAACACGTTAACAGATACACCTGCATTACGTTTTTCAAAACTTCCTATATCAGACAATGACACTGGGTAGTTTAATCCATTAAATTTATATCTACCATTTAGTTCTTGATATCTTCTATTCGGTCGTTCAGGATGTTGGACACCTTCATGAACAAGAAATTTCGCCAACATGGAATATCTGAAACATTCATTGTCATTGTTTTGAACATTAATACATGATTTATTATCTTTAATCTTTGCTGGCAATGGAATAAAACTGCTGCCACGATCACCGTATCCACGTTTATGAACTCGTAAATCCAGGTTGTTTACATTGAGCAAGGACCATCCGGATCCACGAGTTTCATGTTCAGTTATTTTAAGCACCAATTCTTCTAAACATTCATCAACTATTTCATCTAAATTTGACGTCTCCATGATAGTTCGGTTTCTAGAAAGAAACCCTCTGTTGGATATTTCTCCTTCTACATTATTAAATGTTGTGTCCAATAGTAATCCAAATTTAATGAAATTCAAACGGTTAAGTTCATAATTTAATTTTGCAATTATAACATCTTTAACGAGGGTCAGAAATATTTGTAGTTCAAGTGTATTGATGTTATTTATTCTGTAATGTCGAACGACAGATCTGTCAAACGCCTCCACTAAAATGTTGACTCCCAACGTTGCATCTTCGTTCGCAGTCCCTCTAGAAGTAGAGGGTGAGGATTCATCTTCAGGATCCACTGAGTTTTGTTTGCTAGGAGGTGCATATGCAATTACGCTTGGTCTGTTCTGCCGTGTAGAGTGTTCAGTGTCAGCAAGGAAGTGTAAGAAATCGGGATGGTCTTCACAATCGGATAATGCATTATTAGTAGCATTATGGTAAATTTCACAGTGATATATATATAAATCCTCATTTATGAAATCTTCATTACAACGTTGACAATAGTACATTGTGATTGAATAAATTTCTCAGTGTGTTATAGACTGCTCCAAAAGTAGTATTGAGAGCCATTTTTCACATGTTCTAGTTTTATAGCAAATGCTGACCTCAGCATTGAATTACTATTGGTTTATATTTTTGCTAACATCATCACTTTCATTGCCATTGGTTCATTCATTTAAAAAGTAAACATAAATGAAATAATAAATTAGTATTGCTATAAGCTTACTAACCACAACATAATTATGGAGCAGCCTATACAGGTCCCAGATATATCCTCCACAACACCACCTTTTCAATTATCATTTACACCCACGGAAAGACAAGAAAGTGATGATCAACCAGTACAGGTTAACGTTGTATCAAGCAGAACAACTATCCAATCCAGAGAAGTAATGGCTGCATTAGAAAGATTAGTAGGGGCAGATTATCTATCAGATGATGACATCATTGTTGAGCAATAAACCCTTTATACAGTTGAAAAACACATCCAAACAGCCGTTTTAACGGCTACCATTTTTTCATTCGTTTATTATACTCTGCTTGTGTTTTTTTAGTTTAAGGAAAAAAAAACATTGCGAATTCGGCTGAGTTTTAAAACGATTGAAACAATTGGTGGCCTTGAAAAAGGCCGTTTGAAACAGACTTCTCTAATTAGTCGCTCAGGTATGCAACGCCATCATCGTCTTCCTCACCACTGGAACTATCGAATAGTCTCCGCCTTGCATCGGGAACATCACGTAGGACAGGAGTCCTGTTGTCATCCTCATCTTCGGACAGGAGATACAATTCAATACTGTCGGCGACTGACTCCGGATAATCCTCGTGAAGAACAAATGCTATTGCATCTTCTATGTCAGAGACATCTAGTGATGATGTGTTGTCATCGGAGTTGGTCAGGTCTTCGGAGTCGCTAGTATCTTCAATCTCCTCCACATCTTCCTGTAAGACATTTTCAATTATTTCTCCAATTTGCTTCCAGTGGTGAGGGATGTCTAGTGGTGCCATGGTGGTAGATAGGATATGAATGACCGGTGACTACTATTTACCTTTATTTATAGGGGAATTTTGTGATGAGAAAGCAAAAATAAACAACGAATAAGAGCATTAGGTTTTAGTCAGTAAAAAAAGTGCTAAGTTATGGTAGAAAACCCGTAAACATAGGTTTTGATCTCAAAAAATGTATACATATATATATATATATATATATATATATATATATGTATATATATATATATAGAGAGAGAGAGAGAGAAAGAGATACACTTGTGCATACTTAATATCATAAATTTCAATTGTTAGTTGAGGTAAAATTAAGAAACCACCATGTGTTTTGTACAACTAAAAATTTTAAAAACCATGTGTTGGTAATTATTAATTTTATTATTAGTAGAAACATTAATAATCGAAAAGATAAATAATTGGTATGGTTCAAATAAGACGCTTAGCTTAGTTAAAACGAGTGAAATTCATGGTGGCCTTGAAAAAGGCCGTTTTAGTTGCCCTCAGAAGGTGGAGTTTGAGATGGCGTTGTGGGTCTGCAGGATACGTCCTCAAGAAACGATGACGGTGAGAGTCACCCTTTGGCCAAGCCGCAGCAAACGCTTCAGGTCTTTGATGACGTTGGTCTTGAAGGGTAAGTCATCTTCCAGAGGAGTAGGCGCCATCCAGAACCCTACGTCGGACGTTGTCAATTTAATAGTAGTCGCTCGGCAGTCGGCCCTGATACTGTCTAGAGCCTCAGAAACTCTCCACAAGTCGCATTCTTGAGTTATCTCCGTCGTCCAATAAATCGGAACACGGAGGTAGAATGTTTTCAGCCACAGAGGAGATCGTTTAACCCTTCTCGCTGTTTGGTGGTGAACAACCTCGTAGACCATGTTGCCAGGTAAACGTCGCAGATGGATGTGATCAACTCTACAGAACGCCTCTATTTATAGTAATAACTACTGCATATTCAGCAGTATCTTAACTGCTGACAATGCTTTTCAGCAGTCTCTTATCTTAACTGCTGACAATGCTTTTCAGCAGTCTCTTATCTTAACTGCTGACAATGCTTTTATTATTTTCAAGGTCAACCTAACAAACAAACAAACAAAATCTTTTTTGAATGCAAAGAATCGATGAAACTAGAGTTGTAAATATTAATTCAGGCTGCAGCTTGTATTATCGGTTCATTTCATCTTATAATATAATTCGTTTGTGAAAGGCAACACAGTTAGCTCAATTTGAGTACTAAAACGAGAGATGTAAATATTAATTCAGTCTGCAGCTTGCATATCAGTTTATTTCATCTCATAATATACTTTGTTTGTGAAAGACAACAGAGTTAGCACACTGTGAGTACTATAACGAGTGAATCAATTGCTGGCCTTTAACAAGGCCGTATTTGAATTCTCCGCCAAGGTTTACGACTGGTCTCGACCGTTGTTGACTGTAAGAAAAGCTACGCAATGTAGGTTAATTATGCTGTAGGATTGTGCATAATATACTTTGTTTGTGAAATACAACAGAGTTAGCACACTGTGAGTACTATAATGAGTTAATCAATTGCTGGCCTTTAAAAAGGCCGTTTTTGAATTCTCCACCAAGGTTTACGACTGGTCTAGACCGTTGTTGACTGTAAGGAAAGCTACGCAATGTAGGTTAATTATGTTGTAGGATTGTGCATAATATACTATGTTTGTGAAATACAACAGAGTTAGCACACTGTGAGTACTATAACGATTGAATCAATTTTTGGCCTTTAAAAAGGCCGTTTTTGAATTCTCCACCAAGGTTTACGACTGGTCTCGACCATTGTTGACTGGAAGGAAAGCTACGCAATGTAGGTTAATTATGTTGTAGTATTTTACATAATATACTTTGTTTGTGAAAGACAACAGAGTTAGCACAGTGTGAGTACTATAACGAGTGAAACAATTGGTGGCCTTGAAAAAGGCCGTTTCTGAGCTGCTGATCCAATCTAGACGCACTCCCACATCGCCTTTGCCAGTTCGCCTTTGCCCGCCCTTTGAAATATTAAGTATGACCCAGTCTTGGGTATTGGTTGCAAATATCCAGGCAGTCTTACCTTTAGGATTCTTCCGCTGTTTTCCAAAATTACTTTGTGCTCTTTAATTTGTAGGAGTTTATATTTTTTGGAAACTTTCAATCTTCGGAATTTTCCCTCCTGAGCTATAGTTTCAAAGTCAAAACTAGATGCTGGCGGCTTTTTCTCTGCAGGTTTGTGTTTAGCGCAGAACTTGTCTCCTATTTTGCAGAAGACTGCACACACTTCACCCTTCATCGGCCCTCTCTTAAAATGGTGGGTACACTTGGGCGCATTTCTCACCCGTGGTGTCTTCTTCAATGATATTCTTGGTGTGCTGGAGGATGAAGTTGCCTTCGGTACGAAGGGGTCATGTTTTGAAATGAATTTCCTATTATCTTCATCCGATGACTCTGCTGTTGGTGCTCCAAAGTGCAGGGGACTTGGCGGCGAAACCACGCTTGTGGATGTAGAAGGTGCGTCCGGCGGATCGAAGATAGACTTCACCTTGTTCTCAGCCAGGATGGATTCTACAGCTGCAGAAGTCTCAGAAGAGTCCATGACTTGGTGATCAGATCAGCAATCAGCTCAGTGGAGGAATGAGGAAACATCGCACTACTCTCTCATTATATAGGCGTTGCTGACACAGCACTCTTCTCCTATTGGTCAGTTGAATTTAAGTACTAAAAATGGTGGCCTTGATAAAGGCCGTTTTTATGTTCCAATCTTGGACCGACTGTGCCTCTATGTTAGAAACTTGCAAATGTTTGTGTTTGAAAGCAATTTTATGTTTTACTCAAGCACCATAACATTTGTTTTTAGGTACATTAAACAAACTGTGTTGACTGAATAACGAACAAAATTCTCGGTCAAAATATATTATTTAGAGTCGGCAACTACGTATCTCCAATCTTAGCCCGACTGTAACTCTATGTTAGAAACGTGGAATTGTTTGTGTTTGCAAACACAACTCATTTTATTCTTTACTCCAAGCTATGGTTGTTAAGCCCCATAACATTTATTTTAAGCGCATTAAATAAACTGTGTTGACCGAATAATGAACAAAGTTCTCGGTCAAAATATATTATTTAGAGTCGGAAACTACGTACCGTAAAGATTACCAATACCCAGTATGTCATGGGACTTATAATAAAACTTTGCAAATGCATGAGTTCAAAAACGATTGAAAAATGTGGTGGCCTTTAAAAAGGCCGTTTTTGAGATGATCTAGCGACGGACCCATTCGGCCTTCCCTCTGGGATACGAAAGGTCCTCCCCCGGCCCATGAATCTTCAGATGCGTCGACTTCCACGGCCACTCCATTCTCCTTGGCAGGCGAACTCTCGTCAGCTCCAAGGAACCAACCTCCCGCAGAGTAGCCTCACCATCCTGGCGTACGAAAAATAGCAATTCGTACAGGCCGGGTTTCATCCGCCACAACCGTCGATTCTGCTCGCCATGGCGTAGTTGCCCAAGTGGAGTGTAGAAGCGCCGCTCCAGCCTCTGAAGCTTTCGCCGTGGAGTAGCCGCAACACAATCCATTACAGTGACAGGATTGCTCCTTGGCACTGGTCTCGGAGCTGGACAGTCCAACGCGAAGCGAACACGCCTCTTCGAGGCTCCTGGACGTTGACGAGGCGGCCGTAGTGAGGATATCGGTGCTAGTGGAGCCCGTCGCTCAATCATCTCAGCGAAGATTTCTTCCACCGTAGTTTCCATCTTCTCTCCTCAGCGCAAGCAGGATGTCCTGAGCTCCACTAATCATTGGTCTCTAAGGTGCGACGCTACGTACCGTATAGGATCCGCTGCAGGTCTCCTGTTGGTGCGCACTAATAACACTGACTCAGCGTTTTATTTAGTGGCCTTGAGAAAGGCCATTTTAATTATTTAATATCCCAGTCCAAGCGCTTACCCCTTTGAACAAACTATGTTGACAGAGGAACGATTAAAATTCTCGGTCAAACCATATTTGTTACCAGTCGGTAACTAAGTACCGTACCGTACAAAATACCAACAAACTTTATTGAAACCTCATGGGACTCATAATAAAACTTCGCTACAGCAGGAGTAAGACTGGGGGTAAAACAAAATATATGTTTTACGCTACTGAGTGTCAAACGATTGAAATTTTTGGTGGCCTTTAAAAAGGCCGTTTTTATCAGTGTCATTGTTTACATGGACACCCATTGGACAGTGACACGCCGACGTCGTTGCCCATCTTCCGGCTTCCCGACCTCCAAGTAGGTCTTTAATGTCTCGTACGGTGGCTCAATCACTCCATTCGGCAGATTACCAATACCCAGTATGTCATGGGACTTATAATAAAACTTTGCAAATGCATGAGTTCAAAAACGATTGAAAAATGTGGTGGCCTTTAAAAAGGCCGTTTTTGAGATGATCTAGCGACGGACCCATTCGGCCTTCCCTCTGGGATACGAAAGGTCCTCCCCCGGCCCATGAATCTTCAGATGCGTCGACTTCCACGGCCACTCCATTCTCCTTGGCAGGCGAACTCTCGTCAGCTCCAAGGAACCAACCTCCCGCAGAGTAGCCTCACCATCCTGGCGTACGAAAAATAGCAATTCGTACAGGCCGGGTTTCATCCGCCACAACCGTCGATTCTGCTCGCCATGGCGTAGTTGCCCAAGTGGAGTGTAGAAGCGCCGCTCCAGCCTCTGAAGCTTTCGCCGTGGAGTAGCCGCAACACAATCCATTACAGTGACAGGATTGCTCCTTGGCACTGGTCTCGGAGCTGGACAGTCCAACGCGAAGCGAACACGCCTCTTCGAGGCTCCTGGACGTTGACGAGGCGGCCGGAGTGAGGATATCGGTGCTAGTGGAGCCCGTCGCTCAATCATCTCAGCGAAGATTTCGTCCACCGTAGTTTCCATCTTCTCTCCTCAGCGCAAGCAGGATGTCCTGAGCTCCACTAATCATTGGTCTCTAAGGTGCGACGCTACGTACCGTATAGGATCCGCTGCAGGTCTCCTGTTGGTGCGCACTAATAACACTGACTCAGCGTTTTATTTAGTGGCCTTGAGAAAGGCCATTTTAATTATTTAATATCCCAGTCCAAGCGCTTACCCCTTTGAACAAACTATGTTGACAGAGGAACGATTAAAATTCTCGGTCAAACCATATTTGTTGAAGTCGGTAACTAAGTACCGTACCGTACAAAATACCAACAAACTTTATTGAAACCTCATGGGACTCATAATAAAACTTCGCTACAGCAGGAGTAAGACTGGGGGTAAAACAAAATATATGTTTTACGCTACTGAGTGTCAAACGATTGAAATTTTTGGTGGCCTTTAAAAAGGCCGTTTTTATCAGTTTCATTGTTTACATGGACACCCATTGGACGGTGACACGCCGACGTCGTTGCCCATCTTCCGGCTTCCCGACCTCCAAGTAGGTCTTTAATGTCTCGTACGGTGGCTCAATCACTCCATTCGGCAGATTACCAATACCCAGTATGTCATGGGACTTATAATAAAACTTTGCAAATGCATGAGTTCAAAAACGATTGAAAAATGTGGTGGCCTTTAAAAAGGCCGTTTTTGAGATGATCTAGCGACGGACCCATTCGGCCTTCCCTCTGGGATACGAAAGGTCCTCCCCCGGCCCATGAATCTTCAGATGCGTCGACTTCCACGGCCACTCCATTCTCCTTGGCAGGCGAACTCTCGTCAGCTCCAAGGAACCAACCTCCCGCAGAGTAGCCTCACCATCCTGGCGTACGAAAAATAGCAATTCGTACAGGCCGGGTTTCATCCGCCACAACCGTCGATTCTGCTCGCCATGGCGTAGTTGCCCAAGTGGAGTGTAGAAGCGCCGCTCCAGCCTCTGAAGCTTTCGCCGTGGAGTAGCCGCAACACAATCCATTACAGTGACAGGATTGCTCCTTGGCACTGGTCTCGGAGCTGGACAGTCCAACGCGAAGCGAACACGCCTCTTCGAGGCTCCTGGACGTTGACGAGGCGGCCGGAGTGAGGATATCGGTGCTAGTGGAGCCCGTCGCTCAATCATCTCAGCGAAGATTTCTTCCACCGTAGTTTCCATCTTCTCTCCTCAGCGCAAGCAGGATGTCCTGAGCTCCACTAATCATTGGTCTCTAAGGTGCGACGCTACGTACCGTATAGGATCCGCTGCAGGTCTCCTGTTGGTGCGTACTAATAACACTGACTCAGCGTTTTATTTAGTGGCCTTGAGAAAGGCCATTTTAATTATTTAATATCCCAGTCCAAGCGCTTACCCCTTTGAACAAACTATGTTGACAGAGGAACGATTAAAATTCTCGGTCAAACCATATTTGTTGAAGTCGGTAACTAAGTACCGTACCGTACAAAATACCAACAAACTTTATTGAAACCTCATGGGACTTATAATAAAACTTCGCTACAGCAGGAGTAAGACTGGGGGTAAAACAAAATATATGTTTTACGCTACTGAGTGTCAAACGATTGAAATTTTTGGTGGCCTTTAAAAAGGCCGTTTTTATCAGTGTCATTGTTTACATGGACACCCATTGGACGGTGACACGCCGACGTCGTTGCCCATCTTCCGGCTTCCCGACCTCCAAGTAGGTCTTTAATGTCTCGTACGGTGGCTCAATCACTCCATTCGGCAGATTACCAATACCCAGTATGTCATGGGACTTATAATAAAACTTTGCAAATGCATGAGTTCAAAAACGATTGAAAAATGTGGTGGCCTTTAAAAAGGCCGTTTTTGAGATGATCTAGCGACGGACCCATTCGGCCTTCCCTCTGGGATACGAAAGGTCCTCCCCCGGCCCATGAATCTTCAGATGCGTCGACTTCCACGGCCACTCCATTCTCCTTGGCAGGCGAACTCTCGTCAGCTCCAAGGAACCAACCTCCCGCAGAGTAGCCTCACCATCCTGGCGTACGAAAAATAGCAATTCGTACAGGCCGGGTTTCATCCGCCACAACCGTCGATTCTGCTCGCCATGGCGTAGTTGCCCAAGTGGAGTGTAGAAGCGCCGCTCCAGCCTCTGAAGCTTTCGCCGTGGAGTAGCCGCAACACAATCCATTACAGTGACAGGATTGCTCCTTGGCACTGGTCTCGGAGCTGGACAGTCCAACGCGAAGCGAACACGCCTCTTCGAGGCTCCTGGACGTTGACGAGGCGGCCGGAGTGAGGATATCGGTGCTAGTGGAGCCCGTCGCTCAATCATCTCAGCGAAGATTTCTTCCACCGTAGTTTCCATCTTCTCTCCTCAGCGCAAGCAGGATGTCCTGAGCTCCACTAATCATTGGTCTCTAAGGTGCGACGCTACGTACCGTATAGGATCCGCTGCAGGTCTCCTGTTGGTGCGCACTAATAACACTGACTCAGCGTTTTATTTAGTGGCCTTGAGAAAGGCCATTTTAATTATTTAATATCCCAGTCCAAGCGCTTACCCCTTTGAACAAACTATGTTGACAGAGGAACGATTAAAATTCTCGGTCAAACCATATTTGTTGAAGTCGGTAACTAAGTACCGTACCGTACAAAATACCAACAAACTTTATTGAAACCTCATGGGACTTATAATAAAACTTCGCTACAGCAGGAGTAAGACTGGGGGTAAAACAAAATATATGTTTTACGCTACTGAGTGTCAAACGATTGAAATTTTTGGTGGCCTTTAAAAAGGCCGTTTTTATCAGTGTCATTGTTTACATGGACACCCATTGGACGGTGACACGCCGACGTCGTTGCCCATCTTCCGGCTTCCCGACCTCCAAGTAGGTCTTTAATGTCTCGTACGGTGGCTCAATCACTCCATTCGGCAGGTAACTTCTAAAGACAAAGTTGCGGTGGCGCAACAAAAGCTCCCGCGAAGGCTTGTCCCATCCGAGCAGACAATAAAGTCCCGGCTGCAGTTTCCACAGGCGGTGGAGCTTGAACCCAGGGAATGCCGGTTCGAAGCTCGGCCGACGAATCTCCCTCGGCTCATCGATAACAGGGATCTGGGCCGTATAGTTCTTCTCAGGTTCCAGATCCCTCGTCTTGTCCGAGAGAATTTCTCTAAGTAAAGAGAACGGTTCCCGGGCACAAGTCGATATGTTTACCCGTCGAGGCATTACATCGACGGGTCTACTCTTTGACGCTGGTGTCGGAGCCGGGCGTTGACGAGGCTGCCCTGTCACGGACTCGCTCTTTGGGGCTGGGATTGGAGCTGGACGTTGACGAGGCTGCCGGAGTGATGACCGAGGTGTGACACTGTGGGGCCTGGAGCTGGAAAGCTGGAACGATGGTTCCCGACGAGGCATGTCAACCATCTTAGGCCGGGTCTGCTTCCTGAACATGATGCAGTTGCGTCCGTAACGAAAGGGTGAGCAAAAGTGATTCGCTTAAGAACAGCGGTATACTCACTAGCACAAGCCGGCTTCTCATTGGTCAAACAGTTCAACCAATGAGGTGAGGTTATTTTCTGCTGACTCAGCGGAAAAGTTCATAAAACCGGGACGCTCGTTCCACTCGAATCATTCGGCATGCAGACACGGGACCAGTCCAGAGCAGCTCCAGAGAAGCGGGACACAGCGGAGATCATCGGAGAGAAGCTGAACATCCACGGAGGTCTCCTAGTACCGCAATCCCTGCAGTGGTACCCCGGGCTTGGAACTTCTGTGATATAGCGAGCACCACATATGTAGGTCTCACTTGCTATCGGCCGGCATCTCTACGCTGATCTCCGCCGGGTCCCGAGGCGGAGTCAACACCTTCTGCGTCGCACAAGGCCTGAGACAAGTCCCCCTGTGTGGTCAGCACTGCTCCGGGCGTTGGGTGAACAGTGCGGTGGGCAATGGATCTGGATCGTTAAACTCAGCGCCGATCTCTTATTCTTCTCTGTACAATACTTTTCTGTCTTGCATGGCTTCGCTGGTTTCCCACTAACACTAACACAATTTGTTGATTTGTACAAGTTAAACTCTGTCCCTTACCCTATTCCCATCACAACCCCAAAAACAAACCCGGGTGGTTCGCGCAGTGTGGAGTTCTGCGGTCCACCCATACCCTAAGCAGTTCAATCGGTCGGCATGGGCAAACCGCCACGAATGAACTGACCCTTCTTGACTGGTCGGCAGGGCAATCCGCCACAGTCAAGATCCTTTTTTTAAAGTATTAAAATGACCTTGAACACGTTTGAACATGTTTGGAGAATATAAATTATAATTATTTGAAGTCCCCTAAAACTTTCATAGCTACAACTGAATAACTATTCTTTATTACCGCGAAAGTTGGAAAATTGAGACTTATTAAAACGGCCTTTATAAAGGCCACTAAACTGAAGTTGGATAAATGACAAAGTCCAGAAAATGTTGAATACTCCTCCTGTAAAAGAAGTAACAAGATGTGAGGCTGAGACTTGTAAAGGAATCGTCTAAGACTGTGAAAGTTCAAATAATTGAGACTTGTAAAAATGGCCTTTTTAAAGGCCACCAAAATGATTGATGTTAAATGACTAAGTCCTGAGAATCTGGATTGAAATGTACTTAATGTAGGTTTAGTATGTTGTATGATTGCTAGGCTGATTCACAACGAATGATATAAGTGGTGGCCTTGATAAAGGCCGTTTGTAGAAGGAGTGGAGTCCTGGATTTAGTGTGGGGGGATGGAAGCGACGACCCGAATAAATTGTCTTAGTTGTAGTTGTCGGCGTAGGCTAGCGTCGACTGTGTCCAAGTGTTGATGTTGGATGATGAGGTGGAAGTCATTACCGCTACTAACTTCGATGATGATCTGATCGGCAAGGTGTCGGTAGCGGTCCAAGATGCCCATCAGTTGGTTGATCTGTCGGTAAGTGAAGATGTCTCGCGTTATTTGAACCGTCGCTCTCCCCACAGGAGTAGTTGCAGCCGTCGGTCTAGTTTGGCAGAACTTGAACTCTTTCCTGCGACGTCTGTGATCCTCTTCGTCCGAATAGTCCTCGTCAGAAGAGTCAGCAGGGCGTTTGATCGGTTGTAAGTTGCGAGCCATGGTTGCGTTGCGGCTAAGATCTGGAGTGTGAATGGATCGTAACGCGCGATTCTGCATTAAGCTGTAAATGTGACGGGGTGATTAGTGGAGGGGGATTCTAGGGCGTGGGATTGGGAGCGAAGCAAGTGCGGGGGTCTGGGGGCGGAGCCCCCAGAAAAATTTTTTATCTTATCTAAGATCTAGATCTAAGATAAGATAAGATAAGATAAGATAACACAAACCGACGTAAATGGACGGTTGGCCATTTCAAGTCGCAAACCGACCAAACCGACTTAAATGGACGGTTGGCCATTTCAAGTCGCAAACCGACGTAACTAAACCGTTTCTTAATATAAATCCACCCGCTTTCACATTACCTCACATCCAATGACGTATGTGTATCGTCACACCAATACGTCATCGCCGTGACGTCATCACACCCTCTCGTCACACATACGTCATCATCACGTCACTCAAACGTCACTTCTGATTAAAAAACAATTATTTTTCAGCTGTCCCAGACTCCCCATATTGCCTCTACTGACATAGTCATTCAGAAACAAAGGAGGGTGTCGCTCTCTTGAACTTCTTTTAAGAGTATATTGATTCTCAGTAGAACCTGCATTTTCTGGATTACAGTTTGTTTGTGTTGAACTTTGTTCAGCTTCTTGAGACCCCTGTTTCATTGGATATAGTTCTGAGTGTTTCTCATACAGGGGCTAAGTGTCTAGAACTTACTGATGTAAGATCCATATGTGGGAATATTCAGGATTTCCCTCAAGAAGATGTAGGCTACTTCCTCGACAATGGTTTCGTACTTTGAATGCCTTACTGGACGTTTCATAAGGACAGGTCCGGGGTTCACTAGCCATGAAGGTGTGGTATTGCCATACTAGATCTACGAGAGAAGTGAAACAGTCTCTCATGAGATGTCGCGTTTGTGTATGTGCATAGTAGTGAGCGATTGAAGTGTAGAGCTTCTTGATAAACCTTTTCCCAGTCGGTAATGAGATTTTTTTTCTTAGAGCTAGCTCAATAGATCTCCAAATTACACCTACAAATCTTTCAGCTTGACCATTCCCCAGCGGATTGTATGCTGTTGAACGACTTGAGGCCACTCCTACGTCACATAAAAATGACTTCAGTTCCTGAGACATACCACTCGTTCCTCTGTCTGAATGTACGTAAGCAGGTGTGCCAACAATTTAAAAGAGTTCTTCAAGTTTGAAGATAACAGTGCTGTCAGTCATGTCTTGAGTAGAAAAGGCAAAAGGAAACCGGGAGTACTCATCTTCAATAATTAATAGGTAACGATTTCTAGTAGAGGATAAAAGTGGACCTTTGAAATCTATGTTGAGTCTTTCGAATGGTTGTTTTTAACTTCCCAAAATAACATTGAGTGGCCTCAGGCAAATTTAGATTGATTCCCTCAATACTTACGGATTTTCAATTGTGGAAGCGCACCCGTAATTGCTCTTTCCACTTTATGTGAGACGTGTTTGTTAAAATGTTGCATCGCTGCCTTTACCGGCGCTAACCAAATAAAATCAAACTTTATTCATAAATGTACATGGTACAAGAATAGTGTCATCACTGGCTTAATTAAATAACATTCAGTTTTATTATCATTATACTGTACACAAATGCCAGTTGTATTAGGCCTACACAGACATTTTACAATATTAGAAAGGTATTAGAAAAGAACGAGTTCACACGCAGCACGCTGACGTGAGGGAAGGGAATTTCCACATAACCACTTTTAAAACTCCAAATCAGTGTAATAACATACATTTATTCCAATTTTTATTGAAATCTGAAAACAGTAATTTTTTGGCTGTTCTGATTGATGCTCCTGGTTTCATTTACCTGCAAAGCTAGGAATACAATTTTGTGCATTATAATGTTAGGAGAGGGTCCAGTCAGGCTTTAAAGTAGGCGCCAGGTTGCTGGGGATGATAAAAGTAGTCTAACAAAGGAATAATAGGCTTTTCTAGTGTAAAATCCCCATAAGACAACGTACTGTGTTTAGTCGATACACATTTTCTTTAATAACTCAGTAAATATGTATGCTAGAATGACGAGAGAGGGCTTAGAACTTTTGCCTCACTAATTCCCATCTTTTTACATGCATTAATTTTACATTCGGGGCAGTTCTGACCATTTTGGTGCCCAAAAACTCAAAATTTGAAAGATTAATCCCCAAAACAGGGGTTTAGAATTTTCCGATTGTTTTGCCCAATGAACTTGTTCAACTGATAACAGAAAGGAATGTCCCTACCAAATTTTAAGTAAATCGGACAAAAAATGTGACCGCTAGAGTGCAAACACACAAACACACACACACACACACACACACACACACACACACACACACACACACACACACACACACACACACACACATATATATATATATATATACACATATTTATATTTAAAATTTTGAACGACCCCCAAAAACGTGTTCAGGGGGTCACGTTAGGAACTTCTATGGTGGTCCGTGGCTTAAGTTTCACCGTGCGGGTCATGCTAATAGTTCACTTTCCAAAGGAAATTCACTAAAAACAACAAAAGAACTATAAACAAAAAAACAACTCTATGAGGTTATAAGTATATGGGATTTTTTAGCAGTTGGATCAGTTGTTATGGTTAATTTTAAAACAAAACTCATCAAAGGAGTGAAAGAAAAATTTAGGAAATAATCTCGTAATTGTTTTTTGAAAGTTTTCATTTTTTTTTCTTCTAAATATTTTCGAGGTAAATTATAAAGGAGTTTACTGGCAAGACAAGTATTTTTTTCTTGAAAAATTCTAAACTGTGACGATCAACTTTACGATTTGGCCGTATGTTATATGTGTGAAAACTATTTTATGATATTGAATTGGAAAACTGTTAAACATAGGAAACAGTTTCAAGAACAACAAAACAATATACAGTTAAAATGCCTAATTCTGGGAAAAGATGTTTTACAGATTCTGTACCCTTCATTTTTAGCATTATTCTTACTGATATTATTGTTGTAAAATATATAAATTATTTTTTGTAGTAGCTCCATAAATCCAAAGTCCGTAGGATGAATGTAAATGAATGAGAGAAATAAATATTGTCTTTAATGTTTCTAAACTACTAAAATGAGACATCTATTTTAGAGCAAAAATATAGGAAGATATTTTGTTGCAAACATGTGTTACATGATTATCCCAACTTAAATTTTCATCTATTATCAATCCTAGAAATGTTGTATACTGAACTTTCTCAAGAGCATCCTCATCCACTAAAACATTTGGTGAGATTTTATTCTTTGCAATTTTTATTGCTAAAAAAATTATTATTCATTGATATTCCAATAAAGGATTTAAATTTTTTCCTGTGATTGCCCTGAAAAAATAATATTTGAATCGTCAGCATACATACATATATGGTGCTGTCTTCCTCGAAAGAGGCACACCCCAGGAAGACCTTGCTCAAGAGCAAGCAATATTTATACGGGAATGTCAGTATAAATTACGTTATGATCGCGAGCGAAGCCGCGACAGGCTACTAGTATATATTAATTTGCTTCCAGTTTATCATACTACATGGCAAGAATAGATCCATAAATCAAAAGAACCAAATGAATTTGTTCCAACTTTTATTACTTTTATCCCAGTGACGTGCACGAGTAGATTTACTTAGAAAAATAAAACATAAGTATTGTCCGAGTCGTAAAGGTGTAATGTGGTAATTTCGTTTATTGGTAATTTGTATATCCCACTCTATCAAGGTGTTCTCATGAGTCAGAATGGCCGCGGGGGTTAAGGCGAGTGGCGGATCTATGGGGGGCTAAGGGGGCTATAGCCCCCCCCCCCATTGGGCCCGAACTTGCACTGGATAAAAAGGATATTTTTCGAGGTACTATATTACGCAAGTGAAACATGCAGTATTTTTGAATATTTTTATTTTAATTGGTAAATTTGTAGTACCATAGTTAAAGTGACAATGGCAATATAACACTCGCTCCAAGTTAATTTGCAAAATAAATACGGCAAGCGGCAAATGCCCATGAGTGAGCCCAACGCAACGCAGTGGCGTCGCAACAGCCTTGAAATCCATCCAACGCTAGGTATGCACTACCCTAAATAACCTGGGTTTCCCCTAAAAACTTCCCTTCCCACAGGTGCAAAATGGACCGTTCCAATCGGCCATATGACTCACTTATCATCTCTCATCCCCAATCATTGCCTATTCGTGTGCCTATATAACGAAAAATATAGACTCACTAGGACCAATAGTGGCTTTTCGGTCATCGCTCATTTTCCGGCCTCGGCCGTTAACTTTAGATCGTATTGAAAAGCGTCACTTTTGGTCCTGGTGATAAAATATACTATTTCGTCATACTGCTTTAAAAACAGCTGTTGTCAACACATGCGTTAAGATGCTAAAGTTTTTTTTTTTTTATTCCTAGGATAAAAAGTATTGTTTTGATGATCTTTTTAGTCCTAAGACATTTGATGACACTTTTCGGTCGAGGTCATCAACTAACATGAATTGAAGGAATTATTCAAAGTGCCTGGGGGCCGAGCTTTGCTCGGGGGAAGGCCATTCAATTTGTTTAGATGACTCGGAGTAACATTTCACCACTTCGCCCTACTGATAATCAGATTTGTATAACTCATCTGCCTTTTTTCTACATTTTTAAGGTCCCTCCAGTTGTTATTTATAGCTCAATATCCTTTTGATTTATTTTACTACTCTATATATGTAATCTTCACTCAAATCTTTTAATATATGCTCTCAGAAAACCACATGACATGTTAATAATCATAAACAACATGAGTATTACTTTGACAGTTCCCTGGTTGATTATGAACAACTGTTACAATTCTTTTGTTTTGATTTGAAACGGCATAAGCCCAATGTTAATTTTTAGTGAATTTCCTATGGAAAGTGAACTATTAGCATGACCCGCACGGTGAAACTTAAGCCCGGGACCACCATAGAAGTTCCTAATGAACACGTCTTGGGGGTTCGTTCAACATTTTATATATATATATATATATATATATATATATATATATGGGAAGCCGTCTAGGTGTCACCCCGACAACCCGTCACCTCGGCATTT
The DNA here is from genome assembly GCA_963675035.1 of Allygus modestus. Taxonomy (NCBI): domain Eukaryota; kingdom Metazoa; phylum Arthropoda; class Insecta; order Hemiptera; family Cicadellidae; genus Allygus; species Allygus modestus. The sequence goes on along the minus strand of OY776114.1, from coordinate 109,008,251 downwards.
TGGCCACAGGCGACAACCTGTCACCTCGTAAAAATATACCGATGCCGTCAAGGTGTCACCCCGTCAAGTTGTCACCTCTTTTATAGAGGTGATTGTTTGTCGTGTGCAGAGACGACAACCTGTCACCTCGCACGCTTGCGTCAAGGTGTCACCCCGACAACCCGTCACCTTCTCTACTCCCAGGTGACGATCTGCCGTCACCTCACACACTCGCGTCAAGGTGTTACCCCGACAACCTGCCACCCCGCTCCATCTGTTTCCGTCTTTTTATAACGCAAAAATAGGCTTTCTCCACTTGGCTTATCAGCGCTACCGTGCTTAAAACAAATACAGTAATAAACTTTTACAAATCATAAATTATTCATGTTTAATCTTCTACCGTATTTAAAACTACATTAATTTAGAGGCACGGTCGTGTCTCGTCGCCAAGTCCACCAGCAGACGACGAGCGAACGTCGACGCAACGTGAGGAACTATTAACACGAAGGAAAATGAGGCGATTTTTCGACCCTCCAAAAAAGAAATTTAAAGCCCTAATTTGATCTAATTCAGTTTTAACACGTTAAAAAAACACCAAAGTTATCGACAGTTTGTTTTAGAATGGTATAATAATCGAGAAATAAACGTTTTAAGCAGCGAAAAAATTACAAGTTTCGTAAATTTTGATCGAATCTTCCACCTCGATGTTCAGAAAGCCCAGCGACTTTATTTCTCATCAAACCTAAATGAAATTTCAAAGTCACTCATATTTTTTCTCATAGAAGTGCCTTACGATACTATGAATAAAGTTTAAAATCGAAATGTATTAAAAGTAATCACTTTAAAATTTTTCATTTCAATTTTAGTTGACTTTTAAAACGTAAACAAAGAAGATGACACAAAGAGTAGGTTTCGCAAGTAAAAGGCTGAAAGAGCTGACACATCAGGATTCATATATTCTCTGTAACCCGTGCAAAGTTTAAGTATGTTTTCAAATAAATTTATGATATGCTAGGAATTGTATCTTTGTGGCTACAAATAAAATTTTAGATTGGCTTCATTCGACTTTTAAATTTAAAAATCCTATTACTTTAAATGAACAATTTTCGTAACTTTGTTTCAGAAATCTCAACTCCAAAAAATTATATCTTAAAGAATAGCGTGTAACGTCTTCATGATAGGTAGTCGTTTCATAGTCCTTATAAGCCATCTTAATAAACCTTCATAATAGCGTCTTAATTTGTTAACATACCAACTGATAAAACCAAATAAGTAATAACTGTAATAAAGCATATATGTTGCAGTTTTACCTTATAATTTATTCTTTGGGGTTTCGTCTTAAAGGCAACAACAAGAAACTGGTTTATAACCTCAGTTTGAGCGTGTGCGTAGCCACGGAAAACTGCTAGTAGGCCTAATCGTATAACGGGTGGTCTAAAAATAGCGCTCACATTTTGTTTAGTGACAGCACAGCTATTTCATTGGTTAGAGAGATGAGTTTTGCGGTGAACGGTTCTTTAGATACTATGCCATTTTTTCATATCAGTGGTTTCAACTATTCAACTTTTCTCATGAAGGCGGCATGGAAAATAAATAATATGTAAATTCTATGCGAAGTGTGATATGCGGGATTGGTCAAATTCTCACGATAATCAATCACATCACTTTGAATCTAGCAATACATAATGACAAACTCAACAACATTTCGTCAGTTCCCATCTAGTAACGGAAAAAATGCAATGATATAGACACAAATGAGTACGCGTGAGTACGCTTTGAAAACTGTCTTGCCTTATGCGTATAAACCAACTGCAGCTTGCACTTGAAACACATTTTCATTATGGTCACCACCCAGTGAAACTTATTTTTAACTACTAAGGGGATTGTGTTCAAATTTTTCGATGATGTTTTGACGAAATTGCAAAATCATTTCTATAATGACTACTTCTGCGGTATTGCGGAAGTTTTTTACCTACCTTAGAATTATTATAAACATGACAAACAGCATTGAAGCGAGCTGAAAAATACGTTTAGTAGAATTCACGCATTATACATTTTTTATGCTGCCTCTATTAAGAAAGTTGAAATAGTTTGAAACCACTGATAGAACCATTCACCACAAAAATCATCAGCGGTTTTGTTGGACCATACCAAGTATAAAGTCTAAGAAGCTGTCTCTATTGCAGTGTTAAACGAATTGATTATGTGTGCAAATATGTAATTTTAGTTCAAAGGGAGGAACCTATCGGGGTGGCGATTTGCTGTGGTGTCAAGTTGTCGGTTGCATCGACGTCAAACCGCCACCTCTCACGCTCGCGTCAAGGTGTAACCCCGACAAGGTGTCACCTCCTCTCTTTAGTGGTGACGATTAGACGCCTCCGTACACGACAACCCGTCACCTTGCACGCTCGCGTCAAGGTTTCACCCCGACAACCTGTCACCTCCTTCAAATTGTGACGGGTTGTCGGGGACGATGCGCGTCAACTCGTCACCTCAAAACCTGTTTTAAAAGGTGATGGTTTGTCGGGGTGACAGATTGACGGGGTGACACCTAGACGCGGTCCCATATATATATATATATATATATATATATATATATATATATATATATATATATATATATTAAATTTATATATATATATATATGTGTGTGTGTGTGTGTGTGTGTGTGTGTGTGTGTGTGTGTGTGCATGCACTCTAGCGGTCTCATTTTTTGTCCGATTTACTTCAAATTTGGTAGGGACATTCCTTTTTGTTTTTTGTTTGTTTTGTTTTTGTAGTTGGACAAGTTCGTTGGGCAAAACAATCGGAAAACTCTAACCCCCTTTTTTGGGGATTTTAAATTTAGAAATTTGAGTTTTTGGGCCCAAAAAGGGTCAGAAAAGCCCCGGATGTAAAATTAACGAATGAAAAACTGTGGCAATTAGTGTGGCGAAACTTTTAAGCCCTCTCTCGTCATTCTAGCATATATATTTACCGAGTTATTAAAGAAAATTTGTATTGACCAAACACAGTACGTTGTCTTATGGGTGTTTTACTTCAGAAAAGCCTGTTATTCATTTGTTGATGTACTTTTATCATCCCCAACAATCTCACGCCTACTTTAAAGCCTGACTGGACCTTCTCCTAACCTTATAATGCGCAAAATTGTATTCCCAGCTTTGCAGGTAAATAGAACCAGGAGCATCAAAACAGCAAAAAAATAAATATTTTCAGATTTGAATAAAAATTGGAATAATTGTATGATTTTAACTGATTTTGAGTTTTTATAGTTTTTTATGTGGAAATTCACTTCCCTCACGTCAGCGTGCTGCGTGCGAACTCGTTTTAACTTTTCATTTTAGTTTATTAGTGAATTTCCTTTGGAAAGTGAACTATTAGCATGACCCGCACGGTGAAACTTAAGCCCGGGACCACCATAGAAGTTCCTAACGTGACCCCTGAACACGTTTTGGGGGGTCGTTCAAAATTTTCATATATATATATATATATATATATATATATATATATATATATATATATGTGTGTGTGTGTGTGTGTATGCACTCTAGCGGTCGCTTTTTTTGTCCGATTTACTTCAAATTTGGTTGGGACGTTTCTTTCTATAATCTGTTGGACAAGTTCGTTGGGCAAAACAATCGGAAAACTCTAAACCCATTTTTTGGGGATTAATCTTTCAAATTTCGAGTTTTTGGGCCCTAAAAGGGTCAGAAAAGCCCCAGATGTAAAATTAATGCATGTAAAAAGATGGGAATTAGAGACGGGAAAGTTTTAAGTCCTCTCTCGTCATTCTAGCATAAATATTTACCGAGTTATTAAAGAAAATGTGTATCGGCTAAACACAGTACGTTGTCTTATGGGGGTTTTACACTAGAAAAGCCTGTTATTCCTTTGTTAAAGTACTTTTATTATCCCCAGCAACCTCACGCCTACTTTCAAGCCTGCCTGGACCTTCTCCTAACCTTATAATGCGCAAAATTGTATTCCCAGCTTTGCAAGTAAATGAAACCAGGAGTATCAGAACAGCCAAAAAATCAATGTTTACAGATTTCAATAAAAATTGGACAAATGTATGTTTTTACACTGATTTTGAGTTTTAAAAGTTGTTATGTGGAAATTCACTTCCCTCACGTCAGCGTGCTGCGTGCGAACTCGTTTACATTATTTTATTTTTCCTGGGGATGAGGCCTGTCTATAACTTATTTTTATCCCAGAAATTAGTTATTTCGAACGTTTGAAGGAAATCGCTGGAGCCGTTTTTGAGATCAGTGTCGCAAGCAAGCAAGAAAACCTTACTCATATTAGAGTATAGGATTATTAAGAATTAAAACTTATGTAACAGCTGATTGTTTAGAGTAGCAAGATCAATTTGAAAGCCGACTTTAAATGGTAAAAAAGTAAACCAAATTGTAGTTATTGTTACATTTTTATCTTAATTATGTATTGTGTGTAGTTTGACGAAAAATATACTTCACTAAAAATATAGTGCAGTATGATGAAACTATTTTTACTGGCATCGGCTATTTCAACTAGCAGATGTCCCGATCTCCGCACGGGGATCTGGCGGCATAAGTCGGACGTTTTAAAAGTTTATTTAAATTATAATCAGCTTACTAACTAAATAAAATATAACTCCATAATACTAACATTGAAACTTTGAAAGCCTGCAGGGCGAAGCTCTGAAGGTCTAGGGTTTTCAAACGCCCAAAAGGCAAATCTAGAGAGTAGAGCTATTCATTGATCCCAAACATAATAGTTTTAGGGGACTAAAATCAAGAAATTCCTTTAATAATATTGAATATTGTAACTGTTTTCGATTTAATATTTTCCATTTTATACAATTAAGTAATTCTCTCTAGTGTAATAGTAAATTAAATCCAAGATAGGCTTGATTAAAATGTCACTTCGCCTATCATTTTCATTAATCATTAACATAATACAAATTTCAGTGCACCATACAACATTTTCCACCTAGCAACACAGTTAGGGATGTAATGTGCATATTGTTTTTAACATTATGCCATTGTAATATTGAGAAAGATATAGCCTAAAATTGTCGTTTTAAGACTTACAATTTTGAAATTTTTGAGCCCCCGGAACCCCCTTTCGGCTGGGGGCTCCCCCAGGCCCCCCGGTTAGCCACCCCTTCTACCAGTTCTAGATCCGCCACTGGTTAAGGCGTGCGGACAGTATTTCAAAGGTTTTAAGTTCAAGACCCGACGAGGTCGCGATTTTATAAAACTAAAATCCTTTTTATGTATGCATGTTATTGGTTTACTAAGCAATTTAATTGGAAAATCATATTATTTAAAATTAAAATAACCATTAAAATAAAAAAATATAGTTCTTTCTGGCTCAGTTCTGGCCAATTCTGGACGTACCCATATCTGGGCCAGAAAACTGTACTTTTCAAGTAGAGGGATATTTTACAGATTTTATAAAAATCATAACTTAAATCGACATTGCATAATAAGTGGTATAATTATCCTCTCACCAGGCAGCAATTATATATTATATAATAATATCTGGTGCCGTGTGTCACTGCATCTTGTCCTAGGCTCAGTACAGTTTGAGAGATGACGCCGGTCACAGGAGTTCTGAACATTGTCGTCGCTTGTGCGGTAAGCTGTGATGATAATTAGCTTTCTTGTTTAAAGTATAGTCCCAGGAGGACTGAGCCTTGCTCTTTAAATGACCATCGTCTTATCCTGAAATTTATATTATTATTCAGTAACGAACGGATTTTCTTCGCTTATTTGCCTCTTTTTTGCATTTTTTAGGTCACTGCGGTTTTTATTATAACTCAATGCCACTTCAGTTAGTTTAATATTCACGTTTAATTCATTTTCGATAATACCTCTCTATATGCAATCTTCTTTCAATATTTTCGTGGATTTAATTACAAAAATTATTAAGTCCTAATGTATAAAGAAAATATATATCAACAAACTAAATATAAATAACTAAATATAAATAGGAAAATATATATTAACTCCTTAGGACTATTTTATTATTGACAACTTTCATGACAGTATTGTTGAAATAATCGATTTTATTACAAGAACCCAAGTTTCAACTGAGACAGTTTAACTGTAGGTGGTATGCAGATAAATATCACTTTTAATGAATATGTATAGTGTGTTCTAGGTTTAGGGGGTTCAAATGGTTCAATCTAAACAATGCTTGTAGCAAATGTATCCCGCAAAGTGTTGAGGCTTTTAGTGTGAAGAGCGAGCAAACACTACCGATATGATAAATAGGTTTATTTAACCTTTTATTCATTTTTTCCCCTTCAAAGAAAAACTTTCAATGTGGATACTAATAAACTTTTAGCGAATCTCCCCTATAGGGAAGAAGCTATTACCGTAGTCGGCATGGTAAGAACTAGGCCCGGGACCATGATAACTTTTCGTTTTGAGGTCCCCAGACCCCAAAAACACTATTCGTTCGAAACTGTGTATATATATATATATATATATATATATATATATATATATATATATATATATATAAGTAGATACATATATGGGGTTCCTGGGCCACTTTGGATACCAACAGAAAACCAATGTAAAACCTGTGTTAAACTATCATAGACGTGATTATGTTTGTGTTATTTGTTGTCAAATTCACGTTCATTGTTGTCAAATAACACAAACATAATCACGTTTATGATAGTTTAACACAGATTTTACATTGGTTTTCTGTTGGTATCCAAAGTGGCCCAGGAACCCCAAATATGTATCTACTTATATATATATATATACATGTGTGTGTGTGTGTGTGTCCGTGAGAACGATAACTCTCGTAAAAATGATCCGATTTTGATGAAATTTGGTATAAACATGTAAAGTATAAACATTTGGTATAAACCAACGTTTATGACTTTAACTTCGAAAACCAGCCAGATCGCTCTATCCAAAGGGGTATTTTTGGGGGGTTTTGTACCCCACAAATAGTTTTATTTTTTTATTTTTTACATGTAATTTTTGAAATAGTCTCATTTTAGTTTTCACCATTGGATTCAGTTTAAAAAACACACAATTTGGTATTTTGATCATTTCTCTACGTCAATTGGTTACCGAGATATTGAAAGTGCTAAACAGCAGTACGTTGTCTAATGTTATTCTTATGGAGGAAAAGAACATTTTTATATCTCGCTTATTTATGAATGTATACTGACGAAACTTGGTATACAGCTTCATCTCGTTGTGATCTTTTGATATTTGCTAAAAAAATATTTTTACCAAAGGCTCCCGTAGCAGTAAACCTGTGTACTCAGCCCCCATGTTATTTTTAAAGAGAATAATTAAATGCTCTATCTCCCTTAATTATGAACATAAATTAATAAAAACTGGTATACGACTTCACCTAGTTGAGTTATATTGATATTACCACAAAAACCCATTTTTTGTGTTCCTTGTTGCAGAAAACCTGCGTACTCAGCCCCAATGTTATTCTTATGGGGAATAATTAAAATTGTATATATCGCTTATTTGTGAATATATTTTTATAAAATATGGTAAGTGGCTTTATGTAGTAATAAGACATTTATATCCATTGGAAATTCGCTGCGTATGCAGGTTTGCTGCGACGGGGGTATTTTAGGAACACATAAACAACTTTGAACTTTGTAAGTTATCTTGAGGTGATTTCTTATTCAATAAAATGCCTCTACAATATGCAAATTATAAAAATTACGATTTGTTCATCCAATTTAAAAAATACAATAATAGAAAACTAATTAAGGAATTTTCATTGACCAAGTTCCGTTATATGGCCAGCAATTACAGCATTGACTACAAGTTCAACAACAGATAAGAAAAGGTTGGTTGGGTTCCGCTTCACAAATAATTATTGTAAGTCCATCTGATAATAGAACAGTTCTCAGCAGCGTCTGCATGCACTTAAAAATACAATTTTGTCAACTTCAAATTGAGGTTTTCAATACTCTAAAAGTAATAAAAACTAAATATTACCTAATTGTAATAGGACTTCAAAACATATAGTTAGCTAAAATAATCTAAGTCTGATGCTCAAAATGTAATTTACTTAATTTATTAAACAGGATAAATAAAATAAATAAATAAGTAATTAATAAATAAATTATTGAATAATTTCAGTGTACTTATACTGATTTTATTTGACATTGAAATTAATTTATTGAAATACCTTGGTCCACTTTATATTTAAAAGCTGTATATTTTTTGATTCCTTATTTTTGACATAATGTAATATAAGTGCACATTTTGAGAGGAAACAAGTACCAAATGTATACTAAACTAGCTGATGTACCCGTTCTTCGCACAGGGTTTTCTTTACCTGTTCTTTAGTCAATGCAATTTGCATTTTAGTTAGCTTGAAACAGCTGTTCTTGCTTCTGCTCTTTAAGCTGTCAAATGGAGTGTCCTCAGCTGTTCGCATTACAGTTTCTGAATGTTTACTTTCTTCTGAAGTGTAAACATTGAAACTTGGGACGTTCACGGGGCGTAGCCCGAGGGGATTTTAAGGAAGTGAATATGCCTATATGTTGCATGGGTTCAAGATCTACCTTTATGTAAAGTTTCAGCCCAGTCGGTTCAGTAGTTTTTGGAGGCAGTCAGGAAGTAGGCTCTTCTTACATTACGGTTTATTCAGACATCCCCCGGCCAGGGAAGTCATATATTTACTTTCAGTTACTAACTCAATTATGTTCGTTTCAGATAATACTTTGCGTTTCGGCTCATAGGCCCAAGGGTAAGATTTACATTAAGCCAAATTTATAATAATTATTATCTTCTAGATTGTTTTCTATATTTATCACTGATTGATTGAAGAGTTATATATTTTAAATACGCGAATTACCATTATTTTCAGCTAATTCACCAGATTTTCGAATTTTTCACCATTTTAACTGAGGCGAGAAAAAAGGACATATTATTAGCCTATTAAACCTACATTTTATGGAGCTACAGTACATATATTTGGTTACACACCGAACTTGAATAATAGAGGGCCGTCTTTATATTGCAGTAGTAGCTTGTATTTGAGTATTAATTTAAAACTGAGAGTCATACTGGAAATTGGAAATCTCTACCATTAAATGAATCAGGTTACACCATTTGGACAAGTGACTTGGGCGACTACTGCCCTGATCACAAAACCACTTCCACCAAGCTGAATAATCACAGCATAATTTGTTTAGAGAGCTTCCGCTATAGGGAAGAAGTTATTTCCGTAGGCGGCATGATAAGACCTAGGCCTAGGACCATGACAAATTTTTGTTTTGCAGCCCCCAGATGTCAAAAAGACTTGTGTTTGTGTGTTATGTGATAAATTTCGTAAAAATGATTCGAGCTAGATGAAATTTGTTTAAACATTTATGATTTTTGGTTTAAAAAACCAGACATATCATCCCGTTCAAATGGGTATTTTGGGGAAAGGGTTTGAATAAAGGGTTTTTTTTTATTTAATTTTTTTCTAACTGTTTCATTGGTCAAGATGGTAAGTTCACATCACAAAGAATATCTTGACCCGTGGCTTACTCCTAACTCCACTGCTGGAGGCCTATTTTTGAAACGGGTGACTGGTGAGTCAGTCAACTCACCTACCAGCTGGTTATTGCATTGTTTAAATTTATCCCATGAGATGGATTGACAGATAGTTTATCTGTCAAATCAAATAGCCAAATTTAAACATTAACGAATATACAAATTTATAAACCTTCTATTGTTTTAGCTAAATTATTTGGTATATTTGTAAACATTTACTTACTTTTGAGCATTATAATATTAAACCATTGGTTATTCAAGTAATTTACAAATCTTTTATTGGCAAGTAAACATAACCTAGTTAGGCAGTTCACTATTGATTACTTCTGTCATTTCCTGATGACAAGAAGAAGAAGGTTATTCCTGGTCAACTCACCCATTTTCAGCCACCTGAGTTTTGCCTGGTGAGTAGAAGTGGGCGAGTTGGTGACTGATTCAGTAAAAATACCTACTTATAGTAAATCTATCAATGTTAAATATAAAAGTTCATTTAAAATACAAATATGAATTTTACGTGGTTTTTAGGTAACTGCACGGTTACTTAAATAACATCTGTACTTTTATCTGTTGATCTGAAAATAAAAAATAGTGGTTTGAGTGACTCACTCAACTACTCACCACTTACCAGATTTAAAAATAGGCCCTCTGGAGTGACTGAGATAACCAGGTGGGCTGCTGAACATGGAATACTGACAAACAGTTATTTTGTTTACATAACAACGATATCACGATTAAATGTCTGAACAGATGATGGAAACAACAGATGACAGATTTAGACCGATGTCTATAACTCTATCTACTCCAACTACTTGAACTGAAGGTCAAACAGATATTCTGCACATATATTCTGCGTCAAGTGTATATTCTCCTTTGATTATTTAACATTCTCATCTTTTTCTATAAAACTATATTAAGTCAAACAAATTTAAAATTTAAATCAACATATTTCAAATTGACAATCAATTAATCGTTAGTTGTTTAAAAATTATGATTACCAAATTACTTAAAACATGTATATAATTTTTCGTTAACATCTGTGTTTAAAGATATAGTAGATACAGTTTTATTCAATTAAAATATTTAATCGATACATATCATTATTAATGATCCTTTTCAAAATTATTCCTGTTTTAAAATTGGTTTCCTCGTACTGTTAATTTCAAAACTCGTTTTACTGAAGACATTTGTGACTGTTTAAATAATTCTCTATAATATTCTTCTGAATTTATCAGTTCTTTTACCAAAATCTTTATCTTTTTTAAATTTATTTTATAATTTTTCGTACATTGGTGTTTTAAACATTTTTTTCAAGAAATTATCCGGTTTAACCAGTGGCGGATTTAGGGGGGGCTATAGGGGCTGCAGCCCAGGGCGGCAAATCTTTAGAGGCGGCAAATTTACAGAAAATTAATAAGTGTTTACAAAATAAATGTTGAAACTGGGAAAATTTTGACGAAAACGGATGACAGTGATGGTGTGCCGCCCTTTTAAAGGTAAAGGTAGTAACCAGAGACTAATGTTTAGCTTTCAGTCCCTCACACTGCAGTTCCTCAAAGCAGTCATAATGCATTTGTCATTCATCCGTACTAGCGACAAGACGATTACGCTACAGAGAAAGGGCGGCAAGCCACGAACTACATCAGGCACTGCGCCATTATGACTACGTCCAACCATAGATTAAACACACTCCATGTGGTATTCTTAATACATGGTCCAACTCACGGACTTCCAATTTTACCCATAAATTCTCATAGCATTACAATTATTTCTTACAAAATATCAATAATGACCAAGGCACACGGATGAGAAATGTTGCAACAATCGAATTTGAGATGACAATAACAAAATTTATACTACAATGATATTTTCGTTTCATTTTCAAACTCAAGGTAACAAAGAAAGTTATTTCAGCCGTCTTATACTTACCATCAAAGACCACAACACATAATCGTTCATTCTGGAGGATATTTTTTTAAACAAAACATCTGACCAAAGACAAATAAAGAATAACATAATTTGTGGAGAGAGGATTTGATTGGTTGTTGCCATAGGAGCATAGTTGACAGAGGGTCAAAATGGTGGTCAGCATGTAGGCTGTAGTTTTTTACTCCAGGCGAGACCTCTCTATATATTTTTTGGGTAGGACGGTGTCAAAATCTCCCATTTCATTAAATGAAAAACTGTGGAAATTAGAAGTCTTTAAATTAATATCTTGTCGCATTTTAGGCGAATCATGATGTTAAACTTAACTTTATAATCTTGAGACATATTTTAGATGTAATTTTATTGTTTATCTCGAAGCAACGTTATGTTTTGAGATAAATGAAAACACCGTTGTAATATGGCTTTGGAAATAGTGTTGAAAACAAGCCGCCTTGTACGTCGAATGACACCGTCCCCGGCACGCTTTATATGAAGGTTATTTGTCAGAGAGTAGTGATTTCTGTAGGTATTATCATAGATTAAGAATACCACAAGTAACTAATGCCACTAAGGAGTTTGTTTAATTTGTGGTATTATATTTTAATTCATTGCATCTACAACATCATGGAGGTGAAACAAGAAGTGTTTGAAAATGTGTAGAGGTTTATGAAGATTAGGCCTACATCAATTAATTTTATATTTTGATCGTCTAAAACATATAAACAATTCTTTGTATAAAAATATCAATTACAAAATGACTGAAAAACTGTATTGAAAAGCGCTAATTCAGGATTAAAAAAGTCAAAATTTTGAGGCTAATGGTCCGAATTATGAATTTTAAGGCTACAATGTCATCATAACTTATTTACAGATTATTCATTATAATTTTCAATAGACAATGCGTTGGTGTAAAAATTAATGTTTTCATGAAGTGTAAGAAGGGATTTTTAGGCCTTTGTTGAAGGATTTTCTTGTTATTAAAAGTAGCACTAGCACTGCTTCACTGCTTTTAACACGAACATTTGTCTCTAGGGCTGATTGTCATTGAGTAGGCTGTATTGAATATTAAACGGTGTTAATGTGAATCAAGACAATTATACATTATTTTAATGTTTTTTTCAACTAGGAAATAACAGAAATTTCTTAAACATATTAATTCAGTTAATTCGTAACTTCTTTAGATACTATCACAAAAGAACCAAACAAGATATATATAACATGTGGGTAAACCTGGGCGGCGAAAAGGACAAATATTATGGTGGTGGCGGGGGAGGGCGGCAAATTTCCTAATAGCCCTTAAGCGGCAATTGCTTAAATCCGCCACTGGGTTTAACCTATGTATACATTATCACAATCAGAGTATGGTACAGGTAAATAACATCTATCTCATAATTATAATTAAACTGAACTAAGTTTGTTTAAAGCTTATTTTTTGAGCAGAAAGTTGTTCTTATGTTATATTTTCTGTTAATTCATCTGATTTGTTTCGGAAATTCCTCTAATGTAAGGTATTGTTATATGAGATTTTTTTAGCTTTCACCATTGGATTCAGCTTAAAAAATAAAAAAAAATTAGTACTTTGAATTATAGCTGGTGGAGCCCTAAGGTTCGATTTATACATTTTTCAGGGCTCTATGTTAATGTGATATGCAAGCTAAGTTTTAGCTTAATCGGTCCAGTGGTTTTTTATTGATTGAAGTCTAACACCCATCCATTCTAATCACATCCTAACTTTCATATTAGTAGGATAAACTATAGCCAAATGTTGGAGGAAAAGACCAGTTGATGATGTTCGCAAAACATTAATATTGCGATATTTATTCCAACAACTTTGTTTTAGTGGAGGAAGAATTTTACCAAAAAGAAGCTCTCAAGATGAGGCTGGATTGCTATGATACGACTAAACAAAACATTCGCATTGGCATTCTCTCCCCGGTGGATCCGGTCCTAGAGCCTGTTATCGCCAAGAGTTTTCTTTACAATGGTGAACCGTGTGTCAAAGTACTCGAATCAGGTAAAGTATTCTGCACCACGAAAGATGACGATGGCAACAATAGATAAGAAATGGGTATTCATAAGAACTAAGCTGAATAATCACAGCGCAATTATAGGGAAAAAGCTATTTCCGTAGTCAGCATGGTAAGACCTAGGCTTGGGACCATGATACGTTTTCGTTTTGCGGGCCCAGATGTGATAAATAAAAAAGATTTGTGTTTGAGTTGTATGTAATACATTACAAATGATTCGAGCTTGATGAAATTTGGTTCAAACTTGTAAAGTAATATTTATGAATTTAGTTTTTAAAACCAGACATATAATCCTATTCAAATGGGTATTTTGGGAAGAGGGTTTGAATATATATTTTTTTTAGTTTTCACCATGGGATTCAGCTTATAAAATACCAAAATTTAGTACTTTGAACTGTAGCTGGTGGACCCCTAAGGTTCTATGTAGACATTTTTCAGGTCCTCTATGTTAGTGTGATATGCAAGCTAAATGTTAGCTTAATCCGTTCAGTGGTGATAGAAGTCTAAACATCCCATACACACATCTAAACATTCATATTAGATGGATAAACTATAGCCAAATGTTGAAAGAAAAGTCGAGTTGATGATATTCACTAGACATTAATATTGTGATATTTATCTCAACAACGTTTTTATAGAGTTGAGAGACGAATGGAAGTACAAAAAATCTTACATTAATGGCGATTTGAAGCTGGATTGCTACGGTAAGAGTGGAGGAGGAACTCAGCACCTCGGCGTCCTCTCTCTGGAGAAGCCGAAAAAAACGCCTCTCTTTGCAATGATTTTTAAACTCGATATTACTGGGAGGAAGGATCCCTGTGCACAATTCTATGATGGAGGTGAAATATTCCGCATCAAGAAAGTCAATGATGGCAACAAGAAATACGAAATGGGTATTAATGGGTTGAGTGTGGGCATATTACTTGGAAAATATAGATTCTACGATGTGACTCAAGACGGTGAGAAGTATTCTGTAACTAAAAAGGACGGGGAATCATTAGACCAGATCGGCGAGGCCTCTGATGATGATTGGGTAAGTATATGTTTGTACTTTTGAATTTCATAGACTGTAGATTATTTTAATATTTACTAGCTGATGTCCCGTTCTCCGTAAGGGAATCTAGCACATGTAGAGCCATGTGTTTTGAAAAGTTTACATTATGATCAACTGACTACCTAAATAAAATATAACTCCATAATATTAGCATTGGAACATTGAAGGCCTATGGGGTGAAACCCTGTAGGATGTTTTTCAAACTCAAAAAGGCACATCTAAAGGGAAACCGCTTTTGACTGGGACTAAATATGTATATAAAATAATCGTTTTATGGGTAGAAAATCACCGAACAAAAATCAAGAAATTCTTTTAACAATATTGATTTATTTATATTCATCAACAACATGCTAGAGCATTAATTTTTAAGTGGATAGAAATACATATAAAATATACTTAATTATGATTAAATTTACAATAATTTTGGAATCTTTCTAAATATCAAGTTCTTACACCTAATTAACCTACATTATTTTATTCTTTTTCCTATATTTTTACATTTTATTCGCACAAATACAAAACTACATGTAGGGTAGTTTTAAACACTAGCTAAAGTCCAAATAAATTCAAATCCATCGCTATTATGAGTTTCAAAAATACTGTTTCTTGTCTTGTTAATTTCTACTGAAATCTAAATACTCGATCATTGTGGTTGTAAAACGGATTTTCTATTAAATTATTCTTCAACAATGTCTTCAATTTTATTAAGTTTATTGATTCTCTAATGTTTTTAGGATGGTTTTACAGGATTTTATTTCTTATGTAGTTTCTTCTTACGTAGTTTTAGTGAATTTCCCCTATAGGGAAGAAGCTATTACCGTAGTCGGCATGGTAAGACCTAGGCCCGGGACCATGATAACTTTTCGTTTTGAGGTCCCCAGACCCCAAAAACACCATTCGTTCGAAACTGTATATATATATATAATGTGTCAGTGAGCACGATAACTCTCGTAAAAATTATCCGATTTTGATGAAATTTGGTATAAACGTGTAAAGCAACATTTATGACTTTAAGTTTGAAAACCAGCCAGATCGTTTTATCCAAAGGGGTATTTTGGGGGGGTTTTGTACCCCAAAAATGGGTTTTTTGAATTTTTTACATATAATGTTGGAAATAGTCAAATTTTAGTTTTTACCATTGGATTCAGCTTAAAAAAGCACACAATTTGGTATTTTGATCATTTCTCTACGTCAATTGGTTACCGAGATATTGAAAGTGCTAAACACAGTACGTTGTCTAATGTTATTCTTATGGAGGAAAAGAAAAATTTTATATCTCGCTTATTTATGAACGTATACTGACAAAACTTGGTATACAGCTTCATCTGGTTGTGGACCATTGATATTTGCTCAAAAAAACAATTTTTTGCCAAAGGCTCCCGTAGCAGCAAACCTGCGTACTCAGCCCCATGATATTCTTATGGAGAATAAGTAACGTGTTATCTCCCTTAATTATGAAAATAAATTAATAAAATTTGGTATGTGGCTTTACCTAAATGAGTTACATTGATATTTGTATAAAACCCCATTTTTTCCCTTCCTTCAGCAAACCTGCATACTCAGCCGCCATGTTATTCTTATGGAGAATAATTAAAATGTCACAAATCGTTTATTTATGAATGTATATTGATGAAACTTGGTATGTGGCTTTAGGTGGTTTTAAGATATATATTTATGCATTGGAAATTCGCTGAGTACGCAGGTTTGCTGCTACGGGGGTATTTTATCATACTGCACGAAAAACCGCTGTTTTTGGGTCTGTAATTAGTTCCTAAAATTACATTTTTTTGATACCTTAAAATAGGGCACTGAAAAATCAGCTGTGGATTTTTTCAGTGCGCTAACCTCAAAGATTGTTATTGCTCTTTTTAACGTTTGTGTATTTCAAGTTAACAAACACAGTTATATACATTTTGTTTGTAAATAAAAGAAATCTAAATATTGTAAAGTTAACCTACCTTAACTTCCAAAACAATTAATTTTTGGTCCAGATGTTCAACTATCAAAGGCTTATTTGGGCAGTATGATAAAAAATGTTGTTCATCACACAGAGCAAAAGTGTGTTTTTGTTGCTTGGTCGTAAAACACGATTGTGCACCAAAAACAACCACTTTTGATCCTTGTGATGAAAACTACTACTTCTTAAAAATTTCTTTGTCATGTCTTCGAATATTTATTTGTTCCCGGTTTTATATTTGGACATTTTATAATTTACTGAGTTTTGATATTATAATTGTTTACAATATGTAAATATTATGCACTGTTAATATTTAAAGTTTTTAAAAATAATTTTGGACATTTTATTTTTTTTTTAAATTTAGAGTTATTCTTGTATTTAACCCATTGGCTTACCTGAAATTTGCCACCTGACAAACCGTTCAGTTTCCTAAGAAAAATTATATAAATGTAGACTTTTACTAAAACTGTCACTATAGCAACAATTATTGCTCAATTTACTTAATTTTTGCACTAATCTTTAGAGAAATACACTATCTATAAGAAGAAGATACTTCTTACAGCATTTATGTATGGTAAATATTATATATATCATACATATATATATATATATATATATATATATAGTTTATAAAAAACATTAATTTTAAAAGGAGTTACATCTCAAAAACAAAAAAATAATGTTTCAGCCCAACAACTATTATGCACTTGTAGGTTATTTATTTTTTTACATGAAAATAAAAAATGTTAGTGATAATTAATATTTGACCTAGATATAACATATTTTCCAAAATCATATTTTTCCTAAATTTGACTAAGTTTCCCCAAGTATGGGCATATGCATGAAAAATACATACAAACAAAAAATGAAAACAAATTAAAACAACAAATAAACGAATAAGAACAATTTTAAAATAAAAATTTTGTTTATAAAAAAGTGCTATCCCGAGTATACTCGGGGTTGCACGTCCGGGCTACTTTCGGCGGCCACGAGTATACTCGGGGTTGTGAGCCAATGGGTTAAATTAAATAGAAAAATTGTTTACGAACAGCAACCAAATTGATATTTCCCTATCATATTTAACGCTTTTAATACTAAATGCTGCTCTCAGCGACTTTTATTGCTGGTTAGTTTTTGTACTTGTTGTAACTGAAGCTGTTTCAAAAGCTTTAATATGCAATAGCTAATCACATTAACTGATTTTTTCCGTACACATCTAACAAATACCCCCCGTCGCAGCAAACCTGCGTACTCAGCGAATTTCCAATGCATTGATATGTTTCTCACTAGTACATAAAGCCACTCACCAATTTTGACAAAAATACATTCATAAATTAGTGATTTATTACATTTTATTTATTCCCCATAAGAATAACATTAGGACTGAGTACGCAGGTTTGCTGCAACGAGGAAGATAAGAAATGAGTTTTTATGCAATTATCAATATAACTGTACCAGGTGAAGCTACTTACCATGTTTTATTAATTTATGTTCATAATTAAGGGAGATATAAAACTTTACTTATTCTCCATAAGAATAACATTAGGGCTGAGTATGCAGGTTAGCTGCTACGGGGACAATCAACAAAACATTTATTTTTTGTGCAATTATCAATATACCAGTACAACATGAAGGCACATACCAAATTTCATCAATATACATTCATAAATAATCAAGATATCAAATTTTATTTATTCTCCATAAGGATAACATTGGACAACGTACTGTGTTTAGCACTTTGAATATCTCTGCAACGGTTTGACGTAGAATCACAATTTAAACACCAAAATGATTGTTTTGTGGAGCTGAAGTGATGGGTAAAAGAAAATGTGAAGTTTAAAGTAAAATTAACTGAGGAAAAGCCAAAAACCTTTTTCCCATAAGATTAACATGGGAGATTTTATGAGCATGTTTTTTGGATTTTTTCCGCAACCACTTAACCTAGGTTAATAATTCAAAATACCATATTATTTGTTTTTTTAAGCTCTATAACATGGTCTAAACCAAAATTAAGTGTTTTAAAAATTTTAGGGTAAAAAATGCAAAAAACTGATTTTTGGAAAATTTAAAACCCCCATAAACCCCCCTTCCCATGGTCCGATTTTTCTGGTTTTCGAACTTAAAGTCATAAATGTCAGTTTACACATTTGAGCCAAATTTCATCGAAATCGGACATTTTTTACTCAAGTTATCGCATTCACGGACACATATATAGATATATATATATATAGATATATATATATATATATATATATAGATATATATATATATATAGATATATATATATACATATATATAAATTTGAACGAATAGTGTTTTGGACATCTGGGGACATCAAAACAAAAAGTTATCATGGTCTCGGGCTTAAGTCTTACCATGAGACCTACGGTAATAGCTTCTTCCCTATAGGGGAAATTCGCTAATATATAGATATATATATACATATATATAAATTTGAACGAATAGTGTTTTGGACATCTGGGGACATCAAAACAAAAAGTTATCATGGTCTCGGGCTTAAGTCTTACCATGAGACCTACGGTAATAGCTTCTTCCCTATAGGGGAAATTCGCTAATCTTCCCTATAGGGGAAATTCGCTAAAATCAACATTAAAACATCCGTGTCTTAGTATTTTACATGTTTTGAGCTATAAAGGGTTAATTGAGGAAAACAGTTATAATTTAACAATGAAATACAGTTTTGTTATGTTACATAGCGACATTGAAACAATTGCAACATGGTGGAATTGTAATATCGACTCATTGATGTTTCTGAGGTACCTAATTTACTAAAGTAGTGTTTATCAATGCCATTTGTTGTATGTGTATTTTACATTAGCATATCACCAAAATCCAAATCTGGAGTTCAAAGATGTTTTTTCAAAATTAAAAATGATGTATAAAGTAAAACCTGTTTATAAACAGTAAAATTGTAGTCATGTTTAATAAGAGTTCATTGTAACACTTTTTAAACTCCATTAACTAAACCAAACAATTGTTATAACTAAAGCTATGGTAACGTTTATATTTTATAGAAAAGCTAAAGTAAAAACTCAAAAAAATTCCCAAAAGTTTTGAATACCCATAAATAGTTGTTTCAACAGAACTAGAGGGATTTTACAATAGTTTGTTAGTGACATGAAAATTAATCAGATTTATAAAAGTAGAATAATAATAAACTTTGTGTACTGTATAATATTACCCTGTTATTTAATAAGTACCTGGGAGACCGAGCTTTGCTTGGGGGAAGGCCAGACAGTTTGTTTAGATGACTCGGAGTAATATTTCACCACTTCCCTCTACTGATAATCAGATTTGTATAACTCTTTTGCCTCTTTTCTAGATTTTTAAGGCCCCCCAGTTGTTATTTATAGCTCAATGTCCCTTTGATTTTTTTATGACTTTATATATGTAATCTTCACTCAAATCTTTTAATCTCTGCTCTCAGGAAACCACATGTTAATAAACATAAACAACATGAGTATTACTTTGAGAGTTCCCTGGTTGATTATGAACAGCTGTTACAATTCTTTTGTTTTGATTTGAAACTCCATAAGCCCAATGTTAATTTTTTAAACTTTTCATTTTAGTTTTTTTTTTCATTATTTGATTTTTCCTGGGGATGCGGCCTGTCAAGAACTTATTTTTATCCCAGAAATTAGTTATTTCGAACATTTGAAGGAAATCGTTGGACCCGTTTTTGATCAGTGTCGAAAGCAAGCAAGCAAACCTTACTCATATTACAGTATAGGATTTGCATGCTACTGTTGAGTTGTTTTGAAAATCATACGGTTTAGGACAAGATACAAAAAAAATTGTTTTTAAACAGCAATACAAGTAACGGATTTTGAAAGAAACCTAGCATATCTGTTTTCTAAACAGATATTTGACAATAAATCATATATGCAATGTTTCCTGTAAGTGACAAGGTCCTAAAGTAGGATAATTTTGTATTACAGTGTCTGTCTACACATTAAAAACTAACTATAAATATGTTTGTTTCCATGATCGACATAATCTATGTAATATCAGTTAACAAAGGTATTACAGAATACAGGAGCTAAATTATTATAAGGCATATAATATATATTACAATTGTATTGGGGTTTCATCGGCATCTTTTCACAGTAGTGATTTAAAATTTCTTGCCTTTTTTACAATAATTGTGTTTTTTTTGCTTTTTCAGAAGCCATTCAAAGCTCAAAAGGAAGAAGATAAAAAGGAAGAAGCTAAACAGGAAGATAAAAAGAAAGAATGAAAAAAGATCATTCTCCTGGCAGAAAACTATGAGAATACTTTTAATCTTTGATTCAATAAAAATTATTATGTACTCATTGTCTTTCTTGAATTACCGTATTAGTACCAACTACAAGTTGTAATAACAATAAAAAACTTCAATAATAAGATATAACAATTAAGAATTTAACAATTTTGTCAAAATTCAAACAAAGAGAAACCTTTAAAATAAATCAATAGTACAAACAATAGAATAAATAAACGGTATCAGGAAACTGACACATACTTTCTCCCTTTAGCCCAACTTTAATGAATAAATTACTTTTTATTTACTAAATATAGAATACAAAGCACGGTCGAATGTACAGAAAATCTTGTAAACAAGTTGTTTTAAAACACATCCACCCAAATCCCTGCTTTGGAGGCACTACAGAATCCATTGCTGCACTCATGGTTTTAAGAGGGGAAATGCCCCCTATTCCCCCCCAGGGTTATTAAGGGTCAACATATTTCGAATTTCCTCTGTTGGTCAATACTAACTTGACAAGCATATCAAGTTTGAATGAAATTGATCAGTAAATAAGAGAGAAATAGTAATTTTTTATTCCCCAAAAGAATAACATGGGTACAACGTACTGCGTTTACCGCAAAATGAAAATTTCAATTTTCTCCGAAACCGGCAATCGTAGAATAGTAATTCAAAATACTAAATTATTTAGTTTTTTGAGCTCTTTTTAATGGTGAATAGTAATATTTTCTTATGTGTATGTCTTTTTATGAAAAATTCAAAAAACTTAATTTTTGATGTTTTAAGTCCTGTAATTTCTGAACTCGAATTTTTACAGGAATGCGGGTGGTGGCATTTTGTTGGAAAACTGAAGTTCTACAAACGACTAAAGTTTAATCAAAATCGTTGGAGCCGTTTTTGAGAAATTTTGATTTTTCATGTTTTTTGGCGGTTTAGGGGGGATAATTACCCTTAAAAATAAAAAATTCCAAAAAATGAAAAAACACCTGGAGATATCGTGGATTAGTACCTACATACCAAATTTCATAAAAATCGGCCCATTGGTTAGTGCTCTAGCTCTGTACACATCCACACAGACACACACACACACACACACACACACACACACACACACACACACACACACACACACACACACACGGACACACACACACACACACACACACACACACACACACACACACACACACACACACACACACACACACACACACACACACACACACACACACACACACACACACACACACACACACACACAGACAGACATCACGTAAAAACCAGTTTTTGGGTTCAGGGAGCACCAAAACGAATATTTCCACTAACAACTCAAATTCAAAAATTTTGACGAAAACAATACTTTCTCCATATACTATGTATAGGGGGAGAAAGTAAAAGTACAAAAATAGTAGTGTACTGTATCTAAAAAATTACAAAATTATTTAAATTATTACTCTTATAGATTTTAATCCATATCAGCCAGTTTTGAATATATCATTTGTACTCAGATTCCTTTCACTGAAGTTTGTAGTAGGCCTATAGTAGTTGAGTTGTCTTGTGTCAGACTTGGATTCGATAAAGATGCTGGTGCGATTTGGCTTTATACACAGGATACCACCTCTCCTATTAATTTGAAAAACGAGTTTGCACGTAGCACGCTGACCTGAGGGAAGTGAATTTCCACAAAAAATCTTTTAAAACTCAAAATCAGTGTAAAAACATACATTTTTCCAATTCTTATTGAAATCTGAAAACTATGATTTTTTGGCTGTTCTGTTGCTCCTGGTTTCATTTACCTGCAATGCTAGGTATACAATTTTGCGCATTATAGGGTTAGGAGAAGGTCCAGTCAGGCTTTAAAGTAGGTGCCAGATTGCTGGGGATGATACAAATACACCAACAAATGAATAACATGCTTTCTAATGTAAAAACCCTATAAAACAACGTACTGTGTTTAGCCGATATACATTTTCTTTAATAACTCGGTATATATTTATGCTAGAATGACGAGAGAGGGCTTAAAACTGTTGCTTCCCTAATTCCCATCTTAATACATGCATTACTTTTACGTCCGGGGCTTGTCTGATCCTGTTTGGGCCCAAAAACTCGAAATTTGAAAGAATAATCCCCAAAAAAGGGTTTAGAGTTTTCCGATTGTTCTGCCCAACAAACTTGTACAACTGATTATAGAGACTGCTAGAGTGCATACACACATATATATATATATAAATATATATATATATAATTTTGAACGACCCCCAAAACGTGTTCAGGGGGTCATGTTAAGAACTTCTATGGTGATCCCGGGCTTAAGTTTCACCGTGCGGGTCATGCTAATAGTTCACATTCCATAGGAAATTCACTAATATACCCATGTAGTGAACCAAAGGAATTACATTAAGACATGTGGACTATATATTTCATGGGTCCATTAGCCTTAGTTCACCTGCCGTTGGCAGTAATGTAGCATTGTTGTAGAGGACTGTGGGTAGTGACTGATACCTGTCAGCTCTCAAGAGAGAAAATTATCTGCAGGCAGTAAATAAAACCATTTTATTGGTTCATCCCACAACAGAATTTTAAATTTTACTAATGCACATAATGTCTCACAACTGTTGAACAAAACCTTAGAATAATGTTTGACGTGGCAAAATATGTGTAACTAGTAGTTGTAAGATATTTGCTTATATCAGCACCTATTTGTAAAAATGGTATTACTTTCTAAAAATTGAATATAATGTGGAGTGTCCAATTCAAGTTAGAACTCATTTCCTCTCGCTTGTGTTTGAAGAAGGTATTGTTTTTAAACTTCAACAATATTTTGTGACAACTTTAATGCTCCCTTAGTTGTAAAAATGTTTGTAGCAACAATGTTTGTGTTATGTTTTGTAGGATGGAGACCAAATAACTTTGAACCATTAGGAAGAAGTTTCATAAAAATATCCTGATTTTATTTCCCGGATCGGATCGAAAACACGATTATTGACAAATTTAACTTTATTTACTTACAACTCACTGGGCTTCACATTAAATTTTACATGTATGAGTTAAATACAAACATTAAAACTCATCAACATTATTTTAATTAAAACAAAGCTTTAAAACTACTAGAACAGGGGAAATTACCAACAATATATCTAGCAGAGTGCAGTGTAGAACCTGGTGATAATTGAGATCAGGGTGAAATTAGCGACGTCATAAAAACAGCTGCTGGTTTTGAGTCAGCGCTATTGCTTGATTTGTAATAAATTTTATAATAGCAGTCATGGTGAAATGGATCAGTGCTTAGGACGTGAATTTGATATGATGAAGGTCCTTAGTTTGAGCCTCCAAATAATGATTAACGTTTTGTAGATGACAAATTGTTGGTTATAACTTATGAGTTTTCAATTGTTTAAACCAAAACCGTAACATGTTAGTTTATTTATTTTTACTAGAAACTGCCCAATGGTATATATTAGTTCAAATATTATTTGACGAACATTTGAAAAAAAGTTTAATATTTAGTGGGTTTTGTTGCGCTCATCTCTCTCTCCTACTCTCTTCCCTCTCTCACTCCCTCCCCCGCCCCAACCCTCACCATCACCCCCAGGTAATTTTTTTAATTCGGAGTTAAAAAGGATGGCAGAAGGGCGTTACCATTCCAGTAAAACAGTAGCCTTTTTATTTATGCCTGAAACCTCTCCACCTCATCCTTCCCCCCCACAAACAGGTTTACATTTTTTAACGTGGAGGAAAAAAAGGATAATAGAAGGGTGTTACCGTTCCAGTAGCTAGTAGTATTTGTATTTAAATTATGCCTGAATCATCTGTTCTCCCTGTTTTGCTAGCATTTGTTATATCAAAAGCTGTCAAATATAGAATATTTAATCGATTACTGTTCTTCCATAAGATTAACATTGAAACTTTGAAAGCCTGTGAGGCGTAGCCCTGAGGGCCGATGTAAATTATAATGGGTTTCTGCTCATCTTCAGGACACAACCTTTCTAACGGTATGCGCAAATTTTTCCTACGATGCACACAAGCTGAGAAAAAAGGAGGACAAGTTTTGTGCTTGCCTAATAGTATAAAGATAAATTAACTTAAATTTATATTTTGTAACAACACCAATTTTGTACAACACCCCCTACACAGTATGGCCAATTTTAGGAGTAGTGCACTATACTTTTGATTTAGATAACTGCACTACTTATAATAGCCTAGCAAAAGGTCCATCGGATGTTATGCAACCTTGTACAGACAATGGTAATTGGGTAGTTCAGTGAAGAACTCATTTCATTGTAGTTCGTAGATCTTGTTTATTAATTGAAAAATATACTGCCTTTTCCAAATATTACAATTTACTAATTTAATACTATTTTAGTACTAACTAGATCTTACTGTTTTGTCGATTATTGGTCTGATTCCCATTAGTACTCGGATAATACTTTAACTCGTCTGGAACAAATCCAAACTAAATAATATTTGATAATCTAATTATTTTTATGTATAAAACATCTTTTGTTACATTTGAAATCATTTATCTATGAAAATTAAAGGTTATTAAAATCTTGTGACAATGTGCTTTCTGTGCAAAATTATACATGAAACTATCATGAAAATTGACAGTTGGTTATTACACATTTACATCATTATTAATCTGAAATTAGCTATAATTTATTATACAAAACAACAATAATATATCTGGAAATTATTTACATACAAATACATACACAATTATTTAAATATTATAAAACAGATTTAAAACTTACTATTTCAACGAGAATTATTTCATGTTGGGAATCAGCCATCTAATGAGCTAATTTAGTCTAATTGAATTTAATGGCACTGACACCAGCTGTTTCTTCAATTTTGCCAATGATAAAATGAAATACTTATAATTAATTAATTAACACAAAGTAGTTATATGAACTTTATATATACATTTGAATTTAATTGTAAGTGATTTTACTTAAAATAAATGTTTCTTCTAAAATAATGAAATTTCCATTAAAAAATCAGTACAATTTACAGGGATTTCATCTTGCAAATGACTTTTAAACACCCTGAATTTGGATTATAGTAAGGCGATGATAACCTGGCTATAGTTTCCATTCTAAAAAAACCCTTAACCTATTGTGTTAGGTTATTACATTTTAAAACGTTGTACGACGTCTAATTGCCTTTTTCCATCAATTTTCGTCAGGTCTCAATCCTCACCAGGTTTTACACTGTACTAGTCCCGTAACAATATAGAGTCCCTAGTGTACCCTAGTAGTCACTGTAGTCCCTAGTAACAATATAGACTTGATAAACCGTTCAGTTTCCTAAGAAAAATTACATAAATGTAGACTTTTACTAAAACTGTCACTATAGCAACAACTATTGCTCAATTTACTTAATTTTTGCACTAATCTTTAGAGAAATAAATTATATACAAGAATAAAATACTTTTGACAGCATTTATGTATGGAAATATATATATATATATATATATATATATATATATATATATATATATATATCATGCATATATATATATATATATATAGTTTATAAAAAACAATAATTTTAAAAGGAGTTACATGTAAAAAAAAACAAAAAATAACGTTTCAGCACAACAACTATTATGTACTTGTAGGTTATTTATTTTGTTACATGAAAATAAAAAATGTTAGTGATAATTAATATTTGACCTAGATATAACATATTTTCCAAAATTATATTTTTCCGAAATTTGACTAAGTTCCCCAAGTATGGGCATATGCATAAAAAATACATACAAACAAAAAATGAAAACAAATTAAAACAACAAATAAATAAAAAATAAAAATTTAAAAATTAAAAAAAAAAAAATTGTAATACAAAAAAATAAAAAAGTGCTATCACGAGTACACTCGGGGTTGCACGTCCAGGCTACTTTCGGCGGCCACGAGTATACTCGGGGTTGTGAGCCAATGGGTTAACCCCAGGTTCAAAAGCTTCAAGCACAGTTCAATTTAAGTAGTCTGGTACAGAAAGGCAGCCAAGGGAATTCATCCGTGATAGCTAGTCAAACTTTAAATAGCAGGTTGATTGCCTGTTAGACACATAAGACAAATGATCGTAGCAAATTGGGTTTGTGAAGGTGAATGTTACAAGCATTAGGGATATTTTTAATTTAGGAAGAAAGGAGAAACAAGATTTTGTCTAAATATTACAAACCGTTAGTATAGGGAGTATTTTCAAAGAACTAACATTGGTTTTGGTCTGCATCTTCTTACACCAAAGTTAGATCAGGAAATATATTAAAATAAAAACTAAACAAGAAACGGTTTCAATTTTAAATATATTTTCATAACAAAAAACACATAATCAAAAGCAACTCAACGTACAACTATACAATATACAATAATTTTTGATAATACTTAATATATATATTAGAAAAATTCATACCATGTATTGTATGGATATTAATTCTTTACAACTATAAAAAGAAAAGAAAAGTCTTCCAGATAGGTTTTTATTTACTGTATAACAAGAGGAGTAAAACATGTACAAGGTAGATCGTAACACATCGCTAGGAATTTTGTCAAGTCCAGTTTAAAACCACCCTCTCATTTGCTTGACGGACCACAATCAGTTGACAGAGATCCACAATCCCAGTTGTCTCTTTACGACTGGCATCTGTCACACTATGTGTTCAAAAATTGGACAGACATCGACATGTAGCTTAAAAAATAAACACAACCTTAATCAATTTGACTACATTAAAATATATTTAGTTCCTTTCAGAAGTTCCAGCAGGTTATCTATTTATCTAATATGAATATTTTCGGGAAAATACTAAATAAATCACCCTAGAGAAAAAAATATAAATCATAGAAATACATCAACCCCCTGAACTTCTGTAGGTGAGAGAATTATCTATTTTAGATAGTTAAGTTGTTCAAATATCGATCGCAATGAGGATTCAAAGAAAAACATACAGTACAAAATTAAATCCACAGGTTAAATGTTACATTGCTTGCTATGAAGTAAAAATCAATAATTATCTTAAGATCACAAATAAAAAAAAAAAATAAACACCGCTCAAAATCATCACAACCATTTTTACAGTTACTTAAATACCACCTAAATATTTTACAACCTCGTGTTTTAGAACTCTAACACAATGGAATACATTGTGTAAAACCTAAAACTGTAATTTAGGGGTGCATTATTTAATCAATATATTCGTTGTAAGTAATTGAATTCCTAAAACCTTGCTTTAGGATGTGGGGCACTAATTCAACTTGATACAAAACACTAAAATACAAATTAATTAGTTTCCACTATTTTGATCAATTAAATTAACTACATTTAATTGTATTTATTGAGCACCATTAGCTTACAAAAGGTTAGTATTTTAGGAGATTGAGGTACTTAAGAGGTTTACTAGCGTCAGATATTACAATAGGTGAAAATTGAGAAAATAATTCCTTGTAGAAATAAGGACATCATTTTATTCCTGGATACACCAAAAGAAAGATCATTTTACAAAAAGGAACCCTAGACTCGTATTTTTAGCAGCAAATGTTTTAAAACACCGAAGGCAACAGACAATAAAAAGACAAACTACTAAACAAAAACTTATAAAATATCATAATTAGTATTGTTTTATACCTGCTTACATATTGCAGTAGATGTTAAGTTCTGATTGCACAAACAAGTTCTGATTTGCAAAACATAAATCATAACAAGGCATAAATCACTGTAAATATGATGTATTTCACAATATATTAATGTATTATTTTATTATACATTTTCCTAGAAACCTAATAAGAAAATTGAATAACACAAAGCCATGGATAACTGATGAACTTAACTGGAACAAAATAAAATCATAGAATTCAGTCAATTAGCTAGGGATACAAAGAATAAAGGTTATTATATACAGTTAACACATTCAATGCTGACAAACATGTTTAAACATGAAAATCACATAAGTTTCAATATTAATTAGAGGGCGGGAATTATCGTCCTCCGCATCCAACGTGTTAAGAAAAATTAACAAGTTATTCAGGAAAAAATCTATATACAGAAAAAGCATTATTTTACGAAAAAGTTGAATCTTTCCTCTAATGTAAATAAAACAGTGTGGAAAGTTGTAAATAATGAGGTAGGAAATAAATCTACTGAAGATTGCAATACAGTATTAAGATTAAAATTAATAACGAAATAATGTGTGATCCTTTGTCTGTTTGTGAGAGTTTTAACGATGACTTTTGTAACATAGTTGATGATAGCATTCTTCCAAAACTCAATAATGTAATGTTGGGCCAACTCTGTGTCGAGGTTGACAACAATTCCATGGATATTAGTAGTAAAATAGCTAAAATAAAACCTTATTTTAAGAAGGGAGAAAAAACTAAAATAGAAAATTACCGTCCAGTATCCTTATTGCCAACGGCTTCAAAAATCTTTGAAAGAGCTATGAGTGATCAACTCGTTTATTTCTTAGAAGCCAATAATTTAATTAAAAACTGTCAACATGGTTTTCGTAAGGGGAAGTCAGTGGTCACTGCAGCAACGGAATTGATTGAATCGGTAATAGGCTGACTGGATAGTGGGGATAAAATTATTGGGGTGTTTTTGGATCTAAGTAAAGCATTTGATTCCATATCACATGCAGTTCTATTAGATAAGTTAAATCAATTAGGAATAAAGGGCAAATCTTTTGATTGGATCAAATCTTATATAACTAAACGAAACAAATTTGTGGAAATAACACATACTGCTGGAAAAACTGTTCTAATCATTATAAGTCTTCAGTGTCTGATGTTAACCCTTTGGTTACTTAGTTTTTTAATGACTGCATGGCCCCAGAACTTCAATTAAATTTCAATATTTTGCAGTGTTTTAGTAAATAAACTGTAAAAATTTACTTTTGCTGCTAATTGGGCAAACATAGTGTTTGTCTTGAAGCTGTATATATTTTCTTTTCAGTATGTTAATAGAAAACAACAAATAAAAAATAATATTTAAAATATTTTGTTATCAAAATCAAAATCTAATTTTTTAATTAAAAAAAAGAATATAGTAAAAATAAATGTCTCTAATCAGTTGTCTAGTAAAGTGCAAAAACTATTTCCTTACATAAAACCTTTTAGTGTGTTTTTTACTTTATCTAAAAACACAAATTTTTATGATTTTTTGTAAAACCATTTTTTTTTTTAATAATTTATATTTTTACCCGTTTGCCAAAAATGGACCACAATGCAATATTTTACCTAATAATATATGAAATATAAAAATCTAAAAATTTTAAAAAATTTTGAAAAAACATATGGTATTATATCATCATTGAACCACTCCGTGATAAAGATTTTGGGCCAAAATGGCCATCACGGAACCGTTCCGTGAAAAGTATTCAATGGGTTAAACATGGGGCCCTCAAGGATAAATATTAGGCCCAATTTTATTTGTATGCTATCTTAACGATTTTCCAAAATTATGCTGTTCAAGCAAAACCTGCCTATATGATGATGATACGAGTATTAACATTAATACTTCTTCCTGGAATGAATTATAAATTAAACAACAACTTGATGAATATATCTCAGTATTTCAATCATAATAATTTATTGCTTAATATTGAGAAGACCAATTATTTAACATTCCACAAAACAAATTTCAAAAATAAATCTTCTCCAAAATTGTGCTCCGGAGAGTTTAAAATTACTCAGGTGGAAGAAACAAACTTTCTGGGATTAAATGTCGACCATAGTCTCACCTGGGAATCTCATGTTCAAAAGGTCATGTCAAAAATTTCCTCCGGCATTTATTCTCCAGCATAAAATCTAGTGGTTAAAAACAGCTGTTTATTTGAATAAATTGAATTAAGAAAAACCACATGTGGCATAAACCAAATAAAACTCTCCTCCATATATGAATAACATGGGAACTTGGAAGTCCGTAGGGCAGAGCCCTGAGGCCTGACACAAAATTCTGGCTCTGCTACGACATTCTACGCAAAAATACCTTCATATAAAAAAAAAATCATCGAAATACGTCAAGTGGTTGTCTCGCAATCTGCGTGAACTAAATGACCCGATAATTTTAATATATAAGAGCTGCTCCCCAAAAAGAGCTGATATAATCCTTATAACAGCTGTTTATTGAATCAAGAAAAAACACATGTGACATAAACCAAATAAAACTCTCCTACATATGAATAACATGGGAACTTGGAAGTCCCGTGGGGCAGAGCCCTATGGCCTAAATCGAAAATCTGGCTCGATAGTGACTTAGAACTTTTGCTAAACACAATAATGGCAACATAAGCAAATTATCCTATACTCTAATATGAGTAAGGTTTGCTTGCTTGCTTGCGACACTGATCTTCAACGATTTCCTTCAAATGTTCGAAATAACTAATTTCTGGGATAAAAATAAGTTCTAGAAAGACCTCATCCCCAAGAAAAATCAAATAATGTAAAAAAACTAAAATGAAAAGTTAACAAAATTAACATTGGGCTTATGGAGTTTCAAATCAAAAGAAAAGAATTGTAACAGGTGTTCATAATCAACCAAGGAACTGTCAAAGTAATACTCATGTTGTTTATGATTATTAGCATGTGGTTTCCTGAGAGCAGAGATTAAAATATTTGAGTGAAGATTACGTATGTTGAGTAGTAAAATAAATCAAAGGGACATTGAACTATAAATAACAACTGGAGTGACCTTAAAAATGTAGAAAAGAGGCAAATGAGTTAAGACAAATCTGATTATCAGTCGGGGGAACTGGTGAAAAATGCTCCAAGTCATCGAAACAAACTGACTGGCCTTCCCCCGAGCAAAGCTCGGCCCCCAGGTACTCTAGTTATAAGATAAGCAAAAATATCCTTGTCTTTGAACTCAAATACTTCAAAACAGCAAAACAGTTGAATGACTATCAGCCTGAATATTTTACTATCAAAAATTGATTGTTTCGAGGAACATTATCTCTCACAGGT
Source organism: Allygus modestus (assembly GCA_963675035.1). Taxonomy (NCBI): domain Eukaryota; kingdom Metazoa; phylum Arthropoda; class Insecta; order Hemiptera; family Cicadellidae; genus Allygus; species Allygus modestus. The sequence goes on along the minus strand of OY776114.1, from coordinate 108,976,565 downwards.
TTTATTACAGCCCTGTTCGCGGTGGTTGGCACCTGGTTTGCACATGCGCAGAGATGCCTTTCCCCCTCCACCCATCTTACTACAGTCAACCCACCAATATGGATATTTCTGTCAAAACATGTTTTGACTATTTTGGTCACCGTTTACATTTGTGCTGTTCGTCGAGTGGGACTCGGGAGAGAGAAATAAGCAGCAAGCCAGTTAACAATGTAGGCTAAATAATCAGCTGGAATAATACAAGTGGAAGCGAACTACGCATCTACAATTTTGTGATCGTCTTCGCTCGCCTAGACTCGGCATAAACGTAAAACGTGAATAGCATTAATCCTAATAACCAATCACCACAAATAATCGTTAATTTATAACGGATTCATATTATTTCATACAGCTGGGTTAAAATGTAAACAAAGAAGATTGTAAGTAAACAAATCAGAAGTCATTAGTGCTTGTGAAATTTGTAGTTGATTGTATGTAACCGTTGGAGGGGAATAGTGGTGGGAGTATTCACTATCTCTCTCGCACTACCTCCCCTACATGCCAAGCACCATGAACAGACCTGTACTAAAGAGGCTAAATGACAGATAATAATATGTTAAAAATCAGCTATACCAAACTAAATGTTCTAACAAGGAAAATGTAAAGCTTCATTAATGGCTTTTACAAACAAAAGATCTAAAACGTAAGACTTTTGTGTCTCTTTAGATAATTGATTAGTATGTACAATGAATCCAAATACAATCTGAACCATACTCAACTTGGTAGTAACCATTTCAGGTTGAAGCTCTCAATCAAGCGGCTATACAAAATGACACATACAATTAGACATTGTAATATAAATTAAACTATTACAACATTAACAAATATTGGCTTACAGGGGCTATAACCCCTAACAAATGGCTGTTGTGTAGGTGGATAATCGTAGCTGATCATTAGTTCATTTTGCTTATTAATAAAAACACTGTAGTGATATTTCCATAAGAAAATCATTGGAGCTTTGAAGTCCAGTGGGACGTAGCCAACGTAATTTTTGACATTTCTGATATTTTCCCCACCGTCCTTGGCCCTCAAGCTTTCAAATGAATTGTCATAACCTAACTTAACCCCCTAACTCGAGATTTTTCGTGAGGGCGCAATTCGCTTATGGAATTAAATATATAGATATTTCCTGTAATATTTGTACAACCTTTTATAACTTGACTTGCGTGTCGTTCCAGTAGTCCAACTCTAGCACACATCAATGCAAGCCTCTAGTTCAAACTCTCCCCCACCACTCCAGGTCCCTTGGCTTCCGCTAGTGGGTGAGGAAGTAGAGGGGAAGGAGGGAGGGTGATGTTGCGGGGAGAACGCCCAATGTAAAGTACGTTTTAACCAAAATGTTAATACTCAGCCTTTCAAGTTCTTCACTATCAGGATTGAGGGTATTTCAAGGTCTAGGTCTAGGGTAGACCATCGATCTGATATTTCATAACCCAGGTATTCTTTAGATACAATTGAAAGTTATATATTGGAGGGAAACAATTCATTAATAACTACAGTAGACTCTCAGAAGGCCAGACTAATGTTGTGGACTACCGGTCTGATTTTGAAAAATTCTGATTTGCCGGAGGTGTGAATGAGTCATACAAGACACAAACAAAGGGCTGCACGTCTTTTGCTCTGCGGTTTAGGGTAGTTTTAAAACACATCTTTTGCTCCGGGGGTAGATCACGTAGAAATCGGGGCCACTGGAAACACCTCTTTTGCTCCGCGAGGGGGAGAGTAGTTAACACTCCCTCTCCCCCAAATTATTTTACTATCAGCCTAAATGGAGGTACAAAGTCAATCCGAACTTTCTTTCTAAATACTCTAGATTCTCTTAATTACCGTAGAGAATCTATGGAGATAAACTTTTGAGACCACTATTCTAGCATATTTCCGAGATATCAAGGAAGTATTATCGGAGATATGATGGGGATTTAACATTGTATACTTTGTTCGATTTTGTTAGGGTTTATGTTTAAAATGATTTATTTATGGACATTTATCAAATATCTGACTCCTAAACACTCATTTTCCATTATACACTGTTAATTAAATAACCAGGTGCATCTAAAAATCAACAATATAACATGCTTTTAGTTTGGAAATTCGCTACAACACGTCAGCGTGCTGCGTGCAGAACTCGCAATGGCTTTGGCAGGTTTTAGAAGTTGTACACTAACACTCTTCTACTCATCTCGCGGAGCAAAAGAGGTGTTTCCAGCAGCCCCGATTTCTACCTGCTCTACCCCCGGAGCAAAAGATTTGTTTTGAAATGACCCTAAACCGCTGAGCAAAAGGCGCACACGCAAACAAAGCAAAGTCTGAAACATAGTGGGTGCAGTGAACTGAGACTCTCCTGCCCCACTTTCAACCCTGCGCGACAACTTACACTGCATTGTAAATAATAAACAACATCAAGTTTACTAAAACACAAAGCGCCTTACGATGTAAACTACATGACTTTCGTGTAATGCGAGGTAATCACGTGAAAACTGATGGCGCGAACTGACTTCATGTTAAGTTTTTTAGTTTTTATTTGCAACAACAATTTTAAAAAATTCAATATCATCGGTCCGGAATACCCGGAGTCCGGATCAGGCCGTTCCACATTTCTGAGGGACTGCTGTACTTAACAACACAAAGGCGTTTTATTAGTTATGGGTATATAATATTGATATACCAGTTTATGAACTTCAAAAACTGACTTGCATAAACTTTGAGGTGTATTACTTTGTAAAAACATGTTTACAAAGTCTCAATTGTCAATAGAAACAATAAATATATTTGTGAAATGACACTTATAAAAGAACAGGGTGTCTTCTATATAACTTCAATCTGAAATCTAGCGTTTTTAAATTTTCCAATACAAGGTTAAAAATTCCACCAGAAATTAACATAATGTCGCGTCAGTGTAAATTTTGAATAACAATGAGCACTTTCAAGATGATTACAACTAAATTGAAACAATTTGTTCCCTTACGTTCTTACTATATAATAAAAATCAAACCCTTGACTGATCTAAGACTTCCTTCAATTAACATTCTCCTAACAGTCTATTTTTCACCTAAGGGTACGTTTACAGTAGGGATGTGTGAGTAGTGATTTTTTTACATCGTGTCGAGTCTTACCAATTATTCTCGAGTTTTGAGTGTTTTAAAGCAAGTATTTGAAATAATCAGCCTCAATTAATGTATGTAGTTTCAAATAGTGTATTGGTATTTTGATACCACTCCATATTGAATTTTAGTCCAATCATGATTTTTAACCAAATTTATGAGTAGCAACAAACATTTTTGTTTACTACAATCAAACTGGTTGATGTTTTTGACAAATAAAATGTAGATCGGCCACCGTTTTTAGCCGATCCCAGTCCGGTTACTATTTGGTTACTATAACTCGGTTCGGTTATTGCTCATGGCAATATTGCATGTTTAAATTGCCAATTGCAGCCAGTATGACATGGTCCGGGCATAATTTACGACCGGGTCGGTTCGTTATTTTTGGCTGATATTATATGTCAGGTCCCAATCTTCAGCTGGTGTTATGCATTCTGGTTGTCACTTTTGGCCAATAACATGCAGTTGGTGGTAATTTGTGATGTTGGTGGATTCATAATTCTTGTTGTCTTTTACCGATTTCGTAAGATTTAAAACATACCAGCATAAACTGTAGACCGGACCAATAATTAACCATAGCCTATTGCATATGACATTGAATGTGTAACTGTGTAACAAAGTAGCACACAAGTTTTAGGTTTGACAACTAACCAACCCTTAAGCTAAGTCAACTACATTAGTAAAATCTTAAAAAAATTAGGTTTTGGAATTAATTCTCTTCATGGAATGTCATTATTTTGCACTCAAAAGCACTAAGAAACATATATCTCTAAAATATTCATTCCCATATATCTTATGGTAAATATCTTCATGGCTCAACAACAAAATATTCTACGACAATATTCAGAATCAAGAAAGAGTAATTAAAATCATAATAAAACTGAGTAACGATGAATCACCAAAAGATCACTTTAAAAACTTAAACATCTTAACAGTACAGTAGGACCTCGCTTAACCGAGTTAATTGGGACCGAGGCCACCTCGGATACGTCAAATCTCGGATAACACGGAATGTAACCTAAAAATCGTAACTGGGGTTATAAATAGCTCAAGATTTGTTTAAACCATGAAATAAAACAATGATTTGAGTTTTGTTCAGTTTATTAGTACAAGAAATATCGTAACATTCCATTTAGTTTTAGAGTCTAAAGACTCAACGACACGTTTGCGCTTAGCACTCATCTCTCTAATTAACACGGACACGCTCAGTTAACAGCGATATAACTGAGTAAACAAATCACTGTCAACACGAAATGGCGGCTTCGGCAGACTAACGACAACGGTCCCGAATTGCACCGTCTGCTACGCACGAACTTTGCCGGACAACCCCGACAACTGCCGACGTTTACTGTAGTTGAATGCAAATACAATACAGTTACGCGCACGTATTGCGGTTGAGGTAAGTGAAGACGCGCGATGTCAATTGCTCGTTTATTTGAGCGTGTTACTTTCTCTTTGAAATTTATAATACTGTACACATATTAGGACCGCCTCGGTCAACCCGGAATCTCGGATAAGCGAGGCTCGGTTAACCGAGGTTCTACTGTATATGGCCAATTCATTGTTTGTACAATTCCCAATTTTTCAAAAATTGATCAATCAGGCATGGACTCAAACTACAAATTTCACCCCTATAATATAAGAAATAATTATATAAATACTTCCCTTTATGGGAATTATTTTTTTAACAATTTCCAAGCAATATTAAAAATAATAAAAAGATAACAAATACTAAGTTAAAACAGACACTTTTTTGTTTTTGTTTTTTGTTTTGACAGAGAAAGCTTTACATTTGCTAAAAGAGTACTTTTCACCTCCTTTTAGGGTGAAGGTTGATTATATTATGTAACATACGAAAAAATAGGTAACATAAGAAACAGTGTCAGACAAATATATAAAATGTTAGGCTATTGTGAATATACAACACATAGTAAAAAGTAAGTAGCCTAGGTTTTCATTTCATTGGGACTATTCCATTGGATACCATGTGTATTTAATGAATAAGAGTACTATGATTTGATTTATTTTATGGCTGACGGTACACAATTCAACTGTTTACAATTAAATGTTAGAGATCGTCTGCAGCTTGACAAGAAAAACTCGTTTGACTTTCGAGTATTTTTCAAAACAGTTTTTATCAAATAGAGTATTGACAAACTCATTCAACTTGAATTTTCGAGCCCTTTACACCCCTAGTTTGTAGGCAAGGAAACTTCAGTTAATGTGAATATAAATTAGGAACAACTTTTGCCATTTAGATAACAATCACTGGCATCAATCTTTGCCAGTAACTTGCAAACGCATGTATTCGTAACATATTGTTGCAAGTTACGTATGCAACTTGTGTTGGACAATATGAAAGAGTAAGCAATATCATAATCGACTCGGATTGTAGATCTCGCATCTGGTTGCATTAGATAATTTTTAGTGAATTTACAGGTTAAGTGAGGTAAAGTGAGGCTAAATCAACCAAACTGCAAAACAAAAAAGAACAAGTGAAATACTTCTAGTATATAATTTCTTGTTTTATCAAATGTATTTATTGGGCTGTATTTATTTGCATGTTAATAATGCAAGTATGTTGCATGATAAGCCCGAAGGGCAAACTAATATGGATTTTGTATTGAATCAAGTCGCATTAGAGCTACTAAAATATTTTGAATGTAGAATTGAAAGTAAGAAACATAAATTTCAGCAATTTTAAATGTCAAAAAGTAACATTTCCATTTGAATATGCAACTTTGGGGTTTTAGTTTGCTCTATATTCGCTTACATAATTATTTTGTAAACATTTTTTATATATACGTTCATTAGCGTTGCTTATAAATATTGCCTATCTAACACATCCTTTAAACTGACTTATTCCGATTTAAATAAATCAAAACAGTTAACCTGTTCATGTTTAATACCACCGTTAACAATACAGGACAGACGAACGTTGGGGTAGGGTCGCGCCGTGCGACACGTTACGTCATGTCGTACACTCCAGCTGCCACCAGCTGGCGCGACAGCCAGTCCAGTCCGTCGTGCAGTCCTGTGCCGCTCTGTGCGTCGCACGCTTGGATGTGCCAACTGTGTCCGCAGCAAAGCTTGGCCAGCGCTAGCTGTTCCGAGATGCTCTCTATGCTCTCGCATCCATCCATGTCCTGGACATTACAGACGGTTAAATGTAAACCAAGATGTGCACAAAAATAAAGAAATTGAAACCAAACTCATCTGCCACAATTTTAATCCCTAGCACATCATAGGATTGCAGTTCTTTTTTCAAATACGTTTTAATTTTGTTTCCAATAACCACAATCTAAAACACATTGTAACAAGCTGTTTTCTGTTTAGACAAAATAGTATGTTTCATCACTAGGACCAAGATTAAAGCTTTTCGACACGAGCTCAAGTTTAATGATAGGGCCTAGAAAATAAGTGAGGATCGAAAAGCCACTTTTGGTCCTAGTGATGAACTATACTTTTCGTCTTACTGAAAACCATATTAATATAACAATTTCTCAAAAACTAAATTTTGTCTACTTTTACCATTAAAAGTTTGATTCCATTTTGATCTTATTGCTACTCTAAACAATCAGCTGTTCCAAAAGTTTTCATTGTTTACAAGTTGAATAATTCGTTCAATTCATACTGAGCTGATGACCTCAACCGAAAAGTGTCATCCAATGATATTTTGAGTCCTAGGACAAAAAATATCATGAAAATGATACTTTTCAGTCGAGTTCATCAGCTGTTAATCCTAGGAGTAAAAATAACAACTTTAGCACCACAATGCGTGTGTTGAAAACAGCTGTTTTTGAAGCAGTATGACAAAAATGTTTTTATTCCCCAGGGTTCCTTGTGTTACCCCTCACGGAAGAAATCACAACCAATTGATTGTTGCTTTGTACCGAGCGTATTAACCCAGTGTTTATCGTGAATTCAGCCAAAATGGATCAAAGTGACTTTTGTTATGTTGTCTGGATATCCAATAGTGTTAATTTGAGAGTAAAGTGTCGTTAACGCTTTTGCAAAATTACCGCTATGAGTTGCGCAGTAAAAATGTTCTCTCAAGTGATGATAAAGACCTACTATACGCTCTTAATATATAAATAATTATTTTTTACTGTGGTTAAATGAAATAACATATTTAAGTAATAGATGTAATCACTTTTTAGCGAATTTCACCTATAGGGAAGAAGCTATTACCGTAGGTCTCATGGTAAGACTTAAGCCCGAAACCATGATAACTTTTTGTTTTGAGGTCCCGGATGTCAAAAACACTATTCGTTCAAATTTATATATATATATGTATATATATATGTATATATATATGTATATATATATATATGTGTGTGTGTGTGTGTGTGTGTGTGTGTCCGTTAACACGATAACTTGAGTAAAAAACGTCCCGATTTCGATGAAATTTGGCTCAAATGTGTAAAGAGACATCCATGACTTTAGTTCAAAAACCAGAAAAATCGGACCTTGGGAAGGGGGGTTTATGGGGGTTTTAAATTTTCCAAAATTCAGTTTTTGCACTTTTCACCCTAAAATTTTTAAAACTCTCAATTTTGGTTTTCAGCATTTTATAGAGCTTTAAAAATCAAATAATATAGTATTTTAAATTATTAACCTAGGTTAAGTGGTTGCGGAGAAAATCCAAAAAACCTGCTCTTAAAATCTCCCATATTAATCTTATGGGAAAAAGGTTTTTGGCTTTTCCTCAGTTCATTTTAATGTAAACTTCACATTTGCTTTTACCAATCAATTCAGCTCTACAAAACAATCATTTTGGTGTTTAAATTGTGATTCTACGTCCAACCGTTGCAGAGATATTCAAAGTGCTAAACACAGTACGTTGTCCAATGTTATCCTTATGGAGAATAAATAAAATTTGATATCTCGATTATTTATGAATGTATATTGATGAAACTTGGTATGTGGCTTCACGTGGTATTGGTATATTGATATTTGCACGAACAATTGATTTTTTGTTGATTATCCCAGTAGCAGCAAACCTGCTTACTCAGCCCTAATGTTATTCTTATGGAGAATAAGTAACGTTTTATATCTCCCTTAATTATGAACATAAATTAATAAAACTTAGTATGTAGCTTCACCTGGTTGAGTTATATTGATAATTGCATAAAAACACATATTTTGTCTTCCTTGTTGCAGCAAACCTGCGTACTCAGCCCTAATGTTATTCTTATGGAGAATAAATAAAATGCTATAGATCACTTATTTATTAATGTACTTTGTATGAAACTTGGTAAGTGACTTTATGTGGTAGTGAGAAACATATGCATGCATTGGAAATTCGCTGAGTACGCAGGTTTGCTGCGACGGGGGTATTTATCAATTGTTGTAGTAAATTCACTGAGCATTGTTCACATGTTATGGAGTTCAATTGTGAATCAACAATCACGTCATGCAAGCTTTTCTTGTCTAAAAGATCTTTTCAGACTTAAGGTACATAATTTTGTATTGTCCTGATGTACCCACAGGTATTTTAACAGCTTTATCGATAGAAAATTAGAATTTTTCCAATTATTCGGAAATTTTAGAAACAGCATTGGGTTCTAGGACTGGCCATAACTGTAAATAAAAATATTGAGTTATATTGTTCATTTATTTATATACTTAAACCATTCGCATTATCAATGTAGGCAGGTTACTAACTTATAATCCTGAGTACAAATATGAAGTTGAGCTTTAAACCCATCATCAGATTAATGATATGTAAAAAGGGGAAAAAGAATCTTTATATATAAATCTGTAATCAAAATTTTTAATTATAATTTGTATCCGTTTTAGCCCCTGAACTATTTCTCATATGGAAATTTTGTTATATACCTTTTTTGTCTACAGTTCAAATTTTAACATGTAACAAACTATTTACATGTTTCGGTTCAACGGAACCATCTTCATAATACAGTAATCACCATTGTCATAAAATTAAAATTAAACAACATACACATAATACGCACACACAATTACACGATACTCAACATTTAACAAAATGATAGGCCTATCACACAAATCGATGACAACGGTGATTACTGCATTCTGAAGATGGTTCCATTGAACCGAAACATGTAAATAGTTTGTTACATGTTCAAATTTAAACTGTAGACAAAAATGGTACGTAACCAAATTTTCATAAAATGTTTAAGTCAAAATTGTGGGAGTTTGGCATATTTCAGGATAGTAAGAGACCTCAAATTAAAGGCCTTGATCCCAGGGACTCGGGAAAAATTGCAGTATTTCCAAAATTTTACCAGCAAACGAGAAAAAACGTAAAACATCCACAAGAAAAATATGGAGATTTAAAAACATATGCTTTGTTTAATTAAAACATGTGATATAAGTGTCTACTTTGTTTACAAACTGATATGTGTTCCTACTTATATTGTTTTATTTTTCTCAAGCCACTAGTAAAATTTAATTTGACAGTTTACCTTCCCCGTTATTAGATTTAATTTGAAAAAAGTTATATATTTACAATACAAAACACGCAGGGATGATGGGTGTTGTAATATTTGGGGGGGGATACACTTGAGTTAAAAAACTACACTGGAGTGTATACAATTCTCTTTGTTCTGTCACAATTTTAATATTGAAAACTACACATCAATAATAATAAACTTCCATTATATCAAATACCCCAGTCGCAGCAAACTTGCGGACTCAGCAAATTTCCAATGGATATATATGTGGCTCATTACTACATAAAGCCACTTACCAAGTTTCATAAAAATACATTCATAAATAAGCAATGGATAATATTTTATTTGTTCTCCTTAAGAATAACATTAGGGATGAGAACGCAGGTTTGCTGCAACGAGAAAGATAAGAAATGTGTTTTTATAATGATAACAATATAACTCAACCAGTTATTAATTTAGGATCATAATTAAGGGAGATATAACACTTTACTTACTATCCATAAAATAACATTATAGGGCTGAGTATGCAGGTTTGCTGCTATGGGGACGGTTAACAAAAAATTAGTTGTTTGTGCAAATATCAATAGACCACAACTATTCAGGTGAAGCCACACAAGTTTCGTCAATATACCTTCATAAATAATCGAGATATTCATTTTTTATTCATCCTCCATAAGAATAACACTGGACAACGTACTGTGTTTAGCACTTTGAATATCTCTGCAACGGTTTTCTACCAAAATGATTGTTTTGTAGAAGTAAACTTATTGGTGATGTTTTCAGAAAAATTAACTGAGGAAAAGCTAAAAACCATTCTCCCATAAGATTAACTTGGGAAGTTTTATGAACACGTTTTATGGATTATTTCCACAACCACTTAACCCTAGGTTAATGATTCAAAACAATATATTATTTGTTTCTTTAAGCTCTATGAAATGATAAACACCAAAATTGTAAAATACAAAATTGCAAAATACTAATTTTTGGAAAATCTTAAAACCCCCTTCCCATCTTTTTGGTTTTTAAACTTGCACATTTGACAAATTTCATCAAAACCAGACTTTTTTTTTAATTTATTGTGTTTACGGACACATATTTAATAAATATACATATATAAATAAACTAGCTGTTCCCGCAGGCTTTGCCCCGCAAATGATTTATAAAACTATGACAGTTGGGTGTGCTGCATTCTGTGGTTAGCCCGTGGAACTACTACGAATCAAGATCAGCTGTTTGTATTTTCATCAGCTCAAACAAAAACGAGTTCGCACGCAGCACGCTGACGTAAGGGAAGTGAATTTCCACATAAAAACTTTTAAAACTCAAAATCAGTGTGAAAACATACATTTGTCCAATTTTTATTTAAATCTGAAAACATTGATTTTTTGGCTGTTCTGACACTCCTGGTTTCATTTACTTGCAAAGCTGGTAATACAATTTTGCACATTATAAGGTTAGGAGAAGGTGCAGACAGGCTTGAAAGTAGGCGTGAGGTTGCTGGGGATGATAAAAGTACTCTAAATGGGTAGTCGATACACATTTTCTTTAATAACTCGGTAAATATTTATGCTAGAATGACGAAAAAGGGCTTAAAACTTTCGCCTCTCTAATTCCCATCTTTTTACATGCATTGATTTTACATCTGGGGCTTTTATGACCCTTTTTGGTCCCAAAAACTCAAAATTTGAAAGATTAATCAGCAAAAAAAGGGGTTTAGTTTTCCGATTGTTTTGCCCAACGAACTTGTCCAACTGATTACACAAAGGAACGTCTTTACCAAATTTGAAGTAAATCGGACAAAAAATGTGACCGCTAGAGTACAAACATATATATATATAAAATTTTGAACAACCCCCCCAAATCGTGTTCAAGGGGTCACGTTAGGAACTTCTATGGTGGTCCCGGGCTTAAGTTTCATCGTGCGGGTCATACTAATAGTTCACTTTCCAAAGGAAATTCACTAATGAATGTCCATAAGGAATACATGCGAACTTTTTCAGGGTCTCTGGCGGAGCCCTAAGGTCAGATCAGGATGAAAACCATTTATTTTTCCTATTTTATGCCTAAAGAATCAGTGTACAAAATTTCAGCTCTCTACCTACATGGGAAGGGGGATAATTAGTGATGAGTCAGTGAGTCAGCCAGGGCTTTGCCTTTTATAGATACAGATTTTAACGAATAGTGTTTTTACTATCTGGGGACCTCAAAACAGAGAGTTATCATGGTCTCGGGCTGAAGTCTGACCATGCCACCTTGGGTAATAGCCCCTATAGGGGAAATTTGCTAAAATTAACTTTCTAAATGCAATGAGTTCCGTTCAAAAATTAATGAGAATATTAGTAGTTAATTAGTCAACACATGGTAATATTACCTGTTTATTTGCCAAGATAAGAAGAGCTGCGTCTTTGAGCTCTTTCTCGGACATGAGCTTTGAGAGCTCACTAAGAGCTTCGGGTAGACGTTGCTTGTCTGCGGAGTCAATCACAAACACCACAGCCTGCGGTCAAAACAAACAATACGTAAAACACATATTATAATAAATAATAGCTAGGAAAATTAGGAAAATGTAATTGGTAGCGAATCAAATGATGTTCTCATATTGATAAAACATGGTATCACCCTATAGATATCTTTTATAACGGAGGATGGTTAAATTATGAAAGGTTACTGTTATTTTAATCAGGAAAACCATTGAATTGGCTTTTTAAAGGTAAACAATATTTAATGCAATAATAACAACTAAAGACGAGTTTGCACGCAGCACGTTGACATGAGGGAAGTGAGTTCCTATATAAAAAAAACTTTAAAAAATCAAAATCAGCGTTAAAACGTAGACTTTATAAATTTGTATGGAAATCTGAACTACAATATTTTTGGCTTTTCTGATGCTCTTGGTTCTATTTACTTGCAATGCTGGAAATATAATGTTGCGCATTATGAGGTTAGCGTCCAGTCAGAATTGAAAGTAGGTGTAAGGATACTGGGGATGATAAAACTACGTCAACATATATATAAGCAGGCTTTTCTAATGTAAAATCCCCATAAGACAATGGTACTGTGTTCAGTCAATATCCATTTTCTTTAATAACCCTGTAACTATTTATGCTAGAATGATGAGAGAGAGCTTAAAATTGTTGCCTTACTAATCTCCATTATTTTACATGTATTAACTTTACATCCGGGGCTTTTCTGACCCTTTTTGGGCCCAACAACTCAAAATTTGAATAATTAAAATAACCAAAAAAGAGGATTAGGCTTTTCCGATTGTTTTGCCCAATAAAGCTGTCCAACTGATAACAGAAAGGAACGTTCCTACCAAATTTGAAGTAAATCGGACCAAAAATGTGACCGCTAGAGTATAAACACATGAATATATATATATATATATATATATATATATATATATATATATATATATATAATTATTTTTAACAACCCCCCAGAACATGTTCAGGGGAACATTAGGAACTTCTATAGTAATCCCGAGCTTAAGTTTCACTGTGCGGGACATGCTAATATTTAACTTTACCATAGGAAATTCATTAAAAAACTCAAAGATATTAAAGAAGATGGCAAGTTAGTATATTGTGATAAATACTTGTATTTTATCACAAATGGTTTAATCCCGACAGTTGAAATTTTTGTTGGAAAACAAAAACAAAAACATAACAATGACAGTACACTTTCTCAGCCATATGAGGAAATAATAGGAGGAATTAAATATAAACAAAATTATTTTTATTTTAACAGTTATGTAGTTATTTAAGAAAGCATTTCAAGCTTTTCGTAAAGCGAGTTAAACCTTAACTTTTTAATCTACACTTTAACACTAAATAAGACTGAAAGATTTATCAATTATATTATTTTAAATAAATTTACCTTGCAAGTATTGTTTTGAGTCAAACTTTTATTGCTAGGCCATTACGCTTCATTTAACCTACTGTAATTTGAGTAAGAGATCAAATTTAATTATTCAACTTATGTCTTAATTTTACAATAGTAAGCTGAATATGTAATTGATTTGTTAAAAAAGTGGGTATTAAGCATGACATAGTAAAACTAGAATGTTTTCGCTAAATAGGAGAGTGTGAGAGGCTGATTCTCTCAATTTGGCCAGATGGCCCTGAATGTCGCTCTTTTTCAGCGTGCTCTATTTCCTGGGTTCGTTGTAATAGAAATACAGTTAATGTATGAATGTTGTACGGAGTTTTGTATTCTTCAATTTTGTACTCAACAGTCTTTCTAATAAATCACATAGTTTTCAAGATATACGTCAAAAATTAAAACAAAGTGCAGAATATTTAAGGTTTTTTGCGATTATCCCAGTGAAGCCGACCTTTCTCGAGGTGGAAAACATAAAATTTGAATTCATCTCCCCAAAAAATATACAGGACCAGTGAGGAAAATCTTCTTGAATTTGTTCGTGGATGAGACTATTGTAAACACCATTTGACTGGACTATTACTCTAGTGACATACAGTGACAGGTTTTACTGAGTCGTTGCACTTCTACATCCTGGGTCAAAGCATTTTTAAGGCATATTTTACAAGTATTTAAAACATAATTGATTTTATATAGGGATTTAGCAAAGCTTCATTAATACAAATTCTAATTTATCTCAAAACCGGCAATTTGATCATTTCATCAGCCTGATACTCAGTGCCGTTACATAACCAAGATCCAAATGTTTGAAATGAAATAATTACTGAAGTGAACGTTGAATTGTTACATTTAGTTGTTCAGTTAAAAACTGAAAAATTTAGAGAAGTTTAGTCCCTTCAGCTACCAACCAACTAAAGATGCATTACAAAACTGTAAATTAGTTAAAATGCGTAACTTTGATCGATTCTTTATTCTGCGGTCTATGATTTTGAACTTGTAAATATATTCTTGTACTTCTATACCCTGCAAACTGTTTATATATTTTTTTAAATGTACTGTAATTGGTTCACTTTTTTTGAGAAATTGTCATTAGCACATCGGACATTCCCAAAATCGGTGATAATATAATAAGATACACTACCGAATAGTGCAACATACGAGAGACCACCTAACAATTATTAGAATTAAATGGCAGGTAAATACGTAGTAAACAACTTAAAATCTTGCTGTCCTCTGATAGTAGACAGTCTTGCCAACTGAGATTACCAAATAAAGGTTGTGTTTATGTTTCCTTTGAGGCCTGTGAGAAGTAAGAAGAAAATTTGTAATAAAAGCATTGGGCCAACAGTCCCATTCAACTGTACCGATAGGCCTACATATCCAAGACATAAACCATTGATACAAAGTAATCAGTATTTGTAACAGGACTAAAAAGTACTTGTATCAGTTGTAATCAGTACTGGAAAGTAATCGTTAAGCTAGAGTTGCCAAGTCACCGGATTTACCCGGAGATTACCGGAGTTTTAGGATAAAAATATTGCTCCGAAAATTTCTTTTAAAAATTAAAAATCTCCCCTTTTCAAAATTGTTCCCAAAAATGTGTTGAATAACGCAAATTTTGTGTTGAAATCCTATATCTGTGAACGAAAATGTAGTTACGTTTGTAACTTCATCGGCATGCAGCAATTGCCAAATAAGCTAAACCCCTATTTCCCTGTTCACTCTAACCTCTATTATTTGTTACTCTTTGGCTTTATTTCACCAGGAAATATCGTTGACTTTTACATACACCTATTTTCAGTTATATAACGCTGAAAATCAGTATGCATATTTATGACTCCCTGCAGTTAATTAAATAACAACTCTTATATGGCAACCGTAAGTTAAGCACATCACTAAGACCGTCTAGATGCCAAGGTCAAGGTCAGGTGCGCTAGTTGACAAACTGGCTGTTAGGGGGTGAGGGTAGACTGTTTGGTGACTCACGTCCCACTGTGGCGCGCAAATACCGTGCTGTGTGCCGGTGCACTTCATCTGCTACTATTGATTGTACGCAAATAATATCCGTAATATATAAATAATATATTTTGGAACTATTGCACACATATTTGTCTTTGTTTTTCAGTAACAGCATTTCTTTTTAATCAAAAGGCTTGATTTCAGGAGGATATAAATTTTAATTTTTCCAAGTTACAAGGGGGGGATATATCCTTCTGATCCCCCCCCTGTACCTAAGCCACTGCACTCAAGCGCAGGGGATTAGGACCGGCCGTATTTCCACTTCATTATGTCTTCTAGTATACTTGACCAATCAAAATATAATTTTGTTATTTATAATTTTATTCTTGCTTGTTTAGTATTTTTGAACTTGTTACATTATAACAAGAAAAATGATACCAAACAACGAATGACTCACACTTATGAATCATATTAGCCAGTACTTTGATAACTATCATTCTGTTGTGTTCTGAGCTGCTACAGAAAATATTCATACTAAGTTTGGTATCATTTTTCATGAAATTTTGCGTAGAATCTATATGCATGATTAATTTTGAAATGTAATCAAGTATACAAAAAACTAATGTTCGGTGGACTGCAGTACGCTAGGTGACTCATAAGGTTGGAAGGAAGGGCGGTCCTAATCCCTTGCGCCCGTGAGTGTGAGGGTGAGTGCGTGCGAGGGGACTGACCTGCCTCCATCGGTGCTCCCGCTTTGCTATCACTATAACTTCATTTTAAATTTCATCATAAGATTTGTCATAAAATAATTCAAACCCGAGACCTCTGAAAAATGAACACATAAAAAATACAAGGTAAATTGGTTGCTAAGGAAGGGTTGTATAAGATTCATGCTAAATTTCAGTTTCCAGTCTATTACAGATTATTTCCTACGGGTAAACCGTGGTTTAATATGTCCTATGTCTCGCGATGCAATGGCCACCCTGTACCATCAAATAATGTTAAAGGAAAACATGAATTCTCAAAAACTATGGACAGAGTCTGACAGTAAAAGCATTTATTACAGACAAATTTTTACTTTTTTCATTTAATAAATCAACTTAACCAATTTGTATTTTAATTGTTCAATATTTTAACTTTTTAACAGTAATAAATGTAATTTTGCATGTAAAATACTGCAAGATTATAACACTATTTTTTTCTCAAATAGTGGTAACGAATTATTTTTTAGTGCATATGCCAAGTGTTATAGCAACTGGCGCCCTTCCCAGAAACAATCTTCCTGGCGGGTTATTGGGTCGAACTATTCTAACCAGACGTGCAATTTGGGCCGACTTCATACTTTGTTCTCATCTATGAAGCTGAGACAGGCTAATCAAGCTAAACTAGCAAGAATCCGCTTTGATTGCGGAGGATTATTGCATAACACAAAATTGGTGAGGACAGGTGGTATGGTCTGGAATGTCGGGCATGGCATCTGGCAACCCATGGGGGACCTTGGATGGCGCAATGGGAATTAGTCCAACTGAGTTTTTATTGGTGAAAAATTTTCCATTGCCATATCTTTACTGCTAAAGCTGTCATTTTTTTTAAAATCATAAAAATTGGGACAAAACCCCAGTTTTGTTAAAGTAATCAACCGTTTGTTTTAGAGCCTAATGTGTCCGGTACTGAATTAAAGACGACAAAATAAAAAATAACCTTTGTCCTTATGGTTTGTGTAGTGTGAATAAAGCCACTAGAGGTTTTGTTATAAATTTTTCATTTTGCGGTACACTCGTGCTCTTCAAGTTTTTTTTGCAAATTATGATGTTCCACATTGGTTTACAAGTAAAAAGAAAATGATCAATATTAAAGTAGACAAAATAAGCTATAATATGATCCCTCTTGCGTTTGTATCAAAATAACTATATAGCCCGATGTGTAACTCACTCACTCACTCACTCACTCATACGAATTCTAGACCAAATCAAAACAAAAGAATTATAACTACTGTAAATAAATATCCAATTAACTGTCAGTGTAACTCTCACATGGTAGAGCATAAACAAATGATAGGACCAGTGAATAAAAATGTCATTTGGAGTGGATATATCGCAAATGAATAAAAATAGTATACTACATAAAAAATACTTGAAGGGACATTGAGTTATAAACAACTGGAGCGACCCCAAGTGGGGGTCTGGGGGCGGAGCCCTCAGCGAGCGAAGTGAGTCTTTATATAAAACTCTGCAAGTCAAAAAATGTTTAAGTCAAAATTGTGGGAGTTTAGTAAATCGCAGGATGACGGTAGACGGCTCAAATAATAAATAATAGGTCTTGATCTCAGGGACTCGGGTAAAAATAGCAGTTTTTCCAAAAAATTACCAGCAAGCGAGAAATAACGTAAAACATACCCCATAAGAAAAGCATAGGGATTTAAAAACGTCTGATTTGTTTACATTGGGAGATTTTTACAGCGTCCCACCAGAGTTACTGCCAACGTAACTGAGCAAAAACTAGCTTTAACAACGGAACGCTTTTTTAACCAAGAGTAGTGACTCCAGATTACATAGAGCTCATTGGCCCGACAGACGTTGTCCTGTCTAATGTCACTGAATTTGTTTTATGTCAAAATGCTCGTTCATTTTCAAGATGAGCTCGTTTGCTATACTCCCTGGCCTATTTTTATATAGAGCTAACTTCGGCTCGAAAACATAGTTTAAGTTGCCATTCAAGTAGATGTGTTTACATAATGAACATATGTTTATGCCGTTCCAAAGTCCGTATGTGTATGCTTGTCCAAGTATAATCCTTTTAACAGATAATTGGTGTAGCTAACTAACATACTAACCCTACTTGTTTAGTGAATTACCGATGGAAAGTTAACTATTAGCATGACCTGCACAGTGAAACTTAAGCCTGGGACCACCATAGTTCCTAACGTGACCCCCTGAGCACGTTTTGAGGGGGTCGTTCAAAATTGTATATATATAACTGTAGCGGTCACATTTGTTGTCCAATTTACTTCAAATTTGGTAGGGACGTTCCTTTCTATTATCAATTGGACAAGTTCGTTGGGCAAAACAATCAGAAAACTCTAAACCCCTTTTTTAGGGATTAATCTTTCAAATCTCAAGTTTTTGGGCCCAAAAAGGGTTGAGATACTTGCATACTTGCATGTAAAATTTATGCAAGTAAAAAAATGGGAATTAGTGAGGCGAAACTTTTAAGCCCTCTCTCGTCATTCTAGCATAAATATTTACCGAGTTATTAAAGAAAATGTGTATCGACCAAATCCAGTACGTTGTCTTTTGAGGGTTTTACATTAGAAAAGCTTGTTATTCATTTATTGGTGTACTTTTATCATCCCCAGCAACCTCATGTCTACTTTCAAGCCTGACTGGACCTTCTCCTAACCTTATAATGTGCAAAATTGTATTGCAGGTAAATAAAACCAGGAGCATCAGAATAGCCAAAAAAATCAATGTTTTCAGATTTCAATACAAATTGTAATAAATGTATGTTTTTAGACTGATTTTGAGTTCTTAAAGTTTGTTATGTGGAATCTACACAAGAGTCGAACAATTCTTGGACGGTTATTTATCTCTCTTAACGAGTATTTACAGTATCCCGGGATAGGAAGTAATTATTATGGTACCCTCAATTTGATTTTTGCTCTGTTAATAAAAAGCGTGCTATTGTGACTTTTTGGTGAAATTATTACAACTTAAACTACCACTTGTGTTTATGGACAGAGGAACTGATAGATTTCAAATGTTGAAAAGTAGCTAGTTCATGACGAGTTGATCTTTTAAATTAAATTTATGGATAAAGTTTAAAAAAAGGCTTTAATTTCAACATGTTCCCAAAGCTGACACGGGAATGAGGTCCAGCAACCAAAGAATAACATAGACTGGCAATTGCTTGCTGGGTTTGAAGCCGGGCAACCTCTGAATGTGGGGATCAATCCACGTGAATCGTCCACTACCGAGTGTTGCCGTCGCTGGCGCTGTCTTTAATTCAAGATTATCCCTCTACCAACAGATTTAATTGAATTATTATTATTATTTACCTCATTACCCTCAGAGAATAACATTTGTTCAATAACTTACTGCCTTTCTCACATGAATAACATTTCTCATACGAAATATACGAGTGTGAAGTTTGATTGAGATTATTCCTAACTTAGAGGCTGCCTGCAGGCTAAACTAAGCATTTTGAGAAAAAATATTAAGAATCAAAATTTGTTTATCATGTCTTTTCCAAAAACCTTCTCGCTGACAAAACTTGCCTGACCAAAAAATAAAAAAGATCCTCACAGATAAACGTTTTCATGTCTAAATTCAAACCAAAAACTTGATCTCCATAGTTTTTAATTTTTTCAGTCACTAAAATATTTTATTTTTTACTCCACCCTAACCCATTGTTGTTGACATACTGTTTTATTCAATTTCACAAAAAAAATTTATCTTAGCTTTAACTGTACGTTTAGACGGTTGTAATGAGATGCGGCGAATTAAAATTTGTGCCAGTAGCGGCCAGTGGCTGAGCCGCTTAAGCCTCTGAGTGGTGGGGGATCGGCTTCAACTACAGTAATGTATAGTGGATAGGGATTGCCAGTCTATGTTATTCTTTGGTCGCTGATGAGGTCAATGAATGAGGGAAAATGGGTAAATAATACAGGTCAGTTTCACGAAAGGCTTGGCATTAACCCATTAAGGTAGTAATTTTATTCTATTCACAATAGCCTATAACGGGATTTGATTAGTGCTGCACTCTAGTAGCAAAATATGTAACTAATGACCGCGGGTGACTACGGTTCTATCCGCTAGGGGCGCGGACTAACTGAAAAACCTTAATATCGCCACTAGGCCCTTGGTCGTGTTAGCTGAGTTGGCTACGTCGTGAAAACACCTTGGCCAGGTGTGGATACGATGTTCGTGGGTTCGATTCCCGCACACGACCAAAACTGACCAGTTCTGCAACTCACAATGAGTTAACCGGTCTGTGGCAATGTTGGTGGGAGGGCCCAAGTAAAACAAATGGTGGCAGGCTTGCTTGGAAGTTGACGGGATCGGTTAATTCTTTGTGAGATGCACATGGTCAATACTGATTTTGCTACTTTTTATTTATGTCTACTGTGTGTGTGCCAATGAGACTCTACAAACTGAATGAAAACAGTATTTTAATGAACATAAACTATTAATCCATTTAAAAACACAAATTTCTATTCCAATTCATTGGTTTAAAAAATTACAAGTAAGGAACGAGACCAGCTCGTATGTTACGCCAATGGGATAAATTACAAATATCTATTAGTAAAAAAATATAAAGCCTTTTCCTGTATTTTTTTAAATGTTTCGTCGGTAGTTTTGACAAAGTTAAAATTTCTATTTGTAAACTTTTCTGTTTTGCAAAAAATTAGTCACTCAAACCCTTTATTGTGATGTAAAAGTTTAACAACGCTTTGATTTAATTCTCCACCAAACCCAAACAGGCCCCTTGAATAAACCAAATGTGTTGTGCAATACAATTGTCATAATTATCAAACATCTGTGGAACTTTCTATGTCTACAAACGTCATCCACACGTGTGGTAGTGTTGCCTAACAGTGTTGCTCAAGATCACGTGGCTTTTTCATGTATTTCACGTGAAAGTAATTATGCTCCCAACTATGGTGGTTTTTAGTGCCATACATCGTATTAACTTCAATAATCCACATTATATAATCGTAATGGCGCCCTCATATATTCCTAAATATTCTTTCAAATTCAAAGCGTTGTTTTTTATGGATTTATCATCAACGCCCCTTTTTTATTTACCAGAAATCGCATTTGTATGTCAACAGTATATTTAACACTGTAATTGACATACAATATATACGTTTTTGAAATCATTTTGAGGGGCTTATGCAATAGTTGAGACGCTAAGAGATTTTGTAGTCTTTGTGTTACCAGCCGTTCAAGTCCGGCCAGCTTGTTTTGTTTTTGGATATATGTTATGTACATACGGTTGTGACATGTTTTACATTTTAGAAAGGACTGTTCCTTTCCAAACCCTGATTTAAGGTCATCCTGTTCTTAGAAAGCATCATTAATTAATAGCCCAATGGCAAATGACAGCTAGTCCAGTAGCAAAACCTTTACCAAATATTGAATCTTTGCTCAGGATCGAACTGGTGAACCTCAGATTGCGAGGAGACCACTCTAACCACTATGCTTTCCAGCCAGGAAAATTAATTTTCGGCTTAAGATAGCTAATTTATTTAAAATTTACATTTTAAAGACGTAATGCATAAAGTTTGTCGGTACAAAACGCATACGTTTACACATAAATTTGAAAAAGCTTTACATACCATAATAAGCTTAAATATCCTAATTTCAAATTCATTTGTAACCTTTTCGTACATGTATCAGTCAAATGCGTATTTTTTGCGGTATAATGAGGTTTTATTGTAAATCACTAAGCAAATTATTTATGGTAAAAAGTCTAAAGTTTTTAAAAGTTTAACTGACCATTTTTGGTAGCCATAATTCTGTATTCTGTTAACCCTAGCAGTGGCCACCCAAAAACTGTAGAATGGCCAACCAATTTTGGCGATTTTGCAGACCTTTTTTTGAAAATTCGTATAAATTTGAAATGAGAACTAAACATAGCCAACCACATATTCATTTTGTTCAGAAAGAACAGGGGAATCTGAAAATAGTAAAATAGAAAAGATCTAAGAGGTAGTTTTTTCAGCAAAGTACAAAAAAATAAAAATATATTGAAATTTTTTTTGGAACTATATACATATAATACACACTATTGCATGAAATGTTTCAGTTAGCTGTGTAAGGAAGGGTAAGTATGGAAAGGTGTTAACTGGGATCTTTTATCTAATATTCAGGTTTGGTGGGGCCCTTGAATTTGTTACAAATTGGTAAGCTAATTCCCATCTCCTGAGCATTGAGCTATTACAGTGTTTTTTGGGGAAAGATTTCAAGGCTTTTGTTGTGAAACAGTCATCAAACTGGAGGCTGTGAATCTGGGCATGTTGTGCTATAGGTTTTTCTTTGTTAGTTTTTACATCATGTCGGTGTCCATTCATGCGTTTCCTGAGGGTTTCGGTGGTTAGGCCTATATATTGAGCGGGGCATTGTGTACATTCTAATTGATAAATGAGGTTTTCAGAACAGCATGTATGGTGGCCTTGGATTTTGTATTGCTTTTGATGGTATGAACTAGTAAAAGATTCTGATGGTTGGTTGATTTTGCAGGATTTACATCTATTTTCGTTGCATGGATATGAGCCTGGAGATGGTTTTTCTAAACATGAGTTTGATGGGTCAGGTAGTTTTGGATGTACTAGAAGGTTTTTTAGGTTCGGAGGTTGTCTGTAGACCAAGGTGGGAGGTTTCTGTAGAAGGTTCTTCGTTTGGCTGGAAGATTCTAGAATTTTAAATCCTGTTTTAAGGAGACTGTTTAGCGGTTGTAGGACAGGGTGGTATGTGGTTATCAGGTTCAGGTGTTGTTGTTTATTGTGATTTGATTTTGTACATTGCTTCTCGGCAGCAGCTATCTGAGATTTCACTAAGTTTCTAGGATATCCTCTATTTTCTAGGGCTTTTTGGAGTTGGTTATTATATTGCTCTCGATTTTCATTGTTGGAGATGAGACGGTTCCCTCTTAAAGCAAGACTGTAGGGAATGGATCTTTTTAAAAACCAACAAACCATCAACAGTATTTACACTTCTCTAGTTGCCATCCAAATAATACAAAAAGATCCATTCCCTACAGTCTTGCTTTAAGAGGGAACCGTCTCATCTCCAACAATGAAAATCGAGAGCAATATAATAACCAACTCCAAAAAGCCCTAGAAAATAGAGGATATCCTAGAAACTTAGTGAAATCTCAGATAGCTGCTGCCGAGAAGCAATGTACAAAATCAAATCACAATAAACAACAACACCTGAACCTGATAACCACATACCACTCTGGCCTACAACCGCTAAACAGTCTCCTTAAAACAGGATTTAAAATTCTAGAATCTTCCAGCCAAACGAAGAACCTTCTACAGAAACCTCCCACCTTGGTCTACAGACAACCTCCGAACCTAAAAAACCTTCTAGTACATCCAAAACTACCTGACCCATCAAACTCATGTTTAGAAAAACCATCTCCAGGCTCATATCCATGCAACGAAAATAGATGTAAATCCTGCAAAATCAACCAACCATCAGAATCTTTTACTAGTTCATACCATCAAAAGCAATACAAAATCCAAGGCCACCATACATGCTGTTCTGAAAACCTCATTTATCAATTAGAATGTACACAATGCCCCGCTCAATATATAGGCCTAACCACCGAAACCCTCAGGAAACGCATGAATGGACACCGACATGATGTAAAAACTAACAAAGAAAAACCTATAGCACAACATGCCCAGATTCACAGCCTCCAGTTTGATGACTGTTTCACAACAAAAGCCTTGAAATCCTTCCCCAAAAACACTGTAATAGCTCAATGCTCAGGAGATGGGAATTAGCTTACCAATTTGTAACAAATTCAAGGGCCCCACCAAACCTGAATATTAGATAAAAGATCCCAGTTAACACCTTTCCATACTTACCCTTCCTTACACAGCTAACTGAAACATTTCATGCAATAGTGTGTATTATATGTATATAGTTCCAAGAAATTAGTGTTGGTGTTTTTAGTGTTGGCAAATCTGAACAACCTGAAATTTTTTTTTGAAATTTCAAAAGCAGCCTCGGTAAAACTTTTTTGTCAGATTTTTTATGGAAAATTCATTATATACAGTTTGTAGACAATTTAATTCCCTACATAGAAATGTATAATATGTTGGGGAAAAAATTTTATTTGTAAGTATATACGGAAAACCGCAAAATGTGAAAATTGTACAGTGTTAGTTAGTACTGTAAAAAGGTAATGTAAATATGTATATGCTAATAATAATATGTATATATTTGTAAAGATAATGAAATAAGAAATGTAAAAAAGTCATAAAGTTGATGGTAAAAAATTTGTATCACTTATGATTAGATGAATTTCGGAAATTTTAGGGTATTCGGAAAAAACAAAATTCTACGGTATTTAGTATATAACTTTTTTTAGAAATTTATTCCTCCAAATACTATATATACATTTAGTAGGACATTCAATTCCCTACATAGAAATGTATAATATGTTGGGGAAACAATTTTATTTGTAAGTATTATGTAAGTATATACGGAAAACCGCAAAATTTGAAAATTGTACAGTGTTAGTTAGTACTGTAAAAAGGTAATATAAATATGTATATTCTAATAATAATATGTATATATTTGTAAAGCTAATGAAGTAGGGAATATACAAAAGTCATAAAGTTGATGGTAAAACTTGTTATCACTTATGAGTAGAAGACTTTCTGAAATTTTTTGGTATTCGGAAAAAAATATTTTTACAGTATTTAGTATATAACTTTTTTTAGAAATTTTTTCCCCCCAAAACAATATAAACATGTTGTAGAATGTTCAATTACCTACAAAAATATACATAACATTCATAATAAATTATATGTTTTTATATGTGTTATGTAATAATAAAAATAATCGGTGAACTTATGAAATGATGTAAATCGCGGTATATTCTAATACATGTAAATAATGTCATATTATATCTATATATTATTCCTGCAGGTATTTAGAAACAATAAAATATATAAATATACATATACACAGGGTAGTGGCATATTATATAAGAGATAACGTGCGATTGTCACCATGTAGGAAAAATTACAAAATTATTATTTTTATATTAGGCCTACTCAATAATGAAATACATCCTACCTTACAATTGTACAAAACCCCCCGGCGTTGCATAAAGATTACTGTTATATACACACACACACTTCACTAACACTAACACTCTGAAATAATAAAGGATTTAGCAATAATTCGCGGATAACATGAGAGCGCGAACGCAACGACACCAACACGAAATGGCTGCAACGTCGCAACTAACTACGCATTAGATGTCAGATGAGTGACGCATTTCCTTCGTCTTCGAGAGAGCAGCCGGAAATAACGATGCGAAAGGCTGCCAATGTCAAAAGCTAAATTTCTTCCTCTTCAAAATGAAATATTATATGACTAGTATTTATAACTTGCACTGGATGTAATTCGTATTTTCCACACTAGCGCTTTGCGCCGGTTGGCCATTTGTTAGAAATTCAGAAAAACAGCTGTGTTCATAAAATCGTAACTGTTGTATAATCAATATTTCGTTCTAAAAATCAATACCACAGTGAAACTAAACTCTTTGGCTATGCAGTGGTACCACCCGCAACATCCTAAGACAAAATTACCCGAGCAGGGTAATTCCAAAGTAGTCGTGTTTTTACATTTTCCGAGCGTCGACTGCAGGAATGGCGTAGCGGCAAAATTTCATTGTAATTATAATCGTTGTGACATTGTTATACAACTTGTAAACGGTTCATTTATGTAATAAAATGAAAGTTCAGAATGTGATCTTTCGAATGGTATATATTGTTCACTTCTGAGTTGACTATTAATGTTTTTTTTACCGTTACAAAAATTTCGACCCGTACTATCGTATTGCGCTGGTGGCCATTTCAGGCATCACGTGAACCCAGCGCATTGCGCTGGATGGTCACTGCTAGGGTTAAATCTGGGATAAATATAAATTAGAAGATAATTTTCCAATCCCAAAAGTAACTTTTATTTTTAGGCAATTTATGTAAACCTATTACGTTTTTTGTGAAAATAAAATATATGTTGTATGTAGAAGTAGTTATTTTCTTGTTTTCCATACATTAACAAAGCACATTTGGCAATCACGATACTGTTGATTGAAGACAGGTAATAGTTAATAAAATTATAAAGAGTAAAAATCCTAAATATTAAAATAATCGGGTCCTTTAGTTCACGCATATTGCGAGACAAACACTTGACAGATTTTTTTTGTTTTTTGGTTATTTTTTTATTTGAATGTAATCTTGTGAAGAAAGTCGTAAAGGAGCCAGAATTTGTATTTAGACCACAGGGCTCTGCCACACGGGACTTCGATGGTCCCATGTTATTCATATGAAGGAGAGTTTCATTTGGTTTGTGTAAAATTACATTGGTTACGCCACACTGGACTTCAAAGACCCATGATTTTCTTATGGAACTATCACTACCGTGTTTTTATTATAAAGCAAAATGAACTAATGATCAGCTGTGATTATCCACTTAGACAAAAACCACGTGTAAGCCCCTGTAAGCCACGAGTTTCTTATATTTACAGTTCAGTTCTCACAATGATTCATTTTGTAAAGTAATCTCTTCAGGTAGGTATCTTTGTTTTGAAAACTCTTTCAAAACTATCAGACAGTGAAGTTTTATTGGCAGCACTCTAACATTATTTTTCCTTTCTTACCTTATGCAGTTTCCATCTGGGGTAATGAATCAGTAAGAACAAATTTTGTATTTAAATTGCAGAAGCGGGCATTAAGAACTATTTTCAAAAAACATCACAGATTCTCGTGTAAACCCCTTTTCAAAAATAACAAATGTTTACTGTTCCCTCCATATACATCTTAAATACCCTAACCTTTTACAGCAATAACCTCCATGACCACAGCCATCTCAATCCTCGTTACAATCTCAGGAGTAAAATGATGTGAACACTCCTTGTTATGTCTTTTAGCGAATTTCCCCTATAGGGAAGAAGCTAATACCGTAGGTCTCATGGTAAGACTTAAGCCCGAGACCATGATAACTTTTCATTTTGAGGTCTCCAGATGCCAAAAACCCCATTCGTTCAAATTTTTATATGTGTGTGTGTGTGTGTGTGTGTGTGTGTGTGTGTGTGTGTGTGTGTGTGTGTGTGTGTGTGTGTGTGTGTGTGTGTGTGTGTGTGTGTGTGTGTGTGTGTGTGTGTGTGTGTGTGTGTGTGTGTGTGTGTGTGTGTGTGTGTGTGTGTGTGTGTGTGTGTGTGTGTGTGTGTGTGTGTGTGTGTGTGTGTGTGTGTGTCCATAAGCACGATAACTCTCGTAAAAAAAGTCTGATCTTAAGGAAATTTGGTACAAATGTGTAAAGTACAATTTATTTGAACGAGTTCGAAAACCAGATGAATCGCACCATCCGAAGGGGGGTTTTGGGGGGTTTCCACATTTAATTTTTATTTAAATCAAATTTTAATTTTTACCATTGAATTCAGCATAAAAAACAAACAATTTGGTATTTTGATCATTGCAGTGAAACAATGTATGATTCCAGTTGCCCCCCTCGAAGGTGCGGGGGAGGGGGTGCGCTTCCCAGTTGTTTACCAACACTCCAACTCGTATCAGCGCTCAGATTTTTGTTTGTTTACGTTTCTAGAAGGAAATAATTAGGGGTGTGCGATGCAGCGATTTTATGTCGATTCGATGCAACGATGCGATTCAAAGAATTTCGATTTGAATCGATGCAATTTGATTCGATTCAATGCGACATGTTTCAGTGATTAAAACTCAGCCTATACACCAATGTTTATTACCAACATGGGTAATCTACCTTCTTGGCCAAAGTCTAGTTATAATTTTCTGATTTTATTTCCTCATAACCTTAATATCCTGAAATAACCATGAACTGATGACGTTTGTTGACTAACTAAATAAAAATTAGATCAAACCATGACAAGAAAAATAATTTCAAATACTTGATACTTAGGTTTTATCTTTATTGAGGAAATTTGATTAAGCACGACTAGTGGTGAAATATTCATATAATAACCAAACAATATTAAGTATAACAGCATTAACCTAAACTTAATTGTATTTACCTACTTTAGCAATTTTCAAAGGGAGCGCCAAAGTGACGATGGACAGTTTTTCCAGATTGTAAATATCGCTATAGTACCACCATGGTGTGGTACTACCTCAGTGTTTCCACTCAGCGGTAAAAAATATCCCACGAGCTGATACAAAAAATCCCACTTTATCCCACACTTCACCTTTTACATTTTCTAAATATCCCACACTTTCCCACTAATTTTTCAAACAGTGCAACACAGTAACACAGTTGATGTTAAATATTATATGATAGATAGAGCTTATTTAGATCTACTAATCACCTATATTTTACATTTTAGTACCTCAAAGGATTTTGATTAATGCGATATATAAATGATGCGGTTTTCCAGAAGGCTGGCAAGTGATAGTTAAATAATTTAGTTCCGTGAGAGGTATTTATAATGGCACTGTATAGTACTAAAGAGTACGACATAGGTAATAATAACAGCAAATATTTTCCTCGTTAATTCCAACATGGCCAGGCCAGCGATATTCATTGACGTGATTTAGTGTTCGTTCTGAGACGATTATAAAATAATAATAGTTACAATAAAGTAGGTAAAATAATAACAACGTGAGAATTTGAAAACCCCGCAATTGCCAGTGCGACAAGAAAATCCACTAGATTAGAAGTGCTCTGCTAAGGTGGTCTGGTCGTAAGCAAACTAGCAGACGTAATGCCGATTTCCAAAATATCCCATATATGGGATAAAAATCCCTCAAGTGGAAACACTACTACCATGCCAGTAAAACCACCGTATTTTGACACAATACTATTGTACCCACCCTAAAACTTTATTCAAATAACTCACTATCACAA
Organism: Allygus modestus; assembly: GCA_963675035.1. Lineage (NCBI taxonomy): Eukaryota > Metazoa > Arthropoda > Insecta > Hemiptera > Cicadellidae > Allygus > Allygus modestus. Next base: position 108,947,531 of record OY776114.1, on the reverse strand, counting down.
TTTTACGTATTAAAAAACTACGAAAATACTAATTTAAACTAGTATTTAATAGTAAACAACAATAATAGGCCTATATTTGGTGCAATTAACGATATCATAAGAGGACTTATGGTGCAAATATCGTACATCTGGCAACACTGAATATCGTATCAGGTAACATCAGTGCGTAATAAAGACTTCTAAATCAAAAATATTCCTCCGTGGTTCGCCATTGTTTAACGCGTAGGAATATCAAACTTAATATTAACTTCAATTATATCGAAAGTGTTACAACCGGTTATCAATCTTAGTTTCTGAAAAAAATAACTCTCCTTCAATTATAAAATCCCCAACAAATTAATGTTTTAACAACGTAATAGTGGAACTACTTTTCCGAAGAGATGTGATTACCATTACTGCTTTGCACTGGGAGAATCGAATACTTTAAAGAATCGAATACTGCTGAATCGAATACACCCCTGTATTCGAATACCTATTCGGATACTTGAACTCGAATACTTCCGGTACTGAACGCTGCGCCGGCCAACTGGATAACTGGCGGTGGCGGAACGGCGCGGCGGATTCTTGGAATTCATTTCTAGACTTGTCTTCCCCACCCTTCCCCGCACCCTGTTGTTTGTTTTCAATAGTCCGCGGACGGCTACGGTGATCGCGGTATTGCATCATAGTTTTTTGTGCAAAACAGTTTAGTTTTTTGTGTAGGCCTACTCATTAGTGAAAGTTTATGTGATATAGTTATTGTATTTCAATTTTATTATTTTAATTAACTATTGGTAGCCTTTTGTGATTAACTGTGCAATATGCCTCCCAAAAGGTCTCCTGTGTCGGAACATTTTAATCAAGTTGAGAGTTTGTGATGTGTAAAAGTTGTAAGAAAAAATTTAAATACCATAGCAACACGAGCAACATGACGATGCACTTGAAACGAAACCACCCTCATTTGCTGGCAACAGAAACTGTTCTTATAATTAGAGTTTAGTAGTTATTTATCCAGATTTAATGAACTAAATTAAATTAAATGCAATTTACAGCAATTTTAACATAAATGAGTCCTAATGATTTTTTTCGTAAAGTGTATACTTTGTGCCAACTTTCAAGTGAATTTGAATTCGAATACAATATTGAAGTATTCGAATACATGAATACTTGGGCTATATTCGAATACTATTCGATTCTGCATTCGATTCTCCCATCACTACTTTGCAGCTGTCGTTGCGTCATCGTCATCATTTAATCGTCTGCTGCCGATTTGTTTTAAATCAAACCACGTTATAAACTGTGTTATGTGCTAGCTGCTATATCTAAAACATATCTTAAAGGATACATCTGGAAAATAGGGATTAAATTAAAACGCAAACATTAGAATATACTTTATTTATTTATTTCTACGACTGTGAGACAGCCGGTACGAACTTTGCCGATTAGGATAGCATCGAACACTTTCGATGCATCGCTCTTTCGATTACTTCCGCATCGAATCGACGATTCGATGCATCGAATCAAATTGAATCGAAATTTCAATGCTTTTCGATGCATCGCACACCCCTAGAAATAATAGTGCATTCCAGTGAAGAGAGTGTTTCAGGTGTTGGATTGTGGTGCATATTGCTTCGCAGCAGGCGCCTACTTACCATTGCGGCGATCCAAAACTCCGGGTGGAGTTCATGAACTCCAAAAACTTATCGATAAAAATTATATGAAAGAAATGTAAAAAAGATTTGTTTAACACTCAAACATTGTTTCTACATGTATAAGCAATATTTTTAGTGAATACAAATTTTCAGCTCATGGGTCAACCGCACAGAAAATATTAAAGACGGAATAAATGACTATTCATTGACTATATACCTGGGTGTTGAGGTAGTAGTGCTTCCAGAGCGGCCGCAGCTTGGGCTGGCCGCCGATGTCCCAGATGTTGAACCGCACGTTCTTGTACTCCACGGACTCCACGTTGAAGCCAATGGTCGGGATCACGGCCATGAACTCGTTCTGCTTCAGCTTGAACAGGATGCTGGTCTTACCGGCGCCGTCCAGACCCAGAGTCACAACCCGCATCTCTATCTTGGGGCCGATGTGCACCCGGTTGTCCTGGACACCACACAATCACAGGGTTAGTCACGGGATGCTGGTCTTACCGGCGCCGTCCAGGCCCAGGGTCACCACCCGCAGCTCTATCTTGGGGCCGATGTGCACCCGGTTTTCCTGGACACCACACAATCACAGGGTTAGTCATGGGATGCTGGTCTTACCGGCGCCGTCCAGGCCCAGAGTCACCACTCGCAGCTCTATCTTGGGGCCGATGTGCACCCGGTTGTCCTGGACACCACACAATCACAGGGTTAGTCATGGGATACTGGTCTTACCGGCGCCGTCCAGACCCAGAGTCACAACCCGCATCTCTATCTTGGGGCCGATGTGCACCCGGTTGTCCTGGACACCACACAATCACAGGGTTAGTCATGGGATGCTGGTCTTACCGGCGCCGTCCAGACCCAGAGTCACAACCCGCATCTCTATCTTGGGGCCGATGTGCACCCGGTTGTCCTGGACACCACACAATCACAGGGTTAGTCATAGGATGCTGGTCTTACCGGCGCCGTCTAGGCCCAGGGTCACCACCCGCATCTCTATCTTGGGGCCGATGTGCACCCGGTTGTCCTAGACACCACACAATCACAGGGTTAGTCATGGGATGCTGGTCTTACCGGCGCCGTCCAGACCCATAGTCACAACCCGCATCTCTATCTTGGGGCCGATGTGCACCCGGTTGTCCTGGACACCACACAATCACAGGGTTAGTCATGGGATGCTGGTCTTACCGGCGCCGTCCAGACCCAGAGTCACAACCTGCATCTCTATCTTGGGGCCGATGTGCACCCGGTTGTCCTGGACACCACACAATCACAGGGTTAGTCATGGGATGCTGGTCTTAACGGCGCCGTCCAGACCCAGAGTCACAACCCGCATCTCTATCTTGGGGCCGATGTGCACCCGGTTGCCCTGGACACCACACAATCACAGGGTTAGTCATGGGATGCTGGTCTTACCGGCGCCGTCCAGACCCAGTCACAACCCGCATCTCTATCTTGGGGCCGATGTGCACCCGGTTGTCCTGGACACCACACAATCACAGGGTTAGTCATAGGATGCTGGTCTTACCGGCGCCGTCTAGGCCCAGGGTCACCACCCGCATCTCTATCTTGGGGCCGATGTGCACCCGGTTGTCCTAGACACCACACAATCACAGGGTTAGTCATGGGATGCTGGTCTTACCGGCGCCGTCCAGACCCATAGTCACAACCCGCATCTCTATCTTGGGGCCGATGTGCACCCGGTTGTCCTGGACACCACACAATCACAGGGTTAGTCATGGGATGCTGGTCTTACCGGCGCCGTCCAGACCCAGAGTCACAACCTGCATCTCTATCTTGGGGCCGATGTGCACCCGGTTGTTCTGGACACCACACAATCACAGGGTTAGTCATGGGATGCTGGTCTTAACGGCGCCGTCCAGACCCAGAGTCACAACCCGCATCTCTATCTTGGGGCCGATGTGCACCCGGTTGCCCTGGACACCACACAATCACAGGGTTAGTCATGGGATGCTGGTCTTACCGGCGCCGTCCAGACCCAGTCACAACCCGCATCTCTATCTTGGGGCCGATGTGCACCCGGTTGTCCTGGACACCACACAATCACAGGGTTAGTCATGGGATGCTGGTCTTACCGGCGCCGTCCAGACCCAGAGTCACAATCCGCATCTCTATCTTGGGGCCGATGTGCACCCGGTTGTCCTGGACACCACACAATCACAGGGTTAGTCAAGGGATGCTGGTCTTACCGGCGCCGTCCAGGCCCAGGGTCACCACCCGCATCTCTATCTTGGGGCCGATGTGCACCCGGTTGTCCTGGACAACCATCTGGCATCTTCAGTGAAGACCCTGCGTGCAAGAAGAGACCACCCACCATCTGCAATTTGACTGCAATGTGCTGGATGCCGTACTGGTCATTCTTGGCACCATGGTGAGGGGCAGTCATCTACCTTGGGAGCAGCTCGTTGCAGGCTACAGCACATCATCAGGCTCCTACAACTTGATGGGTTCTGAAACCAATTCAATAGTGAGCCCCAAAATCCCTAGCGGCTGACGTGTCTTGGGACATGGTCCCAACTCTGAAATCAATGCCATTATTATTATTATATGAGCGCTTCTCAGTAGAAAACTGCTTTACAGAATAACTCAATTCAAGAACATAAAGAGTTTGGCAGCCTCTTTTTGATTCCCTTTGCCCGTCCACATAGACTATACATCTGTGCGTAGAACATATCCAGCAAAGCAAGGAGTGAGCCTTTACAGAATGATTTTTACAGTACAGTACTGATTTTATATGCCAGGGCAGGAATTCGAACCCACGGCAGAACCACGGCCATGGTTCTGGAGTCCGTCGCCTTGACCAATAGGCGAGCAACTCCCTAAGTTTAAGTTGGCAATGATAAATGCTGTCTTTTTAGTTTGAAACCTGGGACCACTATTGTATAAGGTCCCAGGGCCACTATAAGTTTTTGGGTCAAAGTAGGAGAACTCTCTCCTTTTCCCTTGCAATCTCACTTTTAGAAAGTGGAGCAGCACATCTTGTCAGGTACTGCGCTGAGCCATCTCCCTCTGAGCCACAAGTCTCTCCACCATATGCTGCGTATGCTGCTGAGCTTTTGCCAACGGATGCTGTATACAGCATGCAGACTTGGTGCTGGCACGGCAGGAGCCACAGTAATGCCACAAGTCTAATGCACTTGGCTCCTTTAATTCCACAATCCCGCATTTTTCAGGTGGAAACGCTAACCAGTAAAAGCTTATCAATATATATATATAGAAAAATGTGATGTCTATTAAACGATTTTAACTTGCACAACAATCGTGAAAACTTGTAAAACGCACAGTCGCGTTACCTTGGTGAACGTGATGGGTATGCTGGGGTCAGGCTGCAGTTGTTCCGGGCTCAGTTCTGCGTACTGCTGTTGTTGTTTCTCTATGGATGCCAACGCCTCCTTGATCTCCCTACTAGCTGCCAGCACCCTGGCGTCGTCTTGCTGTATCGTGGCCTCGCACTGGACACAAACCACCGCCACCTGGACATAACATATATTATTTGTAAGTTTGTAGTATTGTTTTGTAGGGTTGCTCTGGCAAAATAACAAGATCCCTGGGACAGTGGCGGATTTACAATACTGCCGCTTAAGGGCTGTAGCAATCTGCCGCCCCCCACCCCCCATAACTTAACCTTTTTCCTTCTCAGACACCAAGGTCGTCTTGTATATCTCGTTTAGTTGGTTTTATGACTGCATGTAAAGAAGTTGCACATTTTTCTGAAGGAATAAATTTAGAAAATTACTGTTTTTCCTAATTTAAATAGTGAACAAACAGTAATATAATGCAGAATTATGATTTCACCCACTTGAACACAGTTCAATATATGCAATGACGATCGACCCTACAAGTTACAAGTGTTAGCGACAAGTGCTTGTATTGAAAGCAGTGGTAAGAAAATCCTTCAACAATGGTTTACAAAATCCCTCTTTACACTTCATTAATTAATAATTTTTACACCAACGCATTCACTACTAAAAATTACACTATATAACCTAGAAGTATGATAACATCATAACCTCAAAATTCTTACTTTAAGACTATTTCAATCCTGAATTAGCACTTTTTAACACAATTTTTATCAACTATTTTGTAGATTATAGGTTTATACAAAGAATTATTTTTATGTTTTAGACCATGAAAATATATAATTAATTGATGTAGGCTCTATAAAACTCGTTTTCAAAAATATTCTTAATGAATGTTAGTTAAAAACAAATTCATAACTTAATTATCGTTCCACCTCCAGCCACGATCCTGTAGATGTTCATAACATCTGCCGTAATAGCATCAGGCACAATAACCTAAAATCCACTGGTTATACATTATATCACAATTCCCAAACCTTATTTACAAATTAGTTTACCCTTCATAGGGTGTATCAATCGTAAAACGGGAGAGAACGCACCCGGATGTTACTTCCAGGTCATACAAAAATAACTAGTTAATACAGAATTTGTTTGTTTTCCTATACACTAAGAGTCTTTTAGTATTACAGTAAAAGATTAGTTAGGTTTAGGTAAAAAAACGAGTTCGCACGCAGCACGCTGACATGAGAGAAGTGAATTTCCAAATAAAAACTTTTAAAACTCAAAATCAGTGTAAAAACATACATTAATCCCAATTTTTATTGAAATTTGAAAACAAGTGATTTTTTGACTGTTCTGATGCTCCTGGTTTCATTTACCTGCAAAGCTGGGAATACAATTTTGCGCATTATAATGTTAGGAGAAGGTCCAGACAGGCTTGAGAGTAGGCGTGAGGTTGCTGGGGATGACAAAAGTACTCTAACAAAGGAATAACAGGTTTTTCTAGTGTAAAACCCCCGAAAGACAACGTACTGTGTTAAGTCTTAACACATTTTCTTTAATAACTAATAAATACTTATGCTAGAATGACGAGAGAGGACTTAAAACTTTTGCCTTACTAATTCCCATCTTTTTACATGCATTAATTTTACATATGGGGCTTTTCTGACCCTTTTTTGGCCCAAAAACTCGAAATTTTAAAGATTAATCCCCAAAAAAGGGGTTGAGAGTTTTCCGATTGTTTTGCCCAACAAACTTGTTCAACTGATTACAGAAAGGAACGACCCTACCAAATTTGAAGTAAATCGGACAAAAAATGTGACCGCTAGAGTGCAAACACACATATATATAAATACAATATTGAACGACCCCCCAAAACGTGTTCAGGGGGTCACGTTAGAAACTTATTGGATCAAATAAGCTGAAATTTAGTAGGTTATTAAAGTGTATTAATTAGAATCAAACATTAGCTTACTTACAATTCAAAAATCTTAATGCTCCGTCCCACTGGCATTCAAAGGTTTTATATCTAACTTCACACATCAACTAACTGTGGCGTACGCTGCACCCGCACAAAAAAAATCTTCATAGTACACTACAATAATTTGTTGTTATTTCTGAATAGTTCCCGCCGGTATTCACATTTTTACCACCGGTAAATGTTGTTCCCCACTAACAATTAGAGTCCAAAAATGGTGATATGATATTCTATATGAGAGTTTTTTTACTTTATTAAGCGATGTCCAGCTTCCGAGAAATCTAAAAGTGAAGTGGGAAAACTATGAATAAAACGAAAGGTTTAGATAATTTTAAATTGACTTGGCGAGTTTGCTCTAAAGTTTATGAGTTCTTAATTTTAAACTGACTAGTAAATAAGTTGTGAGAGAGTGTTAAAATGAATAACCAGTGGTTTTTAAATTATTGTGCCCGACGCTAGAGTAAGTAGCACCAAAGTAGTCCGATGGAAGTTAATAAATTGTTACCAAATCGCTTTGGTCTAATAAAACATATGGTGCAGTATATCTGTTGTGCGTTTTGAAATCCATTCCTATTGTACACAACATTAAAAAAACAAGCAAACATTATTACACACCATGTTTTCACCACATGCAGGTGTGAGAGTTCACAGGATACTGATCCATTTCTTTAGTATGATAAGGGAATGCGGAAAATGCAGTGTGGGTCGACCCCCAACCCCTCACTGGCAGATCAGTTATGTGGGAAAAACCGTCAAAACAACCCCTAAGTTCAGTGACCGCAGTGGCGGGAGGTCTCTCGGCGTGCCATGTGTTATATGCCGGACGTATCCTCTCTGTTATTGATTATCCATTTCTTGCAGACCGTTCCGGTTAAACTGGGTTTTACTGTACACTAACTGTGTTACCATGTTAATGTTGTAGCCTACCTGAGACAGCCAGGTAGCCAGGTCTTCTTGCAGCTGCCTCAACGAGCACAGTCGCTCCCGCACATGGGTGTCTACAGCACTGCGGGCCGCAGCCTCCTGCGACGGACAACCAATGGCATAAGAAGAAAAATATCAATATTGTTAAAAATTACATTATTTTACAGCCAGCAAGGCCAACACAGAACATATAACACCGTAACATTTTTAAAACTAAAGGAATTAACAATAAGTATATTATTACTACACTTAAAAATAAATGAACTCCAGCAAATAAAACTCATTATTCCCCCCAAAAAATTCACCAACGGGGATCACACATCACTTGGGCATCACACTGGGATAAAGGTTATGGCATTATTATGGTCCCAAAGCAGAATATTATTATTCTCTCTGCAACAGTACAATATGAGTAAAATACAAAAACTTTCCTAATAAAGTTAATTTTCCACAGGCTATTGAGTCAAGTTGGTTCACTGCATTCACAACTAACAAAAGAAATGCAGGCTAGCAAGTAATTGGTATTTTATAGGAAATGCCTGAGTAATAAGTTTTGGGATAAACAAAAATTAGTATGAGCAAATAAAGCAAATAATGCACCCTCGCGGATGAAGACAGTTTTACGAAGAGGCAATGAAGGTTAACAACCCTACAGATTGCTGGGGTTTTCTTCAACGACAACTGATAGCAAATCATTTGTCGGGTCACGGTTTAGCCAGATGCCTAATCAGCTGACCAGGCGATGCCCACGTTTCGTTTTGCTTAGCCATGATCCCTAGTCGTCTAAGAGTACAGTAGTGGTTGTTAGTCTTGCATCCGACATTGACTACGGTACGCATCATCGACAATTAAATGTTGAGTTGTTTATTTTAGTTTATTCTAGGGGTGGGCAACTGATGTTTTTTAAATCGAGTCGAGTAGTTCTAAAAAGTAAAAAAAACTCATTTTATTTTTGTTATTTAAAACAATGTTTTTTACATAAAAACTTTAATTATGAACAAAACATTTAATTGAATTATTAATGTTATTGTTTATTTTATTTTAACCTTTTTTACCATGAATGAATAAAGATTTAAATTAAATTTTAAAAAAACACTGAATACACTGTTTTCAAAAACCATAACAAACAAAAGGCAAGTATTACAAATATATATCCATACAAAGATTTTGAGTTAGTTAATCGACACCAGAACAGTTTAAAAATAAAGTGTTTTATTGCCCCCGACCCAAACATTACCTGTGCCCCTCTCTTACTTATCTTAACTCACAGGTATCCATAAATAACCCACCTGTCATTGTCTCCTTTCATATGAGCTAAAAATATATGTTATGCTTATTTTTCTTCATTACAGTGACTCATTTTGTAAAACATTGGTTAGCGGCGTAAAATTGGGTAAACGGCGGGAGTATTTATGCCATTCCAACAACTCGACTCGAATTTTTGAGTAGTCTCTAATACTCGCTCGGCCTTCGAGTATTAGAAAATACTCTACAGGTACTCGAAAACTCGAGTACTCGCCCACCCCCAGTTTATTCTAACACAGACTTTCATTTTTTACTAAAAAAAGAACAATTTTTATGGGGACACAATTTTGGAGTTTTCTGCCTACTGACATAAAAGAGGAACCAGATCAAATCAAGTTTAAAAATAGTCTAAGAATACTGTTAATCAATGACCACCATTACTCCTTTAATGAATTTAAAAAAATCTCTTGTTAGCATGTAATGATTTCAATCAAAGAAGTAGGTATTTTAGGTACTGGTAAACATTGGGTATTTTGTATTTAGTATGTAAGATATCTGACACTATTTATGAACATGATGTGTATTGAGTAAATAAAGAAGTGATTTAATTTGATATATCATTAGTTTTGTTAGCCGACTGAATATTTTTTCTGCAGTAATAAATGTTGTTGCTTTTGATATTTCCGATAATTCTGTAGCCGTAGGCTGTAACTTTCTATTATATAAGGCTGATTTGTCTGCAGCTCTTAATTTCTTTCTGAGACGTTGTCGCACTGTCACCCGTTATTCTGCTTTAGGGGATTAGGGGAACGTAACTGACAATAAACGGTATCAAAAACCTAACACATACTTTCTCCCTTTTATCCCTATTTTGATCAATAATTATGTTATACTTACCAAATATAGAATATAAAGTATGGTAGCATGTATACACGGATCTTCTAATAAACTTATTTCAGAAATGTCTACCCAAATCCCTACACTATACAGATATTTGTTAGATAAAGTGGTTTTAAGAAAGGGAATTCCCCTCCTCCCCAGTTCCCCCCCCCCACCTGCGGTTGTTAGGTGACCACATATTCAGAATCTAAATTTACAAAAAAGGTGGTGTTTTTGTTTGTTTGATGTTGTTTGATGTTCATGCGCTCCAATACCACTCAACCAATTGCGATGAAACTATGCTTGGGCATTCTTCAGGTTGTCCACTAATCGAATACCTAGGACCTTAGGGCTGCGCCCCACTGGACTTAAAACTTGCCATAGTTTCTTACGGAGGTAAAATTTGTTATGATTTTCACAGATGACCAATTTAAAATATTGTAAACAGCTGTCTATTTATTTAGGTAGCAAGCTATAAATATTATGAGTGAAGATTTTTAACACAGTTCTTGGGCATAGAAACGTAAGCCGGGATCAGCTAGAATTCTATATTTTTCAATGTTAACTTAATCTACATAGCCTTACCAAGATTTAATGAAATTTGTCATAATATTAGTAAGTCCACCTCTATTTGTCTGATTAAATGAGTCTGTCTTGCCATTTTAGTAGTTTTTGTTCTCGGTTCAAAACATATGTTGATGCTGTAAAACTTTGTTGTATATCCAGCTGTTTTAGAGTGCAATTGAATTAACATTTTTCTCCATGTTACCCTTACTTTAAAAGAACAAAATTTAAGAGTTACATGCGCTCTTTAGAATAGGGGTATCAAAAACTGAAAATGAAAAACACTTAGCACAACTGCGAATTGAAGCCATTTATTTGATACCTCAACTAAATTTTTCACACTTTTATTTGGTTAATGATCACCCTGACTTTCCCTAACCAGAAAAGGTAATTACCTGTCTCTCGGTTCGGAATGTGCACTTTATTTAAAATAGGTAGGCTAATGTAATATATTAACCAATTTCTTATCTAAAAATGTTATGTATTGATAATGTTTAGTTTACAATACAATTATGTTTTAACAACCAGTAGAAGGTGATCCTGCTGTATCCTCATACGAGTGTCATACGATGTGACGTTATATGGAATGATACAAATAAAGCAACCTCATTGGATCCTTCCCATCACGCAACATCCAAATAGAATACATTCCCTCCACTACTACCTTTCACCAACGTCCAGCCTCTGACCACTCGACCCGTCCTGGGTATTCAATGCGGTCTTGAAATGTAAACTGTGTTATTATTTAATTCCCCGATTCCGGCCTACTACGGACGCGACAGCAAACATTAATTTATTTTGGGCCTCTACCTTCCCCACATCCGCCCAATAGTCTCCTGTTTACTTTTAGCGAATTTCCCCTATAGGGAAGAAGCTATTACTGTAGTCGGCATGGTAAGACCTAGGCCCGGGACCATGATAACTTTTCGTTTTGAGGTCCCCAGACCCCAAAAACACCATTCGTTCGAAACTGTATATATATATATATATATATATGTGTCCGTAAGCACGATAACTCTCGTAAAAATTATCCGATTTTGATGAAATTTGGTATAAACGTGTAAAGCAACATTTATGACTTTAAGTTCGAAAACCAGCCAGATCGCTCCATCCAAAGGGGTATTTTGGGGGGGTTTTGTACCCCAAAAATGGGTTTTTCGAATTTTGTACATATAATTTTGGAAATAGTCAAATTTTAGTTTTTTCCATTGGATTCAGCTTAAAAAACACACAATTTGGTATTTTGGTATCTCTACGTCAATTGGTTACCGAGATATTGAAAGTGCTAAACACAGTACGTTGTCTAATGTTATTCTTATGGAGGAAAAGAAAAATTGTATATCTCACTTATTTATGAACGTATACTGACGAAACTTGGTATACGGCTTCATATGGTTGTGGACCATTGATATTTGCTCAAAAAAACAATTTTTTTCCAAAGGCTCCTGTAGCAGCAAACCTGCGTACTCAGCCCCATGTTATTCTTATGGAGAACGTTATGGAGTAACGTGTTATCTCCCTTAATTATGAAAATAAATTAATGAAATTTGGTATGTGGCTTTACCTACATGAGTTATATTGATATTTGTATAAAACCCCATTTTTTGTGTTCCTTGCTTCAGCAAACCTGCATACTCAGCCGCCATGTTATTCTTATGGAGAATAATTAAAATGTGATAAATCGTTTGTTTATGAATGTATATTGATGAAACTTGGTATGTGGCTTTATGTAGTATTAAGATACATATATATTCATTGGAAATTCACTGAGTACGCAGGTTTGCTGCTACGGGGGTATTTTATTTTAATGTTGATACTTTGTTGTTGTCCAATAACTTATTGTCTAACCAGTTACAGTTAACTTCCTCTTCGTTCCACCATAAAAACCAAATAAACACAAATGTAATACGTTTTAATTTGAACAGTATTGCTTTGCATTTTCGATTAAACAAAGACTTTCCCTGACTTATATAAAATATCAAGCATTTTCCCTGGCTTTTGTCATTTTTCAAACTTTGTCCCAGACTTTGACTTTGCCTGACCTTTTTCAAATTCCCTGACTTTCCAGAAAGAGAGAACCATAAACTACCACAATAGGGGCAAGAATTAAAAGAGGGGTTCTGATCAGAAAAATCACCCCCGAGCATTCTCACCTGCAGCAGCAATGTCTCGCGAAGCTGAGTGAAGTACTGCTCCACGCGGGCGCGCGCCACCTCACACGTCCCAGGCTCCACCAGCTCACCACTGGGCCCCGTGCGCCCCTCCAGACCCACAGCCACTTGTTCTGCAGACAGAGTGTGAGGATTACACAGTACTGCTTCACGCAGGCGCGCGCCACCTCACAAGTCCCAGGCTCCACCAGCTCACCACTGGGCCCCGTGTGCCCCTCCAGACCCACGGCCACTTGTTCTGCAGACAGAGGGTGAGGATTACACAGTACTGCTCCACGCAGGCGCGCGCCACCTCACACATCCCAGGCTCCACCAGCTCACCACTGGGCCCCGTGCGCCCCTCCACACCCACGGCCACTTGTTCTGCAGACAGAGGGTGAGGATTACACAGTACTGCTCCACGCAGGCGCGCGCCACCTCACACATCCCAGGCTCCACCAGCTCACCACTGGGCCCCGTGCGCCCCTCCACACCCACAGCCACTTGTTCTGCAGACAGAGGGTGAGGATTACACAGTACTGCTCCACGCAGGCGCGCGCCACCTCACACATCCCAGGCTCCACCAGCTCACCACTGGGCCCCGTGCGCCCCTCCACACCCACGGCCACTTGTTCTGCAGACAGAGGGTGAGGATTACACAGTACTGCTCCACGCGGGCGCGCGCCACCTCACACATCCCAGGCTCCACCAGCTCACCACTGGGCCCCGTGCGCCCCTCCAGACCCACGGCCACTTGTTCTGCAGTCAGAGGTGAGGATTACACAGTACTGCTCCACGCAGGCGCGCGCCACCTCACAAGTCCCAGGCTCCACCAGCTCACCACTGGGCCCCGTGCGCCCTTCCAGACCCACGGCCACTTGTTCTGCAGACAGAGGGTGAGGATTACACAGTACTGCTCCACGCAGGCGCGCGCCACCTCTCACGTCCCAGGCTCTACCCACTCACCACTGGGCCCCGTGCGCCCCTCCAGACCCACGGCCACTTGTTCTGCAGTCAGAGGTGAGGATTACACAGTACTGCTCCACGCAGGCGCGCGCCACCTCACAAGTCCCAGGCTCCACCAGCTCACCACTGGGCCCCGTGTGCCCCTCCAGACCCATGGCTACTTGTTCTGCAGACAGAGGTTGAGGATTACACAGTAATCACACAAATGAAAGTTTACGGTGAAAGTGTATTGAACAAGATCTTGCAATTTCTGGAAAGGATTCATGTAATGTGCTAACAGTGTAGCACCTGTTTCTCTAAATTTTAGCCTCAATTCATTCTTCAAAACCATCTGAAATGAGCCATTGCCTGCCACTCCATTCTTCGTCATTAAACATGATAAACCATTTTCTACCTGAAGATTTTTTATTGCATCACCATCATCATTGTTGCGGTTTAGGAAATCCCAGCATAGCTGCTAGGCACATCTTTCACAAGCGGGAATATTGTGCAGGTTACCAGAAGGATAGGATATAGGAGGAAAGGAAAGGGTGGGATGGGACTGCAGCCAAATTGACCCTTCAGAGGGCCGACTCCCATGCCCCTGTGACAGCTGGGATGAGGCTCTCAAACAGGGAACCCGCATTCTGCCCTCCAACTGGTCAACTCAACTGACACATTCATTATCCATGTACCATCCATGAAGCCAGGGACCATACATTCTCAGGTTGGCAGGTTGGGGACCAAACCCGGAGATTCTGTTCCTAGCCGCTGCAAATGGAGGGACCAAAGGTGAAAGGGAAGTTTGTCATAATGGACAGCCAAAAGACACCATATGTAATGTCAACTTCATTTGCTGAACTGTACCCAATGTCAGCCTCAAAACTGAAGGTTGTCCTTGGACAAGGACTTTCACAACAAACTTTCTTTGATGTTTGTCTAGAAATTTCACTAGGCTGAACATTTTGCGCATTCAGAAACCAATAAAATGGCAGATCTCAAATTTGTCGGGATTTTCGAATAACTCCGCCATTTTGAACAGCTGTAGAAACAAGACGCGTGATCGCTCAGCAACGAGACTCGGCTCATACTTTGGTAGGGAGGTGAGTTGACTGCCGCACCCGCAATTGTGGTGATGGGGGAGCTGTGCTCGGCACAGTAAGCAAACGTTCTTCATTTTCTGGATGACCCTCGTACTTAAAACTATTACTTTAGCAGTGTGGCTTTTAATGATCTAGAAAAAAAACAAGCCTATCACCCTATCACATAGCGTTCTCTTTGTTTATTCAATTTCATGTTTACAATGTTAACAAACCGAATGGATCTGGACATCCTAGTGCATATACCCTTATTTATTATTATATATTACGTCAAACACATGACTGTCGGTGTACCTAGTCGATGCACGGTCTCGCTCATGTCCTCCATCAGCGTCCGCATGTGTTGCACGGCATTCACCACTGACGAGCGAATATTCTCCGCCTCCACCTCGACCAGGGCATGCTGAAACATCAGGGTCCGTGTGAGCTATCCAGTCTTTTTTTTCTTTCTTTCCTACTTATACAATGCTAATCATAGATTTTTCTCTGTATTAGAGTTTTAGACTATAACAAAATATAATAAGAATATTGTGACACAATTTATGTACAGGTTTTGTATACACAAATAAAGATTTTTTTTATTTGATTTGATTTCATAAAGCTGGACAGGTTCACTGATTCACTCACACAAATTATGAGGCATTTCCCTTAATCAGACCCCCATTGACCCCATACTTGAATTAAAGCACTTGACAAGAAACTCAGAAAAATTGCAACATTTCTGTGCTTTTAAGGCACTTTTTGGTCATGAAAAATTCAATTTTTTAATTTTTCCACTACGAGCGTATTTTATAAGAACACAGTAGGAGATGGCAATAAATACAAAAGTTGTAGAAAATTTAATTCCAAACTAACAACTTTTCGTCAAATTTAAGATGCAATTATCCGTTTAGCCGCTTTTCATCTGAGAAGTAGTAATTTTGAGTGTGTTGGCCCATTTAAATGAGTATAAAGTCTTGGATGTTTTATGAAAGCACACTACCTTTGGCTAATACCACGTTTGTAACAGCTGATTTATATAACGCTAATTTTGATAGTTTGTCTTTGGTTAACAAACTATAATAGTTGAGTATGATTTAAACTTGTGTTAACTGAGGAATGCAAGTGAGCGAAGCGAACTCCAAAAGGGGGTTTGGTGGTGAACCCTCCAAAGGCGATAAGCCTAATTATAAAATAAAACCTCAACTGCCCATCGCCATATGTCAATAGGCCTGTGCAGCGATCTAAAGACAGCGAGGTAGGCCTACCGTTAACGGAAATAGTCACATAGGCAAGCCAGTGGCGACCGCTTGTGAAAAAGTATTATAGCAGTCAGCCAGGATCGAACCTACGCTTGATCACGTCTTGAATTGTGAGGCTAGCGCTCTACCTCTGAGGTAACCCGTCTGGTAATTAGTCTACATCAACAAAACCTAACCAAGTTAAAATTAACCTCGCTTTGCATTACCGCATGGAATCTAACAACTCATGTAGCGATGGAAAGCTAAACTAGCTTAACCATTAGTGCAAAAATCTTGGAAATAGAGTAGTTGAGTCTATTTCATGTTGACTTTTTTAAATATGAAAATAAAATAAAATATGTGTCTGCTCTGATATATTTTTTACCAAAGGACATACACCAGTAATGTTAGGGAAAATGGAGCAAAACAGCCAATCGATGTGCAACTCACAAAGAATCCACCCATGTTGTCAGCTTGGACCCCCACTCTAAACTGTTTGTTAAGTCCTCACACCCTTTCATTTCTACCTCAGACAGGTCAACTTTCCATGACGGATGTATAATCTGTTAGACAATAAACAGTAAAATGATTTCTAAACAATCCGCCACAGTCAAGAACTATCATTATAGAACTTGGAAGACGTAATTGCTGCAATTTTAATAATCGTTTATGAATCCAGACCGGAACAAAGGAAAAGTTTGAGTTGTTTAAAAATACTATTATAAGTAATCTATGTAAATAGAGCAGAGTTCTTGTCTGTGTATGGATCGCCGTACGGCTAAACTACAAGGAGTTAAGGCATGACATTTTCAGGGTAGGATCCTTTAGGTTACAGCTAGCTGTTGTACCTGACTCAGTTTCCTCGAAACCCTCTAGGGCTACTCCCCGTGTGACATCCAAAATTCCAATGTTTCCAATGAGTCCATACGTTTACAGTTTTCAGCTATTTATTTAATGTTACTCAAATAAACAGCTGACATTAGTAATTTACTTTTTGAACTACATTTTATACCCGGGTGAAACCGGCATAATCAGCTAGTACCTAATGTAAGTCAAATTTGTTTTACACATAATTTGATTAAATATTTGTTGTACGCTATACTCTAACCATGAGTAAGGGTTACTTACTTGTCTGCAATCAACTAGTAACATGGTGGGTGTAGGGTGCTTTATTTTGGCTATATTAAAAGTTAATATACAAATTGTATACAAAATAAACAACTTGAGCTTGTGAAAGTAAAAAATTGTTAGTAGGCTAAAATTAGTGTTTGTTTTATGTTTATATGTAATTTTTTGCTCTTTTTATCATTTAACACAGACAAATCATCTTACTAGCCTTACAGTTAGCGTCTTGGATTTTGGTTCAAGGGGTCAAGGGTTCAAATCCCAAGGTGTCCACAAAAGTGAGAGAGGTTTGGACCGCTTTCCTTATAAGTGTTTGTGTGTTCTCATAACAAAAATCTTGGCACTGAAATGCAAAAAAAGAAAGATAAACATATTTTTCTTAATTTGCAATACTTCTTTTTGGATTAGGGGGGTTCGGATTAATGGGACTCTAGTGTATGTTTCTAAACAGTTTTATGTTGGTCTTGACTCAAGGAACAAATCTACAAAGCGGGACTCAAGTCTTTGGATAAACTGTAGGCCTATATACGCCTTAAAGTATAGAAGAGAATAGAATCTGTGTATTGCCACTGAACACAAATACTAAGTGTAATAGTCAAAGTCAACTTAAGCTTAAAGCAACTTTCTTAAACCATAACAACAAATACAGAACATAGACTTAAACCTGTTAACAAATCTTTCCTTCAAACCTTTAATACTCATCTTCAGAGTAAAATGCACAAGCCAATACCACTTTGAAACTGTCAACTTAAAATAGTTCAAACTTAGGCTACGTACATCCAGGGGCAACCTATTAAACATCTTCACCTGCAACACTTTAGGGCTTCTTAACAACTTTACTTGTGGTACGTGGCGTTTCAATGTCTCGTTTGATAACTGTTAACTCTAGTTCTCTTTAACCCATTGAGGTAGTAATTTTATTCTATTTGTAGTAGCCTATAACGGGAATTGATTGGTGCTGCACTCTAGTAGCAAAATATGTAACTAATGACCGCGGGCGTCTACGGTTCTATCCGCTAGGGGCGCGGACTGACTGAAAACCCTTAATATCGCCGCCAGGCCTTTGGTCGTGTTAGCTGAGTTGGCTACGTCGTGGAAACACCTTGGCCAGGTGGCGATACGATGTTCGTGGGTTCGATTCCCGCACACGACCAAAACTGACCAGTTGTGCAACTCTCAATGAGTTAACCGGTCTGTGGCAACGTTGGTGGGAGGGCCCAAGTAAAATAAACGGTGGCAGGCTTGCTTGGAAGTTGACGGGATCGGTTAATTCTTTGAGACTTGCACATGGTCAACACTGATTTTGCTAATTTTTACTTATGTCTACTGTGTGTGTGCCAATGCGACTCTCTAAACTGAAAGAAAACAATATTTTAATTAAAATATGCCATTAATCCATTTAAAAACACCAATTTTATACTCCAATTCACACGTTAATAAAATTATAAGTAAGGAACGAGACCTGCTCGTATGTCTACGCCAATGGGTTAAGATATGTACCAAAAACAACAACCAAACCAGTGCACTAATTTTGAAACTTTAAAAATAATATATCATACCGTACCCCTAATTGAATCACATATTGCTTTGGATTTATGTCTTTATGGATGTACTTCAAGCAATAATTTGGAATAATTTGAATACTAGTACTGCAAAAAAAAGCAATTTGAATCATGTTAAAATTGAAACCAAGGGAATCTGTAAAAGAACAATTCAAAAAGGCAAAAATCATGACAGTTTATAGCTTATTTGTTTTTCAGTTAACCATCCCAGGCTCCATATTAAATCAAACTTGGATAAGCTGTCAAAATTAAATACTTATCATCAGTATAAAACAAGGAAAGGTAACCAACTGGCATACAATAGGCATAACACATCTATTTAGACAAAGAAACCCTCATTTAAGGGAATATAGTTTTTTAATCATTTGCCAAAATATATAAAGGAAATAAAAGATCTTAAAAGCTTCAAAAACCAAGTAAAAATGCTTCTCATAAATAACCCACTGTATAAAATAGATGATTTTTTTACATGTTTCAAATAAGTGGACCTACAACCTTGCACAAAGAGATGTATAACGTTTAGTTGGTGCCTACAGTAGAACTCCAATTATCCGAATTAATTGGGGATCGGGCCGATTCGGATATGCAGAAATTCGGATAATCAGGTATACCTCGGGAATTAAGCAAAAAACATCACCATACATAAAAAATCAGAATTTTATCGACAAAGTTATTATAAATGTAATGAACAGAAAGTGAGCGAACTGTATCAAGAATATACGTCATAAAAATTAAATTACAGGAGTTAAATTGAATACAGTATATACAGCTGCTCTTTTCAAAACATACTGTAAGTATTTCACTGTTCAATGTTGGTTATTTCACTTGAACATCTCGAGCAAAGTGAGTTTATCACTTAGCGAAAGGACAACAAGTTTACGTTTTGTACTCATTTCGAACGATAATCTCGGTGAAAGAACAGTAGCGACTGATGATAAGCAGGGCTGGAAGGGGGTATGACTCATTGTTCCCCGCAAAAATATCGTCCAGAAGGTAACAGCACGGGCTTTTATTTTAGCGCTCACGGCGCATTATCTCTACACACGCTCCCGCAATTATTTTCTTGATTTTTATGTTTCTATTATTTCACTCAAAATGGATTCGGATAATTGGATATTCGGATAATTGGGGTTCGGATGATTGGATTTCTACTGTATTTCATTTTTAACCTATCTCAAACTGATTGTAATATTATGTATTATTTATTTATTTTTTTTAATGACACCATTCTGTACAACCTATGTGCTTCATGAATAAAGTTATTTTGATTTGATTTGAGTGCTTGGCTTTAGCAGGTTTTGGCTTCTGTGCTGTTCTGTCAAAGCACTGTATGGGGGTTTATTCACCTGTGGTGCTACATCTCATACCTTGTGGTTCTTGTGCCTCCCGTAGTCCTTGCATATGAAGCACATGACGGTGCTCTGAGATGCGGCCGATGCCTGACACTCGTCCTGCAGACAGACAAACTCCGCAGGATGTGCCGGGTGAGCGGGACAGCGCGGTCGCTCGCGCGGCTTCTCCGACAGCGGCACGCGACGGTGCTTGGCGAGGGTCCGCGTCGCGTGGGAGCTCTCGCTGCACACCTGCCACATACTTGATTTTCATCACTGTACCGAAGGCACATCATCACTATTTTATATAATATGTGACTACCGAAAGTGATACTTTTCCACCCTACTGTCGTAAAAACAGGTTGTGATTTTTGCCGCCCTGTTATTAGTTATTCTGACAACAGCAAACCAATAGCAGAGTTGCGTTTTAAATCAGCTATTCTTATTCATTTAGTAAGGTGTATAAATTGAAATGCGATGTGTGTATTCAAAATCAGCTGTTTTTATTAATCTAATTACTAATTAACTATTGTTATCATGTGAGAAATAATACTCAGCAAACTTGATACAATTACTGAACAAGATGTTTCATTATTATTATAATTTAGTGTGATGAAAAATATCATTCGTAACTAGCACCTAAGTGTTTTTCTGGCGCTTGATCCAATTTCCGCGCTCGGCTATCGCCTCGCACAGATAACATGATCGTATGCCGGAAAAGACCATTTTCGGCACTAGTAATAAAATATAGGTACTATTAAACATTACACCCTAGGAACTTGAGAAAACTTAAAACCTAGTCCATGAACAACTGACAGTTCTCCCATTTTGACATTTTTGAATGCAGTTTTTCAATCGCTCTTGGAATCCACAGATTGAAAAACTGCATTCAAAAATTTCATCAAACTTGATAGTCCTCAGAAACATTTCAAAAATCAAAACCTCTCAAAAATGGTATATCATAGTCTCATAGAGACTCACCTCAGGTATTCAGTAATACTCTGGGGTAATATCAGTAAGACAGCAGTAAAAAGACTGTTTATCTTACAGAAAAAGGCTATCAGGCTGATAGCGGGTTTGGATAGGAATGACCACTGTGCAGAGGCATTCAAAATTTTCAAAATTATGACACTTCTCAGCCTAATCTTGGAGACAGCGGTGTTCGCCAAGAAATATGGGCATCCTGAACCAAGAACACATGGGTACAACACAAGGGGAAAAAGTAGGTTTGCAGTGGCCCATAACCTCAAAATCTTTGAACAACAACCTGAATATGTAGGGGGAAAAATCCTGCAAAAGCTAACCCCTGAATTAAACAGTGTAAATAATCTCAACAGAATTTAAATCAAAATTAGAGGAGCATTTGCTTGGCAGAGCTCTGTATAAGGTGGAGGATATTTTAGATTAGAAATAAATAGACCAAAGGTCTCTACGCAGCAGAATTTGTCAATGCATAGTGGGCCTACAAGACACATCCCAAGCTCACATCGAGTCAACGGGAAGAGCAGCACGTAAGCACGTATAGTTACCTCACACAGGTGGGTGGCACACACAGTGCAGTACAGGACAGCTGTATGTGTGTCGTTCTCGTCACATCGGATGCCCAGCTGAAACATATCAGAGCGTATCAAAGGTAAAAACTGGGTACAATGCAGACCTGCCAACTACCACACAAGATGTGCGGGTCTAATGCATTTAGGCACCGAGAAATAAGTTACTGGCCATAACATTATGTTACATTTATTACCTTAACAGTCATGGTTCACTTCCTCTTCGTTGCATCCTAAAAACCAATTTAATAAAACTCAAGGTTTGATTTTTGCACAGAATTGCTTTGTGTTTACAATTAAATTAAAAATGTTCCTTAACTTGTCTAAAATACCAGTCATTTTCCCTGACTTTTGGCATTTTTCCAACTCTTTGACTTTCCCTGACGTTTCAGAAAGTTTGAACCTAGCCAGAAAGTACTGGTCTTGGTTGACAGCCGTGTAAATCATTCCCTTAACTGTATTCTATCCTGCTGGCTGTGGCCTGGATATTACCAAGGTTAGTTTAAATAGGGAAGCGCAGAATTGGACATGTCGGGAACTGTCGCAGTGACGACTCAAGTCAGTCCTAAAGGTTTGGCGGAGGAATTCATTGTGTTCACGCCCCCTGCCGCCACCATTACTGTACCAGCAGACCACGCCCCTTGCCATGTCAGAGACACCAACAGGCATAAACGACAGAATAAAGACAGCAATATAAAACTACAAATCTTGCCGTTCTTTGTAGGCTTTGAACATAATTTGATGGCTTGAATGGCTTGTATTATTTTCTGTTAACTGGAAGTGCAAAAACGGTTTGAATAACATTGAAATATATTTGAAAAGTAAACAATTACAGTTTTATCCCGGACTAAAAAGTTAAACAGCACGCTGCGGCGGTTAGGCTACGTTACTCTAATTTCCGTAAACAACACGATAGTTTCCGAGGGTCCAATAATTTTACACTGGATGCTGTAAAGTAGCAGAACTGCTGTTGTTATATACGGAATGGGAACAAGGGCATGGTTTGCTGGTGTGGTACTCGAGGCTGTAGGGTGGGGTGCTGAGACAATTCTCCTGCTAAAAATGTCTACTGAGCGTAGTCTTCGCTGTGACAGTTCCTGACACCGTAGAGGCGGTCATTACCAGTCGCTCCTTGTGCAGGACGTCTGTTGACAGTAGCACCGCCACAGCATCTCTCTCCTGCGAGTCCTGCAGTCGCTCCAGCAACTCCAGCAACGCAAAGTTCTTCTTCAGCCCCCACACTCCGGAGTTGCCTGCATACAACGTCAATGAGTCACTCAAACAAAGCTTGAGTTTAACTTGCAACTAAATTTAAAATGGCCGTAAACTAACAAATACTATTAACATCGTAGCAAAAATCTGTTTACAATCAAATTAAAATTTATTAGAGTACGAATGTAAGTTTTGAAAAAGAGATAAAACAAAGTGTTTAAACAGTTGAATTAATGTTTTATCTATGTTTTTATTTTTAAAAAAAGGCCTTAGCCTAAACCGATATTTACAATGAAAATAATTTGTATGCTCAGACACATTGTGCACTCCTGTGTTTATAAATCAACAAAACAGATCCTGTTTGGCTTCAGCATAAAATAAGGCAGATAAATCTTAGAAACAGACCTGTATATCAACTGAAAATTGGGAAAGGATACATTTATACAAAGTGAGGGGCACATCTGATCTACACATAGGAAACATAGGACATAGGTCTTAAATCTTGTAAACCATCTCTAAATTCTTTGCTTGAAATCTCATAATTCAAAATTCAAAATCATCTTTATTGCAGCAACTTCTGAGAACTTCTTAAGTAGCCTAGCATTAGTTTACATATCACAGCACTTATGATAGAAACAATAACATACAAATATATACACGACAATTAAAATTACTACAAAAATATACATGACTAGTCCATTGCTACCGGTCGTTAACATTTACACTGGTTTGTGGTAACGTCACTGCCACCACTGCTCAAAATGGGGTGAGCAGTCCCGATGTTAGGTAGTAGAAATCAAATTAAAGAACGATTCCTCAGAATATTGGTATAATTGCAAATATTTAGTTTGTCAAGTACCAAGTGTTTTGCAAAGTATTTGGAGGTGTCGACCCTAAGACGTCTAACTTGTAAATCTTGTCTCGAGCCCCGCTCTCCATTCGTCAATCATGCCACGTGAATCGGCGGAAGTGACGTGCGTGATTGCTACTAAGTTGCTGACCTAACCTAAAGATAATTCATTATTCACACTTTAATTTGTTTAATCTGGATTTCCCTGACTTTCTCTATCAAATAAAGATCATTCTCCCTTATTCGCGGCAATGAATGCTCCTCTTTATGCAATAGGTAATCATTTTTTATCGGCCTCCATCTTCCCCATATATTTTCATGGTCACCTGTTGAGCCTTTTTTAATATTTACAATTTGTTGTTGTCCAATACATCTATTGCCTTACCAGTTAAGGTTCACTTCCCTTTTTTGCACCTTAAAAACCAATTTAACAAATATCTAATAAGTTTAGACATAAACAGTAAATTTTAGGTTTAAGATTAAAACAAAATTTGTCCCTGACTTGTGTAAAATATTAAGCATGTTCCCCATCTTTTGGTGTTTTTCCAATTTCTTCCCTGACCTTTTTCAAATTCCCTGACTTTTAGAAAGTGTGATCCAAGTAATTACGATGTTTAGTGTTCAACACTGACCGACTGGAGTCGGCTGTCGGTCGAAGGGGCACTGGATAGTATCCTCCCGCAGTGGCAGACGCAGCAGACAAGCGTGACAGACGGTGTGACCGCAGTACAGTAGACGAGGCACCTTGTCCCCCACCAGCCCGAACACATCTTGGCACACTCGGCACTCCAGCACCTGGAACAGGGCATAGTCAAAGTCTCATCCATCCAAGTAACACAATCAAAATAACCATCCAGATTATGTAATGGCGTTAATCGTAATAAATTACAACACTGGAAATTATTTATATTTTTTTACTATTTTTATTTTTATATATTACTTTTATTGTCAAAAACTCAGCCAGGAAGTAAAACGGTCGATCTTGTAGCCAGCTCTTAAGCCGCGTTTACACGATGAAGGTTAGGATCAATGGCGGATCCAAGGGGGGCCGAGGGGGGTGATCGCCCCCCCCCCCTCAACCTCAGAAATGTGTTGCGATTAATTCTTTATCACCAATCCAATTTATCCATTGTCTACCATAGGTTATTTTTCTAAACGGTCTATATGCATACTTAAGTTGTGGAACTAAGCGTAAACTGACGCAACAATGCGACTGCCCTTTACACCCTGCCTCCTGTTTTACCCGCGAAACCACCGTCGCGTACTTGGGTGTGGGTGCCGGCAAACGCCATTATTAACGTTGTGTAGTTATCAGAAGATCTCAGATACAACAGCGGTACTGTAGCTCAAGTGAGCGGGGCGGCGCGGCGAGGTGAAGACAGCGAGGTGCGTACGTCACGTTACCATGGCAACGGGAGTTTGACCACACATCCACTGTGTCTACGTGATATTATTAGTCATCACACCCTTATACTGCGCATGAACGCTGTTCTGCCTTTTCTGTCTCAGTTCAGTTCACTTTAATGTATGTTGGGTTTAAACTGTTATTTTTAGTAATTGATTACTACTAAAATTATTATCCGTAACAATAAAAATTAGGGGGGAGAGTATTCCACCACTAGGTTCGCCCCCCCCCCCCCCGACTCTAAAGCTGGATCCGCCACTGGTTAGGATGAAGGTAACCTTTACAAGGTAGCCTTGCATATTGTATATCAGAACCTTTTACGAAAACCGTGCAGGCTGCTCGTCATGTTTCTGTCCACACACCCTACACAAGGCTACCTTGTCAAGATTACCTTCTCCCTAACCTGCATCGTGTAAACGCGGCTTTAGGTTGTTGTCCAAGCAATGTTCGGTAAGTTCTCTTGAGCTCTTCCGGAAGTGCATTCCACATCTTTGCACCGATGTAGCTTTATAAAAGTCTGGATAAAACTAGTTTCTCGATTATTTTAGAAACTATTGGGATTGGTGAGTTAGGACGGTGATTAGCTGCTTCGTTTGTGAGGCCTTTTTGAATTTTGGGCTACCTTTAGCCCTGACGGAAAGACTCCTGTACTGAATTACTTGCTTCTGGTATCTACCAAGGGTTCAGTTCATTTTCACATACTTTTAACAGATAAGAGGATATGTTGTCGTATCCTGTTGAGATTTACGTCTGTATTGATCTGATAGTTTTGGGAGACGAACCAAAACCAGGTAACTGGGGGTTTTTCTCAAACAATTTCCCCAATTACCGTGAGACAAAGTTCATACCAATGAGTCCTAAAAGGAAGTGTGTTTTTAACGATAAACTGAAAGCAGAGTACACATTCTTTAAGTGTTCGTGTTGAATCAAGAGCCGAACGGGTGCGGTGTTCAACGTGCACTTCAGAATTTTCTGTGGAACAAAAGGGCCGCTAACCCTAGCCAAAATCATGGATTCGCTATGTGCCTTCCAGGAACAATGGCACCGGCAGAAAGGATTTTCTCTATGATGGGAAATATATGGTCGGCAGAAAGAGAGTAGTGACTATCAATTTCCATGGTTAGGTAACTTTTAAATGTAAAAATAAATTTGAACCTATCATGCTCAAACTTTTATGATAGAATAAAATACATTAACCCATTCACTGCGGCTGGTCCGCCGGCGGACTACAGGAGTTGGCGCTTAGTTGCGGCTTGGTCGCAGGCGGGGCAGCGCACCATTTTGTGTTTGTTTACTCAGTGTGGTTCAGCCACTCGGAGAGGAAGTTTGATGTGCTACCGCATTATTCCTAGAGTGTGTGTGCCATGTACAGTGCCGTTCGTTCGCGTTTTGCGGGTGCAGCTTGGTCGCCGGCGGGGCAGCGCGCTATTACGTGTTTATGTATATAGCATGTACTCAATGTGGTTCACGTATATGGTATAAATAGTTCATTTTTAGTCAATAGGTTATAAATAAAACTAAACTGTGTCATTTGCAACATCGCGGGACTGCGGTGCTGCGAAGGTGTGTGATAGTTTTTGTGCTGTTTTTTGTGCGCAGTGCTGAGGATCCGCCAGCGACCAATTAATATTTATGCCCAAAAACCATCGATAGGAGTCTTGAATATAGATTATAACACTTATTCCCGATTTTTGAACATAAAGGGAAACATTTTATAAAGTAAAAATTTTCAGCACCTGTGTGTCATCTTAATATACAATTTTCTGCAGCGAATTTGTTAAACAGTTTCTCTCTCAGGTCCATCAGAAAAGTATAACAAAAAATCAACATGCAATAATTATGATCAAGAACTCCCGGAGCCCAGTTCTTCAAAATAAAAAGGACCATTTTTTATGGTTTTTTACATCACTTAAAATGACAAGGCTATATTTATTTAATTGCTTGGTTTGTGGTCTTTTTCGACCTTTTATGCTTTAACTTATACTTAACTTAATAAATAAAATTATAAACGAATATTATAAAATATTATTATTATTACAAAATATTTGGATCTTGTGATAAAGTATTATAATTCCTATTTTTTTCATTTAATTTCCCCCTTCTAATGCTTAGGGTACACTTTAGACATGATATGAAAATTGTCATCTGTTGTTTATTCTAGCCTAAATATCTAGCATTTACTATTCTTACCAGCTGTATTTTATATTTCATACATAAATAAATACCCCCGTCGCAGCAAACCTGCGTACTCAGCGAATTTCCTATGCATGAATTTATTTCTTACTACCACATAAAGCCACTTACTAAGTTTCATAAAAATACTTAAATAAATAACTGATATATAGCATTTTATTTATTCTCCATAAGAATAACATTAGGATTGAGAACGCAGGTTTGCTGCAACAAGGACGATTTTAAGCTCTATAACATGGTCAAAACCAAAATTAAGTTTTTTAAAAATTTTAGGGTGAAAAATGCAAAAAACTGATTTTTGGAAAATTTAAAACCCCCATAAACCCCCCTTCCCGTGGTCCGATATTTCTGGTTTTCGAACTTAAAGTCATGAATGTCACTTTACACATTTGAGCCAAATTTCATCGAAATCGGACGTTTTTTACTCAAGTTATCGCATTCACGGACACATATATAGATATATATATATATATATATATATATATATATATATATATATATAGATAGATATATATATACATATATATAAATTTGAACGAATAGTGTTTTTGGCATCTGGGGACCTCAAAACAAAAATTTATCATGGTCTCGGGCTTAAGTCTTACCATGAGACCTACGGTAATAGCTTCTTCCCTATAGGGGAAATTCGCTAAAACATAAGTTACTAGATTTGAAGCTAAAACCATTGACTATAAATACTGAAGTATTTATAGTCAATGCTAAAACTGTCATGTTACAGTGAGCATTGTTTTAGTTAGCCTAATTATTAATTTCTTAAATGGTTTTAACTCATTACAACTCTCATAAGCAGAACGATATAAATACCCGAAAAAAAGCGAAAATCACAGAGTCAGGATTATAATCAGCTGTTTGGTGTAAACATATGTACTATAAATCCCACCAAAACGGTTTATAGACATTTACATTTGTATAATTTAACCCATTGAATACTTTTCATGGAACAGTTCGGTGACAGCTGTTTTGGCCCAAAAACTTTATCACAGAGTGGTTTTGTGATGGTGTAATACCATATATTTAAAAAAATATATTTTTTAAAAAAATATATTTTTAAAAAAGTATATTTTTTAAAAAAATATATTTTTTTACTTATTAGCGAATTTCCCCTATAGGGAAGAAGCTATTACCGTAGGTCTCATGGTAAGACTTAAGCCCGAGACCATGATAACTTTTTGTTTTGATGTCCCCAGATGTCCAAAACACTATTCGTTCAAATTTATATATATGTATATATATATATCTATATATATATATATATATATATATATATATATATATAGATATATATATATATATATATATATATCTATATATATATATATATATATATATATATATGTGTCCATGAATGCGATAACTTGAGTAAAAAACGTCCGATTTCGATGAAATTTGGCTCAAATGTGTAAACTGACATTTATGACTTTAAGTTCGAAAACCAGAAAAATCGGACCATGGGAAGGGGGGTTTATGGGGGTTTTAAATTGTCCAAAAATCAGTTTTTTGCATTTTTTACCCTAAAATTTTTAAAACACTTAATTTTGGTTTAGGCCATGTTATAGAGCTTAAAAAAACAAATAATATGGTATTTTGAATTATTAACCTAGGTTAAGTGGTTGCGGAAAAAATCCAAAAAACATGCTCATAAAATCTCCCATGTTAATCTTATGGGAAAACAGTTTTTGGCTTTTCCTCAGTTAATTTTACTTTAAACTTCACATTTTCTTTTACCAATCATTTCAGCTCCACAAAACAATCATTTTGGTGTTTAAATTGTGATTCTACGTCAAACCGTTGCAGAGATATTCAAAGTGCTAAACACAGTACGTTGTCCAATGTTATCCTTATGGAGAATAAATAAAATTTGATATCTTGATTATTTATGAATGTATATTGATGAAATTTGGTATGTGGCTTCATGTTGTACTGGTATATTGATAATTGCACAAAAAATAAATGTTTTGTTGATTGTCCCCGTAGCAGCTAACCTGCATACTCAGCCCTAATGTTATTCTTATGGAGAATAAGTAAAGTTTTATATCTCCCTTAATTATGAACATAAATTAATAAAACATGGTAAGTAGCTTCACCTGGTTCAGATATATTGATAATTGCATAAAAACTCATTTCTTATCGTCCTCGTTGCAGCAAACCTGCGTACTCAGTCCTAATGTTATTCTTATGGGGAATAAATAAAATGTAATAAATCACTAATTTATGAATGTATTTTTGTCAAAATTGGTGAGTGGCTTTATGTACTAGTGAGAAACATATCAATGCATTGGAAATTCGCTGAGTACGCAGGTTTGCTGCGACGGGGGGTATTTTTTTACTTGTATTTACTTTACTTATGAATGA
This sequence comes from Allygus modestus, assembly GCA_963675035.1. Lineage (NCBI taxonomy): Eukaryota > Metazoa > Arthropoda > Insecta > Hemiptera > Cicadellidae > Allygus > Allygus modestus. The sequence continues at coordinate 108,917,974 of OY776114.1, read as the reverse complement.
TTTTTTTTTATGTAAAATATTGCATTGGGATACATTGTCTAGCAAATGGGTAAAACTCTAAATTATTAGAATAAAAAAAGTTGTTTTTTATTAACCCTTTGGCGAGTAATGTATTTTTACGTAAAAAGAGTATGGCCGTTCTGGAACGGCTTTGCATGGTACATTTGATATTAGGCCTTTTTTATGTAATAAATGCTGTAATTAGTTATAATAAAAGGTTATTGCAATTGTAACATTTAACTGAGTCACGCTGAATAGCATTTTCTATTTGATTCGCACAAGAGTGTATGGGAGAGGCGGGACAGTGCGGCCTAGTTCTTTCCCGCGCCGCACAACCTGTCACCGAGCCGAGCGCTAGTACTTAGATATTTCCCGCGCCACCCCACGCATCATTTGACCCGATCACTAGTATTACATTTTCCCGCGCATTCTCACCCGGCCGGGCAGTATTGCTACTAATAGTTGGTTTTTACAGTGTACGGTGTATTATGAGTGCCAAACTTTACATAAAAAAAACTTTACATAAATAAGTTTTTATCACTTATATAACTATTTTATTGTATTTTTAGTAAATACAAACAGATTTAATGTAATTTTGATGTTTTTTTTCTTATCCCTGAAGGTCACATTTTAGTATAAAAGGGTTACTCCTTTAATACAGTACACAATGGACGTTCAGGAACGTCCATACTCCCCAAAGGGTTAAAAATATCATAACAAATTTGTTTTTTTAGATAAAGTATAAAACTAAAAAGTTGTATGTAAGGAAATAGTTTTTGCACTTTACTATACCTACAATTAATGAGAAATTTATTTTCATTTTTTTTTACTATACTACACTTGCTTTAAAAAAAATTTCAATCTTTCATTGTTGTAATTAGGGGTGTGCGATGCAGCGATTTTATTTTGATTCAATGCGATTCAAAGAATTTTAATTCAAATCGATGCAATGCGACATGTGTCAATGATAATTAAAAAAACTCAGCCTATACACCAATATTTATTATGACCAATGATAATCAAAACTCAGCCTATACACCAATTTTTATTATGACCGACATGGATGATCTACCATCTTGGCCGAAGTCTAGTTATAATTTTTTTGATTTGATCAATTAATTCTTCTTCCATCCTATCTTGATCCATCATTTCAAAAACTTTTGCAATAAAAACACATAACCTACACTTAATTGTATTTACTTAAGTTTCAAAGGATGGACGAATATAAACGAGCGCCAAAGTTAAATAACGAGCGACGATGTAGACAGTTTTGCCAGATTGTAAACTACCACTATCGTACCATACCAGTAAAATTATTATATTATTGACAAAATACTATTTTACCAACCCTAGGAATAGTTTTGTGAAGGTATAACATTATTCAAATCACTCACTGTTTATTATAAATTCATAATACGGAAAAACGTGGTTGTAAGATAATGACTCAAACAACTAATGTTGGCCAGCAGACTGATTTACTGCTTTCAACCGGACCCTTCCCCTCCTCTTCCGTCCCTCTTCCTTCCGTCCCTCTTCCTTCCTTATCTCCAAGGGAAGATTTTTTGCCGCCGACCCAAACACTCCCTGTGCCCTTTGTATCTCGGGTATACGGCGGAAGTAACTATCCTGTGTCCTTGGTAGCGCGGGGATACGGCGGGGGTATATAGGAAGGCATCGAACACTTTCGATACATCGCTATTTCGATTACTACAGCATCGAATCAAAATTGTGATGCTTTTCAATGCATAGCACATTTACTTCTTCCCCTTCACCTCCGATCCTTTTACAATGTAATATGTTGATCTTAAGACATTAAACGTCATAAAAACACAATAAAATATTTTCGCAAATTTAATATACTCACGAAACAACTGTCTGAAGAGTACTAACCCAGTCAATCTAGCAGAGACTTTGGGAATCCGAGATAAATCTATAGGATGAAAGTATCGAACTTACCAACATCGAGAAGAATTATTGTTTTGAAATTGCGATATAATATTCGCACACCCATTTTCCTGCGGGGGTAGTGTGGGTCCACTTTGAGTGCACACTGCCGTAGCTAGCACGTCAACATGTTTTATATTTATGTATATTTATTATAACCTAACCTAACCTAACTCCGCAGAGCGCTGTATGAATGATTTTCCTTTTTTCGGGAATAATTCCCTTTTTTTTGAAAAATGTTTGCTTTATCGGGAAATTTTCCCGAAAAGGGAAAATTACCCATACAGCGCTCTGCGGGGTTAGGTTAGGTTATGATAAATATAAACTAATATATCATGTGTGGACATGCTAGGTAATGTGCACTCAAAGTGGACCCACACTACCCCCACAGGAGCGGGGGGGGGGGTGAATATTATATGGCAATAGCAAAACAATAATTGCTTCTCGATGTTGGTAAGTTCGATATTTTCATCCCATAGATTTATTTCGGATTCCCAAAGTGTCTACTAGATTGAGTGGGTTAGTACTCTTCAGACAGTTGTTTCGTGAGCACATTAAATTTGCGAAAAATATTTGTTGCGTTTTTATGATGTTTAATATCATAATAACAACATATTAAAATAGAAAAATGATCGGAGGTGAAGGGGAAGAAGTAAATCATTACCTATTGCTATGTTTTTAATTTTCTATTAACATTAATTTTCTATTAACATATTAAGAAGAAAATGTATCCAGATCCAGCTTTAATAAAAACACACAGTTTGCCCAATTAGTAGCAAAAGTAAATTTTTACAGTTTATTTACTATAACACTGCAAGATATTGAAATTTAATAGGATTTCTAGGGCCATACAGTCATTAAATAACAAAGTATCCAATGGTTTAACAAACTTAAAAGGAGAGAATGATAAATCTGACAATTTTGGGGAGTATCAAAATGTTTACGCTTAAATTGGTACAAATTCCATGACGACATGTTGCCTGGTAGTCAAAAATTGTCCCACATGAATAAAATTAGAGGACACATTGTAGTGAAAGCGGGTGTCATCACTAGCGACACCCGAGAAGGTGATCTGGGAATACGTTTGGGCAAACCACAAACTCGGATGATCGACCTAAAATGGTGCTTACGTCGCTTCGGTGCAGTAACTCAGTGCTCAAATGAGCGTTTTGCTCCTGCAGTGCTGCTAGTTGTGCCTCAATTTCTTCCAGGTACATGATGAGTTAGATGAAAGAGAGTACTTGAAAATAAAAGGTAAATGAAGTAGCAAAGTTCGGGGTCACCAATCTGTAACTAGAGCATTTGTGTCATCTTGGATAGCACGTTTTGGAAGCCTACACAAGTTAAACCGTGACCGAGGAACTCAGTTCATATTGTCAATCTTTAGGGAGTCAAGTCCCTAAAGAATATGGAACAATAAGGAACCAAGATTCAGTTCACCTGCAGTTAGCATCCTCAAGCTAACGGGATGGTTGAGCGGTTCCATCGCCAGCTAAGAGCTGCAATTATGGCCTGCAGTAATATAATCCCGAGTGGTCTGAAGCAATGCCTCTCGTTCTTCTTGGCATCAGATCTGCCTTTAAGGAAGACATCATGGCTTCCGCGGCTGAATTGGTGTATGTGAGCCACTCCGCCTTCCAGGAGAGTTCCTCCTAGCTGCTCGACCCGCCAGCACTCAGTACAGTGAACTCAATTGTGTAAGCACATGGCTCGCATTCGACCCAAACTTGCTTCTCATCATGACAGTTAGAATAATTTGTTTTCAAGGATCTTATGAACTGGACCCACAACTTCCTCCTCCAGGATTCCACTCGTAAATCATTGTGCAGCCACCATACACCGGGCCATATGAAGTGGTTACCCGACATCAAAAAACGAATCCCAGACACAGGAAAAATAAGTCAAAGTATCCTTGATTCGTGTGAAACCGGCTTACATTCTAGTGGACGACACAAAATACTAAAAATCCAGTAAAGAACAACCTGCACCAACCAGAGAGAAAAACTAGCACACCCACAACATTGTCAGCCTTTAACAGCACCACTACCTACACATCAGACCCGGTCAGGCAGACCTATCCTGCCCTCGTGTTCGATTTGAACCCTAGGCAAACTCTCTCCATGGGGGGCTGGTGTGTTGAATGCCAGCTGATCTCTGGACTTGAACTCACAGCTTGCTTGGCAACCAATATGTTTTATTTTAGAAAAGATAAATAAATAAATAAGTTAGGCTACATCAAGAGAAGACAATCCTTTATTCCCTAGAGCTGCTAACATGTTAGTTTTCTAATTCAGATTTTTAATAACTCATTATTTTGAAATCAAATTCTATGTTTTTAGAAATAAATATCTTCTTTCCTTGTATGCGTGGGATTATTGTTTATTTCAACTAAGAAAAATATTATTTGTAAATCTAATTAGTTGAATTTACCTAGGCCTAGCTTGATGATAGTGACCTCTTAACTTACATTATTTTTGGAGGAAGTCTTTACACCTCTACAAATTGCATATGAATGATCTGTATGATCACCTGACATGGCTTTAGATCGTAAAACTAAGGACATAAATTATATATCCCTGTGGTTAATGAAACCCAATTAATTCACAAGTTACAAGAAGAATTCCGATTCCCACAAAACCAAAACAGCCGACATTAATCATACTAACCAACCAACCAAAATCATCAAAAAATGTGTTGTTGATCTAACCTGGATTTAACAGCTGTTTTTATACTCCTATTACCAGCTGGCAGTCCGTTATGTGCAAGGAGTTTTATTTTTTATACTGGAGGCAAAACCATAGACTAACTACTGTGATTGTTGGGGGGGGGGGGGATTTTTGAAACTATAAATAAATGTGAACAATTCGTGAATCACAATTTAAAATTTGTGTATGTACGGGAGGATGACAACAATAAATAATATTATTGGCAAATGTATTGTTACTATTGTTAGTTTACTATAGTGTATTGTTATTGATTTTTTTACATTAATCTACCTATTCATAACTAAGGTATTTTTTGTTCAATGTAGCCATTATCATAATCTGGTCTGTATAATTCTTTCGGTTTTGGTATGTCGCGCCCAAACCCCCCTCATCCCCTCCTCGACGGCTTTATTGTAGGGATGTACAAGTGCGCTAAGTTCAGTTAATTCACTGTCACAACTCAAGACTTACTAAGGTTAAAGTTTATACGGTACGGTTGGGGGGTACACACATTTGGGGGGGGAATAGCGCCATGAGGCTTTGGGGGATGGGGACTCCTGGTCTATGGTATAACCATAGACGTAGTTAGTCTATGGTATAACTTATAATCATGACAAGAGATATATAACTTTTACTATATAAGTATACTTTTACCATACCAAATCATAAAAAAATGGAGCATATGGGACTTAGAAGTTTATTTCAGTGAATAGTGTTTGTGTATTCATTATTATTTATAGTATTCACCGTTTATAGCAAGTAAGTAAGTGTTTGCCATTAATTCCCGTTTCCGTTACTCTTCTCTACTGTTTTTTGTTCCGCGGGCATATACAGAGGATTGCTGGTGTTTGGTTATTGTTTTGTTTTAGCTAATTTCCCCTATAGGGAAGAAGCTATATATTACTGTAGTCGGCATGGTAATACCTAGGCCCCGGACCATAATAAATTTTCGTTTTGAGGCCCCCAAATTAAAAAAAAATTCGTTCAAATTCATATATATGTATATATGTATATATATATAGACACATATTAGCGAATTTTTCCTGTAGGGGATGAAGAAACTATTACCGTAGTCGGCATGGTACGACCTAGGTCCGGGACTATGATAACTTTTCGTTTTGAGGTCCCTAGATGCCAAAAACACCATTCGTTCAATACTGTGTATATATATATATATATATGTGTGTGTGTGTGTGTGTGTGTGTGTGTGTGTGTGTGTGTCCGTAGGTACGTTAACTTTCGGAAAAATGGTTCGATTTTGATTAAATTTGGTAAAAACGTGTAAAGCAACATTTATGACTTTTGTTCGAGAATCAGATAGATCGCTTTATCCGAAGGGGTATTTTAGGGGGGTTTTGTACCCTAAAAGTGTTTTTTTTTTTAGTTTTTTACATATAATATTTTAATAAATCTAATTTTAGTTTTCACTATTGGATTTGGCTTAAAAAGACGAACAATTCGGTGTTTTGATCATTTATCTATGTCAATTGGTTACTGAGATATTGAAAGTGTTAAACACAGGACGATGTCCAATGTTATTCTTATGGAGAAAAAGAACAATTTTATATCTTGCTTATTTATGAACATAAACTGACAAAACTTGGTATATGGTTTCATCTGGTTGTGTTTTATTGTTTTTTGCAGGAAAAAACCATTTTTCACCTATGGTTCTCGAAGCAGCAAACCTAGGTACTCAGTCCCCATGTTATTCTTATAGAGAATAATTCAAATGTTATATATCGCTTATTTATGAATGCATATGGATGAAACTTGGTGTGTGACTTCACTTAGATAAGCTCTATTGATATTTGCATAAAACCCCATTATTTTGCTCCTTGTTGCAGCAAAACTGCGTACTCAGCCCCCCATTTTATTCTTATGGCGAATAATTAAAATTGTATAAATTGCTTATTTATAAATGGATACGGATGAAACTTGAAATGTGGCTTTACCTGGTTGTGGTCTTTTAATATTTGCATTAAAACCTAATATTTTCTGTTCCTTGTTGCAGCAAACCTGAGTACTCAATCCATATTTTATTCTTATGGAGAGAAATTTAAAATGTAATATACGGCTCATTTTTGAATATGTATCTATGAAACTTGGTAAGTGGCTATATACATATGCATCTATATATATATATATATATGCACATGTATATATACATTGATACATATATATATATATATGCATTGGAAAATTCGCTGAGTATGCAGGTTTGCTGCAACGGGGGAATATGTATATGTGTCCGTAGGCAAGATAACTTTCGTAAAAATGGTGTGATCTTGATGAAATTTGGTACAAACGTGAACGGCAGGATCTATTTTTATGAGTTCGAGAACCAGACATAGGTCGCTCTATTTTAAAGGGGGTTTTTGAACTTTTTACATGTAATTCCTTTTAAGCCCAAACTTTTGTTTAAACCATTAGATTTAGCTTAAAAAACAAACAATTTGGTATTTTGACCATCGCTCTACGTCAATTGGTTACCGAGATATTAAAAGTGCTAACAATGTACGTTGTCCAATGTTAATCTTACGGAGAATAAGTAAAATTTTATATCTCACTTTTTAATGAACAAATATTAATGAAACTTGGTATGTGGCTTCATATGGTTATGGTCTATTCTTATTTGTACAAAAAAGCAATATTTATCGATACTTCCCGTAGCAGCAAACCTGCGGGCTACCCAACGATTGGTTTGTTGGCCCAACCGCGCTAATGCCAACCGACCATTTAATTTCCTCCCATATCCTACAAAGCCAACAATAATTCGATGTTGGGCCAACAATGTGTGCTGCTTGGGCTTCTGCTGTCGATATCTCCTACTGGGCAAAATTCTCAGTTACACTAACCCTGCATATCCCTTACTTTTTGTCCTAATCCTATTAAGTTGCGTTTACACCGGAGTTAACAACACGCGTTGCTGCATTTGTTAATAAAGTTTTACAAAACACCTCTGAATTTGTTGGTAACATTTCATGTTATCAACAAAAAAGCCGTGTTAGCAACACAAATTTTGTTATCCACCGAGTGTCGATAACATCTGGTAACATTCTTTGATCTTTTCAAATGTTGATAACATTGGTTAGCAACAAATGTTACCAAGCGTTTTGGATGTTAGCAACTTTCACCCCCTCATCCCTTACGCCGCGCCACAGGTCTTGTCAGTTCAGACGAGACGAGCTAGGCGAGTTGTGCCGGCGGGGTCTGAGTCTCTGTATTCCATTGTTTTGTTTTTGGTCTACTGTTTTTGTGGTTTGCATACGTCGACAATGGAGGAGGTGTTAAGTGAAATAGAGTGGAGTAAGGAGGTAGTGATCAAACTGATTTACCTATACTGCGAAAATCACGTGTTGTGGGACCAAACTTTTACGGAATTTTAAGAAGTTATAGAGTGGGTCTGGAGCAGATTCTGTCAATCACAGGAGTATACATTTGTGGTACGAACAATGAAAATGTTGATTTTTAAATCTTAAACAAGTAACTTCAACTTGTGCACATGTCTCGAGTCGTTACAAAACACAATGTCACGGCAAGTTTTTCCTTCACAGGAATTGTTTTTCTATAATAAGTAACTTGTTTAGCAATCTTGTCTCCTAAGATTAGTATTAAGTATCCAAAATCATTGGTTGACATTCGTAATTTTTTTAAACTACTGTCACATTGCAGCTTTCCTCTTAAGGATCGAGTAATATTTTTAGATTTATAGCAAACCTACATTCACACGCATATTAATACCAACTGGTAGGCAAAGGTATATTGGTTAAATTTAACACATTTAAAGTCAAGTACATTTAGTTTCTCAAAGTTTTTTATTTTATATAATGCACTGCCTGAAAATAATGGGATAAATATTTCTTATGTGATCTAACCTTATTTTTACCAGGAGTGTTTTTTTTATTGGCTGCAATTTAAGTATTCCACTGCCTTTGTGTTGAAAAGACGTCAGTATTCAAACATCATTAGCTGACTTCTGGACTTGGCAAATGTCCAATCAATTGTTCTCCAAGGAGTGAAACACAAAAAAATCATTGTCCTTTTTATAAACATGGTTTAAAATAGCAACTAAAAACATTCTCATGTTCTACTCAGTATTGGATGGTTTTGGTTATGACTTTGTAATAGTCGATCATCATCTATGTTAATAAAATATTTTATAAAAAGATAACAATTTTTTTATACAGCGGCTAATTCAAACTATTATAAAATATTATCTTTAATCAAGCTCTTACTGTGAAGTTGTCTCTTTCAGAGTTGGAGTCTTTTAAATTCATGAAAGTGATAAAGTTGTGAAACGTTGAACATTGAACATTTTTAACTGCCCCGAAATCCCCATATTTCTGGGGAGCAATCAACAATTTTCAAAATACTAATTAACACTGCTCTTTAAATTGATACCACTATCGAAAGGATATTTCTTTAATTTTCATGGTTGAGGTAAAATTGTAACTTATTAATATTACTTACTTATTAACACTTTCCGTGCGGTTTAAATGTTGAAAGGTGGACCCAGGAGCTGAAAAATGTTATTCACATAAAACATTGCTTAGATATGTCGAAACAATATTTGAGTGTTATGAAAATGATGTTGATAGTTTTTACATGTAATTATTGTCAATACATTTTAGGAGTTCATGAGCTCTACCCGCAGTTTTGGATCGCCGCAATAGTAGTAGGCGCCTGCCGCGACGCAACATGCACCACAATCCCACACGACTGAAGCACACTATTCACCGGAATGCACTATTATTTCCTTCTAGAAACGTTATTGTGAACAAACAAAAACCCTAGCGCTGATAACTGCCAGAGTGTTGGTAAACAATTTGGAAGAGAGCGCAGGGGAAGCGCCCCCTTCCCCCCCCGCACCTTTGAGGGGGAGAGCTGAAAACTAACCATATTGCGAACATTGTATGAGTATAGACAAACTCGTGACGAAGTTTCATTCATCCAGCTGCATTGGCTGAGGCACAGTGTTCCTTTGAAAACAACGTTAGACTATGGAGCTCATGAACTCCACACAACATACTGGCAAGGCCAGCTTGGAGTTCATGTACTCTACCCGCACGGAATGTGTTAATCTCAAGGAATCAAATAAAGTTTTCATGTATTTTGTGAATTTGTAAGTTTTGTTTTTAGATAATGTTTAATATTAGGCCAAGTACACAATGTAAATGTTCGTACTTAGTCTTCAAAGTAGTGCACTTGAGTTTAGTGTGAATGTTTTCCATTTCTTCTACAAAATAGACATTTTTTAGAAACAAAGTTTTCCAAATCTTTAACCTTTGGGCCCAGAGCATGTGAATTTGCCTGGTTCACGCCTTAGTAGTTCAGTTTGTGTTGGTTTGTAATGTTTGTAATACTTTGGATGCCTGTATATTTTAAACTATAACAATTGAGCTTCAGGTGGACATACACAGTATAAGGATAAGAAAAGATGTAAAACAGCTGATCAGATGTTCAACACACAAATAATTCACCCATTCTGTCAGCTGAGGTCTGTGCCATCCACTATTACCGTGGTCAGCCCTCCCCTTCAACTCTGCCACAGACAGATGAATTCTCCATTAGTTGCACTAAAAGCCATCGACTGAGACGGGATTCGAACGCTCGATCCAATCACTACCCTCTGTAGTGCCTTAGATGACTCAGCCAACCTGATTGGCTAGCAGATGTATCTGACCGTGAGTTCTTACAAGCTTTGCGCTGGACGTATTACTTCCGTTTCTGTCTACCAGATTACATCACATGTAAGACTCAGACTATCTACAGTGGTCCCAACGGCACAATTGCTTGCCCTATAACTAACCATGTTTTTAGACATGTAGATCCAAATGACGATACACCAGCGCTTTGCTGGGCTTAAAGAATTAAATTTTATATTACATATATTATATCACAACAATTAATAATTTACTCATAACATACAAATTTATGGTAACAATATAGTGATATTTGGAATAAGATGTCGGTATCAGAGTCCTAGCCCCGAGGTGGTTATTGGTTAAGAGGAAGGGTTCTGTAGTTGTTAAATTCCCTAGACAATAATAGTTGGAGCAACTAGTGCATGCACAGGCAAAGACCGTGGGTGAGTAACCCAACTGGTGACTGGCGCCACTTTTCAAGTGTATTCTCACTGCCAACAGCTAGCCATTATAATCAGGTAATTAATGGATTGCTTTCAAAAATAGTCCGCCCTTTTGAGCCAGAAACGTACCAAATGAGGTGTAACAAACACGGGTTCATGCACACGTTGGTACAATATTTAGTGTTGTTTGTACAATAATATTTGAATTTATGAACTTTTATCTTAATTTTCAATTCTATCATAAGGTTTTCTAATATTAGTAGGTATAAACAGTTAAAAAAATTAGATGTAATCCTATACTCTAATATGAGTATTAAGGTTTACATGCTTGCGTCCGTGCGTGCTTGCTTGCAACTCTGATCTCAAAAACCACTCCAACGATTTACTTCAAATGTTGGAAATAACTAATTTCTGGGAGGAAGATAAGTTCTAGACAGGTCTAATCCCCAGGAAAAATCAATTAATTTAAAAACGAGTTCGCACGCAGCACGCTGACGTGAGGGAAGTGAATTTCCACATAAGAAACTATAAAAACTCAAAATCAGTTAAAAACATAAAATTATTCCAATTTTTATTCAAATCAGAAAATATTGATTTTTTGGCTGTTTTGATGCTCCTGGTTCTATTTACCTGCAATGCTGGGAATACAATTTTGCACATTATAAGGTTAGGAGAAGGTCCAGTCAGGCTTCAAAGTAGGCGTGAGATTTTTGGGGATGATAAAATTACACCAACAAATGAATAACAGGCTTTTCTGAAGTAAAACCCCCATAAGACAACGTACTGTGTTTGGTCAATACACATTTTCTTTAATAACTCGGTAAATATATATGCTAGAATGACGAGAGAGGGCTTAAAAGTTTTGCCATACTAATTCCCACCGTTTTTCATTCGTTAATTTTACATCCGGGGCTTTTCAGACCCTTTTTGGGCCCAAAAACTCAAATTTCTAAATTTAAAATCCCCAAAAACGGGGGTTAGAGTTTTCCGATTGTTTTGCCCAACGAACTTGTCCAACTGATTACAAAAAGGAATGTCTCTACCAAATTTGAAGTAAATCAGACAAAAAATGTGACCGCTAGAGTGCATACACACACACACATATATATATATATATATATATATATATATACATACATATGTCTATATATATATATATATATATTTATATATATAATATATATATATAAAATTTTGAACGAACCCCCAAAACGTGTTCAGGGGGTTACATTAGGAACTTCTATGGTGGTCCCGGGCTTAAGTTTCACCGTGCGGGTCATGCTAATAGTTCACTTTCCATAGGAAATTCACTAAAAACTAAAATGAAAAGTTAAAACAATTAACATTACTCTTATGGAGTTTTAAATCAAAACAAAAGAATTGAAACAGCTGTTCATAATCAACCAGGGAACTGTCAAAGTAATACCTGTGTTGTTAGTGAATTTCCGGTACTTTGGTATTATACGGATGCCACTATTTTTGGAGGTTAAATTTTTACCGGATACAAAGGATAACTACATAATTCGAAAAAACGTACTTTTATTGACTTACTGTACAAATTTTACATCATTCTGATGAGCGGTCTTTGTGTTGTGCCTCCCAAAAGGCAGCGATGTCTGCTAGGATCGTGTTGAATGCGTCGCCGCCGCTAGCAACCAGACCCGATCGCCACAGGTACGCCGCCAAATATACATCGCGCTGTGGCAGTTATGTTAGGATGGGTTATCATAAAAATGCGTACGGTTTCCTCTTCATTTCGAGGTAAATCCCACACGAAAAGAACGTCACTCATTATGAAAACAAATGTAACGTAGTGCACGGCAATAAATCACTCATGACACTGACCCAGGACCCAGATTACAGGCGGTGACAGGTGATGCGCGCGCTCCGGTCAACGACCTGACCTTGGCCTATTTGGAGGGTGTTTGGCGGCCGGAAGTATGACTCATCAGGTATCATTCGATTCGTAACAAAACAAGGAAAGTCCTACAATCATTTTTATGATAACCCATCCTAACATAACTGCCGCAGCGCGCTGCATAAGGGTGGCATCCGTATAATACCAAAGTACCGAATTTCCTTTGGATGTTACAATAATGTTTGTTTTACAAAATAACTAACATGTTCATAATGATAGAATTGTCTATAGTTCTGCAACAATGAGGTTGTCTTGAACTTTTCTTCTTAAAGATTTAATACTGAACAATTTTAATTTCTTTGGAAGAGCATTGTACTGCTTTGGCCCAAAGTATCCAAATCCCCTTCTTCCTACTTCTAGTTTGATGCGTGGCACTTCCAGTAAATAATCTTGCCGAGTGTGTTTTTCTCGCACGTCTACTCTGTTCTTAAGTTTTTTTTTTAAATATGCTGGAAGACCAGTGGCAAGGACTCTATGTACAAGTGTTACAGTTTGCAGTTTGCAAAGACTCCTTATAGACAGAACCTTAGCACTCTTTCTGTAATCCGAAATGTGGTCAAACTTTTTAAGGTTATACACAAATCGTAATGCGCTATTTTGAAGACGTGTGAGAACCGTAAAGTTTTCATTAGAAAGACTGTTTCCAAAAACTAGTAACGCATATTCAATAATAGGGAATACCAGGGATTTGACCATTTGTAGCTTAGCATCTTCAGGAAATAATCCCTTAAATCTGTTTAAGACTCGCAATAAGCCCACAACACGAATAAGGATTGATTTGATATGTATTGAAAAGTTAAGCTCATCAACCCACACACCTAATACCTTTACAACATCCTTCATGATCAGTTGAATACCCTCCAAATTTATAGTAGTATCGCATTGGATAACATTCTGTGATAATGACGGAAAGTTAAGGTGGACAACTGAGCATTTATTTAAATTCAACTTAAGGCCATGAGCATCCGACCAAGTTTTCACACTGCTTAAATCAAAGTTTAATTGATCAAAAGCTTGATGGGAGTTTGATCGTGGATATGATAACAACAGTTGAGAGTCATCTGCATAAGAAAATAAAGAGCAAAATGATAAGCTCTTTTCAAGGCCAGCACAGTACAAAATAAACATTATCGGTCCTAAACAGGAACCCTGGGGTACTCCTGTAGTTTTTGAAAGATCTTTTGATAATGTTTCTCCAACCTTAGTAACTTGTACTCTGTCGTATAGGTATGATCTAAACCATTTTATAACAGTTTCATCAAATTTAAAGAATTTTAATTTTGCCAAAAACATTTCAAAGTTCACTGAATCAAATGCCTGGGAAAAATCTAGATTAACAAGGACACTATTCATACTATTGTCTCTAGCCATCAACAATTCATCAGTAATGTTCAATAATGCCGAAGTACGGTAGTGGAAAATCCTCTCCTAAAACCAGATTGACATTTTGGTAGAATATCTTCACTTTCAATAAATGGCACTAGTTGACTAGCGACAACCTTCTCCAGTATTTTTGACAATGCTGTTACTATTTATATGGGCCTGAGATCAGAAATTGAAATTGGTGTTTTAATCTTAGGAAGTGGAATGACAATAGATTTCCTCCAGGCGGTTGGAAAACAGCATGTAGACAGTGACAAATTTATCAGATGAGTAATAGCTCTAATGCAGTATGGACTGACCGCCTTCACCATTTGAACGGATAAACCATCTATACCAGTCGCTGTGGTTTTGATGGCATTCATTGCTTCAATCACCTCTAGTTCGCTTACAGTTTTAAACTTAAAAGAATTTTTTACTTGATCTTGAGTGTTAGTTCTATACAAATTTAGTGTATCATAGGAGATACGGTTTCCTGCTCCCATATTTACGAAGTATTCATTAATTTCATCTGGATGGAATGGATGGTTGTAATTATTATTATTACTTCCTAAAACTCCACTAACACGGATTGTGGACCAGAAGGATTTGGAATCCTTGTGATTTTTAAATTGATTTTGAAAATAAATTCTTTTAGCCTTTCTAATTGCAGAATTAAGATTATTTCGTGCTTTACAGTAAGCTCCTTTACTGCTTACAGTTTTGCTCTTGCTGGATTCAATTTTATATTTGTTTTTTATTTTTGTCAACTGTTTTATCGTATCATCCCTCCAAGGAGCCTTTTTCTTAGTTACTCTCTTTCTCACAATGGGAGCGCACACTTCAAACACATGAAGCATTTTAGAGGACAAACTCTTATTTACGTCATTCACTGTAGACAGTGATAAAACTTCTTTCCAGTCAGTGTTAGAAGTAATATCAATAAATGTATCCATATCAAAATCTGAATAGTCTCTGTAAGTTATAAACTTTACATTAGCAACCCGTTTCACCAGGGGTATATCACAATAAACTAATTTGTGATCAGTTATTTTCTTTCCTCTCCCATCAAAAATAGCTGAAGTGTCAACCACACCAATATTTTTGACAGGGTTGCTTTTGTCTATAATGATGTGATCAATTAGCGTTGCAGAAGTTTCAGTAACTCGAGTTGGCTCTCTTATAAGTTGAATGAGATTTAGTGATTTTAATAGTTGGCTCAAAAATCTAGTTTCAGGTTTATTACAGTCAAGAAGATCTACATTGAGGTCACCAAGAAGGGCCACAGCATCTACTTCTGACATTTTATCAATAAACAGATTATAAAGTAAAGAACTCAAACAAGAATATGCAACAGAGGGAGGCTTGTATACCAAGCAAACTAACAATTTCTTATTATTGCTAAAAAGTATTCCACATAAATACTCCAGACGACTATCTATAGTATCAAGCTGTACTTGCTTCATATTCAATCCTTCCCTTGTATATAGTGCGACACCACCACCACCACCACCACCTTCATATATATATATATATATATGTGTTTGCACTCTAGCGGTCACACTTTTTGTCCGATTACCTTCAAATTTGGTAGGGACGTTCCTTTCTGTAATCCGTTGGACAAGTTTGTTGGGCAAAACAATCGGAAAACTCCAAACCCCTTTTTTGGGGATTAATCTTTCAAATTTCGAGTTTTTGGGCCCAAAAAGGGTCAGAAAAGCCCCGAATGTAAAATTAATGCATGTAAAAAGATGGGAATTAGTAAGGCGAAAGATTTAAGCCCTCTCTTGTCATTCTAGGATAAATATTTACCGAGTTATTAAAGAAAATGAGTTTTGACTAAACACAGTACGTTTTCTTATGGGGTTTTTACACTAGAAAAGCCTGCTACTCCTTTGTTAGAGTGCTTTTATCATCCCCAGCAACCTCACGCCTACTTTCAAGCCTGACTGGACCTTCTCCTAACATTATAATGCGCAAAATTGTATTCCCAGCTTTGCAGGTAAATGAAACCAGGAGCATGAGAACAGCCAAAAAATCTATGTTTTCAGATTTCATGTTTTTACACTGATTTTGAGTTTTACAAGTTTTTATGTGGAAATTCACTTCCCTCACGTCAGCGTGCTGCGTGCGATCTCGTTTATAATTAACATGTCGTTTCCTAAGAGCAGTAACTAAAACTGTTGAGTGAAGATTGCATATAAAGAGTGGTCATAAACTAAATAAATCAAAGGAACATTGTACTATAAATAACAACTGGAGTGACCTAAAAATGCAGAAAAGAGGCAAATGTATACAAATACAATGGGGGATAATCACTTGGGGGAAGCAGTGGAATATTACTCCAAGTCATCTAAACAAACTGACTGGCCTTCCCCGAGCAAAGCTCGGCCCCTCAGGTACTGTAACTTAATTATTATCTAAGTATAATAATGTAATTTAACTAGTAAATTATAGTAAAACTTTCACAAAAAAGTGTGTTAAAATATTTTTATTTACCAGAATATGCCCCTAAAAGTTTTAAGTATTGAATTGCTCAAAAAATGTATAAAAAGGATCGTTATTTAATATCAACTTCACCACCGCATTAACATCAATATTATAGTTGTTTGATGCAATCTCAGTTCAGCTGACATCAATTGATGAATAGTTTCTTGGAGTTTCAATTAAAACCACATATATTAATATATAGATACCCAAGTCGTTTTTCTATAAGGTCAAATAATGTAACGAACTATTAGGAGGAGATTGGTGAAATTCCTTATAATTTATATTCACCTTTGGGGCTCTGTCCCACAGGCCTTCAAATCTTCAATTTAAATATAAATACAAATATAAATCAAAATCAGTATATTTAAAAATTAATAAAATTACTATTAGATTTCCAACGCAGGATGTACAATACGCCATGAGGGATGTTGTATATTCAGAAGCATGAGAAGAATGTTTTGCTTGGGTTGGAGTAGAAAGTCCTGCGTTTATGTTTTAATATTGCACCCAGAACACTAAGAAAATGTCAAAATGAATTATGCCTTCTTGATGAGACCTTTTCTCTGAGGTTATGAAGTGTGTGATGTTATCGTGAGAACCCAGACAGCTGAACCTGAGGGAGAAGTCCTAACAGGGGCTCGCACTACAGCAATGAAAAAGAAGTGTCAATCTAAACAATTCCTATTGTGGTTGGTCTTGGATTGTAATTCCAAATTACACCTTGGGGGAAATCTACGTCACAGAAAACAGCTCGGTCGCTGGAATAACATGTCTTAATAATAGATATTTAATTTATCTACATATTTAAAAAATTCCTACTTTTTGTTCACCCACTTCCTGTAGTTAATACTTAACCGATTTTGATTATTCTTTTTTTATTTAAAAGATAATTTCAAGTGCTAAGTAATTTTCGAGCCAGAATTTTGATTTAGGCCCAGGGCTCTGCCTCAAGGGGCTTCCAAGTTCCCATTTTATTCATATGGAGGAGAGTTTTATTTGGTTTATGTCACATGTATTTTCTTGATTCAATAAACAGCTGTTATAAGGATTGTATCTGCAAAATATTGCGGGGAGCAGCTCGTTTTAACCACCACCATTAATTTTAAACGGCCAACAAGAAGTTTGTATTCTTACTCACCGGAAAGAGGGTCAGTTTTTGTAACATCCAGCTGATTGAATGTTAACCAGCGACCATTTTAATGTTGATTTTCGCTCGACATTTACTTAACACATTATTTCATTGTTTTTATCTAACCAGATATTTTAATAGCATTATATTTTCAAAGCTAGACAGAATGTTCTATTTTGTTTGTGAAATATGTTGTCTGTAAGAATGACAGACAAATTTATAACAAGTTGATTTTATTATTTTTAGGAAATGTACTTATTTAATGAAACTCACAGGCAAAATAGATGTTTAAGAGGACTTTAATTTGAGATATTAATCACAGTTTTCTGATTACAAATAAACGAGATACCATGCATTAAACTTAACATTGGTTCTTGTGGAGTAAAATTCAACATGGCCACCGTCTCTAACGATCCCTTAAGTTTAAGTAGAAGGTGTGCAGTAGTAGTATGAAGTATATGTGATAAGAATTCAGAAAATATATGTGAAAAGTATGAAGTAAGTATTTATGGGAGTTTAAAGAATAGACACATGTGACAAGTTTGAAGAATGTATATGTGGAAAAGCACAAAGTAGATGTAAGAAGGAATTGTGAAGTATGAATTACAATTTGGTTAACCAGTATATGTGAGAAAATGAAGTATGTATTGAGGTGAAGTATAGAGTAATTATATGTGGGAAGTATGAAATCTAACAGGCAGTCCTACGCTTGATGGTGCCTCATTGAAACACACACTATTAACGGTGCAAGGTTGACCAAAACGTCTAGCCACATTCTTGACAAATGGCCAGTGTGTTGTCAATGATAGCTGGGATGAGCTACCGGATGTAACGAAAATAGACAGACAACAGACATATGATCAGCTGCAGCATTGTGTTTGCCGGATTGTCAGCGGAGGGAAATCTTCTTGTGGTCTGTTTCAATTTGCTTTCTAGAATCACAAGCACACTTACAAACGAATCAAATTTTGTTGAGGATTACTCAGCTTCTATCTAGTTCCGTTAGTTTAAATGTGATTCTAGAAGTTAGCTTGGAACAGCTGTTCTTGTTTCTGAACTGTGTTTAGTTGGTATAGTAGGAGTATTTGTAAATAAAACAAAGTCCGTGGGATTTTGAATGAAGAAGCTATGTGATTGGTGTGAATGAATAGGTAATGAGTTACAGAATCGTGTAATACCGGGTGTTTTGACCTAAAATGTAGCCGAGACGGTGTATGGGTCATACTTGAAAGATGGCCGCTAACACCGACATTGATGTATTTTTAGCGCTATAACTTTATTACGGTTGATTTTATTTTGTAAATTACCTTTTTTATTAACTGTTAAACGGGAACAAAAGACGTTATTACAAAAAAATGTCATAACTCTATCCGTTAAAAAGATATATGCATTCTAAAAAATAAATACATCAAAAACACAAATAAACCTTTTCAGCGAATTCCCCCTATAGAGAAAAAGCTTATTACCGTAGGTGGCATTGAAAGACTTAAGCGCGGGACTATGATAATTTTTTGTTTTGAGGCTCCCAGATGCCAAAAACACCATTTGTTCAAATTTGTATACATATTTCTCTGAAATTCTCGGGAAATTCACTGAAAAGGTTTGTTTGTGTTTTTGAGGTATTTTACTTTATATTATTTATTTTGTAGAATGCATATATCTTTTTAACGGATAGAGTTATAATTTTTTTTGTAATAACGTCTTTTGTTCCTCGTTTAACTGTTAATAAAAAGGTAATTTACAAAATCTTTATAAAATCAACCGTAATAAAGTCATAGCGCTAAAAAGACATCAATGTCGGTGTTAGCGGCCATCTTTTAAGTATGACGTCATATACCGTCTCGGCCACACTTTAGGTCAAAACAACCAATATAACACGATTCTGTAGCTCATTACCTATTCACTGACACCAATCATATACCTTCTTCATTCAAAATCGCACAGAATTACTTATGCCCCAGAACTAGTATAAACACCGGTTGGATGACCATTGAACATTCAACATTGGCCATCCGGTCCAAACATTATTATTTTTGAATCTACATTATTATGTAGTAGTTGATCAGTAGTAATATATACATTTTTTTAGCTAATTATAGTTTATACTTCTAATGACAATGCACCTGTTTACTTTACAAATTTTAATAAACGTTATGTGCATTAAAGGATATGATTTTAATAGTAATGAAAATACTGATTTACTGCAATATCATTAAAGTTTTGTTTCTTTTTCACTTCGCTAGTTATTGTTTCCAAGTATATATAGTAGTAATTTACCAAAAATTAATTAAAATCTTCTTTCGCAGTTAAATCTACAAAAAAGGATAATATATAGCCAATATATAAAATATATTTGTTACTGATTTCATCAAAACATTTATTTTTTCAAGAAGTATGAAAATGATTTTGCAATAATCCAATAGAATTTGTCATCACCGTAATTGCTATTTTTTGTAGGATATCTCTTTTGAGATTAAGTTTGTTTCCAAAAAATCTCAGAAAAAAACTTGGAATAGTTCCCTGGAGCCCAACAATTCAAATTTTGACTTGAGGGAAAATTCTGCCAGTTCCAAGTTTGTAAAAGGTGAGAAATAAATCCTTTTATTTTAGCAAAGAAACTTTCAACAAAGCTTTCAATAACATTCCAAAAAGTGATTACACACCACTGAAAAAACTTGCCATGTTTAGTAATTAGATTTATTGCTGTTAAATATTGAGGAACATGTTAATTTTGCTTTTAGCGAATTTACCCTATAGGGAAGAAGCTATTACCGTAGGTCTCATGGTAAGGCTTAAGCCCGAGACCATGATAACTTTTCATTTTGAGGTCCCCAGATGCCAAAAACTCCACTCATTCAAATTTTAGCGAATTTCCCCTATGGGGAAGAAGCTTTACCGTAGGTCTCATGGTAAGACTTAAACCTTACTAAACATGATAACTTTTCATTTTGAGGTCCCCAGATGCCAAAAACACCATTCGTTCAAATTTTTATATATGTAAATTTATATATATATATATATGTGTGTCCGTAAGCACGATAACTCTCGGAAAAAAGGTCCGATCTTAATGAAATTTGGTACAAATGTGTAAAACACCATTTATTTGAACGAGTTCGAAAACCAGACAAATCGCACCATCCAAAGGGGCGTTTTTGGGGGGGTTTTGTACCCCAAAAATGGGTTTGTTGGGGTTTCCACTGTAATTTTTATTTAAGTCAAATCTTAATTTTTACCATATAATTCAGCATAAAAACAAACAATTTGGTATTTTGATCATTGCTCTACGTCAATTTGTTCCTGAGATATTGTAAGTGCTAAACACAGTACGTTGTCTAATGTTATTCTTATGGAGAAAAAGAAAAATTGTATATCTCGCTTATTAATGAACATAAACTGACAAAATTTGGTATATGGCTTCATCTGGTTGGGGTTTATCGTTGTTTGCACAAAATACAAAATTTTCACATATGGTTCCCGTAGCACCAAACCTAGGTAATCGGTCCCCATGTTATTGTTATGGAGAATAATTAAAATTTTATATATCGCTTACTTATAAATGTATATGAATGAAACTTGGTATGTGACTTTACTTAGATGAGTTCTAATGATATTTGCATAAAAACCCATTATTTTTTGTTCCTTGTTGCAGCAAACCTGCATACTCATCCCCAATGTTATTCTTATGGAGAATAATTAATATTTTTAATATCGCTTGTTTGTGAATATATTTCTCATGAATCCTGTTAAGTGTTCATGTGTTATGTTATATATTCACTGGAAATTCGCTGAGTATGCAGGTCTGCTGCGACGGGGGTATTTATATATGTATATATACATATACATAAATATATGTGTGTCCGTAAGCACAATAACTCTCGTAAAAAAGGCCCGATCTTAATGAAATTTGGTACAAATGTCTAAAGTACCATTTATTTGAACGAGTTCGAAAACCAGACGAATCACAATATCCAAAGGGGGGTGTTTGGGGGGTTTTTTACCCAAAAAATGGGTTTTTTGGGTTTTTCACATGTAATTTTTATTATAATCAAACTTTAATTTTTAATATTGAATTCAGCTTAAAAAAAACAATTCGGTATCTTGATCATTGCTCTACGTCAATTGGTTACTGAGATATTGAAAGTGCTAAACACAGTACGTTGTCTATTGTTATTCTTATGTAGAAAAAGAAACATTTTATATGTCGCTTATTTATGAACATAAACTGACAAAATTTTTTATATGGCTTCATCTGGTTGTGGTTGTTTGCAAAAAAAATTTCTCTTATGGTTCCCGTAGCAGCAAACCTAGGTACTCGGTCCCCATGTTATTCTTATGGAATATAATTCAAATGTTTTATATCGCTTATTTATGAATGTATATGGATGAAACTTGGTATTTGACTTCACTAAGATGAGTTCTACTGATATTAGCGTAAAAACCATTATTTTTGTTCCTTTTTGCAGCAAACCTGCGTACTCATCTCCAAAGTTATTCTTATGGAGAATACTTAATATTTTAAATATCGCTTATTTGTGAATATAGTTCTTATGAATCCTGTTAAGTGGTTTAATGGTTATGTTATATATTCATTGGAAATTCGCTTAGTATGCAGGTTTGCTGCAACGGGGGTATTTCAATTATTTACACCGTTATTTAGCAGTAGCAGTGCTTACTTGTGTACGTCTTGTTAGCCAAACCTAGAGACAGTTGGTCCATTGATAAGAACAGTTTTGGAATATGTCCTACTCATTATTTTTGGTGAAACAGCACCAAATTTGGCAACAGCCCAAGGCAGCCAGTGTGCTACAATTGAACCTTGTTTACTTATAAGTTGTTGTTTAATTTAAACAAACAATACTAACTAGTTGAGGCAATAACTATTTGCATGGTGATAAATACAGTTTAAATCGGGATTTTAGCGAATTTACCCTATATTAGCGAATTTCCCCTATAGGGAAGAAGCTACTACTGTAGTCGGCATGGTAAGACCTAGGCCCAGGGCCATGATAACTTTTCGTTTTGAGGTCCCCAAATGCCAAAAACACTATTCGTTCAAAACTGTATATATATTTATGTGTGTCCATGAGCATGATAACTCTCATAAAATTAATCCGATTTTGAAGAAATTTAGTATAAACATGTAAAGCAGCATTTATGACTTTAAGTTCGAAAACCAGACAGCGATCGACCTATCCGAAGGGGTATTTTTGGGGGGTTTTATACCCCAAAAATGGGTTTTTGAGTTTTTACATTTCATTTTTGAAAAAATCAAATTTTAGTTTTTTTCCCAATGGAATCAGCTTAAAAAGACACACAATTTGGTGTTTCGATCATTTCTCTACGTCAAATGGTTACAGAGGTATTGAAATTGCTAAACACAGTACGTTGTCCAATGTTATTCTTATGGAGAATAAGAACAATTTTATATATCGCTTATTTATGAACTTATCCTGATGAAACTTGGTATATTGCTTCATATCGTTTGGGTCTATTAATATTTGCACTAAAAAACATTTTTTGGCCGATATTTCCTGTAGCAGCAAACCTGCATACTCAGCCCCATGTTATTCTTATGGAGAATAAGTAACGTGTTATTTCCCTTAATTATGAACATAAATTAATAAAATTTGGTATGTGGCTTCACCTACTTGAGTTATATTGATATTTGTATAAAACCTCATTTTTAGTGTTCCTTGCTTCAGCAAACCTGCATATTCAGCTGCCATTTTATTCTTATGGAGAATAATTAAAATGCCATAAATCGTTTATTTATGAATGTATTCTGATGCAACGTGGTATGAGGCTTTATGTGGTATTAAGATACATATATATGCATTGGAAGTTCTCTGAGTATGCAGGATAGCTGCTACGGGGGTACTATACATTATAATACTAAAACTATAAAATAAATAACTTATCCAAGGGAGCTATAAAACTCTTCAGTTGAGTAAACAGCTCTGTTTATCACATACATTTCTTATACCTGATTGAATCGGGGTCTTTTCAGAAATATTTTAGAATTATATAACCTGTATAGGTCGGTTTTCTCTAAAATAACTCTAGCCTGAGTGGCTGAATAGTTTCACCCATTTTCCTAGTGCTATAAGAGTAAGTACCTTCAAATTTATTTTTGATGTTTAAGTTTTTCTGAGAGAATATATCCTACTAATATTATAAGTGTGAAAGTTTGTACGTTTGTTTAGATATTTGTGGCTAGATCACGCTCTAACCACTGGACTGATTGAGCTGAAACTTGGTAGAGAGGTACTTGATAGTCCTGAGTAACATATAGGCATATTAACGTTGGTAAAATCCTATAGGGCTTTGCCCCATAGGGGTTCAAAGATCCCATGTATTCCTTATGGACATTCATTTTTGTTTGAAAATAAAAACTGCTGATTTTGATTCTTAGTAGTTCTGCGGGCTAACCACAGGATGCAGCACACACAACTGTCATATTTTTTATAAATCATTCGCAGTGTGAAGCTTTACGGTAACATATAGTCAACCATAAACAGTTAAACTTTTGTAAGTTTTTAAACACGCTAATCTCTAGCCAGGAGCATAACGGTTGATATATACAGCCAAACTGATAAGCCCAATCTGCATATCAATCCGAGGGGGGTCTACGAGACTACAAAGTGGATGAGGTAGTTCTTTTTAGCAAATCCCCCCTATAGGGAAGAAGCTATTACCGTAGTCGGCATGCTAAGACCTAGGCTCGGGACCATGATAACTTTTCATTTTGAGGTCCCCAGACCCCAAAAACACCATTCGTTCAAAACTGTATATATGTCTACCATATAATAAAGTTTTCAATAAAGCTATAAGAAAAACATTTGACGGATCAAACATTAAAATAAGCTATAGAACAAAAAACAACTCATTCAAACTGATACAAAAGATAAGTAGTATAAAGAATCAGCAAAACTTTGACATATACGACAAAAGTGGCATTTACAAAATCCAGTGCAGCGAATGCCCCAAATTTTATATAGGGCAGACAGGAAGAAACTTTAAATGCAGATTTCGTGAACATATACAATCTGTAAAATCAAACAACCAAACAACACAGAAATCTGCATTTGCTGAACATATTCTTGAAACTCAGCATAGTTACAAAAATATCTCAGAAAATATGGAAATTCTAAATATTGCACAAAAAGGAGAAAAGATGAACATATTAGAAGAATACCAAATCTACAAGAACAAAAAACATGACCCTAATAATATTCTAAATGTGATAAAGAATGAAATCCAAAATCCAATATTTGAAAAAATTGAAGAATTAAGAAACAAATAATAGCTTGATGAACGCTATCTACCTTGATAACCCTATTTGTCTGTATATTTTTTATTTATTTTTTACTTTATCTATATTTTAACATATGTTTATTCATTTTAAATTTTACTATTTTATTTTAAGGTTATACTTTTTATACACTTTGAAAATGGCATTATAGCCGAAACGCGTTGTGTAATAAAAATGTTTAAAAAAGGGTACTCTGGAAATTTTGTTTTCAATCTAATAATATATATATATATATATAAATATTAGAAAATAAAAATTCAACTGAGCACCCTTTTTAAAATCTTTTAATAAAGCTACATGTTTTGGCACTTTTAAGGCCATTTTCAAGCTAGACTTAACCTAACATAATTTATTAATTTTTGTAAAGCTGATCAAATAAAAACATGCTAAATTATTTCTAAAATATCATATGTTTTCGAATTTTGAGGAAAGGTTTTTGGTTTTCTTTTTATAAATCCAATTTAATTAACTTTTCATAAATGGCGTTGTTTGTGGTAATATTAGTATTTAGTATATAGTGTGGTTCTTTTTTGTTGGCCATATATATAGGCCACAATATACTAAATACTCATATTACCACAAACAACGCCATATATGAAAAGTTAATTAAATTGGATTTATAAAAAGAAAACCAAAAACCTTTCCTCAAAATTCAAAAACATATGATATTTTAGAAATAATTTAGCATGTTTTTATTTGATCAGCTTTACAAAAATTAATAAATTATGTTAGGTTAAGTCTAGCTTGAAAATGGCCTTAAAAGTGCCGAAACATGTAGCTTTATTAAAAGATTTTAAAAAGGGTGCTCAGTTGAATTTTTATTTTCTAATATTGATAATAATAGCAGCCCTATACTGTGAATTGTTTAGTAATATATATATATATATATATATATATATATATATATATGTGTGTCCGTGAGCATGATAACTCTCGTAAAAATGGGTTTTTTGAGTTTTTTACATATAATTTTGAAAAAGTCAAACTTTTGTTTTTTCCATTGGAATAAGCTTAAAAAGACGCACAATTTAATGTTTTTATCATTGCTCTACGTCAAATGGTTACAGAGATATTGAAAGTGCTAAACACAGTACGTTGTCTAATGTTATTCTTATGGAGGATAAGAAAAATTGTATATCTCGCTTATTGATCGACTTATCCTGATGAAACTTGGTATATTGCTTCATATCGTTGGCTGATAGTTCCCGTAGCAGCAAACCTGCGTACTCAGCCCCCATGATATTCTTATGGAGAATAAGTAACGTGTTATCTCCCTTAATTATGAACATAAATTAATCAAATTTGGTATGTGGCTTTACCTACTTGAGGTATATTAGTATTTGTATAAAACCCCATTTTTTGTGTTCCTTGCTTCAGCAAATCAGCATACTTAGCCGCCATGTTATTCTTATGGAGAATAATTAAAATGTCATAAATCGTTTATTTATGAATGTATATTGATGAAACTTGGTAATGTGGCTTTATGTGGTATTAAGACACATATATATACATTGGAAATTCGCTGAGTAAGCAGGTTTGCTGCTACAGGGTTTTATTAATTTAGTTTGTCTTAAATACAATAGAGGATTTAGTGCCAGACAAACAACTGAACATTTGTACGTAGTTTTATGAACCGATGCAAGCCGGTGCATTGGCAACATTTCTTGGCTTCGGTTTATATTTCAGTGTTTTATATTGATTTTATTATTATCTTAATGAATAAACCAAAGTGGTGTTAGTTACAATTTTTATAACTCAAGAACGGCTGAACGGATTTAAATAAAATTTTGCACACGGATAGTTTATTACCTGGATTAACACATAGTATACTTTTACCCCGGAAAATGTAAAGGGCTCTGCCCCTTTGGCTTTTAAAGTTTATATACTATTCCTTATGGGAACATGTGTTTATAATTTTCTGCTTTTAATTAATAAACAGATAATTTTTCGATGAAACAGCTGTTTTTCTAAAAATCTCTTAAAGTTTACATGTTATTCCTTATGGGAGCATGCGTTTATTAGGAGTATATCTAAACATACTCGAAAGGCATAGATATATGTTCATTATGGAAATAAAAAACCTACTTGAATGGCAACTCTCATAATGGAGATAAAAAAAAACTACTTGAATGGCAACTCAAACTCTTCTTTCGATAGGCGAGTAAGGGAAGCGAACGAGCTCATATTGAAAATGAACGAGTATTTGACATAAAACAAATTCAATGATATTAGGACAAGAACAGTTAAACGCCTGTCGGGCCAGTCTGTTGGGCCAGCTAGTTTAAAATAGAAAGTAATTTTTGCATGTGTATACCTGAAATATGTTTTAATATCTGTATTAAATTATTTTCTTAAATCACAAATCAGATGAGTGCACATGATGAAATTAAGTGCTTTTTCAAACAAAGTTTAAATTACTTACTAGCATGATGTCCCGTTCTCCGCAACTTGATATAAATCAATATCTCTGCAACGGTTGGACGTAGAACAACGATTAAAACACCAAAATGTTTGTTTTGTTGAGCTAAACACATTAATAAAAAGAAATGTGAAGTTTTTAGTAAAACTAGCGGAGAAAAATCTAAAAACCTTTTTCCCATAAGATTAACATGGGACACGTTTTTTTGAATTTTCTCCGCAACCACTTAACCTAGGTTAATGATTTAAAATAGTAAATTATTTGTTTTTTTAAGCTCTATAAAATGGCTATAACCAAAATTGAGTGTTTTTAATATTTTTGGGTCAAATTTGCAAAAAACCGATTTTTGGAAAATTGTAAACCCCCATAAAACCCCCTTCCCATAGTGCGATCGATCTGGTTTTCGACATAAATGCTACTCTCCACATTTGTGCCAAATTTCATCAAAATCGGGTGTTTCTTTCAAAAGTTACCGCGGTAACGGACATATATATATATATATATATATATATATATATATATATATACATATATATAAATTTGAGCGAATAGTGTTTTTGGCATCTGGGGACCTCAAAACGAAAAGTTATCATGGTCTCGGGCTTAAGTCTTACCATGCCACCTACGGTAATAGCTTCTTCCCTATAGGGGAAATTCACTAAAATTAACAAAACATCACGGATTCAACTACTCCTTTCAGAAGCTTAGCACTTAAACGGTTAAGAGAATACATGTGTACATTTTAAGGCAAATATAAATGAATTATGAATGGAAGCTCAGTGAAATGACTACCATACATCCTTGTTACTAAGAACAATCGTTTCTTATAAGACAATCACATTAAGTGCTTCATTGTGATTGGTACATTACAAGTTCTTTACTGGGTTTCTTTTTGCTTTGTTCATGTTGCCAGTAAAGAATTGCAGTTATTCTTTGGATATGGCTCATTGGAGAGGTAACGATAAAAGGAAAGGATGAGAAGTTACCCCCAAAATGTCCTTTTGTACTTTCCCTTAGACTAAGAACAAGAAGAGGAACTTTAGCTACGTGTAATTCAAAATTTAAATTTCTCTAATGAACACTTGAATCCAGATCCTTATCACAAAGCTTTGTAATAAATTGTGTTTGTTATTTATTCTGTGCACAAGATAAATTTAAAACTTTGATTTATTAACATTTAAGAGGTAAGTTTACTAGTTTTCTGATAGCAGGACAGTAAGCTTTACAGTTTTGATAAGCGTATCCCGCCAGAACATAACATAGCTATCTCGACAAAAATACAAATATGAGCATAGGAATTTCATATAAACTTCTCTGAAATTTAAATTTCTGCCCTCTTTTCATGATAAGTTGCTAAGAAATTTAAAAATACAATTATTTACATAACAATTTAGTGCAGAATATGCTTCTTATTTTTTGATAAGATTTTGTTAGCCTAACATAATAATACACTGAATATATTATTAAAACAATTGCAGACATTTGCCATTACTGATCTTTCTGTAATAATAATTTGTAATAAGTTTTCTAGCAAAAATTTCTTAAAAAAACATAAACTCACCATCATCAAAAATGAATTTCAACAAAGGATCGCATACTACAAATCATAAGCGTAATTTCAGTATCTTGATTGGAGGGGAAAAAATGGTTGTGATCGCGATTATTGTGACTTCTCACATGTTACAGTAATATTTCATCAAAATTATTGGGGGGGGGGCAACTTGCCACTCCCGAATTACACCTATGCTACAAATAACTGTACAGCGACTCAAATTTATTGAGTGTAAACATTTTTGCATAATAACCATGTATATTTTCTTCATAAATCGTACTTAAATGATCGTTTTGACTTCTACTATTTTTTGAAGAGGTATCATTCTTTGTGGGGAGAGGGGGTGTTGATTTTTTCCTCAGCCATTTCTAAACTGTAAGTTCGCCTCTGTTTGTAATCGCTAAATCTCTCTATGTACATTTTTAGTGCAGTTGTTACTCAGATAGTTGGTATGGGTACTCAACAAATCAGTATATGCCTTAAATACATCTTGTTAATTAACAACTGATGTGTGAGCACGTCCATGACTCTGCCTGCCACCTTCACACTCGGAAACCCTGGTAGGCGCCAATGTTCGTCCGATGCTTTGCTGCCAAAACTTATTGCTTCTCTTGGCAAACTTGCCTCAACTTGCTACGTTTACAGACGCAATGGTTTATGTAGTTAGTTTTTATGTAAAGTACAAAATCAATTAACTCCCAGAAGTTTAAGGTAGCAGTGGAGGAAACTCAGTTACTCTTTTCTGAGGTTTAGTGTAACTTAAAGTAAAACGGAAGGCTAGACTTTTAAAGAACAGTTGACCTTAGATACCAACTAGGCTGGTACCATTGACTATAAATACTGAAGTAGACTTCTCATTGCCATTATAAAATGTGTCCCTAGTTTTGGGTATGCCAGGATTGAAAGAGGTCGTAGTTTACACTAATCACCAACAGAGTGTACTGCTGTCAACTATTACTTATCCTCTCAAGGAGGGGATATACAACAGTTGGGTGTGTCAGGAAGCAAACATAAGTTGATTATTACTTGCTTTCTGGGTGGAAATATTTTAAAAGTTAACGTAAATAACTAAAATAAATAGTTGACAACAGCACAATCTGTCGGTGACCCAATCAAACTACTACAGTTTTAAATTCTAGCATACACTAAGGGGCGGTTCAGGAGTTCGGGTTTATCTTAAGTCCGAGCTTAAATACCGGTGAAAACCGGTATTTGAGCAGCAGCTTTAAAATTGACTTCAGGAGCTCGGGTTTAACGTTAGACTCAGCCTAGAAATAGTCCTGGCTTAAATATGGGAGGGATAAACCCGCGCTCAAAAATTCCGCTTCACGAGTCCCGGCCTAGATAAACTCAGGCTTAAAAGATAGACTCTTTTTGTTTAGGAGTCCAAGTTCGAGCGTAAATTAGATATTCCCTGGCTTAAAATCAGCTGATTTACGCTCCTACTTAGACCTGGCTGGAGACAGGTTTAAGTCGGAGCCTAATGAAATAACTAAAATTATTTGTTACTTCATTATCGGTTGTAAAAAATACTATATTCGTGATCCGTATTAAATTACGCGTAATTTCACTATACACAAGTCATATTTCCGAATATTTTTCTCAGGAGCGGTTAAGGTTTTCGGGTTTATTTTAAGTCCGAGTTTAAATACTGGTGAAAACCAAAAATTGACTTTAGGAGCTCGGGTTTAACGTTAGACCTGGCCTAGAGATGGTCCTGGCTTAAATATGGGAGGGATAAACCCGCGCTCAAAAATTCCGCTTCACGAGTCCCGGCCTAGATAAACTCAGGCTTAAGAGATAAACTCTGTTGGTTCAGGAGTCCAAGTTCGAGCGTAAATTAGATAGTCAGCTGCTAAAAATCAGCGAATTTGCGCTCCAACTTAGACCTGACCGGCGGCAGGTTTAAGTCGGAGCCTTATGAAAGATCGACAATCACTCGTTACTTAATTATTTGTTGTTAAAAATAATACCGCACCATTTCATTACCCATAAGTCTTATTTAAGAAATGTATTTTTTAGCATGATCCGCATGGTGAAACTTAAGCCCGGGACCACCATAGAAGTTCCTAATGTGACCCCCTAAACACATCAAAACATTTGCACTCTATCCAAAGTGGTTTTTGTCAGATTTACTTGAAATTTGGTAGGAACCTTTTCTTCTGTAAAAAGTTGAACAAGTTCGTTGGGCAAATCAATTTGAACACTCTAACCCTATATTTCAGTGATTTTAGCACTCCGTCAAAGTTTGAGTTTTAGAGCCCAAAAAGGTTAAGAAAATCCCCCAATGTTAAACTATTGCATATTAAATTATTCTACTTATAAAGCCAAAAATTCTAAGCCCTCTCTCATCATTTTAAGTATTTATCTAGTTATTAAAGAAAATGACAAACATTCTCTAAAAACAGTACGTTGTCATATTTTACAGTGGAAAAGGCTATTTTTCATATCTTGATATGTAGTTTTACCACCCCAAAAACGCCTATGCCTACTTGTTATCCTGACCATACCTCCTCCGAACCTTACAATAAACAAAATTGCCATCGTAATCGTTAATTTAAACCAGGAACATCGGAACAGCCAAAAAATATATTTTTCTAATTTTCCAAACAATGTCACCAGTGTTTTTTTAAACCCATTATTATATTGTATAGAATGTTTTAATGCGGAAATTCACTTCTCAGCATGCTGAGTGCGGACACGTTTGTCTTATATTTGTCACGATAGCTGTTCAGCATTATTCCTGTATCCAACAAAAATATAGTAAAACTGCAAACCAGATAAAGTAGGCATAATCTTTAATTATACAGTTTGGTTGTAAATATTAGCAAGTGCAGCTCGGCCTCAATCCATTTATCTGTTGGTAATGTATGCTGTAAACCTGCTCAATTGCGTGCTATTTATACTTAACTATTGTCGATATACCAAGATAAAGGTTTATTAAAGAATGTTTAACATTGACGGTTTTGAACGTGATTAAAATAGGTCTACGTCTAAAATTGTGCAGTGCAAACCGACATAAATTTTAACCTTACAGGCCTACACGAAATAAAATAAACAGTATCAGGAAACTGACACATACTTTCTCCTTTTTAGCCAAACTTTAATGACAAAAATATTTGTTATTTACTAAATATAGAATATGAAGTATACATAAATGTACACACACGGACACACACGGACACACACACACACACACACACACACACACACACACACACACACACACACATACATAACGTAAAAACCACTTCTTTGGGTTCAGAGAGCACCAAAACGATTATTTCCACTAACAACTCAAATTCGAACATTTTTACACAATAACAATACTTTTTTAACAATACTTTCTCCATATACTATGTATAGGGGGAGGAATTAAAAAGTACAAATTAAGATCCCTGATCTTATCAAACAGTAAAATATTATATTTGGAATTGAGAAGTTACTCTAGGTTTTAATCAAAACAATATAATTACAACAATATAGAATTTTATAACAGCAGCAAACAATAAAATAGAAAATGACATCTTACTTGTTTGTAGAATTATGTTTTACGTATAAAATGTACACGCATTCAAGCCCCAAAGCCATAAGCCCTGGCAAAGTAGAAGTAAATAATTAAAATATAATTTATTTAATACGAATCGGGGGCATTTTTGTCGTGAGCAGTCAGCTGACGACGACGACAACTAGACGGCTACAGTGCTAACTGCCGGCTGCTGCCAACCTTACGATATGTATTTCCCGCGATTCCTTGCCCATTAGGATGTGGACTAAGTTAGACTCGGCTTAACGTAAACTCGAGCTTAAGTAATTAAGGCACGGACTCCTGAAGTCAGTTTTTAGGTCGCGGTTTAACATAGGCCGGGACTAACGGTTGACGCGGACTATAATACTATATCTAAACCCTAACTCCTGAACTGTTTAATTACATTTTCTTGGCATTTACCTGATAACGCGCAGTGCGGTTGGCATCAATGTTGTTTAATCGCTATTGTTTAACAGTCGAATGAGTTGTGTTGTGGAGTGACTGTGTCGTGACCGTGCCTTATTATGGAATACCTAGATTATGTTAACTACATAAGAATTCAACCACCTCGAATGCAACGACGACGTAATCACGATGATTACAATCCATTTCATGATTTAACAGAAGAGCAGTTTAAAGACAGATTTCGATTTTCAAAAGAATCAGTTCATGAATTGGTTGATTTACTAGCACCGAGGCTTGGTATTCCTGACCCCAGAGGTCCCAACAGTATCCCGAATTGGAAAAAGGTTTTGATTGCTTTGCGCTTCTTTGCTGACGGAACTTTTCACAGGGAAACTGGCGATTTGTTAGGTGTGTCCGAGTCTTTTGCTTGTCAAACAGTTCATGTTGTGGCGATGGCTATTTGTTTGGAACTGAAAAGAGAGTACATAAAATTTCCAACTGGGGAGTATGCAACTACAACGATAAATAACTTTTTTACAAAGTATGAATTCCCGGGTGTTTTGAGCTGCATCGACGGCACCCACATTCCGATTGTCTGCCCTCCAACTCCGGACAAGGAGGAGTATAGGAACCGAAAGGGAGACTTCACCATTAATGTACTAGGAGCTGCAGGTGCAGATTTAGAATTCACTTTCATTGTTGCTAGATGGAAGGGAAGCACACATGATTCTAGAATTTTAAAAAATTCTTCGTTATACGCAGTTTTTGAAGAACGTGATATGGGCGGTCTGTTGATTGGAGACAGTGGATACGAATGTAACAGGCAAGTACAAATTATTTGTAATCAATTTATACATAATTTTATTTTATAATTTTTTGGGCTGTAAAATAAATTTTATTATTAACAAAAATTAAATATATGTTATAAATTTTAAAACTCTATTTGATTATCTTGCAAATTAATACTATATTCTCGTGGTCAAGTTCTACGTCCTGGCATTTACAATTAATCAACAAACCTCATTAACAGTGTTTCGTTCGTTGTAGGGGTTCTTAAACATATGCAGGTTTAAGTTAACACCCTCACCTTCGGATTTCAGATTTTTGATGACACCCCTTCTGAGACCTGTTACACCAGCCGAGTGGCGTTACCAAAGGGCTCTAATACGGACTAGGTCATCAGTCGAGAGAATGTTTGGTCTTCTAAAAAATAGATTCAGGTAGGTCTAGTTATAGTAAATAGAGACCGCCCAATGGTCTAAATTCGACCAAATATATTCTGAATTTAAAGTCGACGAATATATGAAGAAACGTTTAATATCTGATGGGTTATATCGCAGTCATCTCTGTCTCCATCTGCCTTCTCTCTCTCTCTCTCGCTCTCCTTCCCTCTCCCCCATCCACAACTCTAGGTAGTTTTTTAACGTGGAATTCAAACGGATAGCAGAAGGGCGTTTCCATTCCAGTAATCAGAAGCCTTTATATTTATTCTTGTAACCGTTCCACCTTATCACATCCACGTCCCTCTTACTCCCCCCCACGCAAAATTTGTTTAATTGTTTAATGTGGAGTCTAAAAGGAGGAGTTCCGAGAAGGGTGTTACCATTCGAGCAGTCAGAAATATTTTGTATTTCTGAATCATTTGTTCTTACTGTTGTGTTACATATTTTTAAGAATAGCGCAACTGCTTATTAAATGAAAAGCATAACGAAAAGCGACCCCAAGTTCCCATTATGATAACATATAAATTTAATAAGTAAATTCAAAATGCTAAGCCTATCTAAAATTTGTGATATAAAACTGTTGTAGTTCAAACTTTCAAGACTTATGATCAAAGTTAGTGTTTTTATTTAATAATATTTTTCTTTCAGATGCCTTCATGACAATAACACTTTGCGGTTTCGTCCTCGCCGTTGTTGTATTATAATAGTTGCTTGTGCTGTGCTACACAACTTTGGTCTACGGAGGGGGCAATGGGAAGATGCCTTGGAGCCGCTCGCCGAAGAACAAGAACTTTTCCCCGATGATTTCGACAATGACCAACCTCGTCCAGGGGACCTCCAAGAGGGCATATTGTCGCGGAATGACATTATCCGACGACATTTCTCAAACTAAAGAAGTGGCATTTCAGGACTAAAGATATGATTATAAGAATCAAAGTTGGGATAAAAAATGAGATCCCATGTCACGTTTTCTATATTTGTATATTCATTTTTTATATTAATTTTGATAAATGTTAATTTTCATCGTACTGTCCTCAAGAATACATGGTAATCAATAAAAACCTTTGCAATTTTACTTATATGTTAGTTAATTATTGTTTACCTCATGATTAATAATTAATAATATGTTATATTTTAAAACCTATTTTATTTCAAGCAAAACGCTTTGGAAAAGTCTTTAGTAAAGTTAAATATAAAATTAAAGTAATTGTAATAAATATATTTTTTAAAGTTAAAAGAAAACCATCGCAATAAACATTTATCACCAAAAAAAAATTCCTGATTTATAATACAAATCATACAGGCTAAACTTTTTCAACTTAATATCAACATTTTAGAAAGGCCTACATATGTAAACAATATGTTTTAAAAACGATAGTAAAGTGAAACAAGTTTTGTGTTTTCTTAACTAGCTATGGCTTAATTAAGGTCTTCACTGAATAGCTGGTAAGTCTTTTCTACAGAATTATCCATGCTTCCTGACACAGATATTGAAGCTTGGAGAGAGTTTCGTTTCATAATTTGCCAATAACTTCTCTCCTCTTCCAACACCTGCATTTTCAGCTCGTGCTCCAACTTCAAATACTCCATCCTTTTTTTGTGAAATTCTTGGGCAAACGTTACTACTTTCTTATTCGTTTTTTTCCTTGAATGTTCCCCAACCTCGTGCGTTGTCGCTGACGGAGTGGTAGCCCTTGGAGTTGCAGTTGTTGAAGGGGCGTCCAGGTATACTGGAGTTTCCATCTTTGGCACATTTATACCATTTTCCACAATGTCGTCTAAAAAAAATGAAATCACCATTAGTCTAACGTATATTTTGAAAAAAAAATTATAGTTAGCTCCTTTTGCCGCCGCATATGTGGCATTGCACACAGTAATCATACAAACGCAGCTGCTCCGTCCGTTAGGTAAATGTGTTTTCTAATCCCTCAAGTGTGACACCAAAAGGAAAACAGTAAATACTATAGTAACAAATGTAATTAAAAATGTGTTATAATTACCTTTATATTAAATTTAAATTAATCAGTAATTTAACGTTTAATTATGTTCTAATAAATTAGTAATCAACAAGAAGAGATTCACACGCAATTACCATCCGTCCTACTGTTACAAAATAAACTAATATCGATAACAAGTTATTAGTTTGAATTCATTTCATAAAGAATGATATGTAACCTATTTAACTCACCGGTGTAATCATCGTCGTCGTCTGGAATATTTTCCAGGGGCGTCTGCTCGCTGAAGATTTCATCCATTTCTCCGTCATCCTCTGGTGGTGGAGATTGAGGCCCTCCCCCAGTTTTAAACCTACTACGCCTCTCTGCAGCTTTTTGAGATTTGTAAATACTTTTCAATCGCTTCCACGCCCCTTTCAACTGCTGTATTGTGCGCCTATTATTTAAGGGATCAGAGTTAAACTTATCCTTTATCGCCTCCCAGGCCGCTTTCCTAATCTTTTCTGTTTTTTGGTCGTGTAGCTTTGTTTCTATAATTGGGTTTTCAAGCACGAGAGATTTAACACAACCCAACTCTTTTTGTGAAAAGTTTACACTGCGTGGTTTTTTGCTTTTTGTGTCAGTCATCGTTCAGAGTATTATTTAAAATAACAAATATACAGCAAATTATATCAAAGCGGCACTCACAACTCAAACACAATGAATTTAAACAATTTCACGTCGGGCCAGCACTAAAAAACAACAATACATTAACCACAAATCAAATCTGACGACTACAAACTTTTGTTGTGAGCATATGTTATTTTCCGGCTACTGCCAACCTTACGACATGAATTCCCCACGATTCCCTGTCCATTAGGCCTGTCTTAGTTAGACTCGGCCTAACGTAAACTCGAGCTTAAGCAGTTTAGGCGCGGACTCCTGAAGTCAGTTTTTAAGCTGCGGTCTATGATGGGCCGGGACTAACGATAGACGCGGACTAGCTAAACCCGAACTCGTGAACCGCCCCTAAAAGTGGGACAGCTGGACCATATGGATGGGATGTCTCCTTCAGTATTTATAGTCAATGCTGGTACCTATCAAAAAGTGTTTTTTTAATCCACTATCATTGAGAGACAAAAACAAAACTTACATACATTCAATTACATTAAAATCGTCTTCGGCCATATGATTAGTGGATCAGAAGACAGTCAAGGTGAATAATTCCCTATACAGATAACCAACCACATTTACAGACTAGAGCCCTGGACGTCAAGGCAAAGGGGTCCAAGGTTTGAATACCACAGTGTTCGGTTTTTAACCCTTGCTCTATTCCCTCTCATAAGGAACAACACTGGAAATACAAAATAAATAATTTATTGAAGTGTTATGTGGCATTGGTGCATGGACATCATCATCCTTGTTGGTTTAAAAAAAAGAGTTCCCTGAAATATTTTAAATTTTACTGATTGAGAATCAAAAATTTACTATCTGAAACATGATTATTAGAAAAGGATACAAAATATGCAGTGTGACCTATGAGTACATATAAGTGGTTCAAAATCTATACTAAATTCAATATAAACAAAACTAAACAACAAAAAAAGCTGTGTCATAAAGTTTTGGGAAAAACCAAAGTCTGGCACCTTTCAGATGTTCTTGGATGAAAAGTCTTGGTAGAAAATCATAAGAAAATTATCAAATCTTTCCTAAATGCATGAATAAACTTACTTTTTTTAATATCGCAAGATATTAAAAGTGTGCAATTTGATTTAGTCTGATTGAATCTGGTAGTATAGGAGATCTTACAGGCCCACCCAGTTGTAACATTAGACCATTAAAAATCTGCGGAAGTGTACAATGAACGAATAAATATTAATTACATTCACATTGCAATAGCTTGTTAAATGTCTAGCTCCAGAATTAATTGACCTATAAAGCCTATAGTTGACTTCACGCCACCATGTCTATTATTAGAAGCTATTTTCACGACTAGCTTCCTACTTCAGAGACGAGCACACTATTTTTAAACTATGAAATAAACTTTAACCATTCTTCCTGCACAGTGTAACATTCAAGTTGTTTTGTTGTACCCTAGTTGAGAATACAACCACAGTAATAAAATAATATAAAGTAATATAATGGGGCACCTGTGGTTAAAAATCAGGCAGATTGCATAGTAGGTAGTCATAGTCATAGTCATAGCCATAAATCTGTATTCATTTTTTGCACATGTAGTACAATAAATAGTGTCACAGTTCATTTACATGAACAAAATAACCTTATCATTAACATACAAAAATATCAATCAACGTTATTTAGATTTAGAGAGGGGTAGAAAGCTCTTCAATAGAATACAATGCTTTGTTTATTAGATAAATTTTCATTTTTTTAATATCAAGCCTTTATCAGATTTTATATTTGTTGGAATGTATTTTAAAAATATGTTCCCTATGTTTGTTTTTTTTTTTCAAAAAATGTTAGCCGATGGGGCTGGATAATTTTGTTCCTTTCTCTAGTATTATAGGTATGAGTTGGTAATTTAATATTAACTTTTAGTTTTTCATTTTTTCCGGCGAGAATAGATTCAAATATATACTGACTGAAAACAGTAAAGATTTGCAAACTTTTAAAGTGATCCCTTGCCGAATCATCAAATTTTAGCTTTAGCATAATTTTAATAGCCTTTTATTGTTGTTTTAAAATACTTTCCATATTTATTTTTTTGTTGATCCGTAAAGTGCAATACAAAATGAAATGTAAGAATGCACATGGGCAAAATATATGTTTTTAAGTGATTTTACATTACAATAATAACTCATTCTCGCTAATGCATAAACTCCAGAGTTTATTTTAGTTAAAAGTTTATATTTATAAGAGCAACCAATTCCTAATTCAGTGATATCAAACGATTTAGGTACCTTATAGAAAATACTCACATTTATGTAATGTAACTCACACACTTTCAATGGAATAAATGAAAGATTTAAGTTTTATAATCTGATATCATCAGTATTTTTTCACTGTTTATTACGTACTATCTGTTCCCTGACAGACGTTGTCATGCCTTTAACTATTACCAATTACCAACTAAAGCCAATATCACCAAGATCACCTGTTCAAGTAAACATTTCATTAGCTTTTATGTAAACAACAATATCTTTCCATAAGGTTTATATAGGAACACTTTTGTCCGAGTTCATAAACTTCAAATATACAGTATATACAAACCAACATCCTTTTTATAAATATAGATTTTACGTGGTTTATTTTCATTTTGGTATTAAAGGTGTTTTTTCTTTCAATTTTTGTTAGTTATTATTTAAATTTATTACATTTTAGCTTGGATAGTTTATTTCCCTGTTTTTACCTCATAAATTTTGCTTAAGAAAATGCAACAGCAGTGTAAATGTCACTTTTATTTAATGGTTTCTCTCAGAACTTACCAATATAGATTTTTGTTCTAGATGTTTTATTCATTATAATGATTTTCCATAATTTTTATATTATTTTAAAATACATGTATGTTTGTTTTATCATACAACTAATTTCTCATGAATGGTGTATATAACAGATTTGTTTGGGGAAATAAAAACATCATCTCATTAAAATACTACTTTAATTAAATGTGTGCAAAATAATAATTTTTACAAGATTTAAGGTTTCTAACATTTAATGTGATTTACGTTACATAACACATAAGGGGGGTATGCTCAAGTGTTATGGTGTGTTATATGGAGGGCGGGGGGGTTGAAATTATGAAAAGTGCTTTATGTAAAATATCTGTATAGCCCCTTAAAAACATTGTGAAATACTGACTGTATTAGCAACTGTACAGTTGAGAGCAATCATGACAATTTACATGAATAAATCTAAATACATGTACTTGTTGTCATGTTGGACAATACAGGAGTGCATTCAACCTATTTTACAAACTTCTTATTTAAAAAAATGTTTTGAACATGACTAATAACTACTAAACACTAACTAAGTAAATGTGATTAATAAAAATTATAGAGTTAGTTTAAAAAATTGATCCTGTTATTTTCAGTTATTGGTCTACTACTTGGTTGTAGCTTTACCTCTTATATTGGAGCTTCATACAACCATAATTTCTTAAATTAAAATTATTTATATCAAATAGGTCTAGTAAAATATCGTGATCTATAAAAAAGAAAGGTACCTACCCCACTTCAGAGGAACAACAGTCTCTAAAACCTACACTTTTAAAAATATTGTCTAAACAAGCTAATTTCATTAATCGTTAAATAGCAAACATAAATTTGAATTGCCTGATAGGATTCTTTAAGCTCATTTAGACTTTGTTACCTCATGTTACCGGTACATAAAATTTGAATTAACAGCCTTCAATAACAATATTATATTTTTTCCACTTAGGCCTTCAAATAACTTACACAAAGTCACAGAACAAATTTTCATATGAAAAACAGTTCAGGGGCTAAAATGGATACAAATTATAATATTAATAGACTATTAACTATGGAGATTAATATTATAATTTTTAAAATTACTGGCTGTCGCAGACAAAATCTTCAAAATTTATTAAAATTCAAGTTTAAGCATAATAAGTTAACACATCAGTGTTAAAATGAGTTTTACTTGTTTGTTTATTTCATGAACAGTAAAAAAGTTTTATATGAGTTTTAGTGTGAAACAACTAGATAGCATTTTAAGAAATTAGATAAGAATAAGTTGTTATGGAAAATATTACAGTTCGTGGTTTAAAATTCTGTTATAATACTGGAAAAATTGAAAAAGTAATATATTTTTGTACAAACCTAAGTTGTTACCAATTAATATTGTGTCAAACATTACTGCAACATAATGTGCTAAAGATAGTGGATGCTATCCCAAAAGATTTACAAAATGTCTCTGCACCATTCAAATTTACTAAAAACATTCAAACGTTATATGGTTCCTAAAAATTACTTTTCATACTCCTTGAGCGAATATATAGAGGAGAAATTGGTACCATTAATTTCTATAACAAAAATATATATTTGTTTATAGTTTTAAATTTTAGTTTCAAGTATTTCCAATATTGACAATGTCCTGCCATTGTGTGTTGTAACAACAGTATGTAAATAAATAAATTACGTCTTTCATCATGATTGTTTTATGTACAAAAAAATTATATTTTTAAGTACTAAGAACATATTTGTTCTATGAGGACCATACTCATAAAATAGAAAATAACCAATTAATTAAAAAACTGTAATATACTACACACAGCATAAGTACTTTTTCTAAGGTTTACGATTGACAAAACATTAATAACATAAATTAAGAGGAAGTTTAATTTAAATTATTTTATGGACTTATAACGCTATTCAGTACAAATTTGCATAAGAGCTTATTTTCCTGCCAGTTTGTACGTTGGAATGAAAACATGTTTGTTCGTTGGTTTACAAAAAAAAAAAATTATTTGAACAACTTTTTGGATTAAACTCTGATACTTATTTAGTAATTAGAAAAAGTATTAACTAGGTACCTAAAGGTGTGTTTACACTGGAGTCGTGGACAAATGTTGCAGACAAAAGTCGCAAACAAAAGTCGCAGACAAAATCTTCAAAATTCTGTTAACAACTTTTGTTGCCGACAATAATCTGCCGGTTTTGATTTGTAACTACTACGTTTTACCAAATTAATCTATACTAATTAAGTAGTTGTGCGTATGTGTAGAGGTCCATACAATTTTAGGTACATTTTTTTGTTTTTCCCTCACACCTCAGGGCTCCGCCCCAACGGTACCAAAAGCTGCCATGTTAATCTTATGGAGAAAAGGTTTTTTCATGGTTCAAAAATGGCTCTTCAAATCTGCTCTCGGACCATACCAGATTAGTGGGGGACTAAAATACTTCGGGTACTCTTTTTCCCGGCCTCATGACTCCAATTTATTGGCTTCTTCTATTACTTCATGTCATCCAAATTTGACGTGTGATGGTTTTTTGGGTTCGTTTCATAAAGCTTCATCTCTTGAAAGATGCCCCGACGTTGGATACATCCCCCATCAACCTTAGGGCTCCCCCCTGGCAAAGATGTCATATACTATTCTTTCCTGTATTTACGTGACTTTAGCCAATTGTATTTAACCCATAATGCTTTGGTACTTTTTTAATATCTCCGACCTTAGGGCTTAAACCCCATGGCTTAAAAGTTGCTATGGTATATTTATGAAGAAAAGAGTACTCCAGAAGATTGTGAAAAATGTTGTTGGGGACTAATAATGTTTGCACCATTGTTTAGGGGATAACATAGTGCAACTTTTATGTGTCTTGTAAACCTTTTGAAAAATGTATGGTTTTTGAGAAATTAGGCGTTGTAAACAAAAAACAGACGCCATTTTGAAGTGGTACAAAGTAGAAACGATAAAACACTCAATACTGAGACATGTCTTATTAGTAGTCACACACGTACCAAGTTTGAAGTTTATGCGTTTAGAGGTTCGAGAGATATAATTATTGTAAAAAAAAACAAAAAAAAACACCAACAGACAGACAGTTGCGAAAGGAAGCGTTTTAGAACACACCTTCATAGGAACATTTGTCTTTATTTTTGCATGAATAGTCATATCCCGAATCCTTGGAACAATTTATTTCAACACCCTGTATATACAAGGTATTACAAATCACAAAACACGTGCACTGGCTTTATATATTTTCAAATTCTGTAAAAATAAACAAAAATACATAATAGAATTGTTTGAAATATCACTCCATTTAGCGTCATTCAGTCTGTATGTGTGTGTTAGTAAATTCAGTATATCTTTTGAATCGTTAAATATATTTATTCAAAACTTGACATGATTTATATGTATCCCAAGTGGTATTTTTGTAATTAATTTTAAGTACCTAACCTTTCCCGTTTAAAAATGACAGCCATTTTAATTTTTCAAAGCTAAATAGCAACAAGTATTAAACCGATTGATCTGAAAATTTACATAAAAATAGTATAAATATATGGTCTTCTCATAGGTCCATTTATGTTTCAAAAATCCCTTACAGCTTTGAATTATCTGTGACACATCAATTAATTGTACATTATACCTGGTGCCGGTTTTTGCTTATCCTCCCAACATACACATAAACTTTCAAGTTTATGATAAAATGTCGGGGCCTGCAATAGTACAAGTTTATGTCTTTGCCTTTTAATTTTTTTGACGTTTTATAAATCTGAAAACTCTAAATCCCTGTTATAACTATTAAGTTTGTCTGTTTAATAAGCTTTTGAAACCGAATTTATTTATTTTTAACAATGAAACTGTTTTGCTGAATTTGATTATATCTTCAATATCTTCTTCGGCATCAGTTAGATATATTTAGACTACTATATTTACGGATATTGGTTTCGTTTACCATGATAACTTTAAGTGTGCAATTGAGGACTTGTGGCTAACAAATTCACGTAAGAAAAATTAGT
Organism: Allygus modestus; assembly: GCA_963675035.1. Classification (NCBI taxonomy): domain Eukaryota; kingdom Metazoa; phylum Arthropoda; class Insecta; order Hemiptera; family Cicadellidae; genus Allygus; species Allygus modestus. The sequence continues at coordinate 108,874,527 of OY776114.1, read as the reverse complement.
CGCACGTTAATTTCCTAAATATATTATTGGCTATATGTAAAGACCAAAGTAAATTGTATAAATCAAATAAAATTCGATCGCTATTTTTTATGTGACAGTTGGAAAACATGGTAAATTGGAAAAATTATAGGTTATATAGAATTCAAAATTTAATAAGGTGAGTATTGTTGTATCTGTATATAATTGTAATATATTTATTTGCAATAGTTTCACTTTCAAATCTGTCAGAGACCTCAAAGGCAGTCCTCTTAAAATCAGCACTGTACTGGTTTTGTTATAGCTGACGAAAATGTCTCCAAGTTGATATGTTTTTATTCAGAGGAAAAGAAAATATTGTATTACTTCAAATTAGTTCTTCGTCCACCTGTTAAACGTTATCGTATGTGCAAATTGAAGACCAGACACAGTAGGCCTACTTGCTTTTAGTGGTATTGAGTTGTGGGGCATTGGTCACCAACACCGAAAAAGTACTGCGACAAAAGTCGCAGACAAAACTTTCCCACTATTGGTGGAAAACACAATTTCTGTCGCAAACACTGAAAATATGCATACGACAACGAACTGACAAGGGCGTAGCCAGGATTTTATTTTGGGGGGGTGCTGAACCAGGGGGAAGGTTAACTAAATTCAAATTAATTCATTAGGATAACAAAAACGAACAAGAGACAAAATAAGGTTTATTGAGGAGGTTAAGGAAGCCTCTTGTTAGGCATTGTTAAAAACGTAATTTGATGGGAATTTTGGGGGGTGCTGGAGCACCTTCAGCACACCCCCTGGATACGCCCTTGCGAACTGATGTCAACAACTTTTTCCGATCTTAAAAATGTTTGCAACTTTTGTCGTCGACAACACTTTTTTAATGAAGAAACCCCAAATGTTTTTGACAAAATAATAAAATGTGCTGATGACTTTAGTCCGCGACTTGTCTGTGACTCCAGTGAAAACAAGGTACACATAAGATGTATAGCTAAATTAATATATTTCAAAAAAATCTCATGAGAAAAAGGCACACTGGCATAAAATAATTGCTTATTTAGAGAAATCACATTTAATTACATGAGCATTAGTCATTAAACTTGTACAGTAGATTAATCCAACCATAATAATCTACATATTGCACAAATTCTGACACACTACTCATTAACAACAAAACAGTAAGCAATAGAACAAACTAAACGAAAGTAAAAAGTTTGTTCGTGTCTTAACCAGTTGACCAAAACAATGCTAAACACTAATCAAACAATCAAACTGATCGTTTTTTGGTTCATTATTAATTTTTCTCGACAAGTTTATTTACTTATTTTTCAAATGTCCTTTCACTTGAACGGCAGAGATTTTGTTTGAGTTAAATGTAGCAAGAGCTCTGCTCTGGAGGTCTAGGACGGCATCAGAACCTTTTCTGCGACAGAAGCCCATCAGGGTTATTTAGAGTATTTATAACGTAATCTGTGCTCCGTGGGCAGTCGGCGAGGTCAATGTTTCTCTGGCCGTCCGTCGCGTCGGTCGCACGAGCCTGTCTGGCTTTGAATATCAGATGCAATTGTTTTGAAATTTATTTTTATATTTGAATTTGATTGGTTCCCATGTTAGAGAATAAACATTGGAAAAATATGTTTACCGATTTCACTATAAAGAACGTTTATAAGTAATGGAATGCCGTCTGTGTTAAAATATAAAAATACCTAAGTAAATTTATGTGAAATTTAGCATGAAATGTTTTGATAATTACTCCTGCATTGTAGCTTTTATAACTAGTAAATGAAATAAATAACAGATATTTCAATGTTCAGTTTGTATAGTGTCATCATCTTTTTTAACAAGTAAAACAGTGATTTTGATTTGCATTAAAATATTGAGCGGAAGTCAATTATGTGAATTTGAATCAATTTGGACATTAGTTTTTTTGGTTTTATCTGTCTTATTAAATCGAAATTCATATTCATCTAATTTAATCAAAATAACTAGAACAGTACGGTATAGAAAGCAGTAGGTAGATATTTTGTTTAAAAACAAAACAAAATATAGGTGTTTGTTTTATTTTAGTGACTTGCTGTGTCACTAAAACAGTTTAATCAGTTGAGTGATAATCTTATGTTATTAAAACTTATTTGCTTAACTCATACTTAAATAAAAAAATAAAATAAAAGCACAAACAAACGCGTAACGTTACGCTGATATTGGAGACCAAAATTCCCCGATGACTATTCTTTGTATTTATTCTTTGGAAAGCGTTACTGTTCATGGACTTCAATATCATTAGCAAGTACACAGTAAAGTTCTTCGCCTACTTGCCAATGAGGTCATGACTGTGGATGTTATTAGTCACCATCTGGCAAATACCCAAAATGTACAGTCAGCACCTATTCAAGTTTTATGTGGGATTTGGGTGGCTTTTATATTTTAAATGAAAAGCTCAATAATTCGAGTTGTATGTAGACATAATAAGATACCAGTTTCATTTTACATGATATTTTTAGTATGTCAGATAAATGGCTATAAAAGTCTGTCTATAAACAAAATTAGACCTTATAGTTTGCTAATACAGAATGACGTCATGTGTGCAGCCAGGCGCAGATTTAGCAGACGATGTTTCCACTATAACCTTACATCAAAACATCTGGGGAGGAGACTACAATATCCTACTTTGTTATTCTAAAGAATTGTAAAAATTTAATACAATCGGAGGATGTGCGTTGTAAACAAAAGGATTATTTAAAATTACATCTTTGTTGATAGTTTCATTGTGTGCCTCTGTGCAGAAGAATGAACAATGCTACACATAACCTAAAAATACACAATTTGCATCTCAGGCAATGAATTATTCATTGCTTGGAATATCGTGGATTTTGCAGTAGCATTCGAGGTGTTAATCTTGTGTTCCACCGTCTTGACGTTTAGTTTTTTTAGTGCCAAAGCGTGTACAGTTTTCAACTAGCTGTCTCTGGCTGAGTTAGGGCTAAAAATATCCAGTATGTCTCTAGCGTGAGTGTGAGTGTGTGTGTGTGGGACAGGAGGAGAATTCACTTCTCGCCTTAGCTGTTGTGTCTTAGTATTTAATTATGTTAAACAATATTCCAAGTATATGCAATGGCAGTGTTTGTTAGTGCATTGAGTGATACAGTAGGTCTCAGTTGATATGGTGATAAGAAGATAAGGATTAACTAACTCCAAGGTAACAAGTCTTATTCTGCATCATTTGGCAAATAACCAACACTGTCCATACTAGATTATTAGCCGGCAAACATAGTTAAGTAAAATTGATTGTATTGCTACCACAGAATCAGTTAATATAGTTTGTAATATTTCTTTTTACATGCACTCGAGTTTTTTAATTACAAACCTAAAGCAGTTTCCTTAGATCACACCACTGTCCTACCATACATCACAGACAAAACAAAATGGTGCAGTGTAATTTAGTCTGGGCTATTATTGGGTTATGTACGATGTTCAACTTGTAAGTGCCAATATCATGGTATTAAGTTAGGGTTCCTGAAACAATTTTTTAATCCGTTTTCAGTACAGTAAAACAATATATTGGTTTTCAATTCTAAAGGTCATGGCGATCTTCATAAGTTTGCTTTTGTTAATTTATTGTTTTATTTTAATTTATTGATTTATTTAACAAATAAACAACAAAATAATTAGCCTAAAAAAGCCCACCTAACTTAACCTTATTTTGTTAATCTAAACATTTTTAATATTTCTTTAAAGGAAGATAACTTATCAGTAGGTTATTGGAGATGCAATTTCTTTTGGTTGAGGGAGAAGAGGAAAATGCATTTACGCACACAGGTGGCTAACCTGTACTGTGGTACTCTTACTAAGTTAAAAAAATATCAATATTTCAATATTCAATGGCCTACCAGTAACCTTAACACATTCGGTGCGGAGTACGTTAATTAACGTATTCTAATTAATATTGAAACATATATGATTTTCATGTTTAAACATGTTTGTTAGAATTGAACGTTTTAAACAATATTTATCTTCAGTTATAAGCTAGGTTTCTCTGTCAGCCGCTCAGCGCTGCACTGGCTGACATTTACGTTACGGTACATAAACAAAATCAAGAGTTTTTATAAACTATAGTAACCTAACCTTATTCAGTAGAGCGTTGCATGGCGATAATTTGTGTGAAAAAATAACTTGCTGCTAAAAAAGTCATGAGCCACTGGAAATGGTGACATTTCCTATGTGAGCGCTACCAGTATAAAACTTTGAAATCACACCGAGCACTACCTGTGGCAAATTTTAAAATCACAGCGCCGTCTACTGCTTGATGAATTGTAGCTTTGACTTAATTCGATAAGCTAGGGCAGTCTAATGGATATGGCATCTTGGATTCACGATCATGCAGCCCCAAGTTCAATTCTAACTTTTTGTGTTTACTTTTTGAGGTACAATTTTTTGTTATATGTGACACAAACCCATTTTTGTAAAATTTTACAAAAAAAAGAGCCGCCATACAGCGCTCTGAAGAGTTAGGTTAGGTTAGTTTAGTTTACTATACTATAATTTTTTCGTAAATGTAGCGTAATTTTGTAGAATATAAGGAGGCTAGGTTTCTTCTATTTACAGTTGAAAAAATACAAGACGTTTGATGACGTTTGGTTTGATGTTGAATTACTACATTTCACTGGTAATTTACTATAGGCCTACTATAATTTTTTCGTAAATGTAGCGTAATTTTGTAGAATATAAGTAGGCTAGGTTTCTTCTGTTTACATTTGAAAAAATAGGCTACTACATTTTACTGGTATTTTCAATCCTTTGAGTGTTATAAACCCAAATATCGCTTTTGAATCTGCCACCAAAATAACTTTGTTAATTGCTACATAAGGAATTGTACCATTACGAGCTCTGTCTGTGGTCTGCGTCTAACATGTGGTGTAACCTGGTCAAACTGAACTATCTCGTCCAGCTCTTAGGCTGTAATACTGCATGGTCCGCTTCATTGGCTGTTCTTTAAGGCGCTTTCCTCCCGGCCCCTTTGACCGGGCCGGACAAAGGTAGTAGTCCAAGGACTACCCCTTGGTAGTCTTTGGATTGAGGGTTCAAACCCCATCTCAGTCAGTGGTTTTTATGCGCAACTGATAGAGAGTTCACTTGTTTGTGGGAGAGTTGAAGGGGAGGGCAGACCTCAAGTAAACAGTGGACAGCCAAGCTTGTTAGCACTGTTGGCTGAATTTTTTGTGAGCTGCACATTTGATCAGGCATTTTGCTATTTTCTACCTGCTTTCTGTGTGTGTGTGCTTACCGGAAGCACATTTAAAAAAACGTTAACTTAAAAACTGTTTTAACTGTCCCACGAAATCATCAAAACGTCATATATTCAACTATTCCTACCCCCTCCAAAAGCTTAGCACTGAGAGGTTTGGCCCATTATTTCATACTAGATCATAATACCGTACATATTAGGCCTACATTGTGGATTTTCCTGGTCGAGTCTTATATTTTAAAGCCAGTTTCAACACTGTTCGTCATCTTGACATGCAGTGTTAGTTAAAATGTCTAAAACTAATTATCAATTTTAAAATGAAATACCGTATTAACACACTGGCTGCTGGACAAATTTTTTTAAATTTTCCCGCGTGCTAAAAAATTACAAGTGTTGAACTACTTATCTATGAAGAATAGAAGACCGACTATATGGTTTTCAAGCATTCCAGTACTTTAGTTTAGCCGCTTATGACGTCATAATATTGCGATCAATTTCGGCCTAGCAGCACCCGTGCAAGGCCCGGCTAGGTCGATATCGGCCATCCTGCGTTGACAAGGCAAGGGGGGGATACAATAACTAACTCCTGCCAAAACAACACGCTATATAACCTCAATCTAGATTATTGATGTTTTAAACTGTAAATGCACTATTTTTTTATAACAAAACACTAAAATTACACGAGAATACACTTGAAAACAACGTATCACCGCCAAAAATGACAAACACCAAATCCGAAAACTGATGCCACCCGACAACACTACGGGACCCGCACTATACGCTGACAACAAATAACCTGCCTCTAGCCAGTGCTGGGCTCACACTGACTGGTTTAGTTTCAATAGAGGGGGAGGCCGGTTCCGACCATGCAGCGTGCGTGCGCGGCCAAGGCCGGTCGAAATCGACCGCGCCGCAGCGAACGTGTTAAACTTGATTTCTAGTTCAAATCTATAGTAGGCCTAATTCAATTTCATAGGCCTAAATAAATATCAGTAATTGTATGTAACAGCTGATTATATTTAATTTTGTATAACGTGACTATCGATTGTAAAATTCAATATTATCGAATGAAATTTTTTTATAGTTTTGGGGCACCTCTTATCAAAGTCTTCCCGTGGTTTTTTACCCTTGACTCTTCTTGAAATGTATCATTTTCAAAATAACTTAGCCAAGTTAATAAATAGTTTTACCCTACTGGTAATCATTTAGCAGTAATAGGGAGGAGCATGGAAATCAGTTAATACTCGGAAACAAATAGGCCTACTTTGAAAAGTTAATATTTGTTACTTAAAATTTATTTTCTTTAGAGCGTTCAACTTGTTGCCTTTACCATTGGCCTACATTCAGAGCTGAAGCCCTACCCAAAAACAAGTCTTGCTAAATGGGCTTGAAACTAACAAAATCCTAAGACTACGATGCTTAGCCACATGTATCTACTTTACTTGTAGCCATTGTGCTTATTTCCCTGATTCTTGTCATGTTCCCATGAGCAATAAACAAGTCTGGCTTCAGGAGAAAGACATATTCTTGGGACGGTTCATGCCATTCCCAGCTCATACCCAGCAGTGAATATCATATTAGGTCTACCACAAAAGTTGATTATTTCCTTTAATATAGCAGGGTTTTAAAGCTATTAACATGTTCAATGCTTACAAACATGTTTAAACATGACAATCTCATAAGTTTCAATGTTAATTAGAATATGTTAGCCTAATTAATATCCTATGTGTTAATAAAGGGCTTGATTGATGAGCCAAGTTAATCCCCCTATTAAGAAAGTTAAATTGTTTTACACTGTAGATAGGCTAATACATCCCCCAAAATGTTACCGGTAATGTCACAAAAAGGGCTAATATCACTTGATGATGTGTAATGAAATAAGTAGTAATAATACTGGTCATTATTGTCACAAATGGTCAATCCGATGGTTTGGATGTCTCTAGACCAATATCTTGTTCATTTTGAACAGTTCTAAAGCCGCTTACTTGGATCTGTACCTATCTATTGTTACTAATAGACGTATGATTACAATAAACTTGGTTTTGTTTAAAATAGCAACTTTTTTGTATTTAGACTTTTTTTAAATTATGATTTTTCGGGTTGTTAATTTATTGGCCGAATTCTCATTTACAAGATGCAATCGGTTACATGTTTTACGGTTTGTTATTAGGTTGTTATAAGTTAAATACATAAATAAAGCTTCAAAATGTCGAGTTATATATGTATAGTAACTAATTAAGCACTTGCATACTCAACAATTTTACTGGCTGGTTGTGTCATGTAATGTCTGGTTGCAGACTGGTAAGGGTAGCAAGGCAAGATGGATGTGTCACGTAATGTCTGGTTGCAAGTGGGCCAGGGTAGCGAGGCAAGATGGTTGTGTCATGTAATGTCTGATTGCAGGCAGGCCAGGGTAGCGGGGCGAGAGGGTTGTGTCATGTGATGTCTGGTTGCAGGCGAGCCAGGGGAGTGAAGCAAGATAGTTGTCATGTAATGTCTGGTTGCAGGCGGGTCATGGGAGTGAGACAAGATGGTTGTGCCATGTAATGTCTGGTTGTAGGCAAGCCAGGGGAGTGAGTCTAGATGGTTCTGTCATGTAATGTCTGGTTGCAGGCGGGCCAGGGTAGCGGGGCGAGAGGGTTGTGTCATGTGATGTCTGGTTGCAGGCGTGCCAGGGGAGTGAGGCAAGATGGTTCTGTCATGTAATGTCTGGTTGCAGGCGGGCCAGGGGAGTGAGGCAAGATGGTTGTGTCATGTAATGTCTGGTTGCAGGCAGGCCAGGGTAGCGGGGCGAGAGGGTTATGTCATGTGATGTCTGGTTGCAGGCGGGCCAGGGGAGTGAGGCAAAATGGTTCTGTCATGTAATGTCTGGTTGCAGGCGGGCCAGGGGAGTGAGGCAAGATGGTTGTGTCATGTAATGTCTGGTTTCAGGCGGGCCAGGGGAGTGATGCAAGATAGTTGTCATGTAATATCTGGTTACAGGCAGGCCAGGGAAGTGAGGCAAAATAGTTGTCATGTAATGTCTGGTTGCAGGCGGGCGAGGGGAGAGAGGCAAGATAGTAGTCATGTAATGTCTGGTTGCAGGCGGGCCAGGGGAGTGACACAATATGGTTGTGCCATGTAATGTCTGGTTGCAGGCGGGTCAGGGGAGTGTGGCAAGATGGTTCTGTCATGTAATGTCTGGTTGCAGGCGGGTCAGGGGAGTGTGGCAAGATGGTTCTGTCATGTAATGTCTGGTTACAGGCGGGCCAGGGTAGCGGGGAGAGGGGGTTGTGTCATGTGATATCTGGTTGCAGGCGTGCCAGGGGAGTGAGGCAAGATGGTTCTGCCACGTAATGTCTGGTTGCAGGCGGGCCAGAGGAGTGAGGCAAGATAGTTGTCATGTAATGTCTGGTTCCAGGCGGGCGAGGGGAGAGAGGCAAGGTAGTAGTCATGTAATGTCTGGTTGCAGGCGGGCCAGGGGAGTGACACAATATGGTTGTGCCATGTAATGTCTGGTTGCAGGCGGGTCAGGGGAGTGTGGCAAGATGGTTCTGTCATGTAATGTCTGGTTGCAGGCGGGTCAGGGGAGTGTGGCAAGATGGTTCTGTCATGTAATGTCTGGTTACAGGCGGGCCAGGGTAGCGGGGAGAGGGGGTTGTGTCATGTGATATCTGGTTGCAGGCGTGCCAGGGGAGTGAGGCAAGATGGTTCTGCCACGTAATGTCTGGTTGCAGGCGGGCCAGAGGAGTGAGGCAAGATAGTTGTCATGTAATGTCTGGTTCCAGGCGGGTCAGGGGAGTGACACAATATGGTTGTGCCATGTAATGTCTGGTTGCAGGCGGGCCAGGGGAGTGAGGCAAGATGGTTGTGTCATGTAATGTCTGATTACAGGCAGGCCAGGGTAGCGGGGCGTGCAGGCAGGCCAGGGTAGCGGGGCGTGCAGGCAGGCCAGGGTAGCGGGGCGAGAGGGTTGTGTCATGTGATGTCTGGTTGCAGGCGGGCCATGGGAGTGAGGCAAGATAGTTGTCATGTAATGTCTGGTTGCAGGCGGGCCAGGGGAGTGAGGCAAGATAGTTGTCATGTAATGACTGGTTGCAGGCGGGTCATGGGAGTGAGACAAGATGGTTGTGCCATGTAATGTCTGATTGCAGGCGGGCCAGGGGAGTGAGGCAAGATAGTTGCCATGTAATGTCTGGTTTCAGGCGGGTAATGGGAGTGAGACAAGATGGTTGTGCCATGTAATGTCTGGTAGCAGGCGGGCCAGGGGAGTGAGGCAAGATAGTTGTCATGTAATGTCTGGTTGCAGGCGGGCCAGGGGAGTGAGGCAAGATAGTTGTCATGTAATTTCTGGTTGCAGGCGGGTCATGGGAGTGATACAAGATGGTTGTGCCATGTAATGTCTGGTTGCAGGCGGGCCAGGGGAGTGAGGCAAGATAGTTGTCATGTAATGACTGGTTGCAGGTGGGTCATGGGAGTGAGCCAAGATGGTTGTGCCATGTAACGTCTGGTTGCAGGCGGGCCAGGGGAGTGAGGCAAGATGGTTGTTATGTAATGTATGGTTGCAGGTGGGCCAGGGGAGTGAGACAAGATGTTTGTGTCATGTTCAGTCTGGTTGCAGACGGGTCATGGGAGTGAGGCAAGATGGTTGTCATGTAATGTCTGGTTGCAGGATGGCCATGGGAGTGAGGCAAGATGGTTGTGTCAAGTTAAGTCTGGTTGCAGGCGGGCCAGGAGAGTGAGGCAAGATGGTTGTGTCGTGTAATGTCTGGTTACAGGCGGGCCAGGGGAGAGGGGCGAGCGGGTTGTGTCATGTGATGTCTGGTTGCAGGCGGGCCAGGGGTGTGAGGGAAGATGGTTGTGTCATGTAATGTCTGGTTGCAGGCGGGCCAGGGGAGTGAAGCAATATAATTGTCATGTAATGTCTGGTTGCAGGCGGGTCATGGGAGTGAGGCTAGATGGTTCTGTCATGTAATGTCTGGTTGCAGGCGGGCCAGGGGAGTGGGGCAAGATAGTTGTCATGTAATGTTTGGTTGCAGGCGGGCCAGGGGAGTGGGGCAAGATAGATGTCATGTAATGTCTGGTTGCAGGCGGGCCAGAGTAGCGGAGCGAGAGGGTTGTGTCATGTGATGTCTGGTTGTAGGCGGGCCAGGGGAGTGAGGCAAGATGGTTCTGTCATGTAATGTCTGGTTTCAGGCGGGCCAGGGGAGTGAGGCAAGATGGTTGTGTCATGTAATGTCTGATTGCAGGCAGGCCAGGGTAGCGGGGCGAGAGGGTTGTGTCATGTGATGTCTGGTTGCAGGCGGGCCAGGGGAGTGAGGCAAGATGGTTCTGTCATGTAATGTCTGGTTTCAGGCGGGCCAGGGGAGTGAGGCAAGATAAGAATAAGAATAAGAATAAGAATAATTTATTTTCTCCAAAAAAAAAAAAATATTACATTTTTGTACACTTTCAAATTTTGCACATAAAAAATAATAGTCTAAAAAAATGCCCATTCTTTTAGCAAAAAAATTAAAATCCACAAAATGTCTATATTCAGAATGACTTAAAAATACAACAATACAGATTAATGAATTATAATTAAGACTAAAAAATAAAAGATTGTATATTTTTGTTGTGCATACAACTAAGGAGAAAATGTAGGGCCTCCAAGGCAAAGCCAGTTAGGAGGTTCCTTTCCTTTAAATTATCAAAATAAAATACGGCGATCAGACAGAATTGAAAATATGTAGAATAAAAAATAGCGATCCCTTAAGTATTTGTGCCAAAAATTTTACTAATCCAAAAAAATACGTACAAAACTACTTCAACAATTAACAATGACTAAACTATGGTTTGATCTTCAAACCGCACACCGCACTTTGCTACCAGGCGGCTCATGGCACCAGCCCAGGTGCCGTCACAGCTCATAGCATGCAATGCTTAGTCCCTGAGTATCAAAGCTCTCCATAGTGTGCCCTTATCATGACCCATTTTCCTATCTACCTTTATTTTAAAATTAAAAACATAAACATTATTTCTCCCAAACTAAAAAGCCACTTCTTTAACTTGTTTGCAAAAATAGCTGCGCCTTTGGATTTTTTTATTTCATCAGGCAACCTATTAAAAAATCTAGGTGCCATAAAATTGTAAGTTTTTGTGAAAAATGTATTTCTTGGTTTTGGAAATGTATATTGCTCTGCATTTCTAAGTTTGTTTCTATACAAATTTTCATTCGGAATCCTATTTCCACTTCTACTAAAAAACATTTTCAGCACTTTAAAGACAAACAAATATTTTAATGGTAGTATTTTTTTAAAAACAAAGAGAGGAAGGGACGGTTCAAATTTACCTTTATATGAAATTAATCGTACCAAATGTTTTTGCTGGATATTTATTGCATTTAGATGGGTTTCATAAGCATTTCCCCAAAAAATTATCCCATATTCCAAACGACTTTGTACAATAGAAAAGTACAATGTACGTAGGACATTTTCACTAGCCATATCTTTCAAAAAGTAAAAATATCTTAAAATGGAATTAATTTTGTTTTTTAATTTAGAAATATGTATTTTCCAGCTTATTTCACTATCTAAAAAGATTCCCAAATATTTTATATTATTGGCTTGCCCCACAATTTTACATGTATTAAGACAAAAATTTGGCTTACTGATACATTCTGCGCTGTGGTATTTAATGTCATTTGAAAAATCAATATTCTTTCGAAGACTAAAATTTATAAATTTAGTTTTTTCGGCACTCAGTAGCATGTGGTTTGCAGTAAACCACCACTGAAGTGCTTTGAGGTCATTGTTCATAGCCAATTTAATCAAATCCAAATCTTTTTCTATGTAACAGAGAGCAGTGTCGTCAGCAAAAGAAGTTAATTTTCCTTGGAAATTTGCTTCACACAGGTCATTTATGTATATAATAAATAGTATTGCCCCAAGCACTGACCCTTGAGGGACCCCATTCGTAATTACTCCCATTTCACTATATACCGAATTGATTTTTACACATTGCTTTCTCTCAAATAAATAGCTTTCAAACCATTTATGACCTACACCCCTTATCCCACCATGGTATAATTTATTTAACAAAATTTTGTGGTCAACTGTATCAAAAGCTTTTTTTATATCCAAAAATAACCCGCTTACATTTTCCCCCTCATTTAAACCATTATATACATTTTGCAAAAAATTTAAAAGAGCATGTTCAGTGTTTAATTTAGTTCTGAATCCAAACTGATTATTACTAAAAAAATTTGTTGAATTGAGAAATGATAATAACTTCTTTTTCATGATCTTCTCAAAAAGCTTGGAGAAGCAAGACAACAAGGATATCGGACGGTAATTATTGCAATAAAATTTAGAATTGCCTTTGAAGATTGGTATTACAACAGCATTCTTTAATTTGGTTGGAAAAATCCCAGTTTGAAAACTGAAGTTAATTAAATATAATAAGACAGCAGTTATTTTTTCTGAGACCTCTTTAAGTAAAATAGAATTCACTCCATCTATTCCAGGACATTTATTCCAGATACTTGTCATGTAATGTCTGGTTGCAGGCGGGCCATGGGAGTGAGACAAGATGGTTGTGTCATGTAATGTCTGGTTGCGGGCGGGCCAGGGGAGTGAGGCAAGATGGTTGTGTCATGTAATGTCTGGTTGCAGGCGGGCCAGGGAAGTGAAGTAAGATGGTTGTGTCATGTAATGTCTTGTTGCAGGCGGGCCAGGGGAGTGAGGCAAGATGGATGTCTGGTTGCAGGTCGGCCAGGGGGTGAGGCAAGAAGGTTGTCATGTAATGTCTGGTTGCAGGCGGGCCAGGGTAGCGAGACAAGATGGTTGTGCCGGAATCTTCCATCAACAACATCATGGGGGGGCTGGAGAGCACTGGGGGTGTCCGACTGCACAATCACAAGCGCAAACTCAAACAGAGGTAAAACTGCGGGCTACGTAACTGTTTGGGATATGTATCATTAAGCTCAGTTATAGACTTAACTATAGCTAAATCGTATTAACCTATCTTAAACTGATTGTAATATTATGTATTATTCTATTATATTTTTGTAAATGACACCATTTTGTACAACCTATGTGCTTCATGAATAAAGTTATTTTGATTTGATTTGATTTGATAGCTGGAATTATGTCTATTGTTAACTAGGTCTAGTTAAAACTACCTGCTCGAGATAATGCAATGGTTTATTTGATGAAACCATAAAAATTGATATAAATAATATGACAGTCTTATGTAAAGAAATATAATTACAAATGAATATATACCTAGACTATATTATTATTTTTTAATATAGTGATTGCACCCATTATTAAATTTTATCAAATCAGTCGTAACAATATATTGTTTTGATTTTAAAATAAACAATTTCTAATTCCAGTTTTGAAACACATAGCCTAACTTAATATCGATTGGTTTGTTACTTAATCATAATTGTTTATTATAGAATATCAGGTTAATATCTCTAAGATTTATGTCTCTCAAACTATTCTAATATCCACCAGAAAAATATTTGTTATAAGACAAACCGATACTTATACTATGTAAGACATCTCTGGACAACAAATTACACAATATTTTTATGGTGCCTCAGTTAAAATTATAAGTGTGGAGATAAAATTAAGGCAGTGTGACGTTGTTGGCTGTGACGCGATTAGGCCCAAGGTCTGTTGTACGGCCAATAACCGTAAACATAAACTTGGTGTGACATGATGTAAACCACAATATGCAGTGTTCAACCGTGTTTTGCTGCATGCGCTGTGCCCAGTACATTCAAATGACAAAGTCAAAACTGGGGTAAAATTATGTCATACTACTATATCTATATTACTAATTATGTAAGAGAAGTTTTTAAAGATGATATCTGGATATCAGGTAACTATCAGGGTCATGGGAGTTGGCTCAAATAAAGGTTTTTGGCCAAAGAGACTCAGAACAATTATAGTTTTTTAATTCTTTTATTATTATTCCCTGTCAGCCATAAATAAGAACAAATTGACTCCATAAAAAAGCACAGAAATTGTAAAACGTCTGTTTTGTTTTTACTTCTATATAACGTAAGTGTATGCTTTGTTTATGTATTATTCTGTGATCTTAAAAAAAAGTTCAGGGGCTCCAGCCCTCCAAGTAGTTAGTAAAAAATAAACTTACACTCAAATTAATTATACAAATTTCAGAAATTTACTCAGAAATAATACCATCAATTGAAAGCGGTGGAGGGTTTCATAGAATTATTTACAATTTTTACAACATGTTAACAGATTCATTAAGAGTATTCTTCATTTTAGTAAGCAAATCCACTTGAAGAGCAAAATGCTTTGCTAAATTGTTTTTCTCTATTGGATATACCTTGTTAATAATTTTCATCAAATAGGTGATTATTGATACCAGCCTATGTTAATTTTAATATCAGGCCCAGTTCATGACATTTGATTGTAGAATAAAAATCGTTTCCACATTATAAATTTGACTGAAATGAATAGTTTCCACAAAGTTTAATACATATGTCCACATGGACGTGGCCTGTAATTTTGACAGAAGTTCAAAGGTAGATAACAAATGTTATATATAAGACTTGAAGTAGATATAAAAACATCAAAATCATTGAAAGACTTACAAATTCATTCCTGTAATGCCCCTTTATTTACATATTCATTCCTGTAATCCCCCTTTATTTACAAATTCATTCCTGTAATGCCCCTTTATTTACAAATTCATTCCTGTAATGCCCCTTTATTTACAATTCATTCCTGTAATGCCCCTTTATTTACAAATTTATTCTGTAATCCCCCTTTATTTACAAATTCATTCCTGTAATGTCCCTTTATTTACAATTCATTCCTGTAATCCCCCTTTATTTACAAATTCATTCCTGTAATGCCCCTTTATTTACAATTCATTCCTGTAATGTCCCTTTATTTACAAATTTATTCCTGTAATCCCCCATTATTTACAAATTCATTCCTGTAGTGCCCCTTTGTTTACAAATTCATTCCTCTAATGCCTCTTTGATCAAAGAGCAACCGTTATCTCTGCATTACATACAAGCTTTCCTCAATCATTGGAAATGGTTATTTAATGAGAAGCTAAGTTTGAGAAGGGGCAATAATTATTTATGCAGCGGTTATTTCTGTGGCTATAAACACAAGTGACCATGCCAACAACCTCTCACTACTGTTCCTGGGGTCGGACTGACGTTCATTAGCGTCAGACGTTCACTGTTCTATGCTAGATGATTCACTATCGTGATGAACATTTTCAAATGAAGTTTTTGGATGATGGGACAGTCAATTGGATTTTCCAACCGATTGAGTAATCAGTCATTTTCCTGCTGACGGTTGCCTGCACACCATTTGACTGAATGACTTTTTCCAGTCTCTTTATTAATCCACAAATTGAAAACAGTTGCTTGCATATTATTTTGCTACATAAATGTTTCTAGGCTTTAAAATCCACTGGTTGAAAAAATGTCTTTGCATCTATGACAGAAAACATGATTGGAGTTCCACTAAGTAAGCCTAAATAGTTTAGTGATTTCTTTCATTTTATTTCCTATTTATAAATCGACCCGATAAAATTGATGCGTAGTAAAATTCTAAAAATTCTAAAGTTTTATTGTGTTTTAATTGACAAAGTTAAAGTAAAGAAACATTATTTTTATAGTATTGCTTTATATACAGCATAGGTATACTAATTAATACAATTTTCAAAAACTAAGAAAAATTACTTATTGCAACTAACTGAAGAATTCGAGAAGAAATAATCCTCTAATTAAAATAATCAGAATGACTCTAGTGAACTGGAACTGGAATTGTAATAAGATAAATTAGATATATTATAATGGTAATAGGCGACTAAAAAAGCTAAGGATGTCGGACGCTAAAGCCAGAATCGGACATTCCTGTCAAAACGGCGGAAGTTTAGTTTATTTCAGGCAGTGGTGGAATAAACAACTAAAAGCTAAAACGACTAGTTTGGTCTTTAAATTAAGCAACTGTTTCCAGCTTAGTAACTGTTTTCGCTCTAATTAATCCTTCCCGGATGATAAACAGATATATTAATTATTTTGTTGTAGTTGGCGAGTGGTGATCAGATTTATCCATCATGTATCAGTTTCGAATGTTAATCGGTGCAAAATTATGATTAAAAAGAGGAAATTTTAAAATTAAAAAGTTTGAAGACAAAACCTCAAGTATTTTAAGTTATGATGTATTTATTGAAACAAACTTTTTTAAAGATATTACGCGTGACAAGCCAATTGTTTATACCAATTACAGTAAAACCCCGCTTTAAAAAACCCGAAATAATAGGGGTGGGGCTGTTCCGGGTAGCCTATTTTTTTCGCAGGAGATCAGGTACGTGGCAAAACCCATCAAAACAACCCCCAAGTTCAGTGGCTGTTGTGGTGTATGGTCTCTCGGCGTGTCATTAGTTATACGCCGGACTTGTGCTCTCTATTATAGATTATCCACTTCTTGTAAACCGTTCCGGTTAACCCGGGTTTTGGTTTAGCGTGGTCCGGTTAAGCGGGGTATTACTGTAATTTGAAGGTTTTGACCCGTGGAACTACTTTCTAATGTTTTTGGAAAATTTGCAAACACCCGCATATATTTAAGTCTAGATTATTCAGTACTTGAATTTTTACAGATTTGACTTGGTCAAAAAGCTCGGGCAAGGAACGTACGGCAAGGTGCAATTGGGCATCAACAAGGAAACAGGACAGGAGGTGAGGACAGGATAATACCTAGTAAAAATTGAATAATACAAAATCCTAATTTGGTGTAATTAGTTGACCTAACATGGCCTTTTTTTATTCTGTTCTTCAATATTTTTTATTAATCGTGTTAAGCAAAACGTCTGTGAAAACAACGTTATTCAAAATGTTAAAGTTATTAATTAATTTGAATTGCCACACTCATTTGCTTCAAGACGGGCAAATTCGCTCTGCTTATTTTTATATATATTTTCACTGCAATCGTGTCTTCTGCAACTTATGGGAAATGTGGTAACGTTTCTCAAGTAAATACAGCTTGTTTAGGTAATTATCAATAGTTGGTCCAGTGAAAACTAATGTCCAGGAGGTCAAGCCTCGAAGGCCGATGTGAATTTTCTAAGCATAATACTAAAAAAGCTGTAGATGTTGCATGCTGGAAGCTGGAATCAGACATTCCTACATCCGGACATTCGGTTTAGTGTTCAATTAGGCTGAAAGTGTGTTGGTCTAGCAACAAAAAATACATTTAGATGTATAATATTAGTAAATATTTCGAGCAAATTTTCAATTCCGTGTAATTTTATCATGATTAACACGTTGACTACCGATCGTCACATATATGTGACGCAATGTTAAAAAAACCTTAAAATAGACCAGCGTAACATATACGTGTCGCTCAGGCTGATTCCAGTAGACCGACGACACGTATACGGGACGCTCAGGCCAAATCCAGTGGACCGACGACACATATACGGGACGTAGTCACCGTTCAGTGAAATGACTTGCCACGTCCATAAGGTACACTATATCGATCTGAAGCCTGTATATCTATAGGAATGTGTGACGTGTATGCATGTCGCTCGGTCTCAGGGTATGTCCTCAATTTTTTTACAGATTTTCAAAGTTGGCCATTCATATTTGATAGGTTTCATATTTCATTGTCTGATAAAAAATTTATAATTTTGTTTTGAAACCGATTTCAGTTTGTTCTCCATAAAAGAAATGTAAAAAAACAGTTTTTATTTTATTTCCCAGTCATCCAAAGTTTGAAAACTCACGTCACGTATGTGAGGCAGTCGGTCTTTAGCAAAAAATATCATATAACATTTTACTATAGACCGACGTCACACATACGTGATGCAATAAAAATGCTAAAATAGCAGTGAAATAATATTTTATTGCTACTTGTATGAGTAAATATATATATTCTACTTCAAAACATATAAAAATACAGAAAAAAATTTTGGTCTCTGGGTTACAATTGGTCATAATGACTTGGTCTGTGGTGAGAGTTTCGTGTATTAGGTTTGGTCTGCTGGGAACTCCCGGCGACCTGAATTCCGGACCGTCGGTAGCCAACGTGTTAAAACCAAAGTAATGTTCTGTGTTTTTACCTTAGGTTGCTATAAAAACGATAAAGAAGTGCAAGATAGAAACAGAAGCTGATCTGATCAGGATACGAAGAGAAATCCAGATCATGAGTTCAGTGCAGCACCCGAACATCATACACATATACGAGGGTAAGGGAACAGCACTATATGATTGGAACCTAAGCAATTTTTATAAAATTAATTCTTGCAACTGTCATGAAAACTGCTAATAATCGTTACGAAAAATAGAATGGAAAATAGATCAGTGGTACTCCAGATTGTTTTTCGTATTTTTGGTTTGGGGAATATCTTGGCTCTCATAAAGAAAAAACAAATTGTCCCTAGATCGTTCATGTATCTTTCAAGCAAACTTCAGGAAGAAAATTTGTTTCTGGAATTAAATGGAAATACCACCCAACAGAGAACTGAGTTTTGTTCCTTTTTCCTTTTACTAGGCCCTACCAGGTGCTATTTCACCAAACACCAAACGTATTTATTTGTTTTCTTTTATTGTTCAATCACATGAGGGAATTTTGCTTAATTACTTTGGCAACAAACTATGAACATCAATAAACAGTCAAACTCGAACGTAATGGTTAAACAACGTTAAATTTTATGAGAATAATGTGTAATCAGTGAAGCAAACTAAAGCAGTTTTATTGGAGGGAGTTACAATCCAAGATTTAATGATGCCTTACCATCTTTTGTGTATCTGAATCAGAATCAACAATCTTTATTCATCTTGTAAATACATACATGAGGAGTGTCGATACATTTACACTATCAATTTATCATCTTGTTATTCATGGTTTGTTTTATCATCCCCAGTATCCCCATGCCGACTTTCAAACCTGACTGGACCTTCTCCTAACCTTATAATGTGCAACATTTTTTTCCCAGCATTGAAGGTAATTAGAACCAGGAGCATCGAATAGCCAACAAATTAAATGTTGTTAGAATTATATAAAAATTGGAATGAGTCTTAAGTTTAACTCTGTATTTTTTAACTTTGCATTTTTTAAGGTTTATACGAAAATTCACTTCCCTTATTTTAGCGTGCTAAAAAGACTTCTAGGCCCATATACTCCACTGTGTCTATGGTATTATTCTCCTATGAATAAGAATTTTCTATGAAAAAGTAAGTTATTTACATGACCCGCACAGTAAATCTTATCCCTGGACTGCCATAGATGTTCCTAACGTGACCTCCTGAAGACGTTTTGCGGGGTCATTCAAAATTATATATATATACATATTTGTGTGTGTGTTTGCACTCTAGCGGTTTCCTTCGAATTCGGGAGTGACATTCCATTATTAATCATTTTTACAAGTTCATTGGGCAAAACAATCGTAAAACTCTAATCCCCTCTTTTGGGGATTTGAATTTTTCAAATTTTTTGTTTTTGAGTCCAAAAAGGCCCAGAAAAATCCCCGATGTAAGAATAATGCATGTAGAGCTTAGTGAGGCAAAAGTTTTAAGCCCTCTCTCATCAGTCTAGCACAAATATTTACCGAGTCATTAAAGAAAATGTATATTGATTAAACACATTACATTGTTTTAACGTCTCCACTGTCTGCAGTGTTCGAGAACCGAGAGAAGATGGTGCTGGTGATGGAGTACGCGGCCGGCGGAGAGTTGTACGACTTCCTGAGCGAGCGGAAGGTGCTGGCGGAGGAGGAGGCCCGGCGGATATTCCGGCAGATTGCCACCGCGGTCTACTACTGCCACAAGGTATGATTCACCGGATTAGGAAACCCAGCTAAGCTGCTAGGCACGTTTTCCACAAGAGGCAATTTTGCGCAGGTTACTGGAAGGATAGGAAATAGCAGGAAAGGAAATGGTGGGATGGGACAGGCAGCCAAATTGACCTTTCAGAGGGCCAACTCCCGTGCTCCTGTGACAGCTGTGATCAAGCTCAAACAGGCGGACCCGCTCTGCCCTCCAACTGGTCAACTCAACTGACAGGGTATCCATGTACAATAGGCAGGGACCAAACCTGGACGTTCCATCCCCAGCCGCTGCAAATGGAGGGACCAAAGGTGAAAGGAACTTGTCATAATGGACAGCCAAAATACTTACCATATGTTGTGACAACTTCATATGATGTAGCCAATGTCAGCCTCGAAACTGGTATAGACCAGATTTAAGGTTGTCCCGGTGTTGTGTTATTATTGTCAAACCTTGACATAATGAATCTGAAGGTACTGAATACAAAATTTGTTATAGGCCTATCAAGGAATATGTTACCATGAGACTCGTTATGTTGAGGTTAGGTTAGCTAAGATTTTGCTATACCGGGTGATTAAACAAAAAATGGTGCAAAATAAGGGTTAGTTTAATTACATACGAATTGACACAAAAACATGACAACTATGTCAAACAATTCATTATTTTAACAAGTTGTTATACACACTACAAAGGTTTTCATTTACTGCTAATGCTCGATGTGAGTGCAGCAAGGGCGGTTCCAGGACCGATTTTCGGGAGGGGCCATATTGCTTAAGGTTAAAGTTACTTTCGGTCTCAAGAGTCTGCAAGGATGGTGTTAATGAGCTCATTGAAACATGCAATAATTACTGCTGTAATTGATATTCAAATTTTATTGAGAGCAGAAGTTACTTTCGGCCTTAAGAGTCTGCAAGGATGGTGTTAATGAGCTCATTGAAACATGCAATAATTACTGCTGTAATTGATATTCAAATTTTATTGAGAGCAGAACCCAAAGTAAGGAGAAACCCATTGGCCTACCCCGGGAATTATTTTATATTTTATGAAGCAAATATAACATCATAATATACTATTTAAAAAATATAGCATATTATTATTTATATGAATCGAATATAAAGTTTGCATGAGGCCTAAGCAGTAAGGCAATAAATAAAACTAAGAAGTTGTAATATTATAATGTTCTTAATTGTAAACTGGATTCTTGAAAGAAAAAATATTGTTGAAGAAACAAGTTTTATTAATATAGCTTACAATAAAATAACTGTTAAACTGTAAGAACTGCCAAATTGTGTCTATGCGTCTTTATAAAACAAAGTCAAGTCGTCTGGCACCCTTTTTCGCAAATTTTTAAATGATTTGATCTGTGTTCACTTCAAGGGCTCTGTGAACGAGAAGCAAGCAAAGACCCGTGAGCCGTGTTTCTCCCATTCTTGCCCTTACCCAAGTCTTAACTCTTCTTTAATGTTGAGAAGGTTAAGCCTAAAAACCATTTTACCAACCATTTCGCGCCTATACTGTGAGTGGAGTACAGACTGGCAAGTGGCGGGAGGCGACCCTTTTGATGCAGGAACAAGGACTAGGCCTATGCGCATGTGCCAGAAATGAACGGCTTTTGTTCTTTTGTTTGTGTTCTACAAGTAAAATAACTACTTGTTCAGTTCAACTTCTAACTACTCACTCACTCACTATTCGCTTCCTTAGAAGGCAAAGAAAGAGTGCTGGTACAGTACAAAACAAATGGTAAATAAAAATTGTTGTTTGAAGTTCTGAGATGCATAAAGATGGAAAATAATAAGTTTATTTGCCCTATCTGTGAAAAGAGGACAAGCTGTAAAAGCAATTTAAATAGTCACGTGAGAAATTTCCTGGGAGGAGGAGGGTTAGGTTGTATTGTGTCGATGTACGAGCGTTCCGAAACCTTGTTTTATAGTCATGTGAAACCTGGTATGATAATTGCAGTTATAAATTTGGCACACAAATTCTTTGCTTTGATTTTTAGGTCAAGTTCGTTAACTGGCCGATCCACTTACACCGTTTCTGTATGGTGGCCCTTTGAAATTGGTAAAATAATATAACTCCTTTACCGTATGTCCAATTAAAAATCTGATTGAACCATCGGATCCCTCGCAAAACTTTACTTAAGAATAGATCTTAACCACCCTTTTACGACCCTTCGTTGTATCATCATTAATAATATAAATTCTGGTCCTTTATATACATTTTGGTGTTGCCTATCAAGTATCAGGAGAGCATATATTATTAGGTTCTTTACTAGGTTTATTTCACGAACGATGAGTTACATCATAAATAACAAAATTCATTTTTGCCAGTCATTGTCTAAGTAATTTAACGCAGGAAATTTTGTTTCCATGTCAGCGGGATTCGGTACAAATCCCTTTGTATTATTTAAATATTTTGTTCGGTTTTGCGCTTATTCATTTTACATATTCTCTTTAGCAGTCCTTTGAAATTGCTAACAGATGACTCTGTTACCGTTGACAACATTTTAACTGTGATCAAACATTGGAGTTATCGGTACTTTTATGCCACTCTGACCATGTTATAAATAATTGTAATTGCAATGAATGTATTAACATTTGTAATCACTTTTACATGGATTATATTGCAAGTAAAATATGTATTGTAGGATATTATTTGTAAATCAAATCTTTGTTCAACCTCTTACGTGAAGAATGAGCGTTCACTTGCAGTTAATTTTACAATGTCCAGTGCGTGTTGCAATGCTTGACAACTAATAAATATTTCTTGCTTATCAACAGATTACAAAATATCAAAATATAACTATTATTAAAATGGCATAACCATACATATTCATGTTTTGAAAGACATAGGCCTATTTATTGCCAAAGAAATTTAAAATCAGTCATCAATCAAAGTTCTCTATAAAATAAAAAATGAGGCTAAACGAACAAAATAATTATGCTTTCGTTTAGTAACTTCCTAAATTTTTGTTTGCATCTGTGGTGCACCTCTATTAAAATGCGTGGGAATGGTACTATTGAGTTGAGTGTTGGTTGGTGTTGCATTATTATTATGTGTCCAGTTCGAGCTCAAATCATTCACGAATCAGTAATCTGACTTATAGATCAGAATCAAAGGAACAAGAGTCGTTCATTTTTGGCGCAGGCGCAAAGGCCTAGTCCGTGCTCCTGTGACGAAAGGGTCGCGACGGGCGAGAGGGAGAGGAGAATTTCAAGATGGAGGAATAGACACTGCCAGTGTTTCCAATCATCTTTTTCAATACATTAGTGGTTCTGATACGATTGAGTTCTGGCATTGAGAGCTGGCTAAATACTTTGTTGCTTGCAAAATGCTGTTTTGATGTTTTGTTTTCATAGGAAATGATCGCTAGTTCATAAAAGTTGTATTAGTCCACTTAATTTCAGTTAGAAAAAAATATATTTTCCAAAATCTCGGGGGGGGCCATGGCCCCCTTGGCCCCTTCTCTGGAACCGCCCTTGGAGTGCAGTTGGTAATCCTGCACACATCCAGGTGATATTCCAATTCCGCCCACACTCTCTGCAACATGATCTGTTTATGGATTGCACTTCTCCGGTTAGCCTATACACTGTCATCAGTGATTCAGGTTTTGAGGCATGGGAGGGCAGCAAACTGAGTCTTTAATGAAACCCCTAAAAATACCTCAACGAGTGAAGTCTGATGATTGTGGGGGCCAGCACAACGGGGGCCCGTCTTGATTTCCAGAGCGACCAATATACATGGTTTCTTGCTTTTTCAATCACTACATTCCTCCATTCACTATCTCGGTGCTCAAAGGATTAAGGCCATAAGTTAAATTAAAATGTGAAGTTAAAACATTTGTAGGTATTAAATTTTATCAGCTGGGTGGTTTTGTTTTAGTATAAAATTTAAATCAAGTGAACAAGCGGACAAAGCTAGTATACTTAATACAAAAATTAAAAAAAATGCGTTGTCATGTTTTAGTTAAGTTATACATAAAATAATTTAAATGAAAGTGCTTAGAAGCATTTTATAATGGGTAAACACAATGAACATTTTTGAAATTTATTTAGGACTATACTTAAATCTTGTTTCAATAATTCACAGTCCTAATGATTATTATTTTATATTTCAGCACAAAATCTGTCATCGGGACCTGAAACTTGAGAACATTCTTCTTGATGAAAACGGAAATGCAAAGGTAAGTTATTGTGTGCTACGAGGCATCTCACTCATATTTAATTCATGTTCACTTAAAATATGCAAAAGTGTGTGTCGTTGTCTTGGGTAGTGATTTGTTACTACTTTCAGATCAGTTTTCAAAGAGAAACATTTAATTTTACGATCTTTATTGCAAAAGTGATCGTGTTTGCTGAGTAAAATACAAATTGTTAACACGTTCAATGCGGACAAACATGTTTGAACATGAAAATCACATATGTTTCAATGTTAATTAGAAGACGTTAATTAACGTTCTCCGCACCCAACGTGTTAACTTGTTGTCTAGTGTAGTAATGCCTTCTTAGTGTTTTTTTCTTTTTCTAATGATGCAGGCATCTCTTTAGCACTATGAGAAGCCCTAAAGTGATAGAGACAATTCATCATTTTTGTTGATATTAGATTTTACTTTTCTTGGCATTTATTATTGTAACACCATCATTTTATGCAGCTTTTTATCAGGTGTATGCAAGCCTGATAAGTAAACAATTAGTAATTTACCAAATGTGAGTGTCTTGCAAAAATCTTCATGATTCAAGATCTCGAATAGTTTATTCGGCCATGTATAGTATGGCCGTCACACTTAGCAGTTGGTGAATTCTTGCAAGAGTCAGTGAATGTGTTAAGAAGCTTTAACATGTTCATTGCCGATTGGCCGTTTAGGTGATTAAAAGAGTCTTGACAAAAATATAGGAACATAAGATTTTTGTAACACGTCAGTAGCGGAATGTGTTTAGCTTTCTTTTTCCATATTCATGTATTACATTGGCAGTTTATTGCATTGGCATGTATTGATTGGTGTTTTTTTGTATGGTTCACACTTTCCGAAGAGTCAGGGAAAGTCAGAGAATTTGAAAAAGATCAGGGAAAATCAGGGAGCAAGGTGAAAAAATGCCAACATGCCAAAATCAGGGGAAAACGCTTGATATTTTAAACAAGTCAGGGAACGTTTTTGATTTGGTTGTTTACGCAACATTACTGTACTAAAATCAACACTTATTAGATTTTTGTTGAATTTTTTTTCACAACGAAGAGAAAGTGAACCATAACTAGTAAAGACAGTAAATGTCTTGAACAACAGCAAAGTTAAAATAAAAAAATAAACAGGAGAGCGTTGGATAGCTTTGGGGAGGTGGATGCCCACAATTTTTATTATATTACATATTGTAAATAAAGTGTAAATTCCGAGTCGAGAGTCAGTGAAAATTAACTCTTTTGCTTAGAGAAAGTCAGGGAAGATTGACGTTTTTGGTTGGGGAAAGTCAGGGAAATCATTAACTAAATAAAAGTTTGAAACATGTTTTTCCAGATAGCTGACTTTGGTCTATCCAATGTGTTTGAGGACAGCAGACTATTGAGCACGTTCTGTGGCAGTCCACTGTACGCCTCTCCTGAGATTGTCAAAGGAACTCCCTACCACGGGCCGGAGGTGGATTGCTGGTTGGTCTGACTGTTTCATACTTTAGTTTATAAACATACGAGGCTATAACCTATGTAAAAACTTCACACTCTTGAATATTCAAAACCTGTGATAACAAAATAAATTAAAATACCCCTGTAGCAGTAAACCTGCGTACTCAGCGAATTTCCAATGCATATATATGTATCTTAATATCACATAAAGCCACATACCAAGTTTCATCAATATACATTCATAAATAAACCATTCATGACATTTTAATTATTCTCCATAAGAATAACATGGGGGCTGGGGGCTGAGTGCGCAGGTTTGCTGCTACGGGAACTATCGGCCAAAAAATGTTTTTTAGTGCAAATATCAATAGACCTCAATGATATGAAGCAATATACCAAGTTTCATCAGGATAAGTTGATAAATATGCGAGATATACAATTTTTCTTATTCTCCATAAGAATAACATTTTACAACGTACTGTGTTTAAGCACATTCAATATCTCTGTAACCATTTGACCTAGAGCAATGATCAAAACACCAAATTGTGTGTCTTTTTAAGCTGATTCCAATGGAAAAAATAAAATTTGACTTTTCAAAAAATATATGTAAAACACCCAAAAATCCATTTTTAGGGAACAAAAGCCCCCCAAAATACCCAAAATACTTCAGATAGGTCGATCTGTCTGGTTTTCAAACTTTAAGCCATAAATCCTGTTTATGCAAAATTTCGCCACAGTCGGATTATTTTTACGGGAGTTATCGTGCTCATGGACACACACACACATATATATATATATATATAAATATATATATATGTTCGTTCAGTTTTGAACGAATGGTGTTTTCGGCATCTGGGGACCTCAAAACGAAAAGTTATCATGGTCCCGGGTCTAGGTCTTACCATGCCGACTACGGTAATAGCTTCTTCCCTATAGGGGAAATTCGCTAAAAGGCAAAAGAATTACACACCAACCTCAAGGACACAGTTATAACTGTGAAAGTAAATAAACACAACTTAAAAACATCCGGTTTGAATACTTTAAACAATTTAAAGTTAGCTGTTGCACCTGAATAATCACAGTTGAGATTGCATTCCCCATTTCAATATCTTTATAAACGGGTGAACTTAAAATAAAGTTTTTGCCATTAGATCACATTTTATCAAATAATTGTCATACAATAAAGAAAGACACATATGGAGGGCTTTAAATCGACACCTCAAATGATAAAAGTTGGGTCAGTGGATGAGGCACACATGCTGTCCGTTGTTTTCCTGATTTTTTTAGTATATAAGATTTGTTTTCCTAGGAAAAGTTGAGTTTACTATGTAGTTTAGTTTATGCTAGTTTTTGACTATTTTTTTACTATTGGTCAAAAAGCTATTTAGTCCAAAAATCTGGTTATTAATATTCAATAAATGCTTAAAGATACTAAAAAATGTATATTTCAAGTCTTATGCCTCAAGTTACTATGAAACAATATCTCTAAATTTTACAAATAAAAATTTGACTAATCATTTTAAACTGAAAATAGGAATTTAAATATTACATGTGTTTTTTTTCAAATCCCAGTTCAGTTGCAGGACAGAACTCTGACGAGTCTCGCTGTTTGTTATCATAGGTCGCTAGGAGTGCTGCTATACACTCTGGTCTACGGCGCGATGCCGTTCGACGGCTCCAACTTCAAACGTCTCGTTCGTCAGATCTCACAGGGGGATTACTTCGAGCCCAAGAAACCATCTCGTCAGTATTATTTAGCTATCTACTTAGTATATGCTATACATATACATATTATCTACCTATTTTTACAGAGCTACAATACAACGCTAAGCAAATTTCATCGCAGCATGAAAATACAAGAACTTAGCAGATTTTATGATTTTGTTAAAGGCATTAGAATAAAAGAGAAGGAAAAAGAAGCAAGCACGTAGGAAAAATTGTAATGAAATTTCACTAAGGGCATCAGACCAGTTTAATTGTTGGTTGTATTTTATTCTGCAACAGTTTACTAGCAATATTTAAAGTTTAGTAGTCTTAGTATCTTTGAAATATTATTCTTTCTGAAAATTATTGCCTATGGTAAAAGTAGTAGTTTACTCAGTGTGAAATTGTATTAAAAAACAAAGGGTGTCAGGTGGTTTTAGATAAGGGCAATTGTATGCAAGAGTAGATTGTTGTCGTTGAATCAATTTGTTTTATGGCATTTCTATTGAAGAAACACTTCAGTGTGTTGAGAGGCATTTCTTCAAGGCAATTTCATTTAAGGTAAATAATCACAGATAATTTGTCTGTATGCCAAAGTAAACAATGAAATAAATAAAAACTCACCTTAAGGAAATTTAACGCCTTGCTAGCCTAAGGGTTACTGGTTTGGATTTCAGTGCAAGAGTTCATGGGTTCGATTCCCGGGGTGCCCACACAACTTTGAAAGGTTTGGACTGTTGTCCTCTAACAGCGTTAAATAAAAAATGCCACTAGCATAAACAAGAAAAACAAACAAAAAACAAAGAAATTACAGAAAATCTATAAGTTGTGTGGTTCTGTGCCTTGAGAACAACAAATCTTTGTAATTATTGTTTTAAACCCCTAAAAACCCTAAATACTCCAGTCACAAGAAAAGATTAAAAGGGATAAATCCTGCAGTTTTATTTATTTAGTTCCATTTATAATATATCTGCCTTTAAACAAATTTACTCCAATTTAATGAAAGATATTGTTAACTTTTCTCTAAATTCAGTTTAAGAATGCTGCTTCATAGCGTGATGTTGTTTTAAATGCTTACATATTATTTCTGGAGTAAATTTTGAAATATCTCCGTACAATCACTCAAATATCTTTATTCGTCATCTGCACAACATTGGTACATTGAATAGTGTCAAACAGTCCTACATACATTCATTGTAGTACAATATAAATTATATTTATATATATACATATATCTTGGTATAAAATTAAAATAAAAATAAAAAATTGCAATTGGATTAACATATTAACATTACACGTAATTTTGTTAATCTACAATAAGAGATCTTTTAATGAGATTTGAGTATTTCCAGTAAAACTAACCAGCACCTTCATAAAATTCCTGAAGAGAGTAGATAGCCTGTTCAACTAAACAACTTTTTACTTTTTTCTTAAATATATTTAAATTGCTTTCCTTTTTTATAGAACTTGGAATGTATTTAAGAAATTTTGAACCCATATAAATAGTTTTCTTTTCATAGAATTTTAAACGATGTTGGGCAGTCTTGATTTCATTCCTACCTCTTGTGTTAAGGGTGAGTTTGATTATTTAAGGATAATTTTTGAAAATTGGTTTTTACATAAATTAAAGAGTCAAAAATGTACTGTCCGTAAACTGTCAAAATGTTAAGGCCTTTGAAGTGTTCTTTTACCGATTCATCTTTTTTCAACTTCAACATAATCCTGATAGCTTTCTTTTGACTCTTTAGAACCATATCTAAAGAAGATTTTTTGCTGAACCAAATAGGCAGATACCAAATGCCAAGTGTGAATGAATAAACGAAAAATAAATCATTCTTAAAGTCAAAATATCACAAAGAGCTGACATCTTCGAAAGGGCATATATTCCTGAATTCATTTTGGATAAAACCCTCTGTATATGTTGATCCCAGCTTAAAGTTTCATCAACTATTAAACCGAGAAAATTTGTACTAATTTTTCTTTCAATCGCTTGACCCTGACTTACCAAATTTGGGTCCAGAATAGTTTTGTTTTGAGATGTTCTAAAATACAAAAAACTAGTTTTATTAATATTCAATCCAAGATTGAGGTCATTCAAATAATGTTCGATGTTTTTTATCTCAGTGTTAGAAAACAGTTCAATTTCTTCAACGGTTTTTCCAGATATTTTTAAGTTTGAGTCATCTGCATAAAGGCAGAGACTATTTTGGGATGTATTTGCCAATGTTAATTCAATATTTTTTAGATAATATATGAATAAAAGTGGACCTAATACTGATCCCTGTGGGACCCCATACTTAATCGGCTGCAAATCAGATAATATTTTTGATACTCTATTTTTCTGTGGAATATGTGTTATTTCTACACATTGAAATCTATTATTTAAATATGATCGGAACCAGTTCAATGAATTTTCTGAAACTCCTAGTGATTTTAATTTTTCAATTAAAGTTGAATGTTTAACACTATCACAGGCCTTTGATAGATCCATAAAAATTCCTAATATGTGTTCTCCCTTATCTATTGACTCTATGATGGAGCCAATGAACTCCACAGCTGCAGTGGTCACTGACCTATTATTACGGAAGCCATGTTGAATATCATCTAAAAGTTTATTTTTATCCAAAAATTCCATCATTTGAGTACATACAATTTTTTCATAGACTTTTGATATATTTGACAACAGGTAAACTGGTCGATAGTTAACTATATTTTGTTTGTTATCTTTTTTTATAAATTGGCACCACTTTTGAAATTTTTAATTTTTCTGGAAATATTCCTGATACAAATGATGAGTTGATAAGGTGTGTTAAAACTGGGCACAGGTAGTTTTTGCAACTCTTCAGCACAGAAGTAGGAATTTCATCAAGCCCACTTGAAAACTTACATTTAAGGGAATAAATTACACCTTTAACTTCTAGCTCCTCAACAGGTCTTAAATGAAAATGTGGTTTTATAGATATATCTGTAAGCTCTTTGTTACTTTTATCATCTCCTACATAATTATCATTAGACCTGCTTATGTCTTGAACAACACCAACAAAATAACTATTAAAAACATTGCTTACATCTTTTGGATCATAGTGAGTCTTATCTCCATATTTTATAATACAATTTTCTACTTCATCAGGTCTTTTATTACCAACCTCAGAATTTATTATTTTCCATACAGTTTTAGGTATGTTAGATGACTTAATTATTTTATTTTCAAAAACTTGTTTTTTTGCATACTTCACATTTTTATTATACATTAACAGTTTTTGTTTATAATTTGTTTTGATTTTGGTTGATTTTGAAACTTTCATATCTTTTTTGGTTCTTATCAAAATATTTTTTTCTTCTTTTAATTTTTGTGTTACCCAACTACGTACAGTTTTATTTTTTTACTATTCTTTTTGGAAATGCCTGGTCAAAATAAAATTTTAAAATGTCAAAAAATATATTATATTTATCCTGAACTTGGGCAAGGTAAACATTCCACCAAGATTCCTTTTCAATAAGTTTAATAAATGTTGACAAGTTTGTTTCTGTAAAACTACGGCATTCTTGAAGAGTGTACTTATTGGATTTGGGAAATTTAACAGAGCATTATCTTTAATTATCTGCTTCACGCAAAAAGCCTACTACATAATTTCTTTTAGACTTAACACATAACCTACCACTTTAATAGTATTTATAGCATAACCGGATAACGTAAATTATTCTAGAAGTTTAATTAAACTTTATAGCAAATAATTCTTAATAAACCCCTTGAAAATAGTTTTTAAAGCAACGTTTATTTTTGTTCAAGCCGCATCTCCACTGATCAGAGACATGCTGAATGTAAACCCTGCCAGACGAGCGGACATTGTCGCCATCTGCTCTCATTGGTGGATCGACGAGAACCAATCAGAGGCATGCATGGAGGTGGCAGAGGAGTTGGCCAATCAGACGCCGGTGCGCTTGGACCTACTGCTGTGTTTGGCTCCAAGTGGGGACAACGACAAACTTCTATTGGCCGATCAGGTATTACGAGGGTCATCAAGAAAATAAAGAACGTTTGCTTACTGCACCTAGCGCAGCTCCCCCATCACCGCCATTGCATGTGTGGCAGTCCACTAACCTCCCCACCAAAGTATGAGCCGAGTCTCGTTGCTATGCGGTCACCTGTCTTATTTCTACAGCTATTCAAAATGGAGGCTGCAATCGAAAATCCCGCCAAATATGAAATACGCAGTATTATTTAGTTTCTGAATTTAAAAATGTTCTGGAATATATAATTTTTTTAGAAAAACACCAAAGAAAGTTTATCGTGAAAGTGCAAACAAGTCTTCAAGTCGAATATTCAGGGGAAACAATGATGCAACCGGTTTAATGAAAGAAAATCCATCGTGAACGACGAGGATCGGCGTGGCAGGTCATTGCTCGTTATAGATAATTTGAGGAAAATTTGAGGAAAACAGCTGCTAAAATCTTAGCACATTACATCAATTTAAGATCTTGTTTTTTTGCTCTTTCACCATAAAATTTCTTTGGTGTTTTCAAAAAATTTCTAGGTCTGGGCATTTTTTAACTCAGAAACAGAATAACACTGCGTATCTCGTATTTGGCGGGATTTTCGTTTACCGCCGCTAATT
Source organism: Allygus modestus (assembly GCA_963675035.1). Lineage (NCBI taxonomy): Eukaryota > Metazoa > Arthropoda > Insecta > Hemiptera > Cicadellidae > Allygus > Allygus modestus. Next base: position 108,842,588 of record OY776114.1, on the reverse strand, counting down.
TAAATCGCTGTAGAAATAAAAACTGTGACCGCACAGCAACGAGACTCGGCTCATACTTTGGTGGGGAGTTGAGTGGACTGCCACACTCGCAATCGTGGTGATGGGAGAGCTGTGCTAGGTGCAGTAAGAAAACGTTCTTTACTTTTTGGATGGCCCTCGTACTTATTTGTTTACTTGTTTTGATTCGTCTGTGCCAGTACCACTTAAAAAAAATCATTAGAGGATAATTGTCCTAACCCCTCAAAGGGGAAGGGTAGTCTAGGAAGGTATTTTTACGATGATTTATTTGTCATTACTCTACTTAATTGATGGTAACTAAACAATTACATTGGCATTTTATTGTGCAAATTATAAAGCCCAAAGTAAGCTAAAACATACCAGAATAAGATTTTGTAAAAATGTACAAGGTGATGGTAAGTATATGTTATTTAAGAAATTATTTGAGATTAAGCTTGTATATTTTTAGAAATCTAACCTTAGCAATCTAGTTAATTCAGTTAGTCCTTAAAATCCAGATTTCGGTTCCCGTAGGACCATCATCAGTTGGGTCTATAAGGGTCAACCAAGCTAAAATATAACTGAGTATTCATCCGAAGGATTTCGTCGTGATTTTTTAAAACTGATTTCCCATACTACACAAACACTAAAACATATAATTAAAAACTGTCTTCTCAAGCTTTTTGTAATTCTAAACATATTTCTTGAGCGTAACCTTAAACTACACATTGCATGCATGCACTCTGACTAACTGACATTAGTACTTATCATCTGCTTATAGTCCCAACTGATGATGGTCCTACGGGAACCGAAATCCGGATTTTAAGGACTAACTGAATTAACTAGATTCTCAAAATATAAATATATATCAAGCAATCTAAGGCATATAATCAATGATTAAGCTTGTGTAAGATATCAGTGTCTTACTCCGTCATCCTGCTCACTGGTTTATGTTGTTCCAGCCGCCCAACCAGGAGGGAGGGGATCGCCCCCTGAGGTCCCAGTCCCTCAGCAGCCTGGCGACGGCCCAGCCAGACTTCCTATCTGAGGCTCCCACACAGACGAGGCGTGAGTACCCCCCAACCCCACCGACAAACAGCACCATATGGCACTGTATGAAACCGTGATTCTCGCTAGAATAACTAGCCTGAAAGACGGATACAATCTGATTATGGATCATACAAGCTCTGTTACAATTTGCTTTGTCAATCTATAGTCACTATTTGTCCTGTTGCTCGAATCCGAGCAAGTTTGTATCCAACGAAAGGTCTATTCAGTTGTAAACAAACAAAACAAAACATCTGATATTAAAACTGATGATAACAACGTCAATCAACACGTAGTTTAGACTTCCGTCGTCGGATAGCGCCACTGTTCCGAAAATCCAGCCCTTTACTGTGTTTAAGTGATGCTTTTTCTTAAAATTCTGAGACGTATTGGCAAATCTACATAAAAATACCTTTAATTTGGCACCTCAAACGTTAAAATCCGTCCAGCCATTATCAAATTATGACTGTGAAGAAAAAACCCCTTGCGTATTAATATATAGATTATTCTACATTATATATGATACATAACAATTTAATTTTAAATATGAAGCTACAAGATGTAATTCGAAAACAAATTTGAGTTCCTGAGTTGTTAGGGTGTAATGAATAATACACTAATTCTCTCTAAGAAAAGGTATATTTGGCTGGGTAGAATAGTGGTTAGAGTTCTTGTCTTGCATCTGAGGATTGCCTGATAGACTTTGAGTAAAACCATGAAAGATGTTGTGAAGGTTTGAAACTAGAACCTGTTGTCATGTGTAGTTTGGGTGTTAGTTACTTGTTCTTTTTAAGAACAGGTCAACCAGATTTTCTGGTCTGGTCCCGATCAAAACAAATAAATGTCACTATATAGACTCAAAACAAATTCACTAAGCAGAATTTGTACACTGAGGAAATCAGTCAAATCAAGAAAAAGCAGAGAAGAGTCAAGTCGTTGAGGAATCTAGAGAAGAAGAAACGCTACAACCAAGTTATAACTCAACTTGACAAAGCCTATTGTACGAATATATTTAAACCATATTGTATTTAATGGCAAATGAAGTTCTTGATTCTTGATTCTAGACTTAGGCACAACACAAAACTTCAAAAAAACGTCTCGATGAAATAAGTAAAACCTTTTCAATGGTTCTCATTTCTTAATCTAGGTTTCAGTTCACTAAGAACAAAGCTATCTTTTACATGTTAGTTCAGCACCAGACACGGTAACTCAGAAGTAGAGTGGTAGCCTGGCATGTCAGTCATGGTCAAGCGTAGGTTTGATCCCGGCTGACTGCAGTATTACTTTTTTACGAGCCGTCGTCACTGGCTTGCCTATGTGACTAATGCCGTAATGGTATCTTGCTGTCTTTAGATCGCTCACAGGCCCATGGGAACGGGCACTTGAGGTTTTTTCAAACAGATTCAAATCTAGTTTGTTTACAATTTAAATTATAATATAAATACAGCTGGGATTAAGAACAGGAAATGAACAAAATCAAAATATTCGTCAGATGACAGTTTTCATATCATACCACTCAGTAACCTCGAAGATGGTTTATTTTTTTATGTGCATATGTATGCTGGAATCTTTTGTTGTTAAACTAAACGTGTTTTTTTTTATTACAGGTGATACTGAAAGCAGGAGTAAGAGAAAAGAAGAAGGCGGAAGCGTAAAGAGAAAAGAACGCTCTAGAAGTAGAAGAGAAAGATCAAGCAGTCAAAGCAGGAGAGACGACTCGACACCGGAACCCGATTCTGTCTCAGAGAAGCCAAAGAGGAAATCAGTCAAATCAAGAAAGAGCAGAGAAGAGTCTCAAGTCGTTGAGGAGTCTAAAGAAGAAGAAACGCTACAACCAAAGATTGCAGAGGTGGAAGAAGAGTTGATAAAGTCCACCGAAACAATCCTCGCGCCTAGAACTCCTGTTGAAGAAGTTCCTAAAGCCAAATCGCCTGTGCCTTCGGATGAAGTTGTGATAGAAGAAATGAAAGAGGAACCGACAACACCTTCTACTCCTATAGCCCCAGAAGTTCCAAAACAACCTTCCCCTGCTCCTGTAACTCCAACAACTCCAACACCTCCCACCGGACTTCAACCCAGTGCAACAGTCATCCTGGAGAAATCCGAGGAGAAGGAAAAGGTTCTGGAGGAAGAGAAACCTGCCAAACCCATGGAGAGGAGGAAGTCGAAAATATTCGAAACCGCTGAAAAGTTCAACAAAATCGGTGCTGCCGAATTGCAACCGAAACCCCAACCTAAGAAAGTGGTTCTGCCAGGGGTGAAAGTGAGCGATGCAAAAAAAGCGTACGAGAGAAGGTCTTCGCTGGCATCATCGACGACGAATTTTGTCAGAGGCTCAGCTTCCAGGAAGAGTCTCTCCGGCGAGTCTAGCCTCTCGCCTCCCCCAGTGGATGACACAAAGTTCTCCCTTGCCTCTACAGTGGCGCTCAACAAACTTGTGGAGAATGTGGAGAAACTGTCGAAGATGGAGGATGAGAAAGAGAAGAACATGGAGAAGAGCGAAGAGAGGAAGAGTGCTGAAAAGGTGAAACCCAGTCCCGAGAGAGTGATTGAGGTGAAGAAAGAAGAAACAAAGACTGATAATGAAGTTAAGGAAGTTAGGGAAGAAGACACGAGAAAGAAAGTCAAGAATGCTGTTCAGGTAACATATATTACTCGTATGTTTTAGCTTTTACAGTTTTTTATTTAAATTAATAACCGTTATCATTATTCCACAAATTTCATTGATAAATGTATGATTATTTTAGCAACATTAATTCTTGATCCACTGAAAGGTCAGTCAATTAGTCTCATCCCATTTTCATTTTTGTATCAAACAGAATCAATATGAGACAGTTTTTACAAGATGTATCTCACTTTGATAGTTCCATCTGTCATTTGAATATTTTAAATTGATTATTTTGAATATTTTGAATATTTTAGCGAATTTCCCCTATAGGGAAGAAGCTATTACCGTAGGTCTCATGGTAAGACTTAAGCCCGAGACCATGATAACTTTTCATTTTGAGGTCCCCAGATGCCAAAAACAACATTCGTTCAAATTTGTATAGATGTGTATATATATATATATATATATATATATATATATATATATATATATATATATATATATTTATATATATATATATTTATATATATGTGTCCGTAAGCACGATAACTCTCGTAAAAGAGGTCCGATCTTAATGAAATTTGGTACAAACGTGTAAAGTACCATTTATTTGAACGAGTTCGAAAACCAGACAAATCGCACCATCCGAAGGGGGGTTTTGGGAGGGTTTTGTACCCAAAAATGGGTTTTTTGGGGTTTCCACATGTAATTTTTTTAAAAATAAAATTTTAATTTTCACCATTGAATTCAGCATAAAAAAAACAAACAATTTGGTATCTTGATCATTGCTCTACGTCAATTGGTTACTGAGATATTGAAAGTGCTAAACACAGTACGTTGTCTAATGTTATTCTTATGGAGGAAAAGAAAAATTGTATATCTCGCTTATTTATGAACATAAACTGACGAAATTTGGTATATAGCTTCATCTGGTTGTGGTTTATTGTTGTTTGCACAAAAAAACAATTTTTCGCCTATGGGTCCCGTAGCAGCAAACCTAGGTACTTGGTCCCCATGTTATTCTTATGGAAAATAATTAAAATGTTATATATCGCTTATTTATGAATGTATATGGATGAAACTTGGTATGTGACTTCACTTAGCTGAGTTCTATTGATATTTGCATAAAACCCCATTATTTTGTGTTCCTTGTTGCAGCAAACCTGCGTACTCATCCCCAATGTTATTCTTATGGAGAATAATTAATATTTTAAATATCGCTTGTTTGTGAATATATTTCTTATGAATCCCTGTTAAGTGGCTTAATGTGTTATGTTATAATTCATTGGAAATTCGCTGAGTATGCAGGTTTGCTGCGACGGGGGTATTTTTAATGTTCATGTTCTTAACCAAAATTGTTTATTGGTCTGAGCCAACTTTTGATTTGTAGGTTATTGGTAACGCAATAACAGAAGGGATCAGTGGAGATGGAAAAGCAGCGACATTGCCTAGAAGACGAACATCGAGAGCTGAAATAAAGTTGACCATGTAAGTAAAATATAAAGTTATTAAACTGAAGTTACAACTACTAAGTATTAAAGAATAATTCAAAATATTATTTGTAAATTATTAATTATTATGTATGAATCATAGAATGAATTTGGTTTTAAAGTATTCAAGAATAATTCAAAAGATTACTTGTAAATTATTAATTATTATGAATAATAGAATAAATTTAGTCTTAAAGTTCTGAATTAAAATTTGTCTTTATCACAACCTTACACTATCTTATGTTAGCATCATAAATCAGTAGTTGCAACATTCAAAAATTATGGTTTGAAACCAGCTCATATCAATATTCTATAGATTTTGTAAATTGGGAAAAGGATAGACAACTAGCTTACCTGAAGAGAATGAAAACAGGTGTAGCACAGGAGATACATAAAGAAGACACAAAAACACTTGAATTTGCGCCCCTCTTGGGGACTTCATTAGAAGAGAAGAATCAAGAGACCGAAGGAGAAAATGGCTGCTTGTGAATTGGTTCTTCTCAAGTCACTGTTGCCACCAACACACAAACATCACTAAAATTAACCTATATATACACTAGTATACAGGGTGATTGATTTAAGTGTGCCAGCTTTTTTTTCTTGAAAAGTATAATAGCTATTAAAAAAAGTTATAAAGCGACTTCCCGGATTTTTGGTTCTGTATAATTTTGTGAGTTTTAAATTTTTATTTTATCCGCCATTTTTCCAATATGGTGGCCAACTTTAATTGTTCTTATGAAATTTCCCTAATTTTATAAATTTTTGGGGTAGAAAATATAATTTTAAAACGTTTTTATTCTTAGTGTTTCTTTCTTAAACCTATCTGTTTAGCCCCTAGAGTTACACATAAAGCGAAATACTCATTGCTAAACACCATAAAAATCACTTTAAACGGTTATGTTTAGTGAAAAAATACAGAGAATAAAAACGTTTTAAAATTAAATTTTGTACCTGATTCAATATTAAAACTAGGCCTAAGGGCATTTCATAAGAAAAACCAAAGTTGGCCGCCATATTTAAAAAAGTGGATAAAATCAAAATTTCAAAATCACAAAATTATACAAAACCAAAAATCCAGGGAAGTTGCTTTTTAACGTTTGTTATTAGCTCTTATACTTTTCAAGAAAAATAGCTGACACACTTATATCAACCACCCTGTATACTGGATTATTGTTTATGTACAAAGCTTTTCCAAATAACCCAATATGCTATCGAGTAATTGTAGAGAGTCAGCAATATCGTTATGTGTAGGCCCCCGCCAAAGCCGGTAGAGTTCCGCAGTGAGGTGGAGCATATGGTGGGGGCCCCCGCAGCCCCTGCCCCCGCCCCTCCCCCAACAGTGCAGAGGTCAGAGGTCAAGTTCCCAGTGTCAGCGCCCCTGCCTGTTTCCAGGTGATTATCAGTAGTCTTGTGTCTCTCGGTAACTAGGGTGCCACCGTCAAGAGACTGGTTCTGCTGGTCCTATGATAACGACTATTATCAGGAGCAGGAAAGATGATTTATCAGATTATTTCCTGATAAAGTTAACACCAAACTTATTTCATTATGTTAGTTTATTCAACTGTTAAGTAAGATGAGCTACGCTTATTTTTAAATCATGTTACGTTACATACTAATTTTATTAACCAATATTTAAACTAGATTCTCATGAATATTTACTGATGTTACACATCATTGCATCATGGCCTGAGTGATGTAATATAACATCCATGGACATGGCAGGGTGATGCAACGTCCCACCTGTGTATACATATCGATTAGCAAGAGAGGATTATTGTTGTTATTTCTTGTACTCTCGTGAGCTAACTCATTCAGGACTGGAATCCAGGCTATCGTGATTTTAGGTATGTTTACATTTAGGGACAGGGTAGTTTAACTGCATACAGTATCATTGCGGGTAATGTTTTCGGGCATATTAGTATTGTTACTGGGGTTATGTTTTCTGATGGAGTAGTACGAGGATCAAGACCATATATTTTACTGTAAACAATGTTATTGTGGGTAATGTTTTCAGTTTTTGGGTACTAGTATCAAGACCATATATTTTACTGTAAACAATATTACTGTGGGTAATGTTTTCAGTTTTCGGGCATATTAGTATGAAGACAGATATTTTACTGCATACAATGTTATTGTGGGTAATTTTTTCAGTTTTTGGGTACTAGTATCAAGACCAGATACTTAACTGCATACAATTTTATTGTCAGTTATGTTTTCAGTTTTCGGGCATATTAGTATTGTGTTATTATGATAATGTTTTCTCCCAGAGTAGTAGTGTAGTAGAGGTTGTCTTGTCGCAGGGCAACACCTGTCAGGCAGGGAAGCACACCGCGAGAGTACATTGTACCAATCCAGATGGAGCAAGAGTCGACAGCGACAGCGACAACAGCTGTCAAACCTCCCCCTCCCCCCACCACCCCTCAGCGACCTATCAGCCGGACGAGCTCTAAGAGGTTAGCTTCCGCAACGGTAGTGGGGATATTAGCTTTAAAAACTGTGCACCAATGTGTGACTCTTAACAAGCATATATAGCTCATACAATTGATGTAGAAGTACTGGCTATTTTTGTTCAAATCCTGTGGGACAAGTTAAGTAGTTTGGGGCCTGTATAGGCCCTTAAGCTCCAACACATTTTGTTTTTGTTTTTGTTTTTAAACACTGGTTGAACTTTCATTATGTTATATTAAATGGATTGTATATTAGTATAGTATGTAAACTGTTATACATTTTATGTTATGAAAGTATTTGTGCAAGATTCTGGACAAAGCACCGGTTTGCACACTATCCTTGGGATGCAGTGTCAAATGTTATGTGCTAGTAAATTAATTTGAATAATACTTGACCCTTTGCGATCGGAAGGCCAGCAGGAGTGGCCACACCGCAGTAGAAAGCCCGTCGGAATTCTTTCCGTATAACTTGGTGCTGACGGTCGGACGGCCAGCTGTACCGGCTACGTCCCACTCCGCGTCACCTCGACATTCATCATGGCGGCTCGCTCCCGGCAGCTCGGAATTGTTTTCACTGATCATATAGTTTAACAATTCCTCATTAGGTTGCAGCACTCTACAGGCATCATACCACAGTTGGAATATTACAAATGAAAACATTATTGTCGGCCAGTCCTGCTGGGCGCCCGAGCGTTTGTTGGATTTCATGTTGGCCAGCACCGCTGGCCGTCCGATCGCAAAGGACAACTGCTGTGGAAGAAATCCTACTTCTGCGCGCTAATGGCGGCGGCCAGTAGAGCTGGTCGCGCGATCGCTGAGGAATAGTGGCAAATATCCATTCCAATGGCAAAGGGTTGAGGTTTTGGTTTCCTGCAATACTTGAATCATAGATGACTCTTTTTACAGCTTCACTGATTTTCGTATAGTATAATGGTTTAGCTTGCAATAAAAATATTGGACCATTAGCAATCTGTAACAAATTAAATAAAAATATTTGTTATCACATAACATTACAGTTGTTGATATGAGTCAGCTTCAGTTTCAGGTAGTAAATATCATCTATTTCTGAAGTGAGAGTAAGATAAAAACTATATAAGCAGTAAACAGAAATATTCTCATTCATATTTATTTATTCAAACCAGCTGCTGCAATAATTAAGCTTCGGGAAAATTATTTTTAATTCCTCTTGACTGGATAAAAATTTATTCACACTATAGTAGGAGTGTTTAAGAGGAAATTAAGGTACCATTATTTTGTTTTGATTTTTGTAATTGAAAACTTTCAGTGACTTTTCCCTGTCACTTTTTAGAAAGACTAACTCCTATAAATTCTTTATGTTAAATTTAGATAAAATATTTAAAGAAGCTTAGAAAAGAGGTTTTATAGATCAGGTGTTGTAATAAAGAAAAAGTTATAGTAAAATGATTGCAATGATGAAATAAGGTTGCCAAAGTTTCATTTCTTCACACATACCACCTCCTAACACATTGTCAACAAGTTGAAACCTTAATCATTGTTAACTTACAACAACTAACACATTTATCTTAAATTGGCATGGTAGCTTAGTAAACATTGTAAATTGGCAAAGTAGCTGGTTAATTTGAAATACTTATTTGGTAACAAAAAGTTTGTTCCATGAAACACCATTTCATTAACATTGTACAACGTGCTAATCCACTTTTTAATTCAAAATGAGTGGTGGAATGAAAAAATTCCAATAATTTCTAGCACAAAGTGTAAACCTGATTTGTTGATTCCAACTCAACTTTCTTACAGCCTGTCTCGCCAGAGCACGGCAGACTCAGACTTTGGCAGCACTGCCAGCATAGGAGAGCCGATACGCAAGTCTCCCCGAGAAGTGATCATCCCCATAGCAGTGGAGGGTGGAGGCTACGTCACGCCCAGCGCGGAGGCTATCTCTAGGATGAGGTAAGGGTGAGCGAGTAGGGAGTCCTCATGTTACGGAGAGGTTGTCAAAGTCACCCGGGTTTTGGACACTGTACACATAAGTTTGAAAGAGAAGACATTTCAATTCTGGAGCAAGGAATGTGGTTTTGGAAGACTTCTTCCAAATTGGGTTTTGATGGTTTGAAAGTAGGTTTAGTATTGTCCTTGGTAGTTTGCCAATGGGAGTATTAATATAATTAATAGAAATTAATATTATAGAAATCTCTCATTTCTAATACAGTTGATAGAAATCGAGAAGTGTCCAAGTTTTAATATTAATTTATTGTAATGTTCAGGATTTTGTTTGCTGTCTAGACAGTAACCCAGCAGCCAAACTAAAAAAAAACACACTTAAAGTAGGTTCCTGCAATTAAAGTTTGTACAACTAATTAGACAAATACACCAGTTTTGCCCAAATCTCCTGATAAACTTTGCGTAGTGTAAAGCTTTGATTAGTGTATAGCTTAGAATATCCAAGGGTAATTCAAAAATCTAATTTTATGTCCAAAACAAAATTTCACCTTTCTTTTAGCGAATTTCCCCTATACCCTATAAGGAAGAAGCTATTACCGTAGGTGGCATGGTAAGACTTAAGCCCGAGACCATGATAACTTTTTGTTTTGAGGTCCCCAGATGCCAAAAACACTATTCGTTCAAATTTATATATATGTATATATATATATGTGTGTGTCCGTTACCACGATAACTTTTGAAAGAGGCGCCCGATTTTGATGAAATTTGGCACAAATGTGGAGAGTAACATTTATGACTTTAAGTTCGAAAACCAGATCGATCGGTCTATGGGAAGGGGGTTTTATGGGGGTTTAAAATTTTCCAAAAATCAGTTTTTTAACTTTTTACCCTAAAATTTTAAAAACACTAGATTTTTGTTATAACCATTTTATAGAGCTTAAAAAAACAAACAATTTAGTATTTTGAATCATTAGGATAGGTTTAGTGGTTCTGGAGAAAAGTCAAAAAATGTGTCTATAAAATTTCCCATGTTAATCTTATGGGAATACGGTTTTTAGGTTTTCCTCTGATAATTTCACTAAAAACTCCACATTTCTTTCTACCAATCAGTTTAGCTCTAAAAAACAATCATTTTGGCGTTTTAATTGAAGTTTTACGTCCAACCGTTGCCGTGATATTCAAAGTGCTAAACACAGTACGTTGTCCAATGTGATCCTTATGTAGAATAAATAAAATGTTATATTTTGATTATTTATGTATGTATATTGATGAAACTTGGTATGTGGCTTCAAATAGTTGTGGTATATTGATATTAGCGCAAAAAAAGTTTTTTGTTTATTTTTTCCGGTAGCAGCAAACCTGCATACTCGGCCATACTGCTACGGGGACTATCAACAAAAAACTTGTTTTTTGTGGTAATATCAATATTCCAAAACTATTTGAAGTCACATACCAAGTTCCATCAATATACATTCATAAATAATCGAGATTTAGAATTTTATTTTTCTCCATAAGGATAACATTGGGCAACGTACTGTATTTAGCACTTTGAATATCTCTGCAACGGTTGGACGTAGAACAACGATTAAAACGCCAAAATGTGTGTTTTGCTGAGCTAAACATATTAATAAACAGAAATGTGAAGTTTTTAGTAAAACTATCTGAGAAAAATCTAAAAACCTTTTTCCCATAAGATTAACATGGGAAATTCGATGGATTTGTTTTTTGGATTTTCCCCGCAACCACTTAACCTAGGTTAATCATTCAAAATACTAAATTATTTGTTTTTTTAAGCTCTATAAAATTGCTATAACCAAAATTGAGTGTTTTTAACATTTTGGGATCGAATTTCCAAAAAACCGTTTTTTGGAAAATTGTAAACCCCCATAAAACGTGCGATCGATCTGGTTTTCGAACTTAAAGTCATAAATGCTACTCTCCACATTTGTCCCAAATTTCATCAAAATCGGGTGTTTCCTTCAAAAGTTATCACGGTAACGGACACACACATATATATAAATTTGAACGAATAGTGTTTTTGACATCTGGGGACCTCAAAACGAAAAGTTATCATGGTCTCGGGCTTAAGTCTTACCATGCCACCTACGGTAATAGCTTCTTCCCTATAGGGGAAATTCGCTAAAAGCCTACCGGAGTTTATTGTTAAATCAGGTAAATCTAGAAAAGCTTGAGAATTTGACAGAAAAAGTTTGTTATACATCCTAAAGATTAAAAATTTCAATCATTTATAAACTAAAATTCATATTTTGCTCAATAAAAGGCTTGTACAGCTTGCGATGTTACGCCTGACACTGTTACACGGAACTTTGAAATCAGTAAACTACCATGACTGGCTGTGTTGCTTGTGCAGCTCTCTCAACGAGAGTGAGGACGACGTTCCTCGAGGGTTCGGTCTGCACAGCACGCGGCGCCAAGCCAGACAGCTGGAGACAGCCGACAGTGTCAGCTCTGACGAGGATGATGACAACTTTGAGATTCTGACTGCTGAGAATCTCTTCTCCACTCTGCTCTCCAGGGTAAGTCGCCGCAGAGGTTGTATGGTCTTGTATCGCATTAAAGAAACTCATTTTTTTAATGTTTCCAGGTCTATGAATTTATTACCCTCACAAAAAGTTGTGGTGATTATGTTAGGTTGCTTGATTAATGTTAAAAATGCTAACTGTCATGATGGTGAGTTTCCTATTTATTTAGTTTTTATCCGTTCTTTTTGAGGTAGACATTTCAGCAAAACAACAGTCTAAGTAGACGTTTGTTTTTCTTCAATTGTAAATATAATCCAAGTTCACTAATTATTGGTAATCTCTTCTTCATGGATTTATCCTGTTTTATTATTTAAATAATTGTTGTACCCTCAACAATTAATACATTTCTAAACCGCAATTAATTTAGCAGTTCTAGCCAGTATTGAAATTCGGTTTTGTATTATAACGGATGAGTCTGTTCCAATTCCTGGTTCCAATGACTAGCATTACCAAGATTATCTTTCCAAAGGACAATATCTCAGTATAAATATCCATTAAATATCAGAATCCTTAATTCTACCACACACAAAAATTAAAACATCACAGAAGGCCGACTGGAATAGAAGGGTTGAGCTCCCGTGGCAGCGTGGCAGTGTTTAATCAGGGTTATTAAACATTAGGGATGGCAGCGGATTTGCCCGACTGCATCCCCTGTGAGGGACCTAGGGCCACTAGCGTTCATAGTAGCCGGTGTCCGAATTAACCGTTTTAAACGCAATTGCCGTGAACATGTTAGTCAGCCTTCTGTAGGGGTGGGCAAGTAGTGTTTTTTTTAAATCGAGTCGCGTCGAGTAGTTCTTTAAAAATAAAAAAAAACTCATTTTAATTTTTTAATTGAAACCAATTTTTTTAAGTCGAGTCGAGTTCGAGTCGAGTAAATGGCAAAAGATTCGAATCTCGAGTTCAAGTCGAGTATACAAATAAAAAAACACATAGGTCGAGTTAAATGGATCAAAACAGTGTATAGGGTTCCGTTTATAAATGTTGTTATTAAAATATACTTTTCTAGTCACTATACCCTGAAAATAACAATAGTAAGTCAAATAAATGGATTCCTGCTTCATTGGAAAAAGATAAGAAAAATTTATCTGAAAATAAATCATACCAAAGTTATTGCCTAACATTTTGCCATGAAGGTCAGATACTTTTAATATTTTGGTATTAAGGTTTTTATAACCTACCATGGTATTAATTAACAGTTTCATTAAAAAATAATTTGTTTTTTATTTATCCTACGTTTTATTGTATATTATGTTTAGGCCTAAGCTACATCTTTCTACGAATGGAGGAAATAAAATTACATTTAGGCCTAAAAGTTAAAATAAACTTTATGTTAATATTTAAAAGGCCTATTACATGGTAAAGCATTAACCTACTTACTTACCACACAAAATGTATTTACTTACATATCTTAGCATTAATTTGAACACTAATAGTCCTAATAAGAACAATCAGTTAATAAAAACATGAAGATACTATGTTTGAAAGTGCCCGGCAAATCAATTGCTAAAATTGAAGCCATGTCTTAAATAGAGTTTCAAAATAATAAGAATGATTTAAAAACTCATAAATGAAACTTAAACAAAGCCTAAATAAATCACTTGTCTTTAAAACCAGCTCAATGCCAAAGGACAATAGTTGAGCCTAAAATTAATGGATGGAATTTTGTTGAGTCTCTTTTGACTCAATTTCAATTACTATGGAAGAAAAGACAAGCAAAAACTTCTTATGCTTACCTATTAGATTTAATTACAGATTTGTTTTTGATATTTTACATTTTTTTACAAAGTTAGGTTAACCTAAAAGTGGACTATGACTATACAAGCAGTGTTCATACAACTCAATCTGAAGGTCCTGGTAAATCTTCATTTTTGGTGTAAAGAGTAGGCTATCACAAATTTATAAGCCAAAACTTACTTATTTATTAATAAAACACTAAAATTCACATCACAACTAACTCTTAACACCTCAAATGCGTTGACACTCAATTTGAATTTACAGACGACGCGCGGCCGCGGACCCGCGTAGCGCGGGTAAACGGCGGGAGTAAACTCGCTCGAAACCTTCGAGTTTCAGTAAAACCTCGAGTTTCAGAGCCGAACTCAGCTCGAACTCGAAATTTTGAGTACTCGCACATCTCTAATATATATATATACTGTTTTCAACAACCGTAACAAACAAAAGACAAGTATTACAAATATACATTACTACAAAGATTTTGGGTTAGTTTTTCAAAACCAGAACATTTCAACAAGAAAGTGATTTTTGCCCCCGACCCAAACACTCCCTGTGCCCCCCCTCATACTTATCTTAACTCACAGGTATCCATAATAAATAACCCACCTGTCATTGTATCCTTTCATATGAGCTAAAACTAGATTTTAGTTTTATTTTTCTTTATTTCAGTTAATTATTTGGTTAAACATTAGTTAGCGGCGTAAACGTGGGTAAACGGCGGGAGTAGTCAACGACTCGACTCACATTTTCGAATAGTCTCTAATACTCGCTCGGCCTTCGAGTATTAGAAAATACTTGACAGGTACTCGAGTACTCGCCCACCCCTAGCCTTCTGTGGCGTTTTAGTTCTCTGTGATTTTACATTGTTAAAAGTAAAACAGTTTCTAATTTAAATTTAAATGGATAATAAAGAATAAAGTGTAAATCCTCACATTTGTAAAAGCTTGTTCTATGATGTTATTTGTCCTACTTTACTTCTAGTGTGGTCATTTCCCATGTTGCAGGTGCGTAGTCTGACCCAGAGACTCAACACTGACGACAGGCAGACTACCTTCCCGCGCCTGTTTAACCATCACCACTCCATATTCGACATACCTCCAAGGTATTTATAACTAGTATATGGAGAAAATATTGTTTTCATCAACATTTTTGAATATGAGTGATCAGAAATATTGGTTTTTGTGCTCCCAGAACCCGAAAAAGTGGTTTTTGAAATGACGTCTGACTGTCTGTATGGATGTGTCTGTACAGACTAAATCACTGGCCCAATTTTGAAAAAATTTGATAGGTACCTAACTGATCCATGGTATCTCCAAGGGTTTTTTTAATTTTAATTTTGAAGGTAATCCTCCAACAACCATAATTTGACCCAGATTTTTCATAATTTGTCAAATTTGTCTAAAAATTTGAACAAAACTCGGTGGTTCTTAGTGCTTCAGGTTTCTAACATATTGACACCACCCGCATTTCTAAGAAAATTTGGGTTAAGAAATTGGATGGAGAGCTTAAAAGGTTACAGACATTTGGATTTTTCTAAAACCATAAATTTTAAATACAGTTTGTGTTTTGTTGGAGGGACGGATGCAGGGATCCAAAGTTTCAGAGATCCTCAGTTGTTAACCGAAGTTTAAAGTTTACTCTCCACCAATAAACAAGCTCAAAAAACAAAATACATTAATATTTTTAATTAATGTTTTACAAATAGTGATTGTGGATAAAATTTGTATTTTAATTTAGCGGTAAACGCAACACGTTGTCCAATGTACTTATGGGGGAAAAAAATGTATAATTTTGTTTCTAATCAAGGGTATTTGGAATATGTTACCACCTAACCCTGATAACTTGATAACTTCTTTATTTATCCTACAAACGTTTGGATCAATGGTCCACTCCACCACCCTGGGGGGGGGGAGAGGAGGGGGAATGTCCCCTCTTAAAACTACTGTGTGTGGCAAATGACTTTCTAGTGCCTCTAATAAAGCGATTTGGATATAATAGACATTTCTGAAAAAGAAAATTACCATACATGCTTCCGTACTTTACTGTCTATTTTTATAATTATAGGGGAATTTATTGATTAAAATAGGGTAAAAGGGAGAAATTATGATGTTTTCTGATACTGTTTATTTTGTTTTTAAGATTGATGGAAAGTTCAGTCACCAGAAGAACAATCAAATGCATTTAGTTTCATAAATGATGTCAAAAACGGCAGAGTAAAAATCGATTGACACAGACGATCATAAATTGTGGTAAAGAAAGTTAGAGTTTAATAAAATACAGTCAGTGTAAAGGAGGGTTAGCAATGAAGTAAGACATTTACTGTGCACTGTTATTCAAGAGCTCATGGTACTCATGGCTTATCTATTTTTCTATATCTTATGAAGATGTCAAGTAATTTGCTGTGTATTGCAATCAAACGTTTATCCAGCTGTTAGATCGGGTGGTCGCCTTTTGTGTAAAACTGCAAGAGTTTTAAGATCCTGTTGTATGATGATGTAATTTTTGTTTTTCTACTTATCTTACAATTTTCTTTACTTTTGCTGAACGGGGATCCATTATACGAGTTGGTAAGGAAGCTGTTTACACTTGTGGATTAATATTTCTACAATGGTTAAATGGTATTTGAAATATTGGATGTTACCTTGTAATGTTTATCAGTAAAGCTTCTTCATTCCTTATTTGCACTCTTGGACCCTAGTTCGTAGATGTAAATCAAAACAATAATCATATTCATGACAATTTAATTTCTTCTATCCCTTGCATGTTCAGGCATCCACATTTTTACATTAAAAACTGTGATATCATTGTTGAACTCTCCATTGGACCTTGTTGATTTTCAGTTACCCCTTTAGTGAATTTTATAAATTGTTCAGACTGTTTTAGTATCCTTTTGTAGTTCCTTACATTTTTTCTTTTCACCTCATTTACTCCAACAAGGGTTTTCTTTGGGCATTTAAAATTATAAATATTTCTTCAATGCTTGTTCTGTCAAGATTGTTCAAAATGTATTGGCATTTTCAAAAGGACTTTGCAATTCACCTCAGTATCTTCCTTAATGTTCAGCCTTTATAAGTTGTACATGATCGATGGTTGTTGCTTTCTTGATTCATCTTCTGCTTTGTCAATAAAGTTTACATATTTAGAGAAATAAAGTTATTGAGACTCAATAGAATGTTGCTGAGTAGGAACATTTGCTGATTTTCTATATGTTCAAAAAAGGTGTTAATCAATAAGTCTTGGTTCCAAAAATGCTGTACAAGATGCCATCAAGTTGAACGAATTCTAAATTTAAAGACTAAAGTTTTGATTCACGTAAAACCACACTTGACAAATTTTGCTTTAGATTTCAGTCACCTAAATTGTATTTGTATATTCCTTCAGATAATTCAGAGGTTGTAGGACTATTTTGGTCAATAAATACATAAATTAGATTTACATGAGAAAAGACAGTTGAAGTGTAATACAATTCTAAATAAAGAGCCTGATAACTAGAAGTTCACACCTCTCACAGAAATTACTGGTTGAATTCTAAATTTCAAGTTGGATCAGTCAGAGTTTTTTCTTTACATAGTAAACAGAAACAGATCTCATAAATTGATCTTGTTAGTTTCCACAGATTTTCAGTGACATTGAACCCTTTTGCAGAGGAAAACAAGTTTTAAAATCTTATCTGATAGTTTAAATTTGTTAAAAAATAAAAACTGTACTCACTCAGTTTTTTTTTTTCAATATTATGTTGGTGGTAGATGGTACTTGAAAACTGGAGTGCTCACAACTCCATTAACGGGCGCGGATACAGGGGGGAGGTCATGCCCCCCCAAAAACTACAGACTTTATGTATTTTACCCATTTTTCACTGTAAAGGTTATGGTATTTTGACAATTTATATATTTTTCTTTCACTCAAGACTCCCCATAAAATCATAGTCTGTATCCGCCCCTGTCCATTAAGGGATCTTTCAATTTGGTAACGTTCAAGCTAGTAACGTGACTGGCCCGAATGATGTGAGGGTTGGTCAAGTTAGTAACATCTCAGAGATATAATGCCAACCACAGTGTTATATCAGCCGCTGTGATGCTATTGGTTGTTCACTTCAGGAAACAGGTGTGCCAACCGAAATATATTTTTTTAAGAATTCCCAATAATGGGGAATTTGGGTGATGTAACTATTTGAAATGTTAGTGTGGGGGTGTCAATTGATATAGGAAATTATTTGTGAATCAAAGTCGCTGTAGCAATTAGAGTAACCTAACTCTAACCTAACCGCCGCAGCACACTGTGTAAGTTGTTAGTCTGCCATGAAACTGTAATTGTTCACTTTAAATATAAGTTTCAATATTTTATTCAATTCACGCTTTGCACCTCCAGTTATAGGAACGATGTCGGATTAGTTTATTTATTAAATTACTGTCCAAATAAGTTTTCATTTACAGGAATGTTTGTATGTTTATTTAAACAAAATTAAATTACATAATAACAAATTAATATAAAACAAGACCAAATACGAACTATCCCAGTCCCATTACTGCAATTGTATAATGCATACGTGTAATTTCTGGTAGGTGAAAGGATTTTTCTTGGCCAGGTTGTGGTAGACAGATGTCGAGGTAGCAAAAAATTACTGTACTTCCCCGGGATTCCATGCCTACTTCTCAGAAAAGAGAGGAAGAGGTGGTACTTCTATGAAAAACACATGCGTCTAAGATGGCAGTCTTTGTTACCGATTTGAAGGATTTGAATTTCTTATCTGCGTGAAGCTATATGAAACGTTACCTAATTGAAGGCCTCCCCCCATTAACGTATGTTTTGTTTAATGCAAACAAAAGACGCAAGGAAGTATGGGCACTAAGTTAGAATGTACACGTTGTCCTGCAGTGAGTAAACATCAAGTTTTTCCCTCAGCCCAGTTGAACAGTGTTTGTTGTTTGCCCAGCCGGCGGCTGACAGAGGCGCGATCGTTCGGTCGCGCGGACAGCGTTCCATGGCGGCGCAGTATGAGCCGAGAGGCGTCCACGCTGCCCAGAGGTGAGTCTTCGACGGAAACACACACTACACAACATCCTTGTGACGACTAACCCGCTTTATACATTAGGGCAGAGAGAGACCCTGGAAACGTTTATTCAGTAAAAGTTGGAAGTGTTAGGAATTTGAGCAATTAAAACCAGGTTTGCATACCTTTTCCGTCCAAAAAGATAAAATTAATCCTCTCACCTCTTGTGACGATACGTTTCAGAATTTCAAAATACCATCTTCAGGTACAATTTCTCAAAATTTTAAAAATTGAAAAAAGTTCAACATAACGGAGTTCTACACGAGATACATTTCACACACTGTTTACATTAAATGCACAAACCGGCCTGCATTTAGACTCCTACTTAAACCCACAGTCTCAAATCCGGAGTCTAATGTCCGCCGTTTTTGTGTGTGTGATGTAATTTTGTGTAAATTGTGTCGAATGTGTCTTGTGTAGAATTTGTACGTGGCAGGGAAAGTTTTTAATTTAATGATAAACGCAAAGCAATACTGTGCAAAAATCAAAAGTTATTAGATTTTTGTTAAATCGGGTTTTAAGGTGCAACGAAGAGGAAATAGAACCATAACTGGTTCTATTTATTGGATAACAATAAAGGGTAAGCATTAAAATTAAAAAAATTGCAGGAGAGCATTGTTCAGTTATAGAGAAGGAGGAGGTCCAAAATTTGTTTGAATAAAGTTTGCATGCATTTAGGGAAAATTAACTTTTGGTCAGCGAAATCCAGGGAAAATTAACTTAACTTTTTTGGTCAGGGATATCATTAACCAAATAAAAGTGTGAACCATGTATAATTTTTTAAATTTTGACAAAATCTGGAATGATTTATTGACGTTTTTTTAGACCTGAAGATGGAATTTTTAAATTCCGAAACATGTGGTCATAAGAGGTGACAGAATTCATTTGACCTCTTTGGACAGAAAAGGTGTGTAAACCTAGTTTTAATTTCTAAACAACAGTTCAGGTATCCCTTCCAAAATGAACGATTTTGATATGTTTTCATGCATATAAAAACAAGAGTGGTGTAGATTGAAATTTTAATCTTACCACTGACTCATATAATTTTTAAAATCAATATTTTAAATTTAAAGATTTTAATAGTTTATAAAACATTTAGTTCAAGCGGTTGACAAAGCAAACGTATTTCATAGTTTGTACCTAGATAATTTTGATGGTTAAATAATTTCCTTTTTATTTTGCTCCAAAGTGGGCACTTTATTTTCCATGCAGTAATATTTGCAATCTTCGTCTTTTTTGTATTGCAACACCAGCGGAATTTTTGTTAAGAGTACACAACAAACGCCTTTAAGGGAAAGCGGTCCAAACCTCTCAAATTGTTCAAAGGTTTTTTGGACTTTAAATATTTTAATGATCAAACTTTATCCAATTTAAATTTAATTAATTTAACTCCCTTAATTTTCCTCCTTGTTTTGTAGTAAAAATAACTGATTTAGTTTGGAGTTACAGTTTTCAGAAGGCAAAAAAGACAAATGAACAGATAATAATAACATGTGGGCCTGTGATCTGCACTCCTATAGTTGAACCTGATTAAAATGTAAATAAAACACTGATAAAAAATCTTCAAATGAACCCTGATTTTTCCTAGGATTTTCTTGCCACGTTCGTCTCTTTGTACATATCATATGTTGATTAGTGTTTAGTTTTCAGTTTTGCCAAAAGTTTCTAGGGCATTTTATCTTTAAAAAGAAGGATTTCGTGTTTTATTTAAAAGCCGGGAAGGGTTTTCTTGCTCCCTTTTAATTTTTAATGACAATTTTTAAGTTTTTTCTTGTATTGGTTTCATTTTTTATTAGTTTGCTTTTTATTGATGTGTTCATAACAGTTGCTAGTATGGTTGTTAATTTCATATCGATAAAAAATTTAGCGGTGGGGGTTCGTTTTTTATTATTTTATTATTTATTTTACTTTTTTTATGAATATGCTCCTGGGACTGGGTATGTGAATAGTTTTTCTCTGTCAAAGTTGTTTTGTTTTCTCAAATAATGGATCAAGTCGTGTGATGTTTCACTTATTTACAAGAAAATGCCTGATATATTCCTCACTCAAAACTAAAATATTGAGAAATAATTAAATTAAGTAGCAAGATTCAAGCTAATAGTAAAATTATAAAAGCTTTCTGTTATCATGTTTTATTATTACATAAACAAAAATTGTTTCTTTCCTTTATTCGTAAGAGTTTACACCCAATATGTTGTCTAGCCCACCAGAGTTGAAAGGCAGCTGTCGCCCTTTTGTAGTGTATTTTTATGTAAGACTTTGGTCTATGAGATTAGGCTTGATCCCTTTGCAGATCTCAATCGGATTTTAATTACTTGAAACTAGAGTCAATGAAATCTTGCTTTTTGTATAGACCTTTCTAATTGATAATTTTGTTAGCTGAAAATGAACTAAACAAATTCTTGAAATGTTGTTCAAACAGACCTACAATTTTTAATTTTTCTGATCTTTTTCATCGCTGTGTAATGTAATATAACCCGGGTCTGGTTAAAAGTTCTGGGACTTTCGAATTGGATAAATTAATTAATAAGGTATATGAATGGAACTAAACATAAGACAAATTTACACATACGCAGAATACTCACTAGATATGAGTGTTAAAAAATCAGAATTTATGTGATTTTTTAAGTATGTAAATTCATAAGTAAATTTAAATTCCTATTAAATAAAATATGACTCGGTACTCTTCACCATCAATAGCCAGGGACTAAGATTTGAAGTGAAAATACTCTACAGCTGGAAAAAAGCAATCCAATATCCAATATCCAAATAAAGTATCTAATATCCAATATCTCCAATATTTACAAATGAAAGTATACCTTTGAAATTATACCTCTTATTTTGTCCGAATTCAACTAAGGAGCTGAAAATATAGATACATTTTGCTTCCGTTCTCTTTCCAAAACTTATGAATGAAATGGTTTTATACCTTCAGACGCTGTAAATTATGCTTTGTTCTGTTTAATCTACTTTTTATTGTGTTTTAAACGTATTGAATTTCAATGTAAATTAACTAATGAAAGAGATTGTTTTGTTTTCCTAACGCATGGTCTATGAGTTTTCCCATGTTGTTGCTTTTTTTCTAAAACATAACTAATATTTTTTTTATTTTGTTAGTGTGTTTTTACATTGTTGTGTAGTGAAGTGTTGATTGCAACATAGGGTACGGCTCGGTCCCTTTCCCAATGGTGTGAAAACTCCTCGCTTTTATTTTATAGTTTTATTTTTAAATATCACTATGATAAATTAAGAACATATTATATAATCTGTTATGTTAGTAATATGTTTACAGTTAATAATAAATTGATTAGAATCAATTTTTAATAAAAATAATGTACTTGTAAAGTTAGGTTTGATATATCCTTGAATTTGTTCTGATTTGATGTAATATTAATTCCAAATATTTTTATTAATTTTAAGTTGACTGAAGAAGATTTTGATTTTAAGCAAATTAATTTCAGTTGCTTTAAAAAGTCATTATAAAATATATATTTCAGGATGAAATATCAGTAGATGAAGTAAGTTTTGTCAGCAAAAACTTTTAAAAGCACCAAAATTCAATTCTCAACCATATTCATTGGAGTAAATTTAACCTTCTTTCCTACAAATTCTAATTATATAATTTATATAATTTGTCCCTTAATAAGTTTGTTTCAGTCTTTATCATCTCATTAACAAATTTCACAAAATATTGGTGCTAAATGGAAGTTAACATTTCTAATGACTTTTAATTTATGTATAAAAGTATACAACTACAAAACAAGCTTACTTTTTGTCATAATAATGGAGAATTACAATTTCACAAGAACACGGTTTCAAAACATTTTAATACTTTTATTTTAATCACTTTTAACTGGATCCAATATCAAAGAGATAACCATATTTTTATGAGTTGCAGTTACTATATTTTTAACCGAGTAAAATATTTTAGGATGAAGTTCAATCCATGAGTGTGTTGTGGTTCTTATAGCACAAAATCCTGGGACCTTTACTGTTTTATAGATCCAGGCTTTTAGTGGTGATTACACTTCGATTTGAAGCTTATTTCTCATTTAGAACAAAAATAATTACACAATTTTTGTTAAATCTAGTTATGTAACAAATTTAAATATTGTAGCTGAAGGTAAGTTTAAAACAAAATTTTAAGACAACAAGCTTTTTTAATTAAATTTCCCACATTAAGCCTAATATACCTGCCGCAACATACTGTATAATTCGGTATTTAATATAGCTTGAAATGTCAACGAAGCACTGATAATTATTGCCAAACAAATCCCTGCTCCCCTTTTTGGAACGCTTTTTTATAAAACAAACCACATATTAGTGGTCCTGGTTTTATATCCCTGCTCATTTCAACCATTGTTTTTTGTTTTGGAATGATATGTATATAAATAAGTAGATTAGTTCAAAGTTTTAATCTGAAATCCTTATTAAGTTTAACAAGAATAATCCAGCGTAACAAAACTACTCATAAGGTGTACAGTATGTATTAAACTTGTAAACAAAAATATTCTTTTGACTTCTGATTTGTTTGATTTTAAAATTTTAAGAGAGAGAACAATTTTTTCCACTATCATGTAAGTAAAAAATCACAATAAAAAACTGAATGGTATATGGGATGTTTCACCAAATGTAGATTATTAATTGGTGCTTTGTAAATTTCAGTTTTACATCAACTTTAAATTTTCATCCTAAAATTGTTGTGGTAATCTTGTACTTACCAACTGTCAAGTGTATACTATTTCTAGCGAGGTTTTTATTGGGAATAACATTACTGTGCTGGTGGCATGGTAGAACTTCAACCCAAACTCAAGATTAATTATTACTTTAGTGCCAGTGTTCATGAACAAAAACTCCTTAAAAACAAACTTGTAAACGTGCAAGGTGTAAGTTACGTCTTAAAACACTTCAAAATATATTCTATTAAATTAAAATATCTTTATTTAAAATTTGTTGGAGAAATTTTACAGGCAGAATAGTGTCACAAAGATACTTTTTTAAAGATACATGGTGTCCAGCCTAAAGTTGTCCAATAGCTAACTTTTTTATTTGATGAGTGACATCTAACTTATTATGAGGGTCCTCCTTTACTTTTTTTAATTCCGTTTTAAATTATAGTACCTGGGGGGAAGGCCAGTCAGGTTGTTTAGATGACTCGGAGTAATATTTCACCACTTCCCCCTACTGATAATCAGATTTGTATAACTCATTTGCCTCTTTTCTAAATTTTTAAGGTCCCTCCAGTTGTTATTTATAGCTCAATGTCCCTTTGATTTTTGTTACTACTCTATATATGTAATCTTCACTCAAATCTTTTAATCTCTGCTCTCAGGAAACCACATGTTAATAAACATAAACAACATGAGTATTACTTTGACAGTTGTTCCCTAGTTGATTATGAACAGCTGTTAATTCAAATTCAAATTCAAATTCAAAATATCCTTTATTCATTTATATACAATGTATACATAAATGGCGTCAACATTTACAACATTCTAAAACTAATTACAGATTGATACAAAACTTGTCATTTTACTTCTGTTGATTTAAAATCATTTTTCCAAAACTCACTAAAACTGTAAAGAGCTCCCTCAATTAGAAACAACTTTAGACTCTTCTTAAATGTTGTAGTATTTATTTGTTTCTTTATTGTCATTGGCAGCTGATTAAAAAATTGTATACCTATATAAGTTGTTTTTTTCGGAATATTTCTTTAAAATGTCTTTCAACTTGAAAATCATATCTGTTTCTTGTTTTGTAATTATGATTGCTAACATTCTTAGGCAATGTGCTTGATATATTATTTATATGTAGTACTGTTTTATAAATATAGAGGCTATACACTGTCATAATTCCTAATTCAGAGAAATGATTCCTACAATGTTCATCATGCCTAAGATTTAACATGGTTCTAATAGATTTTTTTTGAAGGTGTAAAATTCTATTTAAGTTACAAATTGATGCAGCCCCATATACTTCAATCCCATAAGGCAATGTGCTTGATATATTATTTATATGTAGTACTGTTTTATAAATATAGAGGCTATACACTGTCATAATTCCTAATTCAGAGAAATGATTCCTACAATGTTCATCATGCCTAAGTTTTTAGATGGTTCTAATAGATTTTTTTTGAAGGTGTAAAATTCTATTTAAGTTACAAATTGATGCAGCCCCATATACTTCAATCCCATAAGAAATATGAGAATGAATTAATGCAAAGTAAGTTGTTTTTATTGTATGTTTATCACATAAAGTAGATAATCTTTTTAAAGCAAAAATATTAGAACTAACTTTAGCACAAATTTTATCTATATGGCCAGTCCAACTAAGATTATTATCCAAAACTAACCCAAGAAAAGTTGTACTTTCATTAAGACTAAGAGAAAGTTGCTGATTGTTCAATTTATTATAAGATTTTTTATTTCTACAAGAAAATTTCATAAGGGTTGTTTTATTATCATTGAGTAACAGATTTAGGCTATTAAGTTGATCATTGACTGTTTTAATTGCAATATCAGCATCATTAAAAATTGCATTATCATTGCTGTTTGAAATTGTTAAATTAATATCATCTGCAAATATACAAAATTTACTATTTAATGTTAATTTTCAATATGAGAAATTTCAACATATTGTTGTCAGTCAGTTAAGTATGATTGTATCAAGGCCAGGTCTTTGCCAGTTATTCCAAAACTAGATAGTTTTTGTAATAAAATAGGATGTGAAACACTTTCAAATGCCTTGGTCAGGTCTAAAAATGCAGTTACAGTGTGGTCACCTCTATCTAATTTATTTATGATGTTTTCAACAAAAGATACTATGGCAGTTATGGTGGATCTATTCTTTCTAAAACCATGTTGCTCACTATCTAGTAAATTATTATTTTCAAAGTAATCAGCCAACTGAACTAACATACATTTCTCAAAAAATTTAGAAAACGAAGGTAGAATTGAAACAGGCCTATAATTTACTGGATCTTTATTTGTTCCTTTTTTATAAAGTGGAATAATTTTTGATACTTTTAACTGTGAAGGAAAAACACCAGAAATAAGACAAGAATTTATAACATGATTTAGAGGTTTAAGTATTGCCCATTTAGCATCTTTAATTATTTTAGTTGGAATTTCATCAAATCCTGAGGACCATTTACTTTGTATTGTATTTATTATTTTTATCAGTTGCTTTTCAGAAATAGTATTGAATCTAAACTTTTGTGTTTGATTATTTTTGTCAAGTAATTGTGGTGTAATACTTTTGCTATGATTTATTTTTGGAATGATTAGGTCTTCAACTGTGTCCGCATAAAAATTATTTAAAATGTCAACAACTTTATATGGATTAAAGACACACTTTCCACTACAATTTTCTTACAATTCTTTTGTTTTGATTTGAAACTCCATAAGCCCAATTTTAATTTTTTTAACTTTTCATTTTATTTTTTTTACATTATTTGATTTTTCCTGGGGATGAGGCCTGTATAGAACTTATTTTTATCCCAGAAATTAGTTGTTTTGAACATTTGAAGGAAATCGTTGGAGCCGTTTTTGAGATCATTGTCACAAGCAAGCAAGCAAGCAAGCAAACCTTACTCATATTAGAGTATAGGATTTGATTTCAAAAATTTCTCACCGTTTTTCCAATATGGCAGCCAACTTGAGTTTTTCTTATGAAATGCCCGTAATTTTTTGATGTTTTATCGGGTAGCAAATGTAATTGTAAAACGTTTTTATTCTTGGTGCTTCTTTCCTAAACCTAACTGTTTAGCATTCAGAGCTACACTTAAGTTGATCTACTCATTGCTAAAAACAATAAAGCAGGATAAAAAAATACGTCTTACAACACTATAAAGTATATTTACACTTATACTGTACTTACATACAAGACGGTAAAATATACACAAAAGATGGTAGAACTGATGGTAGATGTATACTTTACCGTCTTGTATGTAAGTACAGTATAAGTGTAAATATACTTTATAGTGTTGTAAGACGTATTTTATTTATCCTGCTTAGTTGTAACAACACGTATCTTGCTAATAAAGAAATTATTTAAAAACAATAAAAATCACTTGAATGAGTGAGTAGCTCTAGAAGGTAAACATTGAAGTTTAGTTAAAAAATACCAAGAATAGAAAGTGTTAGAGTTACATTTTCTACCTGATAATACAATAAAATTATGGGCATTTCATACATAAAACTAAAGTTGGCCGCCATATTGTAAAAATGGCGGGACATTTTTTGTGATGAAATGCATTTTAAAACGGAGATTAAAAAAGTAAAGGGGGTCCTCCATGGTAAATTAGATGTCAGACATGAAATAAAAAGTTAGCTATTGGACAAATTTAGGCTGGACACCCTGTATATTCATAATATTATTTTTCAGCTTATCACATCCTTACATTTTTCCGAAAATTTGAAAAAAAAATTGTATACTCTATATCTCCCAAGGTGTTGTAATTTTTTAGGAAGTGTTTTGTAACGTACAACCTCTCCAGAATGCTGGAATTCCAAACTAAAATGTGATTCTTAAATATTTTTACCATTTCAATGTTTGGCCAACATGGCAGTTACCACAAACAACTGATTTTGAAACTCTGGACTTATCCCTTAATTGCAATCTCCTATCTTAGGGTACAACAATTAACTCAAGTACCTTTAAAGCAGGGGTGTGCGAGTACTCGAAACTTTGAGTTTTCGTCCGAGTATTTTAATACTCGAGCTCGACTCGAAGTTTTGAAAACTACTCAGAAGTTCGGGCGAGTATTTCCCGCCGATTTCCGGACGATCGCTAACGATTACGACCGGCCAAAATGCGTAGTAACGGCCGCAAAAGGCAATCATATCACGTAAAATCAGCCGAAAATGACGACCGCAAACGATTGCGACCGGCCAAAACGCGTAGTAACGGTCGCAAAAGGCGATTGCGTCACGTAAAATCGGCTGAAATGACAATCGGACCACGAAATTTCGGCCGTAACTAACGATTTCGTCATTTAATATTGATCATAAGCGATGTCTGGACCAGGTGAAATTGGCCAAATGACAACCGGGCCCTGTTTCATCGGCCGAAAAATAATGTCAAACAGTGTTTTGTTTGTCAATAAGTAATCCAGTTTGATTGTACTGACCAAAACTTTGTATTGATAGTCATGTATTAGTTAGAAACCATGTTTAGATAATCAAATCTAGGGTGGGATCCAAATCCCATTACACTATTTAAACTACCAACTGATGGCAAATACTCACTCGAAAATACTCGAAACTCAAAAATAATTGGCACTACTCGACTCGACTTGATTAAAAAAAATCACTACTCACACACTCCTACTTTAAAGCCACAAGTCCATTAATTGGTATTACAATTTACTCCAGCTTTTATTTCATCTTTCTAAAATGGTTAAATGTAAAATCTCATTATAATATAGCTATTACATATTTTTCCTCATGCCTTGCTTTGTTTAATGTCGCTTCACTAAACCACTACACTTTACTTTTGTTTATATATACAGCACCTCTACATTGGCACATATACATGCAGATTTTACAATTCACATTAAAACCATTACAAAACCACCACCACTAGTGTGTTAAGCATATTAGATGTAGATATTTAATTTAATCAATATATTTGAAAATTTCTTGTTGTGTCTGACATACTCATCTTCAATAAAAATAAAAGAATTTTAAAATTAAAACCACTATATTTTGAATTTATATCTTAATTCCTTAGGCCTTATACCTTAGTTTATGTGTAAATTCAAGTGTAAACAACATTTTAACTGACTCATCCACTGAAGAGGGTGTGAGGTCTCAATTCAAAACATGTTGGTATTAAATTAAAATTATTTTATTTTTAATGAATATGAGTATGCCAGGTACAAAAATAAATTATCCACCATCTTCAGATATTGCAACAATTAGAAAAATATATATTTTCATAGTTTTAAGGTTAATTTTTAAATTATAAAAAATACTATTTACCTAACCCAGAATTTGATTCATTGCATAAAAATTGTATTAGTATAAAATAAACTGTCCTGCAATTTTTTTGAAAAATTGTATTTTTTAAACCAAAATTAAACGATTTTGACTTTTTTATTAAAATGATTTTGAATGTATAAATTATTGAGTTTAGTACAGTAATATATTTGCTGCTAATCAGTTTTTCTCACAGAATACACTTTGGAAAATCAGTTTTCAAGAACAAATTTGTATTTGTATCTAAAAGCCCAATACTCAATAAATATTGTTGTAGCTTTATTTAAATACATATTTATTATTATTTATTCAATAAAAATAAAACTAATACCTATACTTAAAATGAAATTGTTGATTTCAACTCATTGACAAAATATAATTTCAGTTTTTATGATTGTGTACGATATCGTACATTGGGGGAATACATCAAATACTGGGCAGAATTGAAATCTTAAAAGACAGGGTTGCCATATTTTTGTCCGACTTCAGGTTATGAATTATGGCAAAATTACATTCTAAAATGTAGAAATACCTCTCCAGTTTTTAAACAGTAATAGTAATATTTTCAACACTATTTCTTGGTCAGATTATTAATAATTTAAATTTTTTGTAATTATTTTATGGCATAGTTTTTTTTATAAAATAAAATACAGCTATACAATTTTAATTGGTTGTACAACAAATTTTCTTCTCTAAAGCAATGTGTTCTCAAACTTAAAAATTACAGATGATTAGCAAATTTATAAGATTTTAACATGTTTTTCTGCCACAACTTAAGAGAGTTGCCTCTTGGTTTTGTTTAATACAGTATTTATGGTTGGTATTTATGTGGTGTAAATATTACAATCAAATATTATAAGCTTTTGTTACATTTGGTCTGCAGTGCATTGTACACCTAAATTTGTAAGTTATTGTCATTGTAATTTTGTGGTAGTTTTTGGTTCATATTACGGAGTATAACTGATTTCTACAAGCTTTTATGTTTGTATCCCTTAATTTAACACAGTCTGGTCAAGATTTGTTGTGATTAACAAAATTTAGAAACTCGGAAATATGCTAAATGGCTTTATAAAATTATCAAGAATGAAGAAACAGATAAGTTTCATATAAACTGGATACAAGATTAATTTTTTAAATTCATAAATGAGGGGAAATGCTCTAAAAGAATTTGACGATAGTTTACTTTGGTTACTAGACGTTGCCTACCCTAAAAACAAATTTTGTCTAAACCTATATTCGAAACAACTTATAGATTTTTCAGTTTAACCATTGATTATAGATACTGAAGTAGATTTCTCATTACCTTTGTAAAAGCTGTCCCCATTTTTGTGTGAGCCAGGATTCAAAGTGGGCGTAGTTACACTAACCCCACCAGAGTATACTGCTGTTCAGGAGGAGACAATATAACCCCCTCCTATTATATTTTTGAGTTGGTGTGTCAGGAAGCAAACACAAGTTACCACTTGCTTCTGGGGTGGGTACTTTTTCAAGTAAATAACTAAAATAAGTAGTTAACAGCAGCACACTCTGTCAGTGTGCTGACATTAATTAAACTAATTTCTTTTCAAATTATGGCTAGCCTAAAAGAGGGAAAGCTGGGCTATATAGATAGGATGGCTCCTTCAGTATATGTAGTCAGTGGTTTTTTGACCTGAACATGTGGCAACCCTGTACGGGGTGGTTAGGTTGGTAGCAGGTAGGTGGGGGAGAGAACCGAGCCGTACTCAGTAGCGTGTGCGTGTGTTTGTTTCAGCTGTGGACCTCAGGGCGGAAGTGCATGCTCCTCCGGACGATGACCAATAACAGCATAGGTAATACTAACCTCTCCTCCGTAGCCTCTAACCTTACTCTATTCTGTATTGTATCATGCGTTGTCTCATGTCTGTGTTGTGTTGCTCCTTGAAGAAACGGAGTTGAAATCCGACTCTGAAAATCAAAACTGACTACGGGGAATATAAAAAAATTCTGCTTCATCTACTTATAATCAGGGCTACCACGAGGGGGGAAACCGAGGCACTTTCCCCCAGGCCTCCGAATTTCTGGGGCCCTATTAAGTCCCCGGCCAAAAGAAAAAAAAGCCAAGAATAGTATAATTGAGGTCTCTGGGGCCTTTCACAACATTTTTCCCCCAGGCCCCCCAATCACCTTGTGGCAGCCCTGCTTATACCCCCAGTCTTTTAAGCGACCATTATAAATGCATAGCAAAATTTGATTCTTAAGTATTAAATTTTGTACAATGACCCAAAGTTTGTTTCTTCCAGTTTTAATGGAATTCCAATTTCAGTATCCTACGTATTCAATTCCTGCATCCATGTAAAGCATCAGTTATTAATTAATTTGGTTAGTTGCAGTTGTGCTGTACATGATTTAATACTAAAAATATGTTTATGAAAAATGCACACTCACTTTAAAATTATTAAAGTTAATTGCTTTATTTTTACTTTGATGTGATGAGATATTAAGTATATTTTACTTATAACAGTTGAAATGGTTAGGGTTTTGGTGGAAAAGTTAAGTTTTTAGTGCTGAGAATTTTTATTCTAGAGGAAAAAACTGTTGTTAAAATTTTATCTTTAAGCTAATTAGCTTTAGTTTGCTAAAAACTGTAATATTTCTCTATGAAAATCTTGAACATTCTTTTTGTTGTAGCAACAAATTAGTTTCATATCATGATTCAACCCTAGGTATATTTTTGTTTTATTATAAAGCACTTTGGAAATATTTGAATGCATGGTCTTATTCACTATTTGCAAAAAATGGAATGCAGTGTTTTAAAAACCATTGAAAAACAATGTATAAAGTTGTCGCTTACACTACAAAAAAATTCAAACATACTTTAAAAAAATCTCGTGAAACTAAATATATGTAGTTCAATTTGTTTAAGTAAGTGGAAACCAAAAGTTTCTATGTATTTAAGTTTGCTGTCTTAAGCAATTTGCCGAAAATAATTTTCTTTCTATAAAATTCTTAAAAATGAGTATATCAATCTTCAAATATGATTTAAGATAAATTACAGATTTGAGACAAAAAACTCAGTAAACAATTTGGTGTAACATCATTAACTAAACCTTTTATAACTTTGGCGGTTGATGATTAATGTACAATTAGTCATTTATAAAATATTAAAAAAAGTCATGCAAAATTTTTGTGAAAAGGGGCAAGTTAAAACCCCATACACAAATATTTGACAGATTTCCAAAAAGAGTTGCCATATATCTAGATTTATTTAAGAACATTCGGCATTTCTGAATAAAAATAAGTTTTAGTGTTAATAATTTTTGTTGTATTTAGTTTGAATGTTATATATGATGTTACTTTTTTCTTACTTACAATTTTGTTAACAATCATCTATTAGCCTCTCTCAGATTTACCTCATAACATTTATGATTAAATGACAGTGTTTCTAAATAGGAAGGTCCAACCACTCAATAATCATGTGATAATACCCATTGCCTGTCATTAACTATTGGCAAAGTAATGTAGAGGAATATAAATGTAAATACACACTTGTACTGCAAATTCTCATCCCTATTCATTAGGTAATTTTCCTCCCGCTAAAGTGATATGTGGTGGATTTCAGATGGGTCAATCAGTAGAATCGGAGCGTCGCATAGAACCGGATCTTTGAAGTCGTCAGGGAAGGAGAAGCCCCCACCCTATCGAAACGCAGTACGCAACTCGTCTGAGAGCAGCCGCCCAAACTACAACACAAATTCTAGCAACTCGGAGAAACTAGCTATAGATAACTCTTCCCAGGCCCTCAACATCACTGGTGCAGGGGATGACAAACAAGAATGCAAAGTTGTTGCCGAACACAAAAAAAATCTAAACGATTCTAAAATTCAAACTCCCAGAGGTATTCCGACTGCTGAAATAACCGGTTCATCAGTGAAGAAACTCGTAAGTTCCGAGTCTAAATCAGAATCCTCTAAGAAATCTTCAAAGCTTCCACGCATGCTGGTGAAAAGCGCTCAAGAAAGTAAACCAAACAGTGAAACTCCAGGAGCTTCTGTGAGTGGAGTCAGAGACAGAGAGTCGGCCGAAAACAATAGTGCTCAACCCACGCCGAGGAGGAACTCTCTGGAGAGGCCGTCTTACTACAACTCTCTTTACAAGACTGGGTTCAGGCCATACAGCAGCAGTATGTCTAGATCACTCAACCTTCCTTCCGACCACTTATTGAACGGTGACCCTCCACCTCCACCTACCCTCTCCACATCGCTGAACAGTGACAATTTGAATAAACTAGACAAGTATCTGACCTCTTCGGTAATCGATGGTGACAGGTCGGGTCCTGAGTTCGATTATCATTCGATCAGACCTTATGGTACTCTCGGGCGGGCCTTTACCTCGAAGAACCCGGCAGCTAGATCTTACGGCACTTTGAAAACACCTGTGAAATCCAGTGTAGAGAGTGATATTGAATCAAAGTACATTAGTCCGACAGCAAGCATCAGTCGAGGATCTAGTCTGAAGGAAGGCAGCCAACGCTCATCTCGGTTTTTAAGACCCAAGTCATTCTACGGAGGAACCGATCTAAGCAGCTACTCTGTGCCCTCCAGTCCTAGCCCTGTAACTAGCTCAGGCGAGCCAATGCCCGATCCTCTCTCGGAGAGAAAAAGTGCCTTTGTAAGAAGGAGAAGTCCTAGTTACCAAAGGTCAATATCGTTATTTGAGGGCAAAAATCCTGATAGGTATCAACGATCACTAAGCGTAACCCCGGATAGATCCGTTCTGGGAAGGTTTTTCAATGACAAAAAGGCTGAAAACAATCCGACTAAAGTTTTAAAAGAAATCAATAGAGAAAAGCCAAAAGCCCGTAAGGTTTCAAGGTTTTTAAGGCCTGATTTCTATGACACACCCAAAGAAGACAGCGC
Source organism: Allygus modestus (assembly GCA_963675035.1). Lineage (NCBI taxonomy): Eukaryota > Metazoa > Arthropoda > Insecta > Hemiptera > Cicadellidae > Allygus > Allygus modestus. Next base: position 108,808,892 of record OY776114.1, on the reverse strand, counting down.
TTATGAGAAGAAAGAAAAGGTAAAGAATGTGACAAACAGTCAAATCTGGAAAGAGAAAACTAAACAGTCCGGGCCTACTCAGAAGAAAACGTCTAAGAAATCGCAGGAGGATGCAAAAGTTGTTGAAAACCGAATGAGCATTGTAGATAAAGCAATAAGGTCATTGAAAGAAAACAGCGTGGGTAAAAATGATTACGAGTCGTTGGCACGAGAATCGAACCTGATAAAGAGAGCCGTTTCTCTGGAAGACTGTTCTCTTGTACCCGAAAGTAGGGTCAGGAGATCGACCTCATTAACTCCTCAATCGAACTATGAGAACAAATCCAATAGCAATAAATTTGAAAGTATGTTTCAAAAGAAAAAATTTGAGGATTATAAAAAAATTGTCGATCAGAAATTGAACAATAAAAACAAAGAAAGTGAAGCCGGTGTCTACCATAAACAAGAGTCAGTACTTGACAGAATAGCTAGAAAACTGAGTCCGAAAAATGTAGCTACACAAAAGTTTGAAGAGCAGAAATGTTGCAATGGAGTTGTAAATCCACCCGAGAATCGAACGGTTGAAGACACTAACCAGGAAAGTAGGCTTAGCAGTAGACTTAGCAGAATAGCAGGGTTGAAGCGGCTGGAGTTCAACAGACCCATTCCGAGTGCAGACTCCACTCCAAGCGTCGAGGAGTCCAAGTTCAGCGGAGACTTTGACGACTCTTCCTCCATCCTCTCTCCCACAGAAGACGGAAGTGACACTTGGTCGATCAGCTCGGAGTATGCTGACGCAAGAGATGTCGTCATGCCGTCGGCAAACGAAGACTCGGTCAGCGAACGAATCCGACGTAAAAGCTTTTACTCTCGTTTCAATCAGACAAAACGCAGAAAATCATCGCAGAGCGGTCAAATGAACGGGTCCAGGTCTCGATTGCCGATGTATTCAAAGTCCATGACGTCCGATCTCGCCAGCCCGACTTCCTCTAAGCCATTGAAGACATCGGATCCAGAGCCACCCATTGAAAAATGAGGTTAATCAAAGTCTTTTTACTACGATTTTTTACCAGTATGTTAAAGTTAAATATTTTAATTTTGGCTCGTTAAATATTTACATAGTAATTGATAAGCGATTTAAATGTACATAGGAGACTCCACCATCCAACAACCTATTAAAGCGATGTTTTCACACAGCCCCATCCTAGGCTCAGTCGGTTAAAACTGTTAGATTTACCATACAATATTTGAACGAAACCTTTGTCACAGATTAATTTGTACTTGAAGGTAATCTTTTTGTGCTGTCGGTCAAATTTGGGCAATTTCAATTTTAATTCAGTTACAAATGGACTACTGGACAAAACCACTGAACTGTAGTTCAAAATTATTTATTAATTTATTATTTCCGAAAGTTGTGACGATTCTAGTCATAAGGTATTGTCAAGGAGTTAATGTTACGATTCATATTTATGCTTTTAAACTTGCAGCTTCGCATAGTAATTTTAGATGGACTTGGTCCGCTAATGAATATTTTAGTTTAGTTTTATATTATTTGAGCTGAAGGTGTAGTTTGCCCGTAGGCTATTTACTTTTATTTTACACACTTATGAAATCTTTGATAAAGCTTGATTCATAAAACAAAGTTAGTATTGTAGCTAGAAAGTGTAGTGATATTTTTGTAAAAATAAACTAATTATTGTTTCGTAGAAAGTGTTTTACCAAGTGAACTTCAGCTTATGCTGTACATAGATGATAAGAAGAGACATCACTTAAAAACTTGTTACATGGAGAATAATTACTGCCAACAATTTAGGTCAAATGTAACACTTTGAATTTGATGCTTAAAAAGTGCAGCTCAAAATACTTTTATGGTTCCTTTACTGGTTAATAATTTTAATTCCATAGACAAAATGTATTTAACCATTTACTTCTCACTGCAACTAAGGAATACACTAAGGTTAATTAATTTTTTTCTCTTTATGAGTTTATTTACAAAATACGAGCTTTTATAGTACAGTATTATGACAAATGCAGGGTAGTTAAAACGTGTGGAAGGTTACCTTTTTTGAAAACAGGTAAATGTATAAAGTGATAATAAGAGTCTACTGAAGAATTGTATGGAGGACTATATACAAATTGTATAAATGTGAAACTATATTTTTGCCGATGTCATCAGATACTTAGTAAAATTAGTCTCTTTCTTCAAGTTGGTGCTGAAACTTACTAATCAATTATATTTAAGGGGATATTTTTGATAAAAATCCGTAGACATCTCACACATATATATATTTTTCACTAATATTAGCAACACCAGTAAGAAGATTAAATTATGTTTAATGTAATTGCTATTTAATTTTAAATCATACGCCAATAATTAAATAACTAGCTGCTTAAACTATCAATTATAAATTTAGTTTTTCATTAGTTATTTTTAAATTACCGTTTAATATTCATCTGCATCCTTTATTTAATAGTTTTGTTATTATTGTGTATTAATTCCTTATAGAATAAATACAAACCAAACATTTAACAACAGCTAGTAATTTTTAGCCTTTTTTGTGAGGTTTAATATATTTTAATTTTTTCGATAGCTTTTCATCCGATTAAATTTTCTTTACAGCTGTTTTTGAATCAATCGAAAACCGCTTGCTGACACTACCAGTCTATAGGCTACGAACTACTGAGTAGGCGATGGCAATGCAAATCACACAATACAATCACCCCATACGGTGCTACTTCTGTGTTGAATTTATTTTATGATTTTATGTTTTTGAAGTTGCTGGGAAATTAGGAAAGTCATGTACTTTAGCGTACTAGTTCCTAATTTTCTTGCACACATTAAGATTTTGTTATTTGTTTTCTATATAGTATTTTAACAAAACAAAAAGATTGTTATCAAATTACTCAGAAAATATTTGTTTTAAAATAGTATGTCTAATGTGATTGATTAAAAATACATGTAGCACAAAAATATGATTTATTCATTACATACCTTTTTATATATCAGTTTATCATTTTTATTTGTCAGTTTATAATTGTCCGCTGCAATATTTTTAATAAGTCATATTGTTTTAATCAGATTTAGTTTATATCAGTATTTCACAATGGTTTTTGACAAACCTGAAAATCAAACTCGCTGCCTGTTGCATGATAACTTGCTAAAATGAATCAAGTTACTTTTATATATATATATATATATATATATATTCTATAAATTCAGTTAGAAGCATTCGCTTAAGTTTTCTTAATGTGTACATTGTAATTTTAGTGCCTATTTAGAAATATTGCTTAAAATTACCAGTCGGTTTGAGAGCTTTTATTTTGCTGTTGGATTGGTTTATGTTATTACGCTGAAGTGAGTCAGTTGTGTTATGTTACCTAAATTTTGTTTGCCACCTTGCACCACTATTGTTTTTTTATGTAGCACATTACTATGTTTTTGTTACATTTATAAGAATTTTAGTATTATGTACATAAAGAGTTTACTCTTGTTTATTAATGAATAACAACCAGCTGTAACTGTACATAAGTTGTGCTTGATTAAATAAAGTGAGTTTTTGAATATTTAGCCTTTTATATTCTACCTTTGGATTTTTCCGACCAATTATTCTTTAGAATTACATAGATTGGGATGGCAAGTAGATCAAGTTAAAAGTTGTCTTTAGTATACAGAGTTAATTGATTGAAGTTGAAAATATAGGTTCGAAGAAAGTTCTTATTACCATAAGAATACCATTTTTACTTTCCCCCCTTTACATGTATAAAGAAACCAATCCACATTACAATGCTAACCACAGCATTATCCAAATCCACTGAGATCCATCTGCTGGGGTGTTTTTTTTTGTCTGTAGGATTAATTTGGGTAGGTGCGTGATTTTTGTGTTTGTGTATTCCATGTTTTGTGGTCCTTTGTTGAGGGTTCGTTGATCGTTATTTGGATGAGTTTTGGGGTAAACTCTCTCCAAAATTAATTTCTTTAATTTGCCAATATCTTGAGAACGAATAATGATTTTCAAAAACAGATTGCGGCATTGTGTTCACCATAAAACAGTACTGCTATTTGGTGGGTCACAACCCCACCTTTACATTTAAAAATAAATAGTTGAATCCAATATGGTAGACAAAGATTGAACTGAGTCAAAATAAAGTATAAGCTGGTTGACAATGATCGAGGGTGGTCCGGAGTCGATAACTTAAGAATTGTAGAAAAAGTAGGGGGGCATCATTTAAAACTCACCCTGTACGAACCACTCAAATATTACAAACTAGCTGCTATGCCTGTGCTTCACAACGGGGTGGAAATTCAGATTAGAAAAATTGTAACAAAACAATGACAGTCTGTAGTTAGGTAACTATATATTTAATTCCTTAAGGGAATCAGTCCCCAAGAAATAGAAATATCTGGAGATAGGAAGAAGTTAAGTTAGGTTATGTTGATTCATTTTAAAGCTTGCCGGCCAAGGACTGGGAAAAATATCAGAACTATTAAAAATTAACTGGGCTACCACTGGACTTAAAAGATCCAATGATTTTCTTATGGAAATATCACAATAGAGTTTTTTTATTAATAAGCAAAATTAACTAATGATCAGCTGTGATTATCCACTTACTCAAAAACCATATGTTATGGGATATAGCCCCTATATAAAAGCTGTTTATTTATATGAATTGAATTGAGAAATACACATGTGCCATAAACCAAATAAAACTCTTCTCCATATGAATAACATGGGGACTTGGACGTCCCGTGGGGTAGAGCCCTGAGGACTTTTCTAAACGGGAATGGGCCTATGACACTCCTAGGTATATAGTCAATATTTGTGCAAAACTTCAGCAGAATTGGTCCAGTGGTTTTAGCGTGATGGAATAATAGACAGGCAGACACCACACCACTTCATTTTTATAATAGTAGTGATTTAGGCTATACAAATTTAATGTCGAAATATTTTTAAATACTTGTAAGCCCTAATTTTAACACAACAATAATTGATTTAAAATTTGAATGTTGAATGCTGCATTTTTTTAGGTCGACCATTGACTTTTGCGTAGACTGTGCTATTTGTAATGCATCCTCATACAGTAGCAACAAAATCTGTAACCTGTCCATTTTTAACTCTAAATAAAATACAGTAAACCATATGCCTAAAAAGAGCAAATACTGTAATAAATGTTCCATGTTTATAGGGGTCATATTGTTTATTTGACCATGGTTGTCTTGAAAGCAGTTGAGTTGAACAACGACAGAATTACTGACTGGGTGATCTCATTCTGTTATTTCAGATTGTTATCTATTTTTACTCTATTTCAGATTGTTATCTATTTTTACTCTACGTTATGTTTGGTTTGGGAAGAAGTGCTGTTATAGGAATGATTCATGCTCAAGCATTACCAGGTATGTATTATTACTTAAACACTTTAGCGCGAATGAGTCGTACTTGAATTTTTGGAAGTTGTCTCCAGTCTACGTCTCCATATTTATTTGTAGTTATGTTGGCAGCACTTTGATCCAAACAGAAGTTGGACTTTACCCACAAAATCGGGAATTTTTATCCCTCACATAATTTGTGTATCCCTCTAGCACAATTAAAGTGACATTTTTAATTAACGTGTTTGAAATTAAAATCCATAAATAACTATCAAAATTTCAACAGAAACCACTGGAAAATCATGTACATATTTCTTACTATTTTAAAGAAATTATTAATCTCTTTCATCACAAAATATACAGTTTCATGTATTTTTAAATCCCACAAGAGGGAGAGAAAATCCCACAAGTGGGAATACTGAATGTAGTAACGCAGTTGCCGAGCAAGGCTGCCAACTGTTCTGCTTCGCGGCAATGAATTCCCTTGTTTCGTGGCGAACCGTTCAATTCGTATTGTTGTTTGTTTATTCTCATTCTCAGTAAGCAACAATGGCCCTGTTCTGCTCTCTTGTTTACAAACAGCAATAACTCTTTTAGTGTTATGAAATAGTAATTGACTATTTGAGCTCAATTGTGCCATTAATAACATAATGGGTTTATTCTTGTTCCATTTACAAATTGAACCATTACATATACAGCATAGACCTATATTGTTGAAATATCAAGTACATTTTTGTTTTACTGGTCCTACTTGTTTTCGTTACCATTTAGTTGTTATTTTTCTAAGTATTTATTTATTTGTTATTAATAGGAGTTTATTTATTTCTCATTATAGTCGCAGTTTGTAATTAGCTCATTTGTCAGTTTAAGTTTAAAATGTTTAAATGCTATAATGTTGGTTTTATTGTTATTGATATTATTTTTGTTAGTAACATTCTATTCTATAAATTTGTTGTTCCTTTTAACTATAAACAAACTTAGTTGCAGGTTAAACTATATTATTTCTCATCAATAGTCTACTCTGGGGGTTTCCTGACAGTTGGTTATTTTTGGTGGAAGAAGGATATTTTACAAACATATAGGAAATATTTTATAATCGTTTCTTAATGTCATAACTTACAAGAGGTAAATTAAATCTAAAGACGGAAATGATGAACTGATCCTGTGGAATTGATAAAATCGTTTTTACTCATATTATTGAAGAGCAAGCAAAATAATTTTACTCAGATATACTATAATACGGTTTGACCACTGAATACGTGACCTACTTAGAGAACTGTGCAAGATCTATACGCTGGAGACTGTAGTAAAGTTAAGAGGGATGGGTAGTTTACTTGCCCCACCCCACTTGGTGTAAGCTGCTTCAGCCAAAGCTATTGAGATATCAGTCTTGCTTACACAGTACCGTACACAGTTCGTTGAATATATCCTTGTAGGTTTATTCAGGAAGCGGCCTAATTTTGGCAATATAGCCTGTGGTGGTAAAAAAACCAAAATACTCCATAAAACAATACAAATAGCAGAGACATTTGTAGGGTAGGTAATATTTAATTTATTTGCTAAAACACTCAAATAATTGTAGGTACCCCAAGAAACAGTTTGCCTGTAAACAAAATAGTTGAGGCAGCTTGTAAAGATGCTGAGATCTACAAGCAGTGCAAACTTGTAAGTATTATTATATTTTTTTTTATATTACAATCTTTTATTAAAATAAGCAACGTTATATTTTGAGAGGAATCTGCATACAGAAACACTTACTATTGTATTAATTGCTTTTTAATTTTAAATTAAAATACCCACATGAATTCCCAGTATATTTTTGTATAAATTAATGTAAGCCCCCTTTAACGTTCAAAGCTTATTCATCATTCACACAACTATAAAACACTGCAATTTATATTATCATCTCCTTGAGAAAACTTACAGGACTATATTAATGTATTTTACTACATTTATCGAAACCTAAAATTTCCTCGTTTTAGCACAAATCCTTAGGAAATTTGTTATACATGTTTATATTGTATTTATGTATATACCTATAAATAAACATTAATTGGAAATTATTCCTGGAAAAGATTAATATGTGCTAGTTTAGTAAAAAAAGTTGTGGATTCAGCAATAAGTTATATCAGTCTCACATCTTTCAGCAAGTTATAGTCTAAACTAAAACTATGGTAACTTCCCCTCAGATTTATTTCCTTTTTAATCTAAGTGGCTAAGTTATATATTCATACAGTATGTATGTTCAGTATGTACCCATTTAAAGAACATTGGTCAGCTAAAAGAACACAAACTACTTAAAAAATTAAATCCGGTAAAAGCGGCTTAACTCACGTGTGTGTTAATCATGTTTAATCATAATTTAATTAGTCCCTTTAAGCAACTTCCAAAAATCCTACGCTGAACTGAACTTGTTAACTTATCACTGTTTATTAAAATAAAATAAAAGTAAAAATCGAGTTTTAAACCATAACTTATAAAGACTGATTTCCCCTAGGATGGAGTATTGGTGGAAAACATGCATGACTTGCCATATGTGCAAGATGGCCAATTGGGCCCGGAAGTGACTGCGGCTATGACAGCCATCTGTACTGCAGTCAGGAATATCCTGCCTTCAGACATCAGCTGTGGAGTTCAGGTTTATACAGATTGTCTTTTAGGTTTTAAGTTTGTTTCATACAAAAAATAATATACTTTTGATTAAAGATTAGAATAATCCTTTTTAGACATTGCCCAAAGGTTATAGCTCTTCTGATATCCTGGGAACCCTAGGATCAAAGGTTCCATTCACTTCTCATGTGGGTCTTAATCTTTATATATAATTCTGTAAGCGAAATTTTTAAGTCACAATTGTGGGAGTTTGGCAACTCGAAGGATGATGGGAGACGTCTTAAACTAAAAGGTCTTGATTCCAGAGACTCGGGAAAAATAACGGTATTTCTACAAATTTACCAGCAAACGAGAAATGACGTAAAACATCCCCCATAAGAAAAGCAGGGGTTTGAAAAAGTCTGCTTTGTTTACATTAAAATATGTGGTTAAGTGCCTACTTTGTTTACAAACTGACATATGTTCCTACTTGGAGAAAGGTTAGGGGCTATTGCCCCTTCAAGCCACTAGTATCTTTTAATACTGTATTTTTCCAAACCAATGAGGTATATAAAGAGAAGTCTCGTCTGGGGTAAAAAACTGTGCTTACATGCTGACTGCCATTTCGACCCTCTATACCCTCCGGTCTCCATGGCAACAATCATGTGAACCAATCAAATCCCCTCTTCACAACTTATGTTTTGTTTTGTGTTTTGTTTACAAAAATATCCTCCAAGTGAGGCTTCATTTTTTTAACAAGAGGCGAGAGCTCTGTATTTATATACCTCGTTGATCAAAACCTCTAGAAACTATGTGTGTCTAGCTTATATTAGCTCAAACTAAATACTGGAGGAATGTTCAAAATGTATTGCCTTGTAGTGTTGCTGATTTTTGTAATTTGGTAGACAAGTGAAAATTTGTCATTTTAATGATTTACACAATTCAATTATCCTATGTTGAACCATTTTTTGTCTCTCAATTAAAGGAGTCATATAGATAAAGCCTATTAATCCTTTTAACCTTAATTTAAACCTTTAATTTATCCTTTGATCTTATTCTATAATATAACGTTATTTTTAACAAGTAAAACAATTACAATCCTAGAAAGTTTTCAAATGATTAATATTTATTTTTTGCCAATATTATTAAAATTAAAATAAAAAACCAATTATCATCATTTAAAAAACAGCTAAAACACTATCTGATAAACTGACCAATAAATTATCAGAATCTATCGATGAACATCAATTTAATCCAAATTAAAAAAGAAAATGCTCCAAATATTGTCGTCCACCTCACACTAATGCAAAAAGTAAATAATGAGGAGAAAATAAGACAGATTGAGATTGATGATTCAATACGAATGCCTTTTAGCGAATTTCCTCTAAAGGGAATTAGCGAATTTACCCTATAGGGACTTAGCGAATTTCCCCTATAGGGAATTAGCGAATTTCCCCTATAGGGAATTAGCGAATTTCCCCTATAGGGAAGAAGCTATTACTGTAGTCGGCATGGTAAGACCTAGGTCCAGGACCATTATAACTTTTTGTTTTGAGGTCCCCAGATGCCAAAAACACCATTAATTCAAAACTGTATATATATGTGTCCGTGAGCACGATAACTCTCGTAAAAATTATTCGATTTTGACGAAATTTGGTATAAACGTGTAAAGCAGCATTTATGACTTTAAGTACGAAAACCAGCCAGATCGCTCTATCCAAAGGGGTATTTTGGGGGGTTTTGTACCCCAAAAATGGGTTTTTTGAGTTTTTTACACATCATTTTAAAAAAAAAACTAATTTTAGTTTTTTTTTTCATTGGAATCAGCTTAAAAAGACGCACAATTTGGTCTTTTGATCATTGCTCTACGTTAATTTGTTACCGAGATATTGAAAGTGCTAAACACAGTACGTTGTCCAATGTTATTCTTATGGGGAATAAGACAAATTTTATACCTTGCTTATTTATCAACTTATTCTGATGAAACTTGGTATATTGCTTAATATCGTTGTGGTCTATTGATATTTGCACAAAAAACCGATTTTTGGCTGATAGTTCCTGTAACAGCAAACCTGCTTACTCAGCCCCATGTTAGTCTTATAGAGAATAAGAAATGTATTATCTCCTTTAATTATGAACATCAATTAATCAAACTTGGTATGTGGCAGTTATATTGATATTTGTATAAAAACCCATTTGTTGTGTTCCTTGCTTCAGCAAACCTGCATACTCAGCCGCCATGTTATTCTTATGGAGAATAATTAAAATGTCATTAATCGTTTATTTATGAATGTATATTGATGCAACTTGATATGTGGCTTTAAGTGGTATTAAGATACATATATATGCATTGTAAATTCACTGAGTACGCAGGTTTGCTGCTACGGGGGTATTTAAAACCATTTATGTTACAGGTCAGTGTCTACTGGTTTGTACGAGGGATGTTTGGAGTAATCACTCATTCATTGTCAGAGATTGCAACATTGCAGTAATTTCTAATTCCCTCACTCCTCCACCTCTCAGGTGCTGGCAGGTGGCAACAGGCAGGCTCTGGCTGTGGCGTTGGCTGCGGGGCTTGACTTTATCCGAGCGGAAGGTTTCGTCTTCTCCCACGTAGCCGATGAAGGACTGATGAACGCTTGCGCGGGAGAGCTTCTGAGATACAGGTGCAACATCGGGGCATCGCACGTTCAAATACTGGCTGATATCAAGAAAAAACACTGGTTGGCTACTTTAGAATTTACTGTGACTAAAATAATTCAACCCGAAGTGGGAACTCGTATTCTTTGTTTATAATTCAACGATGGTGATGGGTGAGTTTATATGTTATTTAAGAAATTATTGCAGACATTTTCTATCAGTTATTAGTAAAACCAAGTTTCAACAACAAATGTTTATGGTTTTTCAGCGATGAAAAATGTCTGCAATCAATTCTGAAATAATATAAACTCAATAAAGCTAAAACAGTAGAGTTTTAGCTGATGATCAGGTTAATATGGTTGGTTTGGTTGTGAACAACCAAATGGTACTGAAAAACTAAATTTATATTTTATTATCAGATTACAAGATCCAAGTTAACTCTGACTTCTTTAGTATTATCGCAAGGTTGTCTAAAAGTAGCAGATTTACTCAAATGTTTTACATTATCATTGAATGAGTTCAAGACTGATATACATTGTTAGAATATTACTCCATTATATTAAAAGGGTTTATTTAAGTCCATATTTACTGCACTCAAAACTAGCTTTTTACTCCACTTCCTATCCAGGTGGTGAATTTAATACTGATGCTCTTTTATTACTTAAGATACATATATATGCATTGTAAATTCACAAACACATAACTGATCAGCAAGATTTATTTTGATGCTCTTTATTACTGATGCTATTTTATACTGATACTAGCTGTTAACCGCAGGCTTTGCCCCGCAAATTATTTATACAAATTATGATAGTTTTGTGTGCTACATTCTGTGTTTAGCCTGTGGAACTACTACGAATCAAGATCAACTGTTTGTATTTTCATCAGCTCAAACAAAAATGAATGTCCATAAGGAATACATGGGAACTTTGAACCCCCGTGGGGCATAGCCCTATAGGATTTTCACAACTTTAATATGCCTATATGTTACTCAGCACTATCAAGTACCTCTATGCAAAATTTCAGCTCAATCGATCCAGTAGTTTTCACGTGATGGAACTTCAGAGTTATGCGCAAACATCCATACTTTCACATTTATAATATTAGTATAATAATAGTATGAAGTATGATTACCTATATTTTTTGTACTTTATTAAGTGACATGGTTTGCCTCAAATTGCTAAATTGCTCTTAAAAATTTTTGTAACAATTAAACAACCCAAACTGACATGACAGTTAAACTTAACCCGATCATTAAAAAATTATTCTCCAAGAATTATTTTCTCTTGAGGAGGTAACGTAAAATATATTCTTTGTTTAAAATTTATTGTTGGTGATGGTAAGTTTATTATTCAAGAAATTATTACGGACATTTTCCATCACTGATTAGTAAAAGCAAGTTTAACGACGTTTCGGACCCCCCACCGCACCGCCGGTCTCGTTCGAGTGTCGCTCCGAGCTGTTCCGTGTGTTCCGTTATGTGTTTAGCTTAATTTCCTTTTTTTCATTTTGACTGTTTTTTAGCTGTTTTAGCTTTTTTTCAGCATTGCCTGGGTGGTGCCACTGATATTTTGTGTAGTTTTACTATACAGGATAATAAAATACGTCTTACAACACTATAAAGTATATTTACACTTATACTGTACTTTCATATAAGACAGTAAAATATACATAAAAGATGGTTCAAGGCGATCAATTTCAACCAGTTATACCGGTCATCATCAGGCCCAATCAGAGAATCTTTTTGTAGACATCCTGTTTTTTCAGAGATCCAATCAGATTCTCTGATTAGGCCTGATGATGACCGGTGTAACTGGTTGAAATCGATCGCCTTGTACCATCTTTTGTGTATACTTTACCGTCTTGTATGTAAGTACAGTATAAGTGTAAATATACTTTATAGTGTTGTAAGACGTATTTTATTATCCTGTTTAGTTGTAACAAGACGTATCATGCTAATAAAGAAATTATTTAGTTTTATTATGTTTTAGATATTTTCTCCCCTGAAGGTGGGATCAGATTCCAGATCCCCAATGTCGTGAAACTTGCTTTTACTAATCAGTGATGGAAAATGTCCGTAGTAATGTCTGAAATAAAATAAAAAATATATAATTGAAGAATGCATCCCGGTAACAATCTGCCTGTTCCTGAGCAGTTCTCATGCCGTGACCAGTGATGTCAGCCTCCAAGAGACCGCCAAGGCTGCCGAGTTCTTCTTGGCCGATGGTCTGGTTGTCACTGGCAGTGCGACTGGAGATCCAGCCAGCCCTAGTGATGTTGATGGTACGTAACAACGAGCGAGATATGCTGAAACTGCTAATCCTGGTGTTGAAGTGAACTTACAAATGAAAGTGATATACTGGAATTTGTTGAACTTAAGTATGATGTATATGTTTAAACATTATATCCTTAAATTTTTTGACTTTAGGGTGTTGAAAAGTGGTCATGTTGGATGTATTCCTCCATAAGAATGTTGTGTCGTACCCGACATATACCATGGGTTAAACAAACATTTCGTATTAATGTTTGGCCAAATATTTTGATTCATCTCACCACCAAATGTTGTACACATATATTGTATAAAATTTTCTTTTCAATCCAGATATGACATAAAAATGTAAAATGATTTAATTGAAATATGCATTTCTTTAAAGAATCATGCAATACCCTTTGTCTGCTACACAGAACAAAGTTTTATTGATCAAATAAAAAGGTGTCATGCTGTGAGCTAAACATTGCTCTTATCTACACATAGTATAAATTGAAGTCGCTCCCCGCGTCTGTCTATTTATCCGTTAACTCCTCCTAAACCACTCATCCGATTTCGATGAAACTTTGCATGGTTATTCAGCTACACCCTAGAAAGGTTTATAGCCACTGATCAAAGTCCTAGGTCTTTAGCGCTTTGCATCACTGGACTTCAAAGTTATCATACTATTCTTATGGAATAAAGATTGGTCATGATTTTCACAGGGGACTAATATAAAATATTGTAAACAGCTGCCAATCCATTGATGTAAATTCATTAATTTTATAAACTGATTATTCGAAGCTGGGCCGGGTCACTGGTGGGGAAAAAATCCAACGTGGTTTTCCATTATGGCTACCCATCACAACTTAAGTAGCAATCAGCTGTTTCCACATCTCTTATCAATAATTTTTAAGGTTTTTAAAAATACTAACAACAGATTAGCAAACATTTCTCCCCCTTGTAGTTTTCTTTGCCATATGTATTAAACACGTACCACAATAAATATTTTTCTATTGTCTGTTGTGTTAGAGGTAACATTGTGACAGTATGATTGTGTGGCCAGATGTGAAGCAAGTGTCAAAGCTGCCAGTTCTAGTCGGCTCCGGAGTCACCACTGAGAACGTCCACAACTACCTCTCTGCTACGGGGTTCATCATCGGCTCCCATTTCAAGCAAGGTGGCAGGTGTGAACCAATTAACCCATTGCGGACAGTCAAAAACTTGGCGCAAACCTAGTAGCCAGTGAAAACCTCCCACAGCTGTTGGTTACGCTAGTTTTCAGGGGAAAACGTTAGCTAAATAATTTTCCTCCCAAAATGAATCATCATTACTTATGCCACTTGCACTTTACAATAATCTCTCAAGATCTGATGAACGTAATTTATCACCTGAATCTCAAAGATAGCTCACGACCAAATAGCATGGACAATACTGAAAGCAGAATTCCAAGCAGGGTTGCCACGAGGCATTTGGGGATCCAAGAGACCTCTATTTCACTATCTTGGGAATATTTTCTTTTGGGTGAGTCCTCATGGCGGTCCTGATTCCAAGTAAAGATTCAACAGAACACAGCAAATGTGTGGTACACATCCTCGCAAAATCTAGCGGCTTTCTCAGTCAGGACACTTTGTTCAAGACTAAACATATTGTCCTTTAGCTACTGCAAAAATATAAGTAAAATTGTGGTTTTATTTAAATTATATGACACCCTGTTTTACGTTATTAGTTTTAAGGCTTGTTTGGTGAATAAGCTATAAGATAGGGTAACATTTTTAACAATACAACCATTATAGGAGAAAATGTGTGTTTACACTATTAAGCAAACATTCAAATTTAGTAGGCCTAATTTTATTGCTTCTTCTGTAGTTGAAAATTAGTATCATTTATATTTTTGGCCAACAACAAAAAAAGGAATTGATTAACAAAGTTTGTAATGTAAATAATTTATTCATGAGTAGTTTTTGTTGTTGTTTAAAGAGACCGTGACTATAGGGAAGGTATTAACTATAAATAAATGGGACACGAAATAAATAATTTAGTTACGACTTTTAACTGTTCTTTGTATATTTTTTGTTAAGTTAAAACGTTTTTTGTTTTGGTTACAGATGGCAGAACGAAGTGTGCCGAGAAAGAATTGAAAAATTCATGGATAGGTTTTTAAAACTTGTGTGAAAAAGCCGATACGGTGAAAATAAAAATATATAATCTGAAAACTACTCAGTCAATAGTTGTTCTTCATAACGAAAAATAACTAATTATAGGCTTATGTTATAAAGTTCATTTAAAAACACTGGAAAACATATCTGTTGCTGATCAACTGCCTTGTATTATTGCTTTTTATTATTAATTAAATTAAAAAACACTTATAAATACAGAAACCTAAAATATTTGCAGCCACTGGCTTCTTCAACAGTGGAAAGAGTACAGTAATTCCAACCAATTATTCACCAACTTTACAGTATGAATAAACTAACTCAGAAGAAAAACTAACAACGAATTCAGACTAACTTGAAATTCACATACATTAAAAATCAAACCCCATTTAAAGCATATACATTTTATTGATGAAGCTAAAGTTACAGTCGAACACAATATCATAAATAATAGAAAAGCACAAGTTAAAGTTCGTTGGCGAGCAGTTTAGACGAGACGGGTGTGTAGTAGCGCCACAGGATGCTGGAGCCTCGCTTGTGCTGGTGGATGCTCTGTAGGTGGCGCCAGCAGTCGAACATGTGGTGGTAGTGCGGCATGTTAGGTGGTGACCCGGCGGTCAGCCTGCAACAAGTTACATGTGTGACACAAAGACTTACATCAACACAACACACGGAAAGCTTCACGCTTTGTCCTTCCGCAGCACCTGAGTCTATAAAAATGAAGCCATCCTACAGAGGACCAGTTTTAAGCTATGTATTCCAACAATGCTACGTACTGTTCTAGAAGAGTGTGTAAAAAAAGTTCATCGTCTATTGTCAACAAATTTTGCTTGTGACATTAACTCTTTGGATGCAAGGCTTACAAGTAAAGTTTACTGTTATTTAAGATATTGCAGGTATTTGCAATCACTGATTAGAAAACCAGCTTCATAATGTTTCAGGTTCTAGTCTTAAGTTGAGAAGAATACCAAGACTGTAACAAAAATGAGTGGCACATCCAGGCAAACCTGGAAAATACACAAAAATCTAAAACGGGAAACTGTAACAAACTACTGCAAATAGGCTACTTAATATGTATTTCAAGTAGTCAATTGAAAAAAAAAACAAACACAAAGAAATAATATAAAAGAAATCAAGATTAAATGGGGTCATGACTGCATTTCTCAATCAAAGAACAAATCCAACCTGGCAAATAATTAATAGCATTAGGCCACAACAATCCTTAGAACTAGGGGTGTGTGAGTACTCGAAACTTCGAGTTTTCGACCGAGTATTTTAATACTCGAACTCGACTCAAAGTTTTGAAAACTACTCGAAAGTTCGAGCGAGTATTTCCCGCCGATTTCCGGACGATCGCTAACGATTGCGACCGGCCAAAATGCGTAGTCACGGCCGCAAAACGCAACCACATAACGTAAAATCGGGCGAAAATGATGACCGCGAACGACTGCGACCGGCCAAAACGCCTAGTAACGGCCGCAAAAGGCGATCGCATCACGCAAAATTGGCCGAAAATGACGACCGCGAATGATTGCGACCGGCCAAAACGCGTAGTAACGGCCGAAAAAGGCAATCGCATCATGTAAAATCGGTCGAAAATGACGATCGGACCGCGTAATTTCAGCCGTGACTAACGATTTCATCATTTAATATTGATTATAAGCGATGTCTGGACCAGGTGAAATTGGCCAAATGACAACCGGGCCCTGTTTCATCGGCCGGAAACAAATGTCAAACCGTGTTTTGTTTGTCAATACGTAATCCAGTTTGATTGTACTGGCCAAAACTTTGTATTGCTACTCATGTATTAGTTAGAAACCATGTTTAGATAATCAAATCTAGGGTGGTATCCAAATCCCATAACTCTATTTTAAACTACCAACTGATGGCAAATACTTGCTAGAAAATTCTCGAAACTCGAAAATAATTGGCACTACTCGACTCGAGTAAAAAAATCACTACTCACACACCCCTACTTAGAACACAATATTATTGTACTACACATTGATGGAAATTAAGTAAAAGACTCAAAAGATGGTTGTGAAGCCTTCGATAACTTTTTTGTAGATGTGTCAAAAACTGTGAACCAAAACAACAACCAAATTTTATCACAATATCCAATGAACAAAAATAAAGAGGTTGAGCAAAAACAATTTTATCTGATTACACCAGCACACTTATTGGTATTTTTTCAAAGCTGGCAAAGCTGATAAAAAAACATAAAACTAAAACAGAAAACTGGAAAAGCAGTTAATTGAAAAAAATAAATAAATACCCCCGTCGCAGCAAACCTGCAAAATCAGCGAATTTCCAATGAATTATAACATGACACATTAAGCCACTTAACAAGATTCATAGGAAATATATTCACAAACATTCAATATTTAAAATATTAATTATTCTCTATAAGAATAACATTGGGGATGAGTACGCAGGTTTGCTGCAACAAGGAATACAAAATAATGGGTTTTTATGCAAATATCAATAGAACTCAGCTAAGTGAAGTCACATACCAAGTTTCATCCATATACATTCATAAATAAGCGATATATAACATTTTAATTATTTTCCATAAGAATAACATGGGGACCGAGAACCTAGGTTTGCAGCTACGGGAACCATAGGCGAAAAATTGTTTTTTTGTGCAAACAACAATAAACCACAACCAGATGAAACCATATACCAAATTTCGTCAGTTTATGTTCATAAATAAGCGAGGTATACAATTTTTCTTTTTCTCCATAAGAATAACATTAGACAACGTACTGTGTTTAGTACTTTCAATATCTCAGTAACCAATTGACGTAGAGCAATGATCAAGATACGAAATTGTTTGTTTTTTTATGCTGAATTCAATGGTGAAAATTAAAATTTGATTTTAATAAAAGTAATTTGTGAAAACCCCAAAAAACCTATTTTTGGGGTACAAACCCCCCCCCAAAACCCCCCTTTGGATGGTGCGATTTGTCTGGTTTTCGAACTCGTTCAAATAAATGGTACTTTACACGTTTGTACCAAATTTCATTAAGATTGGACCTTTTTTACGAGAGTTATCATATATATATATATGATATATGAATATATATATATATATACATATATAAAAATTCGAACGAATGGTGTTTTTGGCATCTGGGGACCTCAAAATGAAAAGTTATCATGGTCTCGGGCTTAAGTCTTACCATGAGACCTACGGTAATAGCTTCTTCCCTATAGGGGAAATTCGCTAAAACCAAACCAAATACTCAGCGGAACTGCACAGCGGGGAAATTCTCTTGCTTGGAATGTCCCGCAAAATTTTATTCTTTTAGATATTTTTCTCACCTGAAGACTAGTTCATATTTAAAAAATATACCACGGATAAAACCCTATAACGAATAATTCACACAAAACACACACTACTGTCTATAGAGCCAATTCAATTCAATTCAATTCAAAATATCTTTATTCATCTTTTATGTACATAAATACATTGAATAGCGTCAGTACAGTATATTATGTAGGTCCTATAACAAGTATTGTTTAAAATAAAATAACACACTACATAGCAAATACACCAATTCCAATTCCACTCCATTATTCCAGAGTATTTAGATGTTTAAATATTCCTCAATGGAGTACAGCCTCAATCCCATAATGTATTGTTTTAATTTTATTTTAAAAGTGGTCTGGTTTGGTTCATTCTTTAATACGCTTGGTAGTTTACCCAGAAACTTATTTCCCATATAAGATGATTTTTGTTTATATAATTCTAATCTGTGGTGATTTCTAATCATTTCAAATTTTCTTCTAGTATTATAGACATGAGGCTCAGTTTTTTTGTCTTCACTAACATTGGTCTTTACATACAAAATTAGCTCATAAATATATAACCCATATACTGTTAATATTCCCAAATTACTAAATTCATCTTTAACACTGATTTCACTTTTCAATTTTAACATTATTCTTATTGCTTTTTTCTGCATTTTTAATATTTTGTCCATGTTTTTCTTGCTTGTTGATCCATAAATTGTTATTCCAAATGAAATATGAGATTGAATGTAGGAATGATAAATTGTTTTTAAAACTGAAATACTACACAAATATGACATTTGCTTTAAGGCATAAAGCCCTGAACTTAATTTTCTCAAAATAAAATTTACATGTGCATCCCAACTTAAAAAATTGTTAATTTTCATACCCAAAAAATTGGTCTCACAAACCTCTTGTACTCTATTAAAATTGATTTTTATAATCGGTTCAATTGGATTTCTGTTCTGTCTAGTTGAAAAAGTAATAAATTTTGTTTTATTCGTGTTTAAAAACATATTATTAGAATTAAAATATGAGTTTAGGTTTGCTAATTCGTTAAAAGCCCCACTCTCCAATTCGTTTACAG
Source organism: Allygus modestus (assembly GCA_963675035.1). Lineage (NCBI taxonomy): Eukaryota > Metazoa > Arthropoda > Insecta > Hemiptera > Cicadellidae > Allygus > Allygus modestus. Next base: position 108,789,534 of record OY776114.1, on the reverse strand, counting down.
TCTTTCCTGACACTTTTAGGTTTGCATCATCTGCATATAGTGTCAATAGGTTGTTGTGGCAATCATTTAGCGAATCAGAAATATCATTCACATAACAAAGAAACAATAAAGGACCCAATATAGAACCTTGCGGTACTCCGTATTTAATTGCCAAGTAATTTGATTTGATTTTCATTACTTCGCCTTGATTTGAATTTTTTGTGATTTCTACAAACTGATAACGATCTGTTAGGTACGATTTAAACCAAATTTGAGATACTCCTTTTACCCCAATATTGAAAAGTTTTTGCAACAGTATACCGTGGTCAACACTATCAAAAGCCTTAGATAAGCCAAGACATAATTTATTAAGTTTTATATTTGATTTAGAATAATTGATATAACAAAACACAAAAGTAATATTTACATCACACTCGTTTCCTAGTTGTATCAGCCCACTTACGATCATTGTGGTACCTATGATAATACTTGTCACTGACAGAAACATGATAATGATGAATCACAGATAGTGAATGAGAGTGGCTCTTAAACACCAAGTCTTTTACAATGTTGAATTGTATCTTTTGTTTTATATGCCTTAAATAACATAGACACGATACACACTAAATTTTAAATGACCTATTCAAATTGAGTACCCTATTGTTATATTTTTTTCATAACCAACTTCAATGCTTATATAGCGGTAAGAAATACAGCTCAAGTCAGCATGTCGCAATCCAGATCCACTTTGAATTTTTTGGGAAAAATCTCGATTTTCTTTATGTCTTTCAACGACAACGACATTTTTGTTATGAGATCACACAAACTCTTTTTAGGGAAAGTGGTCCAAATCCCTCAAATTCTTGTGGACACCCCGGGATTTGAACCCGTGACCCCTTGAATCGAAGTCCAAGACGCTAACCGTTAGGCTAGCTAGATGCCCAATTGAGTTAGTTGTTGGAATTATTTTGTTCAGTATTCATTTGTAGGTTCAATATCCTTATAATCTTTATATAGGAATGAACATAGACCTAGTTTGATTAAAAGAAACGTCTCAAAACAATATCTGAAGATAAATAAATACAATACATACCCAGAGTTTGTCACAGCCATGCAAGTTCCGACAACGGTGAACGGGTAAAAGGAGGCACTGGCAATGTACTGCAACAAATATTTCAGTTTATCAAAAATAGGCTACTTAATATGTATTTCAAGGAGAGTTACACATAAATTCATTGGCTGTTTTGTAAACAGAATGGTTATTAAGTTAGGTTTAGTTTAGGCCTATTTTTTATTTCTCACAAATTAATTCATTAAAAAAATAAACCAGTTCGCACGCAGCACACTGACGTGAGGGAAGTGAATTTCCGCATAACATACTTTAAAACTAAAAATACATGTAAAAAATACATTTATTCCAATTTTTATTGAAATCTGAAAACATAGATTTTTTGGCTGTTTGATGCTCCTGGCTTCATTTACCTGGAATGCTGGGAATACAATTTTGTACATTATAAGGTTAGGAGAAGGTCCAGTCAGGCTTTAAAGTAGGCGTGAGGTTGCTGGGGATGATGAAAGTGCACCAACAAATGAATAACAGGCTTTTCTTATGTAAAACCCCCATGAGACAACGTACTGTGTTTGGTCAGTACACATTTTCTTCTATAACTTGGTAAATAGTTATGCTAGAATGGCGGGAGAGGGCTTTAAAGTTTCGCCTCACTAATTCTCATCTTTATACATGGATTAATTTTACATCCGGGGCTTTCATGACCCTTTTTGGGCCCAAAAACTCAAAATTTGAAAGATTAATCCCCAAAAAAGGGGTTTAAGAGTTTTCCGATTGTTTTACCCAACAAACTTGTCAAACTGATTACAGAAAGGTATGTCCCTACCAAATTTGAAGTAAATCGGACAAAAAATGTGACCGCTAGAGTGCAAACACACACACACACACACACACACACATATATATATATATGTCTATATATATATATAAAATTTTGAACGACACCAAAACGTGTTCAGGGGGTTACATTAGGAACTTCTATGGTGGTCCCGGGCTTAAGTTTCACCGTGCGGGTCATGCTAATAGTTCACTTTCCATAGGAAATTCACTAACAATCTAATGTGTGGCTGACATCCCTGTAGATAGAAAGAGATTAAGGCTGTAAAATAGACCGTTACTGAGAAACCAAGAGCTACTGAATACCAAGAGGTATTAAACAGAGGACACCTAAACAAATATGCAGCATCAGTCTATCTTTCGGGTCAATTACATAGGGCGAGTTTACTAGCTACCGGCCGTCTAGTTAGTCGTCGGCGAGTACGCTAGTTGATGATGACACTAAAAGCTTCCCACACGCTCACTAGCCAACTAGCTGGTGTGTAGAAACTGCACATGTTTTACACTAGCATTTCCGTTGACAAACGGCTAATTTACTAGCTAGCTCCCTCAAACGCCGGTGAGTAGGGAGTAAAGTAGCAGCTTTCCACTTTTTGGATCGTGATAGGATGACATGGAGCTAATTTACTATCAAGTAGTAAACTAGCCTGCTAGTAACAAGTAAACTCGCCCAGTGTAATTTATTTATTTATTTACATCATCTTGTACGAACTTACATGCAATGTTTGCCTGGGCAATAGACTTGTCATATTCACATTTATATTTAAGATTACATTTCTATTCTATCTCTAAAATAATCAGGTAACATATCATGAAATTGATACAAGCTGTACTGTAATCTAAGATGTAAAATTAGCAACCAGCTGATGAAAACTACCCATACAGATTTCATGTAATCAGGCAGTCTGACAATTGCAGTCAAGATACTCAGAGATGCTGTAGAAACAGTTCTGAAATAGAAAGCTTTTTAAACTTTTTGAAACAGGTCTCATTTGTAATGCGGTTGGGTCAGTTATTGTACAGTTTTAAGCAGAAGTATGAGAGATTTTTCTAGGAAAGTTGTTTTATGGATGTAATACTGTAATAAGGCAGAATTTCTAGTGGAGTATTGGTGAAAATGATTCCTTCCTTAAAATCTTTGAGGGTTGGATTTAACGAATAAAAGACACTGAAGGATAAACAACGAAGGAAGCGGAAGAACATGAAGCTTCCTAAAGTGCCGTTTACATGTTTCTCTTGGTCCCAAACCAGAGATCAATCTGGTGACTCTTTTTTGGATCTTAAAAACTCTGAGAGCCTCTGTGGAGGTTCCCAAAATATGAGACCATAGGAGATGAGGGAATGAAAGTACGCAAAGTATACCTGTCTCAGGGCCTCAAATTCCACAGATTGAGTTAATGACAGCAACGAATAAAAAGCTTTTCTAAGCCGAGGGAGTAATGAATTGACATGATGACGCCAGGAAAGGGCAGAGTCAATTTCTAGGCCCAGGAAATTGGCAGAAACTACAGAGTTGAAGTGAGAAGGTAAGTAAGATGAGTCAGATTGAGGAGTTTTACTGTAACTTAGATGGAAATTGATAAACTGTGTTTTTGAGGGGTTTAATTGACTAGCTTATGCAAATACGCATCAGCAGTCTTTTGGAAGAAATCATTTGACTCACAAATGCGCCATTGGTCTAAGTGATTGACAAATTCCACATAACTGTGGCAACGAAGTGTTAAATCAGTGACCAATTTTATTAGTGCTATTGGTCGTTCAGTTTATAGCTAAATTTTCTTGGCAGTATCTTTTAACACTTTCGCTTCTGCAAACATGTTTAATCATGAAATTTGCATAATTTTCTATATTGAGACAAAACCCCGATCGGGGTCCGCAGCAGCCAACGCGTTAAGAAATAATTTAGCACATGTGGGGGGCAACGGGACAGGCCCCACCATCTCCCTTAAACCATTTGAAATAGAGGGGTGCGGGGGTGAAGTGTTATCCCTCGAATGTTCGTACAAAAATAATGTTGAGGAGAAAAACTTAGATGGCTTAAAAAGGTTATTTTTTGACAACAGTAATAAACAGTATAATTTGGTAGATGGATCAAGAAAACAATAATTATATTGTCCCACACTAATTATTTTTTAAATAGTTTAGGCTCGATTAATAATTTTTCGATGATAGATATGGAAACAATTCTTTAACGGATGTTTTAATTCTTGATAATCAAAACAAATTTAATAATGTACAACTGTCTGATGCCCCGTTCTTCGCACAGCTATCTAAAAGGCAAATAAGCAGGTGATTTGAACATTTTACTTTGTAATCAGGTGAATATCTTAACGAAATAACTCCATACGATTTATATTGGACCATTGAAAGCGTAGGTGGCGAAGCCTTAAAGTTGGAATTTTTGAAAAACCCAAAGGTACATCTACGTAAGAGAAAGGGTAAGAGATTTTGATTGATACCAAATGTATATAGGACAAGATAATGTTTCAAAAATCACAGAACAAAAATTGAGAAATTATATAACAGGTTATGCCTCACAGGACTGGGACAATATAATCTATCAATATAATAATAGTAGTGCACCCATATTCTTCAAAAAAATCTGGTCTATAATCAACAATGCTATATCGTACTTTAAAATTTTAAAAGATGTAAATTCACATATATCTAATAAAATAAAAATTGACTGGTATAATCGAGAATTGGCTAAAATGAAGGAAAATCTGGTATACTTTCATAAAATATCAAAAAAAGATGTGGGGTTGAGACAACATTTTCTAACCCTTAAAAAAGAATACAGGCAAGCTATTGCTTCAGCCAAGCTTTTACACAATGAAAATTATATAAATAACAGTAGTAATAAATGCAAAGCTGCCTGGAAAATTATTAACCATAACAAGTGTTCTTCTGACACTAAAAGTAATAGGACCAATATTAGCCCTGATGTTTTCAATAATTTTTTTATAACATCTGTCTCTAAAATAAAAGAAAGCCTTGGCAATCCATCCCGTACCCCCTGTTATTGGTTGGTTAACCATAAATTAAATCTACCATCTGAAACCTTCCAGTGGACAAGTGTCAAGGCTGAGGATATTCTTGAATCAATAAAAAATCTAAATAATTCGGACAGCTATGATATATACTGTATGTCTAATAATATGTTAAAGTCAATAGTTCCTGAAATTGTTGTCCCTCTCACCTTTTGTTTTAATCGCTGTTTGAGCGATGGCTATTTCCCTGAGGAACTTAAAGTCTCAAGAGTTTGTCCAGTGTTTAAGAGGGGTCCAAAAAACAAACCTGAGAGTTATCGTCCCATTTCTATAATTCCAGTTCTAGGTAAGTTACTTGAGGCCCTCGTATATAAACAAATTTATAGCTACCTTGAAATGAACAACCTTCTAAGTTCTATGCAATTTGGTTTCAGGAAAAATAAATCTACTCTGCAAGCTTTAGATAAACTAGTGAGAGATGTCTCGCAAGCCTTTGAGGAGAAAGCTTTTACTCGGGCCACTTTGTGTGACCTGAGCAAGGCTTTTGATTGTGTAGATATTAATGATCTTATCTTGAAATTATCATACTATGGTTTTGGCAGTAAGACTCTCTATTTTCTCAAATCTTACTTGAGCAACAGGAAACAAAAAGTTTATAGCAATGGAGACTGGTCTGTGGAGACTACTGTAAAGTATGGTGTCCCGCAGGGATCCATACTAGGCCCATTGCTCTTCCTAATCTGTATTAATGACTTGCCATCTTCAGTTCCATCCACAACAATTCTGTATGCAGATGACTCAACTTTTTTAAATACGAGTAAAAATCTAGATGAATTGAACATTGTTACACAAAATACTTTGGTGGAAGCGTCTAATTGGTTTAAAAGCAATGGCTTCCTCTTAAATGAGTCAAAAACTCAAAATATTCTTTTCACCTTAAGATTTGAAAATCATGATGCTCAGTGCAACTCAGTAAACAGTGCAACATTTTTAGGAGTGTTCATCGACAAACATTTAAATTGGGATGACCATATAAACTACGTTTCCACTAGATTATCAAGAGTGATATATCTTCTCAGACGTCTCATTTCCTGTGTCAATCAAAGTTATGTAAAATCTGCTTATTTTGCCTTTTTTCAATCCATAATGAGATATGGGCTTATTGTATGGGGCAATGCCAGTAAAATTAACAATATTCTAACCCTCCAAAAAAAAGCCATAAGAGTAATTACTAATTCACAACCACTAGAACACTGCAAACCTCTTTTTATTAGTTTAAAAATCCAAACAATAATAAATCTGTATCTGTATGATCTTATCAAGTATATTTTTCAGAATCCACACTTAATAATGCCTAGCAGTAAAAACCACTCCCACAATACCAGAAATAAGAACTCCGCAAGTATAAATTTTAATAGACTAAGCAAGACTCTTAATAGTCATTCTGTGATTGCACTGAAGGTCTACAATCACTTGGTACATCTGGTGCAAAGGTATAACAATAGAGTTTCTTAATAAGTATTATCAATGGCTATTGGAAAACCCCTTTTATTCACTGGATGAATTTTTCCGTATGAGGTCTGTAGTGTTTTGATTTTCCTGTTGTTGTTCAATACTCATACAAACCAATATACTGTACAATTTTTGTATTACCAATTTCATCTTACCACTTGGAAATGTTATTATTATAGTAGTTTTAGTGTAATGACCAAATTATATAAGAGATAAGCTTTCTAAAAACATATTGTAATTTTTACCTGATATTGGACCCGGCTGTCAATGGAGCTGTGATGTGACTTTGTCAATGATCTGTGATTTGTATGGCAATAAAATGATTTGATTTGATTTGGTTACAGTAGATGCCCTCTAAACCGCCCTCCTTGAGACCGAATCCTGGGTTGTATAGGTGAAAGCGCGGTTAAAACTATTAACATCTGGGTATTTCCATATTTAAGCACTAAAAATGATAAAAACTTTTACGACAGTTAAAAAAATAGGTACAAAATATTGGTACTGAGATGCAATACTTTACTAACCGCGTTTAAGGAAAAACATGATCGACTTACACAACCCAAAAAAAGTTTGGTTGGTCTTGGTTTTTGGGTTTGATGATCTGAACTTTTTTGTGGTACATTATCTGGATGCCAGCTGCAGCGGCGGACGTGAGTTATATCCTGGAAAGAGGGCGGTTAATCCGATGGACGGTTGGTGCGAAGATGGTTACGAGGGCGCCTACTGTAATACAGGTTAACTGATCTGGTATAGCAGTGAGATAAATAACAAAAAATCTTTATCCAAAGGTAAGTGAGCAAAGACTAAAGCAGGGTCCCCCCACAAGTAGGGGAAAGCCATCCCACTCACCACTATCCTCATCTCTTTCCCACAAGATCTATAACAAAGTTGCTGTCATTGAAACTCATTTATAACTAAAAGCTTTGTAACTGATAAACATACCTGAATGACGGTGTCCACTAATCGCCTAACCTCCTGGTCTTTGGTCAAGTATTCGTGGGCCAGGTAGATGCCCGTGGTGGCAGCCGTGTATATGAACACGTCGCATAGCAGGCGCGGCAACACACCGCAGAACAATCCGAACACTCCCTCCTCTTTCGTTATCGTCCACATCGCGGAGAAAATCCCCCTGAAACCGACTGCCTTTTAGAAGCTGAATTTCAACACAAAACAAATTTTCTGAATTCGAGAATAGTGGAAATTCAGTAAATAGAACCTGTAAACAAGGATTCATGTGGTACTATGGCCAGTACAAGGCGACGGACTCTGGAACCATGGTAGCGGTCCTGTGGGTTCGAATCCCAGTTCTGGCATGTAAATTTTATCAGTACTGAACAACTTGTACTGAACCCTCTTCTTGCTTTGCTGGATACGTTCCACGCACAGTCTATGTGGACGAGCAAAATAAGGGAAAAAGAGGCTGTCAACCTCTTAGATAAAAAGAAAAAAGATACATCTCAACCTACTTGGTAGAAGCAATATACTTCTCGATTCCCTGAGGTACTTTTTGTGTAAGCTACGTTTTTATTTCATGACTGATTTAAACGACTGGGGTGTGAAATTAAAGGGTTTATTCTCTAGATGTTTCGAAACCAATTATTTTTTTCATTTGAAATCAAGGCTCCATCTCAATGGCCCTCGAAGTTTCCATGTTGCTTTTATGGAAGATATATTTTATTAGATTTGTGCCACATGTTTAAATAAACAGCGGTTTTAAGAAAAATTTAAAAATACAGCCTGTGTGCTGTTTACCTTTTAATTTATTTATATAATTGCACTTTGTCAGTAAGATATACGAGATCCCCTGAGGAGAATGGGATATTGGCTACATATTTTTATTGTTTGATAAGAAACACACTTCTTAGATTTAGAAGCCATGGCAGAGACACTAATCAACTTGTTCCTGGCATTCCTGGCGGATCTACATCTTTGGAGTTTCAGCTCTGGGGGCTTGAATGGTTATTTCATGAGATTTATTTTTAGTTACAAGCGGATCCAGTTGTTTGAATTCGAGCAAATATGTTTTTACCTCTTGGGAATATCTAGTTCATATGAGGTTTTATCAGTTACATTGTGATGCCATTCCAGAGTTAGCTTAAAACAACTGTTCTTGCTTCTGTACTGTGTTTAGATCGTATCAACAGCTGCTGTTAAATTTCCGGTTAAACTGATTTCTATTCTTTTATAAGATTAACACTGGAACTTTTAAAGCCTAAGGGGTGGAGCCCTGAAGGTAGATGTTTTCTAAAACCCTAAAAGGCACATCAGGCGTTAAGGGCTATCAAGTAACACATACACAATGACTTAAGACAACAGATTTGTCATTATTCTTGCCACAAAAATTGGCATAACTATTCTTTTTATAGATACATTTGCAGATAGAGTTCGGGGCGCAGTGCTTGGCGTCTGGTTAGCATATGCTCTGGAATGACTTTTCGCCTCTATTTGGCTTAGTACCGTTAGTGTTACAGTATACTTTTGTCAACAGGAAGCAAAATTCATCTATTTAATTTGAAAACATTTGTTTTGGTTATTTTCGTTATTGTCAGCTTTTATTTATGATAAATTTAAGTAGTTTCTCGCCTTTCCCAGACGCCAAGCACTGTGCCCCAAACTGTAAATCACTTGCAGATCCAGTGATGAAATAATGTTTCCGTTGTGAACACACGTTAGGTTAATATCTTTAGCGGCTAATCCTTACTTCCTTCCTCAACCGAGGTCATTAGAGAACCAATTCAAACTCAAATCTATTTCACTAAAATTACTCTTACAGCTTGCATGATGCGTCAACTAATAGTGTGAAGTTGGATCAAGCACAAAGCAAGTAGGCCTAAAACTAATTCTGCAATAATGAATCGATATTAAAGTCTTCAGTGATTCCCAACAGGAAGCGATACTTACGAATATTTAGTCTCATGTCCCACGAACTGCGCTATTGTCCGGACTGTGACGACATGTAGAGGGTGTGACACTACGATAGCGACCGCTCGACAGACGACTCCTCGATACAATACGCTGGCAAATAGGGTCAGTCTGCAAAAGCACAAACATTTATCCATACATCATTTTTGCATTGGTATACTGTTAATTTTCTGTTGAAACTCATAATAGCGATGTAATTTATCACTGATTTATTTGGACCTTACCTATCGCTTCAAGTGTCATCATATTGAGCCTAGTGCGCGGTGCGGTAGAGTGGAAGCGTGAGTGTGTTTGACTTCTCTCTCAACATGGAGGTAGCGATGCAAAAGAGTTAATGTATTGCAGTGGTTCATTTCTTTCTTGTTCAATTAATTTTGTGTTAGTGTATTGCACTTGCGTTTGTGCAAATTTAAATATGAGGAAAATACATGTAGGCTAATTAGGTGAAGCCTAAGTATTTGTTATTTAGATGTAAGTAGGGTTCACTTGATAAAGGGAGGAGTTTCCTTACCTCATGAAACATAGGTAGTGTGGTTTTAAACACAAGAAGCAATAGGTATGTCTAAATAAATCAATAATAAACTATTAATCTAACAAATAAAAATATTTACTGATCAATTTATGTTGGGATTGATGTTTAAATCCATGCAATAACGATAATAAGCATTTGACACTATCAATTTCAACTTCTGAGAGGTTAATGTATAACTTAGTTCCACTTTTAAGAAGTAGATAGGCCTAGCCTACCAGTATATTCACCGAATGTTCCTAAAAGATTAAAATAGTTGGATAGAAGCGATTGATTCTCACAGATACAAGATCTTTTTTACTTATGAAATCTTCATCGGACCTTTCCCAAGCATGTGATAAAGCCAGAAAATTTCATTTGTGGCCTTTCCAAGGAGGGGAAAAGGGTTGTATAGGCAGGCTGTTGTAACAGCGGCTGACCAAGAATTCCATAACTTTAATTTTAAACTTATTGATGTAACTTCCTGAATTGTGGATGGGAAATGTTTTAAACAGTTTGGCCCATATGAGATGGTTTTAATTAAATCAGGGTTGGTAAAATACGAGTGAGTGTAAGGTACAATCAAGTTACAGTTTTTGACAATAAGAGGGCGCTACAGTCACAAAACTTTTCGCGTTTCTACCTGCTTCGCCCATAAGGCCAATGTTAACTTTCAAAGCCCGTTCCTCCTCAACGGATTATTCGATATCGTTGATTCATGGTTCATTTTAAAGAGCAAAAATATACCTAGCGATCTCAGTAAGCAGAATTTCGATATCACAAATAATAATCGATCAATAAAATTCAAAAATATTCAATATTTACGATTTGTTATGCTCAAACTGTTTACGATAACGAAATTCTGCTTACTGAAATCGCTAGATATATTTTTGATCTTTAAAACTAACTATAAATTGTCAATTTCGGACAACCCGTTGAGGAGGGGCGGACTTTAAAAGTTAACATTGGTCTTATGGGGGAAGCAGGTAGACGCAGAGGACTGGAGCCCCCTCTTAAAGTAAATAGGCCTATTCACAAAAACGGATATAGTTGACACTTTTATTAAGTATCCTAAAAACTCTTCACAAGAATGTCTAGTGTTTTTTTTTGGAATTTAAAAATTCTATCCAGCTTTTGTTTGCTGGTTGAACCAATTTGCAACTGAATACCTAACTTGTCTCTCAAACAAACTATAGCAGAACGGTTAAGATTCCCATACTTTACAATGGACCTTAGAAGATATAGCCCAGAGGAAAGCTTAGAAACAATTCTATCCATGGGACAATCCCCTGTAGTCCATTGTCCCGAACCTTGACCCCCAAACAACCGGTTGCAACAACCTCCTCCAGCATTGTGTCATCACTCATCAATGTAACTATTTCGATGTATATTAATCGATTTATATGATTAATAAATTAATACACTGTAAAGCAATATTAAATTGAAGTAATGTCTTGCCATGAATAGGAAATTTTGTAACAAATTGTGCCTTTATCCCAAATAAATTTGTAATAAGTACATGATTGCCACCAACCTTTCATCTTCAGTCAGGTCGTCTTCGTTTCTGTCTTCATTCACTATCTTTGGAAATGCTTCTTTCATTCTGTTCTGACTATACCTATATAATAAATTTGTTGAAATCCATGGAATAAAACCTCTGTAGCATCCTTGCAGGCCGTCTACCTCATAAATATGTTTCACTAAAAAGTAAAAAAATTACTAGCCACAGAAAGCGGTCTTGTTTTACATCACACAAATTTCTAACTCTTTACCAATAAGCACTATTTAACTTAGTTACTGATTAGTGTGAATTTTATTGTGGGAACAGGAGACAAACAGCGAGTAAACAATTTATTAAAAATACAAAACAAGTGGTCAAAAGGATAATAGCCAAATAATACAATAACAAATAAACTTGAGTTGGCTAGCTTTCTCTATAGTGTGTACTAAAGGATACTTTATTATGATATATCCATTGACCAAAAGATGTTCAACAGGCCTAATTTATAAGTGATTTATTGATTTAGAACGATAAGGTATCGTAATAGCGATTTAATTGTAATGGTTCAACAAAATGCACCTAATACATGTGCGTATAAATGGAGAGACATGGAGTGTGTATGGTTAGATGTAGTGATACACACTTTACATGAATAAATGTCTTAACATGTTTAACACGTTAGCTGCATCTTGAGCTTTTAAAAAGTGCAAAGGTTTTTTAAGTAGCTTCTCCAACAATGTTCATTATAACGGCCTAAGCAAATCTATTTCAAAAGATTTGATAATGTAGGCCGAATCTTTAATACGTACTTTGATTAATGCAAATTATTTTCATTCCCCCTAATATTCAATATCCAAGTGTTTTGTCACTAAATGAAAAATAATTTAGCCTACTGTCATAAGCATAATTTCAGTATTTTGTCTGGAGGGGCAAAAGTGGTTGTGATCGTGTTTATTGTGACTTTTCATATATTACAATAGTATTGCCTCCGAATTATTGGGGGAGGGGCAACTGCCCCCCCCCTTGCCACCCCCGAATTACGCCTATGCCTACTGTACTGTACAGTAAGAAACACAAATGGACACAGCTCAACTGCAAGCCACTTTTCCTTAATTGGGAATCTACCATCACTAAAATACATCTTTACATTTTATTGTCTTTTGAATCTTATATCTGATGACACACACCTATTATTTCAAATCACATCTAAAACTAACAATGACCTTGTTCAGGATCATGTACGGTAACACAGACATTACTCAGAATACACTTAATGTAATTAAGATTTCAATGTTTAAACTTGCTACTATTCAATTCAATTCAATTTATTTTCATCACAAAAATCCATACAATGGCTGAAATTCAGCGGTGAATATATGACATGTCAAGTTGATGAAATAATTCTAAAATGTTTAAAAACAGTGATAAATATCTGTACAATAAGCTTAACTAGAGTTATGAGGATACAAATTCTTAAATACTACATAGTCATAGTTCTATTAACTTAATAAAAAAGAGTTCCCTCTTAAAACACAGGTACACTTAAATTTTCATTTCTAAGAGCCGGTGATAGTTTATTGTAAACATGTATACATTGTTAGTAGGGTCCCTTGTGAAATAACGTTAATAACTTATATGGCTTGGGTTTTGTAAAAGAGCTTTATGTCATATATTATAACTATGAGTACCTGCTATAACTCTGGCACCCTTATTTTGCTGATTAAAAATCTTTTCTGCAGAAGGTGAATTTGCCCAAAAAAGTAAGCTGTATCTCATAATCGAAAGGAAATATCCATAGTAAACCAAAATTACTGTTTGATCATCACATAATTTTCTAATAATTTTGAGATTGAACAAAGCTTTATTTAACTTGTCAAAAAGTCTGTCATTGTGATCATACCATTTTAGATTATTTAAGAGTGTCAGACCAAGAAAATCTGCTGAGCTACTGGAGAAAAGCTTAAAATTTGTATCTGAACAAGGAAACATAAATTCTTTACACTGATTCATAATCGTACAAAATTCTAATACTTTAGTCTTAGCACAATTTAAATTAAGATAATTTTTGTTCAACCAGAAACAAAGATTTTTAACTCAATGAGATATTGAGTGCTAGTTATTTTTCGTCTTTGGCTTTTATTAAGGCTATCGTGTCATCAGCAAACAAAATTATATTAAATTACTTTGTTTAATATAAAGGGAATAATTCATTTAACTACCGCACCTAGACTAATACTACAAAATGATTTACCAAACATTTAAAACTAAACAGACATGTGACAACAGAGTTGTGTAAAATTGAATGTGCGATTGGTACAAACAAAATAAACCATAATAGGACCTATAACTCTCTTAATTGTTTTGGTAAACAGGCTCTATTTTAAGTTAGGGCCTAGCCTATATACTTTCCTTGATATTGGAGGTAGAAGGAAGTTTGATGCTAAAGAGCAAGAGAAATACGTACCATATGTGAAGACATTTGGTAGCCCTAAAGCGGGACTTCCAAAAAGGGTTTTAGTTGCATAAGGAGGAAGAGGTTCATGGCCCATCTGTAAAAACACAAAAATCTATCAGATTAAAAGAATTGCTACAGAAAATGAACCAGGCCAGCTCTTGGAATTACGATCAATGCCTGGTCATAAAACTGTAATATCGCAACCAAACAGTAAGGAGTTATATTCCACTAGACTACAGTTTTAAAAAGCAAAACATTTTTGTAACTTTTTCTATGGTGATGATATGATTACATCAAACAGTTAACCAATTCACTGTGTTAATCATGATAGTTGCATTTGTTTCCTTGCTTAGCAACCACCGGAATTCCTGTGTGCAGCACTGCATGTGTTAAGCACGTTTCCTGCGATGGGGTTTTTTCTGCAGATATTAATAGATTAAAAAAGCCACGGGCCCTATACCAAGTTTTATTAATCCTACTAATATTATAAATGTGCAAGTTTGGATGTAGGCTAAATATATTTGTAGTTACATCAAACATAAGACTACTGGACTGATTAAGCTAAAATTATGCATGAACATAGCTTACGTAATCACATTAACATACAGATCTGATAATTTCCACATCCAACCTTAGGGCTCCACCCCACGGGTCTTGTAAGTTCCAATGCAAATCCTAAGGGAGGACAGTTTACAAAATTACCAGCTGCAGTTGTTTGTCAGTTAGAGTAAAGGAAGCCATATATGGTAAAACTAAACAAAGATTTGATAGACTGATAAGGTTGGTAATTTTAATGTGTTTTAATTTGTCACGAGCGAAGCCGCAGGTAACAGCTAGTATGTTCATAAATAAGAGTGATAATATTTTATTTATCCTCCGTAAGAATAGCTCTGAACAACTTACTGTGAAAGTTGTCCTCACGTTCAATTTTTCAGTGTAACCAATTGACTTTTTTTAAAGCAATGATCCAAACTCAAAATTATTTTTCTAAGCTGAATCCAATGGTGTGAACTAAAATTTATTTCCTGAAAAGTTATCTTATGCAAAGAATTGTGAGGTACAAACCCCCCCACTTTTAAGCCTGGATGGTGCAATTTGCCTTGTAAAACTCATTCAGATAAATGGTATTAAGCTTATGGGTAAACTTTCATAAGCAGAACGATATAAAAAGCCGATTGAAATAGTTTTAAACGGTATAATGATTTTTTAGGTTATTCCGTAATGGTTTCAGTAATGTTATGTTTCAGTTTAGATGTCTTGAAAGTTGTCCAGATAACAAACGTTGATTCCACTAATAATTAAACATGTATTGCCAGGAACAACATTATCATGTCGCGTTATTGCAATGTTTGTTTAGTTATTTTTTATTTTCAGTTTCAGATTAGTTGAAAAAACAAACTTCAACAAAACAAACATGGCGTATTACCTAATATACAAACAAAAAGTTGCAATCGATAAAAATATCGACCTAGTAAATTGATACACCCCCCGTATTAAACAATTTCATTCAGTCCTTTATATCACTCCGCTTATGAAAGTCTACCCGGTATTATATATACACTTCTGTAATCAATCTTTAGATATGACCTTTTTTAAGAGAGTTATCATGTTAACGGACACATATAGGCCTATAAACAAATGTGTTTTTGCTATTAGAGCCTCAAAATAAAAAGGTAGGCTATTAAGATCCTGGGCTTCTTATCATGCTACGGTAATAGCTTATCATGCTACGGTAATAGCTTCTTACCTAAGCGGAATTCACTGGAAAAACAAGGAATAACGTCAAGTTACTACTTGTGGCCTAATTGGATTTCCACCAACTTGGACTTGTTTCCACCAACTTGTGGACTTGGTTTTCCACCAAGTTGACCCGGTCGCAGGCGTTGTCAAAGCTTGTGATCAAAGTGACCTACATATCACCAACTGGTGAAAAGTTCCATTTAAACAAAAGGGGCGGCGAGGAAAAAGTGTGGATTAGGGCTACAGAAATCAACAAACTCACTCAAGCAATAAAAAGAGTGTTGAGAAAAAAGGATTTTAAATCTATTAATATTGATTTGCATTGTAATAAATGTTGGTAAGAGCTGAACAATTATAAGACCAGAGTACTTAGGCATCTTTTCAAACAGAGACAGGTTGTGTTGGATTGCAAATTTGTTTTTAAAACGGGTGTTGTAATTATGGGTTGAATTAATGTATTCTGTAGTGTGTAACTTAATGTAGGTAGCAACCTCATAGATATACAAGCACGGGATGGAGAGCAGACCCAGCCTAATGAAATGATCTTTGCATTGGGAGTTATGAGGCAACCTCAATATACTCCTTACTTTCTTTGGCCACACAAAAATTCGCTTGAGATTGGATTCCGTAGCCCCCACATGACTGAATTTCAATTTTTTTCAGAAAAAAAAATTAGGCTGCTTCTTAATTTTAATAACTGAGTCAACCTCGAGCTCATTGTTGTCTTTGCTCTTGGTGACGATAATTGTGTCATCAGCAAAAGCAAAAAGGTTGCTTTCTGGGATTTTTTTTCAGAAATGTTGTTAATGTAGATCAAAAAAAGGAGTGAGCCCATTATTGATCCCTGCGGAACTACTGATTTCTTGCACTGACTTGATTTTGAATTTAGAATTTCGGTAATCTGGCATCTATTACTGAGGTAGGACAAGTAATATATAACGAGAGTTAGTAATGTTGGCTCTTGGACTAGGTTAGGGCCTACCAGTTTCTTCTAGCCTACAAGTACAGGAAACAGAGACAAAAGATAGTTTGATTACCGTATTTGATTGCATCTCCCTGGGAAGCTGAAGAATGTTTATACGTTTTAACTCATAATAAGAAACATAAGCTTAGACACAAACCTTTATAGATAACATAATAATAGGCCTACCTGGATCAAAGTTTTAGCATTTTCTATGGGATAGGCAATGGTTGAGATAACCAAGCGGCCTGCATTTTCATAAGTTATAACATTCTGCTCTTCATTGTTCTCGTTACCCATGATAATTTAAGATTAGTCTCTCTTGGTGCTAAGTGGAAAACTTCGTTTCGATCTTTCGGAGGGGATGGTTAGCCTATTGACTAAGCACAATAAAATGAATATAAAGCGCACTAGTTCTTTAGCCAATAGTTAAATATACTGTACTCCTTCGCAGCTAAATAAATAAGTTCTTAACTGCTAATGGGAAAATGTAAACGGTTAAATCTTGTCAATAACTATGTCTAAACATTTTAGTGTTACGAGTATCTGATCAGCCCCCAGCCCCAAACCAGACGATGCAGTGTTTCAAGTTTCAATTTCAATGTTTCAATCCAATGACTCAGTGATGCAGGATGCAGGCAGACACTCGACAGACCTTTTATCCATTTGGTAAACAAATCTATATAAAACAGTGTTCCCAACTCAAAGATAAAGTAAATTTTTATCGCTTCAGTTGATCATAAAAGCATTGATTACGTAAACAAGTGTTTCTGTTTCGTCCCCCGCATGGGTCCCTCGGTTTATCGGTCCATGGTCTATATGTAACATACTTAATACCATTAGACTGCGTATGCATTTGGTATTATATGGTAGCTGGCGTTTGTTTATTTTCTGTAGATTTCAATGATCTAATTGTTACGCTCTAAAATAATAGTTACCCATATCTCTTTTCTTGAATGAATAAGGTTTCCAGCATTAAAGAGTCAAAGTAAAAGGCTGACTTTTTCCCTCCTGATTATGTTTTATTTCTAATATCTGATATGATATAACGTCTTTTTCTGCAGTCTTCAAGTGCAAAGTATTTATTTTGTCCTGCGCCATAAGGATGTATTTACAATTTAACAAAAATAACAAATAATAATATATACATCATCATATATAGGTTTCAAGCATGAATTAAATAAATATTTCGTTAAATATATATTTATAAATTCAAATGTTATGTTAATAAGGGAATCGTCAATGGTAAGAAACTAAATAATGACTTTCAATCGCTCATTAATATCAAACAGCGTATTACTATATGGTTATACCTCTGATGCAGTATAACTGGATCACGCACTCTATATGAACGAAATCCGTGACGGTGCCGTTGGGTGGAAAAATACCCCCGTAGCAGCAAACCTGCATACTCAGCGAATTTCCAATGCATATTAATTTATCGTAATATACAATAAAGCAACATACCAAGTTTCATCAATATACATTCATAAATAAACGATTTATGACATTTTAACTATTCTCCATAAGAATAACATGGCGGATGAGTATGCAGGTTTGCTGAAATAAGGAACACTAAAAATGGTCTTTTATACAAATATCAATATAACTCAACTAGGTAAAGCCACATACCAAGTTCTATTAATTTATGTTCATAATTAAAGGAGATAACACGTTAATTATTCTCCATAAGAATAACATAGGGCTGAGTATGCAGGTTTGCTGCTACGGGGACTATCGGCAAAAAATGGGTTTTTGTGCAAATATCAATATACCACAATGAAATGAAGCAATATACCAAGTTTCGTCAGGATAAGTTGATAAATAAGCGAGATATACAATTTTTCTTATCTTACATAAAAATAACATTGGACAACGTACTGTGTTTAGCACTTTCAATATCTCAGTAACCAATTGACGTAGAGCAATGATTAAAACATCAAATTGTGCGTCTTTTTAAGCTGATTCCAATGGGGAAAAATAAAATTTTACTTTTCCAAAAAAAAACAAAAAAACATTTTTGGGGTACAAAACCCCCCCAAAATACCCTTTCGGATAGGTCGATCTGTCTGGTTTTCGAACTTAAAGTCATAAATGCTGCTTTACCCGTTTGTACCAAATTTCATCAAAATCGGACCTTTTTTACGAGAGTTATCGCACCCACGGACACATATATATATGTATATATATATATATATATGTATATATATATATATGTATATATATACAGTTTCGAACGAATGGTGTTTTTGGGGTCTGGGGACCTCAAAACGAAAAGTTATCATGGTCCCGGGCCTAGGTCTTACCATGCCGACTACGGTAATAGCTTCTTCCCTATAGGGGAAATTCGCTAAAAGGCCCAAACCGGCCACTGCACAGTGTAACTTCAGTTATTACTCACTTTGGCTCATTCTGTCACTGTAATAGATTAAATCTATATAGGCCTAAATGTAAATATTCAAGTATAGGTAATCTACTGGTATAAATATTATTGCTGTAATTAATTGAGAACATTGCTTTTTATTTTAATGAGGTTAGGTTTCACACACTATACGACATTATTTTAATTACAACTCACCGTGAGCGACTGTTAAAACTTAAGTTACAACTTGTACCATAGACTAACTATAGTATAGTTATAGTATAGTATACTATAGTTAGTCTATGCTTGTACTAATGAAAAGATAAAGTTGACTGCAACAACTTTACTGTAGCCATCAGCCATGTACAAACCCATCAGTGTTCATATAGTAACCCCCTCATATACAAAATTTGTTATTTATGAGTAAAGGGAAAATGGCGGCCACATTGTGGGCAAGAACCTCTGAAAATATTAAGCTCTTTGTGTATTTTAGGAGGTATTGGTTATACCCATGAGTATTTAAATCTGTTGATATCCATAACAGAGATGTATGTATGTATGTATAACCATCGATTATGTATACTTATCAATCAATGGTTGAACATACATCCAGTGGCGGATCCAGCCAGGGGGCGCGCCCCTCCCCTTGGACTCAGAAGTTGTGTAATTAATGAGTAATAGCATTGACTATATATCTGTACTAGATTGAAAACCTTATGGGCTCGTCTGATAACAAGAGGCGGGATTCTCCACGTAGTTCTGACAGCACTGGATCGAAATCACCACCATCGTACGCAATGGTGGACGTAACTCTACAGGTGTATAGCCAATGGTAATAGTGTAACGCTTTCTATCGCTCTACTAGTTTTTGTGATTAATATTTGCAAACACATTATTTGCACCAACACGTCTTACCTACTATGGGTGATGCTCTACAAAACGGAGCCTCCCCTATAACGGGTCGCTAAGAATAGTTTTAAAAGTACAATGATCATGGAATGTGTAGGTCAAGATAATGAACCCCGTTGGTAGAACGGTAATGAAGCAAGTCGCCATATAACGATACGTCCTTTATGTGTGTTAAGTAACTTACTGCATCCAAACAATAGTAAGATAAACAGTTGCCGATCGATACATAAAATTAGGGAGTCACTGAGCTCCTTAACCCGACAAACACAACTTACTATCTGTAAGATAAAGGCACCGGCCAGGGCTGAGCATCTCCTAGGGTGACACACCACAGCACCGGCCTATTGCCTTTGGCCGCCCTAGGGGAACACACCGCAGTACCGGCCTAGGGGCTTGGGAAGAGCATCCCTAAGGTCACGCACCACTGCACCGGCCTATTGCCCTTGGTTTCCCTAGGAGCACACACCGCAGCACCGGCCTAAGGGCTTGGGCCGAGCATTCCTAAGGTTTACGCACCTCAGCACCAGACTAATGCCTTTGGCTGCCCTAGGGAAGCACACCGCAGCACTGGCCTAGGGGCTAGGGCCATAGACTAACTACAGTAGTTACAGTAGTTACTACTGTAGTTAGTCTATGGACGTAGACATTATCAGGCCTATGTTAATGTGACAAGTAAGCTATTTTCATGAAAAATTTAGCTTAATCAGTCCAATAGTTTATGCGTGATGAAACTAGAAATATGCTTACATCAAAACATACATTTAAATTTTTACATTTACAATATTATATATATATATTAAAGTTGTTGGATACATCGTATATATTTACCTTGTTGTTACTCAAGGCTAGTAAAGTTTTGTTTCTAGCCTTGGTTGGCACTAGCATAGACTAACTATAGTACTGTACTATACTGTAGTTAGTCTATGGCACTAGCTACGAAATCTGGTAATGTAGAAGAAGAAGAAAATTCATGATCAATTATCAGTTTGGCCAACTAACTACTTGACAGAAAAGAATTATTAACACATATTTTTACCATGGAACTCAAAGTTTGGACCTTTAATTATTCCTTACAACAAATCCCCAAACAAAACCTAAGCCCTTTCGTTCTTTTTTACCAGATTTCAAGATAAAATAATTACCTTTTCACATAAATAACGAGCTTAAACATGAATGTGGTTGTCGTGCTCTGGTATTCTCGATCTGGCCACACTGAGTTACAATCAGTTTTGCCACAAACTGGGTAATTACCCGGTTTTCGGGTATTTTGAAGGTCGTGCGGGGATTAAGAAAAAACTGGGGATTTTGGATCCGAGATGCGGGGATTTACCCGAAATATCGGGTATTATAAATGTTCGTGTGACAGTTGGTATAAATGTCAATTTGAACAGTAAAATTCAAGATTCAAGCAATTTAAACTCAAATTGAAACAAAACAACGTAACGTGCGACGCGCGACGTGCGTAAAGTCGTATAGTGGCAATGTATATAGTTACTTCTGCTTCTACCCAAATTAGGCTACTGTTAAAAAATGTTAGATGATGCAATGAAGCGCTTCATTACAATAATCCCTGTAAGTTAATCATACTTTTTATTTTGGACTGCTAAAGCTTTTTTAAGTTAAAGGATTGTTTTAACCAATTGGTTAACATGTAGAAATAGAGTTTTGCTTGTAAATAGTGGGGGAAATGGCGCTCCCACATATAGGCTTCAATTTGTCTCGGGAAATTAACATATGTTGCATGCTCTATATTATTATTAAGCTTGTTGTTTATAGATCATTAAAATGCTCGTTCTATTCGGGAACATTGCTGGACGAGGGATAGGATAGGGTGAAATCAGATGACCTAATAGGACCGGATTTACTAGCTGTAGGCCCCCAGCCGCGAATAAGTGGAGTGGGCCCCCTTGGTGATGTGCGCCAATGCTTAAATCCGGCCTTGTGATTCAATCTATATCCGACTCAACCATAAGTTAATATATCTAGAGATCTCGTCTCGTGTAGAAAAGTGTAGCCTTCATGGCCGACCGCCATTTTTCCCCTCTGCCCACTCTGCTCCTATGGCAACCAATAAAATGCTCTCTTCACAAATTATATGTGCTGACAAAACATTTTAACTTGCCAAGAAATTATTTGATTAGTTACCGGTACTTCTAATGAAAATGGCGGTCAGCATGTAGGGTACACTTTTTTACCCCCGACGACACCTCTAGATATATTTACTTCGCTGATCGGGCTATTTGATACTGTTAACTTTTGTTCAGGTGCAGCCGGCATCCACTTGAAAACAAACATATGGTGAAAACGACCTGAAAAAATCAATCTCTATGATTAAGTATTAACAAATAAACACCAATGATTAAGCCGGCATCCACTTGAAAACAAACATATAATATGGTAAAAACGACCTGAAAAAATCAATCTCTATGATTAAGTATTACAAAATAATCAAATTACAGTTAATTGCAATAAAATAGTTTATTCTATATTATTTATATTATTTTTCTTTACTTACTCCAAGGAGTTCTATTGGTAATACTGGTGACAACACTGATGAACAAAATTGCGAGCCGTTCTTTGCCAAATTTTGGTGAATTTTGGCCAAACTCGCTGAAATCGAACGACTCAACAAAGTGACACCAGCAAAGACCTACTTATGATTAGAACATTAATAATCTTGCATTTATTTATTTGCTCATAATTTATCATATTTCACGACAAGATCAGATGCATAGATCAAACGAAAAAATAAATATGTCCTAGCTTTTATTACATTTATTCCAGTGATTTGCATGAGTAGATTCACTTATAGGAATGAAAAACTAATTAGGATTATTCAAAGAACGAGAAATTTGCCTCACCAGTGTATCAGCCTGACAAAATCACCGGCTCGTTTTTTTTAACAAAAATAGTGGAGCAGTTATACAATAAACTTCCTTGACACTCGGTTTGGCATTATAGTTAGTAGACTACTGATCAGTGTACCAAATTTATTTATTTCAACGGGAAATACCCAATACATGAAATGAATATACAATGAGACTTATGATTAGATGGCTAAATCTGTGATCAACTAACAAAAATTACTCTGTGATTCGTTTTTTCTGTTTTTTCTCCAATCCACCCCACAATTTGTATAATTATTTTATTTTTATTTGTTTATATATATATATATATATAGAGCGAAAAAACTCCTCATCCCCTAAAAAAAACCCTTTGAGTTTTTTTGGGGGTTTTGATATATATATATATATAAGGATTTCTTTGAGGGAAAGTGCGGTTTGCACACACCCGCTTCCGCAGGGGTAGTGTGGGACTCCTCCAAGAGTACAATAAACCCCTCGTCCTCCTCCAGAATGGAAGTCTAGGTTAACACTAAGCGCTGAGGGTAACTGTCCTCGTTGTTAATTTTCGGGTAATTATCTGGCAACTTTAAAGAAATTACCCGGTTTTCGGGTATTTGATGCCCATGCAGGGACTTTGCGGGGATTACAACAAAATGACCGGGTAAAAGCGGGGATTTTATAAGGGGTTTATGGGTAAAATGGCAAAGCAAGCCTGGCAATACTGGTTACAATCCTCCTCTGCTCCTCCATCTTTCGCCATTTTGATTGTTGTAAAGTGGATGTGATTTTCTAACTTAATTTATAATTAATTTTAAACAATATTTGAAACTGATAACTGTCCTCTTAGCTTCAGCCTGGTCAGTATAAAGATATGCATAAATTTATGTATTTTAAAACTGCTTAAGTTTTAGTTGTCCATATTATAAGCTTAGTCTTCATAGCATGTTAGCATGCATAGGTATTTGACGAAAGGAAAGCCGGCTATGAACGCCTAGGCCCTATGGCAAAGTTACTTTTAGGCTAAGTTACTTTTAGGCCAAGTCCTATAGTTCCGTATAAGTTGTTTCAAGGCTACACTTAGTTTAAGTTTAATGTCTTCTTTATTTTCACCCTACCCAATGAGTGGCATATATTCCACCCATTGATGGCATGTGGTGTGTCAATCTTTTTGCAAAGGTTCACAACACAAACACAATTAACAATTACTACCCATATAAACTTGGACATGTTAACTTATGTTTAGTTTTATTCTATATAAAATAGGCTCCTAGAAAATGAAATGCATTAGGTCTTTATTATCGCAAATAACTTAAATTTTGTACATTTCCTGCTGAGCTGGGAAACAGGTAACATTGTCATATAGTGATTACGAGCTGATAAGGGAGGCCCGTGGTAACTTACTTCTTAACCCTTTGAGCGCCAGCGAAAAATGTACCGACTTCCTCTACAGGCCGGCGCTAATACTCCCGTGATGCGCTAAATGGCCAGAGCAAAATCAGTGTTTTTGTATGTCTTTGCTAAAAGTGTTATAAAATTGGAACGAATTGACATAAATAGGTCAGCCTTATTTTATTTTAATCTAAGAAACTGTATTTCAATGTAGAATGATTACACATGGGTAAATAAAAAATAAAAAAATAAAAAAAATATATATATTTTTTACGGTTTTGACGTTTTTTGCTCGGTTCACTCATTATTTATTCACTAGAAACTAAAAACTGCACTAAATGTACGCAAACATAATGCAAAACAATAGTACACAGGTTATTGCCAACATAAACAACAACATTCAGTAACAATTTTGCGCACGAACACATGGCGTGGGCGTGGCCGTGGGGCCAGGTGCCACCACAGCCATCTGAATTCCACTAACTTATTTCCCAGTTGTGTATTAAAGTTAAAAATCGTGTTGTACTATATAAAGTATATATGTTCTTGTAGGGAAATTCTTTGGCTTTAATGTGGTATATAATTTATTATTACTAGCTGCATTACGTAAGCTCTAAATGAAAAAGCACTACCTGCCGATATATCGGCGAGTGGCCTTTTTCGCGTCAACGACGCTTGCTGATATATCGGCAGTATTGGCGTTTTTCGAATATGCCGCGAGTGCCGATATATCGCAGTTGGCGCTCAAAGGATTAATTAACTTTTCAAGAGGTTTTTAGGTGTTATACTAGTGGCTTGAAGGGGCTATAGCCCCTAACCTTGCTCCATTACAGCAACAGAGCTGCCTCATCTAATTTATTTTACTCTTTTCATGCTAAAGAGGAGCACATGTCAGTTCGTAAACAAAGTATATTCTCAATAAAATGCGTTAATGTAAACAAAGCAGACATTTTTGAATCCCTATGCTTTTCTTATGGGGGATGTTTTACGTTATTGTTCGTTTCATGGGAAGTCGTAAAACGCAAAAAGAGGACAAAGAAAAATAAGTTTATTGTTAGTGAGAACAAATGTTACATCAGCAGTCCAAATAGGTTCCAGGTAATTTCACCTTGTACGGAAGTTCACACTGATAAATTGCATGTTGAAATTAATAACAAAGTTAGCAACATCAGTAAAAAGAAAAACTTCATAAGTAAAAACTCCAAAAGTTGTGATAACATTTTTCAAACTGATTGTACTTTTGATGAAAGGAAGGCTATTGAAAGTAGGGATGGTAGCACTAGTAACCGTTCTGATATTTTGTCAGACTGCTTGATTATTGGTGACTCAATGCTTAGATATTCGGGTGGACAGTGTGAGGGTAACGGTGCTACCATTGATTGTAATCCTGGGGCTAAAATTGTTCATATAAAAGAGAAACTTCTTGGGTATGTTGACAGAAATCCGCAAGTAATATATCTTCATGTAGGAACAAACAATTTGGTTCAAGGTTTCTGTGGTGGTAAAGGTTATAATGGAGGTTGGGGGAAGCGGGAAATGCTCAATGACATGGCAGACCTGCTTTCCACAGCAAGACAAACCTTTCCAGGGTCAAAGATATTTGTAAATAGTATTTTGTACCGGGCTGACATCAGTGATGTAGCACTGATAGATTTAAATGACCAACTTCAGTTAATGTGCTGGAACTTCGGTGTATCTTTTGTAAAGACCTGGCACTTAATTTCTAGACGTCACTTGGCAAGAGATGGTCGCCATCTCAGCAGGTATGGGAATCGTTGCCTAGGCTATCTTATGCTTCGAACATTGAGGAGGGCTTACTGTGGGAAATCTGAATCACCTTCCATAGATCCCAAGGAACCCAAGGAACCCTCTCTTAAGAACTCCCAGAGTGTGTTTCCTCTTCGGTCAACGATAAACTTGGATAGTTTTTTAAACCTATCCCCCAATCCTTCATTGCCAACATAGAGCGTACTACTCTAAAAATACTCCACCAAAATGCCCAAGGACTTGAAAATAAGCTCGATGTTTTTCAATCTGTTATTGATATTGAGGCTCCTGACGTGATTTGTATATCCGAGCACCACCTGAAACAGTTTGAATTTGATGTTTTAAGATTGCTTGGGTACGTTGGAGTTTCATCTTTTTGCCGTAGTAACCTAAGTAAGGGTGGAGTTTGTATCTTTGCAAAGGAAGGGTTAAATATTGAAAAGCTTGATGTTTTGGGGTTTTGTTTGGAGGGTAAGTGTGAACTGGCGGCTGTAAAAGTTAGCTTTTGTGGTAGAGTTTTTCTTATTGTTGTCGTTTATAAGCCGACTCCATTTTCTGCCTCTCTTGAGGAACACATGTTTTTCTACAATCATTTATCATTCTTCCTTGATAAAGTGATGTCACCGAATAATAGTACACTTGTGGTAGGTGACTTCAATGTAGACCTATCTGTTTCGGACCTGAAGGTTGATGTGCTAATGAATACCATGGAATGTCATGGATTGAGGAACATAGTTTGGTCGTTTACAAGAGAGTTTAAAAACTCTAGGTCACTTACTGATCATGAATACACAGATCTTCCCAAGGATTATGTTGCTGCTTCTGTTCTTGTGACTGCCTTAGCAGATCACCACGCTCAAATAACTACAGTCAAGCTGCTTCCACAAAGAGAGGCTTCCCCAAAATTTCGTTTGTGCCGATCATTTAGAGATGAAAACATGTGGATATTCAACAATTGCCTTGCTCATGAGCAGTGGGCAGAGGTTTTTAGTGCAGATTCTGTTGAATCAAAAATGAAGAACTTCACCTCTACTATTTCATTTAATGTAGACCAGGCTTTCCCAGAGAAGAAAGTAAGGTGCAAGAAAAAAAGGTTTCATAGCAATATTTCTTTAAGCAAAGAACAGGCTGATCTTCGGGATTTAGTCAGATCGTGGTACTCTATTACCAAGGATTTAGAGAGATCCAATCCACTGAGGCAACACTTCTTAAGATTGAAAGCTCAATATCGCCAGAGTATTAAATATTCTAAGTCTCTCAAGGTATCCAAACAAATAAATAACTCTTCAAACAAGTCAAAGACTATGTGGAACATCATAAATGAAAATAGGGTCACTTCAAAGTCTCATCATGATTTTATTTTTGCTGTAAAAAATAGCAAAGGAGAATTAGTTACTCATCCAAAGGAGGTTTCCAACATTTTCAATGATTTCTTCATAAATATATCACAGTGTAACACTTTTAATAGCAAGAATGTGAGTTCCTCTTCAAATGAAAGCTCTACTTTAAAGTCCTTCTTTTTAAAACCAGTAAACGCAGCAGAAGTTATCGATTTGATACATTCATTACAGCCCAAAACTGCATCTGGAATTGATAATGTGTCATCCAAACTCCTAAAATACTGCTCTAATTCCCTAGCAAATCCTCTCGTACATCTAATCAATAGCTCTTTTGAAACTGGAGTATTCCCTGACTTTCTGAAACTTTCAGTTGTAAGCCCAATTTTTAAAAAAGGAAAAAAAGAAATGCTCGACAATTATAGACCTATTGCGATAACATCTTCATTCTCCAAGATTTTTGAGAAAGCAGTTTTAAATAGGTTGATTTCTTTTATTGACAAACATAGTATTTTATTTTCTGGTCAATTTGGC
This sequence comes from Allygus modestus, assembly GCA_963675035.1. Lineage (NCBI taxonomy): Eukaryota > Metazoa > Arthropoda > Insecta > Hemiptera > Cicadellidae > Allygus > Allygus modestus. Next base: position 108,761,916 of record OY776114.1, on the reverse strand, counting down.
TTTTTAAAGGGCAAGTCTACTGTTGATGCCATGTTTTCCCTCATAAACTTTATTGTAAAAGAGCTAGATCTAAAGAAATCCGTAGCGGGTGTCTTCTTTGATCTCTGAAAGGCATTTGACATGGTAAATCATGGTCTGCTTCTTGAGAAACTTGAGAGCATTGGAATACGGGGCACTGCTCTAAAATGGTTTTCCTCCTTCCTTACTGGACGTAGACAAATAGTAAAGATACCTTCTATAGATAAAGATTGTATGACATACTCATACTCAGATGAGAAGCTTGTCATCTCCGGAGTTCCTCAGGGTTCAATCCTGGGCCCGTTGTTGTTCATTTTATACATCAATGACTTAAAATCATGCGTTATTAATGTTAATCTGTGTCTTTTCGCAGATGACACCTCACTTGCCATATCGCATCAGGCAAGAACAGATTTGGAAATTGACTCTTATGTTAAATCAAATAGTATTGTGCAATGGTTCCATGAAAATATGTTGTGTGTCAATTCTGATAAGACCAAACTGCTTGATTTCTCCATTGGCCATAAAGAAACATCTCTTCTAAAATTGTCCATAGGTGAAAGTGTCGTTACTGCAGCAGATGACGTAACATTTTTGGGGCTTCACCTAGACTCAAATTTAAAATTTTTTTCTCACATAGAGCATGTCGCTAGCCGTTTGTCTTCAGGTGTTTTTGTGTTAAGACGTCTATCTACCTTCTCTAGTACTGAAGTTCTTCTCTCAGCATATTATGCCCTCATTTATCCATTTCTTTCATACACAGTTGTGATTTGGGGGTCTGAGAGCTCATATACGAAGACTCTTTTCATTCTTCAAAAAAAAAGCTGTGAGAATAATTGTAGGAATCGATGAAGCAGTATCATGTGCTTCCTACTTCAAGGATTTTGATCTGCTCACCTTTCCGTCTATTTATATCTTTGAATCACTTATTTTTTTAAAAAAGAACCAGCACATTTTTCAAGAATTTTTGCCATCGTCAAATAGTAAAACCAGAAACAAGCACAATTATAATATACCACCACACAAATCAACATTTTTCAAAAACCACGCAGTTTATAATTGTATAAAAATGTTCAATAGCCTTCCGACCACTCTTAAACAAGAATGTAATATAGTGACCTTCAAAAGAAATGTAAAAAGGTTTTTACTTAAAAGTAGTTTTTATAGTGTTAAGGATTATTTTGACAAGAAATATGTTTAGTTTTAGAAAAATGTTTGTAATGACGTACATGCTAATGCAATTTATTTTGTTTTGTGGCAATAAATATATTTGATTTGATTTGATTTGATTTCAAATCAAATCAAATCAAATCAAAAAAATCTTTATTCATAAAATACATGTTATGTACATTGAATAGTGTCATCAATACTTAAGAATAGAACTTAAAGACTACAAATAAATAATGAAATACCCCCCGTCGCAGCAAACCTGCGTACTCAGCGAATTTCCAATGCATTGATATGTTTCTCACTAGTACATAAAGCCACTCACCAAGTTTGACAAAAATACATTCATAAATAAGTGATTTATTACATTTTATTTATTCCCCATAAGAATAACATTAGGACTGAGTACGCAGGTTTGCTGCAACGAGGAAGATAAGAAATGAGTTTTTATGCAATTATCAATATAACTGAACCAGGTGAAGCTACTTACCATGTTTTATTAATTTATGTTCATAATTAAGGGAGATATAAAACGTTACTTATTCTCCATAAGAATAACATTAGGGCTGAGTATGCAGGTTAGCTGCTACGGGGACAATCAACAAAACATTTATTTTTTGTGCAATTATCAATATACCAGTACAACATGAAGCCACATACCAAATTTCATCAATATACATTCATAAATAATCAAGATATCAAATTTTATTTATTCTCCATAAGGATAACATTGGACAACGTACTGTGTTTAGCACTTTGAATATCTCTGCAACGGTTTGACGTAGAATCACAATTTAAACACCAAAATGATTGTTTTGTGGAGCTGAAGTGATTGGTAAAAGAAAATGTGAAGTTTAAAGTAAAATTAACTGAGGAAAAGCCAAAAACCTTTTTCCCATAAGATTAACATGGGAGATTTTATGAGCATGTTTTTTGGATTTTTTCCGCAACCACTTAACCTAGGTTAATAATTCAAAATACCATATTATTTGTTTTTTTAAGCTCTATAACATGGTCTAAACCTAAATTAAGTGTTTTAAAAATGTTAGGGTAAAAAATGCAAAAAACTGATTTTTGGAAAATTTAAAACCCCCATAAACCCCCCTTCCCATAGTCCGATTTTTCTGGTTTTCGAACTTAAAGTCATAAATGTCAGTTTACACATTTGAGCCAAATTTCATCGAAATCGGACGTTTTTTACTCAAGTTATCGCATTCACGGACACATATATAGATATATATATATAGATATATATATATATAGATATATATATATATATATAGATATATATATATATATATATATATATATATATAGATATATATATACATATATATAAATTTGAACGAATAGTGTTTTGGACATCTGGGGACCTCAAAACAAAAAGTTATCATGGTCTCGGGCTTAAGTCTTACCATGAGACCTACGGTAATAGCTTCTTCCCTATAGGGGAAATTCGCTAAAAAAAAAAAAATCTATTGTAAATCCATGAGGGGGTGGAAAGGTACTCCTCCAGAGAATATAAAGCTTTGTCAATCAAATAACTTTTTACTTTGTTTTTAAATTTCTTAAGGTTTTCCTCATTTTTTATATTGCTGGGTAGATGTTTCAAGAACCTTAATCCCACATAGGTTGGTTTTTTTCATAATACTTTAATTTATGTTGTGAAGTGATAATAAATTTTTTATTCCTAGTATTATATGGATGACAGATAACTTCTGTGCTTTTTATATTATTTTTTGCAATGATAATAGTCTCAAAAATATATTGCCCATATACTGTTAAAATCTTTAATTCTTTAAATTTATCTTTTGTTGTTTCATTGTAATCTAGCTTCATTATGATTCTAATTGCTCTCTTTTGCTGTTTAAGAATACCATCCATATTTGCCTTTGTTGTTGAACCATAAAGGCTTATACCATAAGATAAATGAGAGTGGATATTCGCAAAATATATATTTTTCAATGTTTTTTTGGTTACAAAAAAATGACATTCTATAAAGTGAATAAATTCCTGAACTTAATGTTGATAGTAATTTATCTACATGTTTATTCCAGTTTAAATTTTGGTCTATTGTTAGGCCTAGAAACTGTGTGCTACTTTTATTTTCTATTTCTTGTGAGTTGTACATAATAATTGGTTCAGTTATCTGCTTGTTTTGATGGGTTTTAAATATTATAAAATTAGTTTTTTGAGCATTCAGCTTTAATTTTTGCTGCTGCAAGAAACTTCCAATGTTTTCTAGTTCAATAAAACTCAGGATTTGAACTTGTTGAACAGTATTAGCTGATACTTTAAGATTTGTATCGTCTGCATAAAAACAAAGATTATTTTGTGGTAAACACACAAGTGAGTTTCCTGCATCATTAATGTAGCAGAGAAACAAAAGAGGACCTAAAATCGATCCCTGTGGGACACCACATTTCACATTTTCAGTTTCTGAGAAAAACTTTAAAACTCTGTTGTCATGTGTTTTGTGCGCAATTTCTACAAATTGACATCGATAGTGGAGGTATGACTGGAACCATTTTATTGATCTCTTGGATATGCCTAACATTAGCAATTTATTTATCAGTTGAGAGTGGTTGACACTATCAAATGCCTTTGATAGGTCCATGAAAATTCCAGTTGTGTATTCTCCTTTGTCTACTGATTATAGATTCTATGAATGATACTGCTGCAGTAATTGCAGATTTCCCAGGCCTAAAACCATGCTGATAATCATTTAATAATTTTGACTCTTCTAAGTACCTTAATAACTGATTGCTAACAATTTTCTCATAAATTTTTGATATTACTGGAAGGAGGGAAATGGGGCGGTAGTTTGACACAGTTTCTAGATCATCTTTCTTATGGATTGGTATAATTTTAGATTTTTTCAACTGATTAGGGAAAATTCCCGAAACAAAAGATGAATTTATTAAGTGGCTTAAAATTCGACTTAGATATTCTTTGACATATTTTATAACTTTTATAGGAATGTCATCATATCCTGAAGAGTTTTTGTTTTTTATTGAGCTAATTATCTTTTCCACCTCCCTTACATCAACAAATTCAAAATTAAAACCTTTTAGCGAATTTCCCCTATAGGGAAGAAGCTATTACTGTAGTCGGCATGGTAAGACCTAGGCCCGGGACCATGATAACTTTTCGTTTTGAGGTCCCCAGACCCCAAAAACACCATTCGTTCCAAACTATATATATATATATATATGTGTCCGTGAGCACGATAACTCTCGTAAAAATTATCCGATTTTGATGAAATTTGGTATAAACGTGTAAAGCAACATTTATGACTTTAAGTTCGAAAACCAGCCAGATCGCTCTATCCGAAGGGGTATTTTGGGGGGGTTTTGTACCCCAAAAATGGGTTTTTTGAATTTTTTACATATAATTTTGGAAATAGTCAAATTTTATTTTTTCCCATTGGATTCTGCTTAAAAAAACACACAATTTGGTATTTTTATCATTTCTCTACGTCAATTGGTTACCGAGATATTGAAAGTGCTAAACACAGTACGTTGTCTAATGTTATTCTTATGGAGAAAAATAAAAATTTTATATCTCGCTTATTTATGAACCTATACTGACGAAACTTGGTATACGGCTTCATCTGGTTGTGGACCATTGATATTTGCTCAAAAAGACACTTTTTTACCCAAGGCTCCCGTAGCAGCAAACCTGCATACTCAGCCCCATGTTATTCTTATGGAGAATAAGTAACGTGTTATCTGCCTTCATTATGAAAATAAATTAATGAAATTTGGTATGTGGCTTTACCTACATGAGTTATATTGATATTTGTATAAAACTCCATTTTTTGTGTTCCTTGCTTCAGCAAACCTGCATACTCAGCTGCCATGTTATTCTTATGGAGAATAATTAAAATGTCATAAATCGTTTATTTATGAATGTATATTGATGAAACTTGGTATGTGGCTTTATGTGGTATTGAGATACATATATATGCATTGGAAATTCGCTGAGTACGCAGGTTTGCTGCTACGGGGTATTTTAATACCTTGTGCTCACTTTTATTATTAATACTATCATTTTTATCTTTGCAGTTAAACTTACTAATATCCTCAGCTACATTGACAAAATATTTATTAAATACATTTGATATAGTTCTAGGGTTACTTATGCTACGGTTTCTCTTTTGCAAGCAGATATTTTTAGTTTTATTTTCATTCCTTTTACCTACTTCCGAGTTTATAATCCTCCAGACTGTTTTTTGTATATTTTCAGATTTCTGTATCATATTTTCAAAATAATTTGTTTTAGCTTGAGCTACTTTTATCTTATAATTTAGTTTTTTTTGTTTCATGTCTTGAGTCAAAATACGGTTTTTGTTTCCCCGAATTTGTAATGTCAATTGCAGTAATTCTTTTGTTTCATTTTTCAGATCATCTGAAATCCAATTTTGTTTACATTTTTTTTCAGTTACTGTCTTAGGGAATGATATATCAAAATAAAATTTAAATGTGTTGTAAAACTCATCATATTTTTTATTAACAGGGGCCATATAAACATTTTCCCAAATTTCATATTTTAAAAGCCTTTTAAATAAATTCAGGTTTTGATCTGAAAACTTACAAGTTGTACTTTTTACTGGTTTTTAATTTTCATTTTTGAGTTTTTTGTTTTTTAACGGTAACTTTTGAGAAATACCATTATTTTCCCGAGTTCCTGAGATCAAGACCTTTAATTTGAGCCATCCCCCATCGTCCTGCGATTTGTCAAACTCCGACAATTTTGACTTAAAAAATTTCGCTTACAGAATTATTTATAAAGATTAGTCAGAAGTACTGGGCTGTTAAAATCAGTAGGCTACTCTATAAGTTTTACCTCGGTGCACACTGTATGGCGTGGATTGAGCTCCTCTTCCTCAGCCTTGCGCATATATGTGCGGTTGTGTTTACTGTGGTTTGTCGCTATTTCGATTCAGTTAGTGGCAGCAGCTGCAGCTCTGCAGGAAGGACCGGGTAGTCCACTATTAGATTATAGTAGATATACCTCGGTTTATCTGGATCCCAGATTAACCGGACGAGGTTGTCCGAAATAAAATGTAAATTACGAGTGAATTAGTGGGTGAGTACGAGTGATTTTTTGCCGCACTAAGTTAGTGCCTTCTAAGTCTCAGACGTAAATATAGACTACACTTGAAGTAACATACAAACTGCATTATAAAGTTAGCCACCGTACAGTCACACTCATAGCGCATGCCCAAGTGACCAGAATTTCGTACCTTTTTTGATACTAGGTAGTGTATTTCTTAATTAAATCATTATTAAAGTTTTTTGTCTATTGTCTACTGTTGTCCTTTTATTACCAACCACAACTTGTGAGGTTATATTGCGCTTATAGCTGTGTGTGTATTTAGTGCCGTAACTTAGGAGCTGTGAGCCGCTAGGCACAGCCGGTGGTGGGCCCTTACCGCCCAGGTCAGCAAGCTGGTGACCTTTTTTTTGAGGCTTGAGGCTTTTTTATGTGAGATTCGTGTGGTGCAGGCCCCTAGGCGCGCACCTATGTAGCCTATGCTTAAATCCCACCCTGAGTGTATTGTGTGTTACGACAGCTAAACAGACACTGTGTTAGGAGTTTAATCGGTTTTACAGTCGTTCCATACAATTTGCAGGATCAATATTACAGGCGCAAGCATTTACAAATTTTAAAATGTTACAACATTTGGTACTTTGGTATTATACGGATGCCACCCTTATACAGCGCGCTGCGGCAGTTATGTTAGGATGGGTTATCATACAAATGATTGTAGGACTTTCCTTGTTTCGTTACGAATCGAATGATACCTGATGAGTCATACTTCCGGTCGCCAAACCCCCTCCAAATAGGCCAAGGTCGGGTCGTTGACCGGAGCGCGCGCATCACCTGTCACCGCCTGTATCTGTTCTGGGTCAGTGTCATGAGTGATTTATTGCCGTGCACTACGTTACATTTGTTTTCATAATGAGTGACGTTCTTTTGGTGTGGGATTTACCTCAAAATGAAGAGGAAACCGTACGTATTTTTATGATAACCCATCCTAACATAACTGCCGCAGCGCGCTGTATATTTGGCAGAGTACATGTGGCGATCGGGTGTGGCTGCTAGCGGTGGCGACGCATTTAACACGATCCTAGCTCGCTGCCTTTTGGGAGGCACAACACAAAGACCGCTCATCAGAATGATGTAAAATTTGTACAGTAAGTCAATAAAAGTACGTTTTTTTGAATTATGTAGTTATCCTTTGTATCCGGTAAAAATTTAACCTCCAAAAATAGTGGCATCCGTATAATACCAAAGTACCCAACATTTTTCAATAAATTTTATACCAGTAGGTACCCCCTTTGTTGTACAGGGGCATGATATCGGACCTCCATTTTGCGCCATTGTATTTCTATTAAAAAGCCCTTAAAAAAATGAATGGTCATTCGATATTTCTTAGTGGTTCACATTAACAAATTTAGGGCAACCCCCAAAATCACGTTTTGAGGACGGGGCAGGTATGGCACATAGCCTATAACAAAAAGTATTTTGTTGCTTCCCAAACTCATGTACCTATATGAAAAATATATTGTTTTTACCTGGTTTGGTTTTAAGTTTGTATTTTTCTTTATATTTGTGAAGGCTACAAATAAGCTAAAAACTATCAAAATTGAAGACCTAAAGGTTCAAGCCCTGGATCATTTAACATGGATTGACCCTTAGAGCAGGCTTCAATGAAAATGAAATTAAATGCATTGGTTCTTTATTATTGCAAATAACGTTCACATTTCTTGCGGAGCTAGGAAATCAGGTACTGTAACAATTGTCATTGCTCATTATGAGCCGATAAGGTAGACCCGCGGTAACTTACTCCCGCGGCAACATGTTACTTGGTCGTTCATCAAAGAAGCTGTTAAAAACATTTCCAGGTTCTTTTTTCTACATTTTAAATTGTTAAAATAGGGCCTAATTATGAATTATGATGCGCTGTGTTCAAAACATAAACTGATATAAGGATTGTACTCCACCATGACTAATCGATTGCATTACTATGACCCTCAATTAGTCGGAAGTCTGTGGACGATCACCTTAATAACTCGAAACTCAATATTCAAAATATTCTATAACTCAAATTTTGTCCATTCCCTTGAGATTCGAGTTATTGAGGTTCCATTGTATAAATTTGTACGTCACCTAATATTCTTCTGTTTGAAATGGAGACTATATTGTTTGTCAGTGGCTTCATTTTATGTGATGAGGTATGCTTGGTGGCGGCAACCCTTTTCTCATAGATGGACAGCTATTTTTATGTTTTAGCTGTCACTCTTGGTCTTTTGACAAGCTTGCGCTTTGCTACACAATCAGCTGTAGGCCTAGGCAGTAGTGGTTAGAAGTAGGAGAAATCATGAGAGAACAGAATTTTATTCTTAAATATATTTTATCATCCGAGAGATTTAAAGTGTGATGTATATCTTTAAGTTGTACTCTGGTATTGTTAAGGGTTAGAGAATTTGGTTAAAAAGATGTTTTTAGGCACACGACTGTATACAAATTTTATAGACAATTTCTTATATACAGAACAGTAGCTTATAGGTCCCTAAGCAAAATCAAGAGATAATTGTCAATAGGAAAAAACAAGTAACAGCAGCCTACATTACTCAAATAATTTACCTACCGCGTTGATCATGCAAATTAAATGGGCATTGTCATATAATTTTACAATATATAGGCCTTAAGCTTAGGTTATATTTAACGTTAATTCCTTCCAAAATATAATATATATTTATTTAAAAAAACGATATCTACATTACAATTCAATAACTAAAATGGTGTAAAACGTTAAGCATTAAGTTAACAAACAAAATAATTACCCTTCAGGGAATGAGACTTGATTGAATGACACCTTAATTGGATTAATTACAGACTGATATTAATCAGGCTGGCTGATTTAATATGCTCAGAATAACTACACATAATTTTGTTAGTTTAAACTACATTTAAGTTTAACTTTATGAGATACCAAAAAATGTATACAATGTAAAAAATGTAAATGTTATATTTAAAATGTACAGACTGTAAGCAAGTGTTGTTGTCTTGTGGATAGTTAGGTTTATTTTTTATTTGGTAGGCTAGAAGTCTACCTGAATGTCTAAAATCAATCTTTGATAACTTCCCTACTTTATTTGACAAATGATTTATTTTACCTATAAAAACGAAATGCGTAATTACCATTTGACAGATTTATCAGAAGCACATTTTTACATCATAAGTTAGTAAAAGTGCCATTATTACAGTAGAACCTCGATAACAAGACTCTCAAGGGGATCTCTAAAATAGTCTTCTTATCGAGGTGCACTTGTAATTGAGGGTCGTGCTATCAAGGTTGTTTTCACAACAAGACGTGCTATCGAGGTCACAGACTTTTTGCTATACCAAGCACATTTTTTATGAAACATTTCTAATTTTGTTTTAAGCAGAAAATTACTGTATAAATCAGTCATAAATAAAATAACACGCGTACAAGTAAAACAAACTTCTTTATGATTGCCATATAACATTACAATTACAGTAATTAAAACAAGTATTAAAATTGATTGAAAAATAATAGGCTTAGTAAAGTTTATAATTAGGCTGTAATATTCATTTTAGAAAATTAATATTACCGTAAATTGTTCATTGTAGGCCTACTACTGTGATAAGTTTTCTTATTCAATAAAATACTATGCAGAACTTACGGCAGTAAGAAAAAAATCAACCGACTCAGTTCACTTAAGTATAGAGTTAATAAGCTCAAAATTACAGTACCTTAACCTATTGTGAAATACTGATTTGACCCGTGATAGATAAGGAAAGGCCGGTAGGGGAGGGGGGATAGGGAAGCAGGGGTTTTCCGGTTGAGACCTGAGCCCAAGACGTTGTTATTTACCTTCAAAACATCCGATCTAACCATGGGAACTATGCGTGAGAAAGGTTGAGTCGTGCTATAAAGGTTCCGTAACGCAAAACGGCGCGCTATTGAGGTTAGAGTCGTGAAATAAAAGGTTCACTTACCCAAAAAAGCGTGTTATTGAGGTGGGAGTCGTGCTATAGAGGTTCAGTTATTTAAAAAGATGTGCTATAGAGGTTTATTTATTAGTAATATGAAATGACAAAAAGACGTGCTATCGAGGTATTTATTTGAAAATGAGTCGTGTTATAGAGGTATTTATAACATTGAGTGTTATGGGAGATTCACGGGGATTAGAAAATCAGATTCATTATCGAGGTTTTCGTCTTATCGAGGGTCGCCTTAGCGAGTTTCTACTGTATCACGCAGTATTAAGTAAACTACATCTCACAATACTATAAGATGTATTTTACGCTTAAGATATATTTATACTTGCACTTACATGCAATATGGTAAATATAGGCTACATAACGGATGATAAGTTTCAAGGGGTGTAATCTTTACCCTGTTTCATTGTAATAACACGTATCAAGCTAAATAATAACGCTAAAAAAATAAAATTTATAATATTTGAAATAACAGTATTAAACAGGCCCACATAGTCAAGATTTGTAATCCCAACTTAATGTATGCACATAACCTAAGTCTCTGGGACACCTCTCGGGAATAGTTATTTTCCTGTGGAAAAGGGAAGCTTAACCTCATGTATCGTTTCAGGTATTAGCTGCACCAGAAGAGAAATGAGCTATTCAGGATATAAAAGGTAAGCAGAAATAGCAGTAATATTATTTTTATATTTTCAAGATTTATAGGTCTGTCTTACAGTAATGACATGGAATGGCCTACTTAATTATTTCCCTTAAGGAAAAGAGGTGAACAAAAAGTTTCTTATAGCTTAATAATAATAAAATCTTCAAAAATAGTTGATAAAAAAAGTTGTAGAATCAGTGTTAATGGCACAACTTTTTTTCCTGTGTGAAGATGTTTTTAGGTCCTACGAGTGAATAAAGATATTTTGATCTGAAGTTACAATAGTGCCGAAAAATAAGGCAAATAAGTTACTGATAGTGCCAACTAAAGAGAAGCAAGGAAGGCAGAAAACCTGAAAAATTGGGTAATTGTAATTTTAAAATTATCCAGAGTCAAGTTAATACTAAATAACACTTGCTTGTATATCAGAAAATCTTTTCTGGGGTTCTGAAACAGCCTGGTTCATGATGTGAGATCTGAAGTCAAAAATGCTGTTGTCAGATCTACAGATAATCAAATTTGAAGGACTTTAAGGATTTTGTTCTAGTTGAATATGAATTAACTGTCAGGAGTATTCTCATAGACCTCGGATAGGCAAGGAATGTTTCAAGTTATTTATCTAAATAAATTTATTTTAAGAATTCTTGTACCTTAAACATACCGGTCTCATCGGTTTTTGCTGTCTCCAGTTTTAACCCACTTCGCGGATCTATTTGGTTCATCCCTGAGTTAACCCTGAGTAACAAATTAATCAAAACCAATTTTATCCTTAAAATACATATCCTCAATCCTAAGGCTGTAATCAGTTGGTTCAGCCGTACTCACTGTGTGTCACGTTGCAGCTCTCCTCGAGGGAGCCGAGGCGGCTACCGTGGCGGGGGGTACCGAGGCAGTAGGGGTGGTGACGGCGGGGGCTGGCGGGGCAGCAGTCGAGGCTACGCTGGCTCCAGTCGGGGCAGCGGCCGCGGTGGGCGGTTCAGCAGCAGCGGGGGCGGGGGCAAGTGGGACCGAGACGACTCCAGCTCGTACGACTCCCGCTCTCGCTACTCAGGTGAGCTTTTTTTTATTAATAATTGAACTCGAAACTCGTTATTGTCGTAAACAAATAAATGCATGACAATTGCCAGATATACAAAAACTCTCACATAATCATTTATAAGTTACAAGTTTAGGGCTCAAACATACTTTCAACCAAAAAATCCCTTATCAATAAGAAAATATTTCAACCATTTTTTAAAGCTAGGTCTAAAGTATTTTTTAGCGAATTTCCCCTATAGGGAAGAAGCTATTACCGTAGGTCTCATTGTAAGACTTAAGTCCGAGACCATGATAACTTTTCATTTTGAGGTCCCCAGATGCCAAAAACACCATTCGTTCAAATTTTAGCGAATTTCCCCTATAGGGAAGAAGCTATTACCGTAGGTCTCATGGTAAGACTTAAGCCCGAGACCATGATAACTTTTCATTTTGAGGTCCCCAGATGCCAAAAACACCACTCGTTCAAATTTTTATATATGTATATATATTGATATTTTACTTGAGTTCACGAATAGGGCTACTAATAATGTTATTAGATTGAAAACAAAATTTCCAGAGTTTACAAAAATGTTTAAAAAAGGGTACTCTGGAAATTTTGTTTTCAATCTAATAATGTATATATATATATATATATATATATATATATATATATATATATATATATATATATAAATATATATATTTATATATATATTTATATATATATGTGTCCGTAAGCACGATAACTCTCGTAAAAAAGGTCCGATCTTAATGAAATTTGGTACAAATATGTAAAGTACCATTTATTTGAACGAGTTCGAAAACCAGATGAATCGCACCATTCGAAGGGGGGTTTTTGGGGGGTTTTGTACCCCAAAAATGTGTTTTTTGGGGTTTTCACAGGTAATTTAAATTTAAATCAAATTTTAATTTATACCCTTAGGTTGAGCTTAAAAAAACAAACAATTTGGTATTTTTATCATTGCTCTACGTCAATTGGTTACCGAGATATTGAAAGTGCTAAACACAGTACGTTGTCTAATGTTATTCTTATGGAGAAAAAGAAAAATTGTATATCTCGCTTATTTATGAACATAAACTGGCGAAATTTGGTATATGGCTTGATCTGGTTGTGGTTTATTGTTGTTTGCACAACAAAATTTTTTCGCCTATGGTTCCTGTAGCAGCAAACCTAGGTACTTGGTCCCCATGTTATTCTTATGGAAAATACTTAAAATGTTATATATCGCTTATTTATGAATGTATATGGATGAAACTTGGTATGTGGCTTCACTAAGATGAGTTCTATTGATATTTGCATAAAAACCCATTATTTTATGTGCCTTGTTGCAGCAAACCTGCGTACTCATCCCCAATGTTATTCTTATGGAGAAAAATTAATAATTTAAATATCGCTTAGTTGTGAATAGATTTCTTATGAATCCTGTTAAGTGTTTTAATGTGTTATGTTATATATTCATTGGAAATTCACTGAGTATGCAGGTTTGCTGCGACGGGGGTATTTCTTCTTCTAAAGAAAATGGCAATTGTTGAACATTTTAATAGAACTACAATATTTTTGCTGCTTACAAAAAAGTAGTGCTGTGGTGAGGAACAGCCAAAACATTAGACACTTGAAAATCCTACTTAGGCCCCAAACAGCTTGGAAAGAGTTTTGCACTTATAAAAAAAGTCTTAACAGGTGAGAATATAAATAGATGTAAGTGAAATATTGTTACATATATTGGAATTCACCCCGACAAAAGGTTGCCTCTAGTCGAAATACAATCTTAATTGATTTTTGTAGCCTTCAAAATGAATCTGTTTTTTAATTGTTATTTCCCCAAATGGAAACACCGTAAGAAAGAATGGGGAAAAAAATCCATAATAGGTCAAAAGAAGAATAGGTAGGCCTATACAATTCGAGAAAAATTACAATCTGCTAAGAAGAAGGATAACCCTGTTCAACATTTCAGAACTGAATAAATGTGATCGTGTGGACGTTACGATTTTGTTTACATCCTAAGTTGATAACTGGATATGGAGCTATATAGGATTTGGAAACTACACCATTAAATTACTTGTGATGAGTCATTCTGTCTGGGCGGTTACAGCTAAGAAAATATTTTGTCAAACTCGTCTCGTCTTGCCCCAAACGAGATCTTTAGATAGGCAGTCATGGCTGAGCGGGTTGAGTAGTGGTCTTACCACCCAAAAGATCCGGATTCGATTTGATTCCTGGTGAAATCCATATATTTTGTTTAACTCAGACTGCCACCTTGTCGTTAAGTCGTTGGTCCTGGCCTAGGTTGATTTAAGTATGGTGTGCTATTCAGAAGGACAAATTTGAGCATGTTCTGCGCAGCCTCCAGGTGATGTCACGGTATTTATTTGATCAGCTGGTTTACAGTGGCAGCTGAAGTTACTCTCGGCTAGAGCCTAACCAAATACCCCCGTAGCAGCAAACCTACGTACTCAGTGAATTTCCAATCTATGTACATGTATCTTAATGCCATATAAAGCCACATACCAAGTTTCATCGATATACATACATAAATAAACTATATATCACATTTTTAATTTTTCCCCATATAAGAATAACATGGCGGCTGAGTATGCAGGTTTGCTGAAACAAGGAACACAAAAAATGGGTTTTAATACAAATATCAATATAACTCAACTAGGTAAAGCCACATACCAAGTTGTATTAATTTATGATTATAATCAAGGGAGATAACATTTTTCTTATTCTCCATAAGAATAACATGGGGGCTGAGTACGCAGGTTTGCTGCTATTGGAACTATCGGCAAAAACTATAGACCACAACGATACAAAGCAATATAAGCCTACCAAGTTTTGTCAGGATAAAGCGAGATATAAAATTTTTCTTATTCTCCATAAGAATAACATTGGACAACGTACTGTGTTTAGCACTTTGAATATCTCTGTAACCAATTGACGTAGAGAAATTATAAAAACACTAAATTTTTCGTCTTTTTAAGCCAAATCCAATGGTGAAAAGTAAAATTTGATTTTCTAAGATATTACTTGTAAAAAACTCGAAATCACATTTTTGGGGTACAAAACCCCCTCCAAAATACCCCTTTGGATAGAGCAATCGGGCTGGTTTTCGAACTTAAGTCATAAATGTTGCTTTCCATGTTTGTACGAAATTTCATCAAAATCGGACCATTTTTACGAGAGTTATCGCACCCACATATATACCCACACATATATATATACATACAGTTTTGAACGAATGGTGTTTTTGGCATCTAGGGACCTCGAAACGAAACGTTCATCATGGTCCTGGGCCTAGGTCTTACCATGCCGACTACGGTAATAGCTTCTTCCCTATAGGCAAAATTCGCTAAAACCTAGGTCGGGATCAGAACGTGTACCCTCACGTTCTGCTCCCGACCGGTTTTTTGGATAGGCTATAGCCGCCGGTGAAGTTTTCCATTTTTGCAGACTCGTTTCTAAAAACGTACGTCACCGAAGCATTCTGACAACACAATGTCCCCACTCCTTCATATAGGATAGTCAGAATACCTTTGTGACGCGATTCTGCCTCCAGATGACGTCACGCTACAATGCCCAATAGCACACCTTACTTAAATCCACCTAGGTCCTGGCTACATAAGTAGTCGAAAGGTCTTGCCAGAGGCATTATTGCGACCTGAAGACCTTGGCTAGAAGGTTTACACAAACTTTACTTTGAACTCTATATATCAACTTCATTGGAATTGCCCATGTGCAGCTTTCCGCTTTGAAACAACTGTTCTGATTTAGTTCAACTTTTAATATCGTGTCATCAGTACATGGCCGAATAAATAAGAGAGAATCACCTATAAAATTATCATTTTTTATGGTTTTGAAGTGTGTTCTTATTTTTTGTTGTATTTAGCGATGAAGGTAATGTTCAAAATAATGGCCAAATTATTAATTTTGGTATTTTAAGAAGTAAAGGAAGATATGGCCTGCCGACAAAAGTACCCTTGAGAAACGGTATATAAAGATTTGATTTATAACCACTTAAGTTATAAAAAAATAATAATATTTGTCTGCACGTTTACTACAACTTTTTATACATTTCAGGTGGTGGGGGGGAACGCTATTCCAGCCACAGCCGTGATGACGGCTCGTACCGTTCATATCGTGGAGATGTAAGTTATGTTGTAATTGTGGTATTTATGATAATCAGTGAGGCTAGGGTATAGTTTTGACTAAAATCAGGAATTTCTAATACATGATTTAGGGGCATATTAAATGAAACTCGGGTTATACTTATTAGTAAGTTGTAAGTAACAAAGCTATGTACACAAAGCATTCTAACCCATGGAATTGGCTTTGTATAGGCTAGCTAATTGTCTTTGAGCTTGAACTGACGTCTTTTTGATTACCTGTAAATATGTTTAATAAGAAAAGTATGGAACTTCTTGTCACTTGTAGGAATGTCTGTAAAGGTGATGGGATTAAATAATATAACAAAAGCTGAGCATTTTGGCAAACTCTTGGATCGGCCTTTACACGGAAAAGGAGCTGAATTTATTTCTACTATAGTTATACATATTGCTTTTAGACTAAGGCAAACATAGATGATGAGAAATTTCCAGATTGTATATAAACAGGAATGCACTGATGTTAATTTTAAAATTTATATGTTTATCGGCAAAATTTATTCTGCAGTTACCAGCTCGGATTCCCAGTTTTCTTTAGTGTTTTAGTTGTCTGTGCTTCCAGTCAATCCCTATTGTTATAGTTGTGTGCATATACTGGATTCCTTCGGTATAAATTAAACTTTACTTCTGGTTTTTGTTGTGTGTGTGCATGTAGCAACTGTGTCATTATCTAAGCCGCAGACTTTTAAATCTTTTATAATGACTGAAAAAGTAGTGGATTTTTATAAATTTACAGTATGATTTCCCCACAGTTACGTTTTTGACGATGTGCTGTCTCATCCCATACTAAAACGAGTTCGCACGCAGCACGCTGACGTGAGGGAAGTGAATTTCCACATAAAAACTTGTAAAACTCAAAATAAGTGTAAAAACATACATTTTTCCAATTTTTATTGAAATCTGAAAATATTGATTTTTGGCTGTTCTGATACTCCTGGTTTCATTTACTTGCAAAGCTGGGAATACAATTTTGCGCATTTTAAGGTTAGGAGAAGGTCCAGACAGGCTTGAAAGTAGGCGTGAGGTTGCTGGGGATGATAAAAGTACTCTAACAAAGGAATAACAGGCTTTTCTAGTGTAAATCCCCCATAAGACAACGTACTGTGTTTAGTCGATACACATTTTCTTTAATAACTCGGTAAATATTTATGCTAGAATGACGAGAGAGGGCTTAAAACTTTCGCCTCACTAATTCCCATCTTTTTACATGCATTTATTTTGCATCTGGGGCTTTTATGACCCTTTTTGGGCCCAAAAACTCGAAATTTGAAAGATTAATCCCCAAAAAAGGGGTTTAGAGTTTTCCGATTGTTTTGCCCAACGAACTTGTCCAACTGATTACAGAAAGGAACGTCCCTACCAAATTTGAAGTAAATCGGACAAAAAATGCGACCCCTAGAGTGCAAACACACATATATATATATATATATATATATACATATATATATATATATATAAAATTTTGAACGACCCCCCAAAACGTGTTCAGGGGGTCACGTTAGGAACTTCTATGGTGGTCCCGGGCTTAAGTTTCACCGTGCGGGTCATGCTAATAGTTCACTTGCCATAGGAAATTCACTAATAATAAGTCGTGGGCTGTCACTGTTGCCATGTGACAGTTGGGCTCCAGCCAATAGTAAGTCGTGGGCTGTCACTGTTGCCATGTGACAGTTGGGCTCCAGCCAATAATAAGTCGGCTGTCACTGTTGCCATGTGACAGTTGGGCTCCAGCCAATAATAAGTTGTGGGCTGTCACTGTTGCCATGTGACAGTTGGGCTCCAGCCCATAATAAGTCGTGGGCTGTCACTGTTGCCATGTCACAGTTGGGCTCCAGCCAATAATAAGTCGTGGGCTGTCACTGTTGCCATGTGACAGTTGGGCTCCAGCCAATAATAAGTAGGGATGTGCGAGTACTCGAAACATCGAGTTTTCGGCCGAGTATTTTAATACTCGAACTCGACTCGAAGTTTTGAAAACTACTCGAAAGTTCGAGCGAGTATTTCCCGCCGATTTCCGGACGATCACTAACGATTGCGACCGGCCAAAACGCGTAGTAACGGACGCAAAAGGCGATCGCATCACGTAAAATCGGCCGAAAATGACGACCGCGAACGATTGCGACCGGCCAAAACGCGTAGTAACGGCCGCTAAAGGCGATCGCATCACGTAAAATCGGCCGAGAATGACGATCGTACCGCGTGATTTCGGCCGTAACTAACGATTTCGTCATTTAATACTGATTATAAGTGTTGTCTGGACTAGGTGAAATTGGCCAAATGACAACCAGGTCCTGTTTCATTAGCCGGAAACCAAAGTCTACCATGTTTTGTTTGTCAATACGTAATCCAGTTTGATTGTACTGGCCAAAACTTTGTATTGCTACTCATGTATTAGTTAGAAATTACGTTTAGGTTATCAAATCTAGGGTAGTATCCAAATCCCATTACACTATTTTAAACTACCAACTGATGGCAAATACTCGCTCGAAAATACTCGAAACTCGAAAATAATTGGCACTACTCGACTCGACTTGATTACAAAAATCACTACTCGCACACCCCTAATAATATGTTATGGGCTGTCACTGTTGCCATGTGACAGTTGGGCTCCAGCCAATAATAAGTCGTGGGCTGTCACTGTTGCCATGTGACAGTTGGGCTCCAGCCAATAATAAGTCGTGGTGACAGTTGGGCTCCAGCCAATAATAAGTCATGGGCTGTCACTGTTGCCGTGTGACGGTTGGGCTCCATTTTGCCAAAGAAAAATATCATCCGAGTGTTATTCCGTTCAGCTGGTTGGAAATGCAGCACATGTATTATTGGTAGGGGTGGGCGAGTAGTGTTTTTACTTTCTCCCTCTATACATAGTATATGGAGAAAGTATTGTTTTCGTCAAAATTTTCGAATTTGAGTTCTAGTAGAAATATTCGTTTTGGTGCTCCCTGATCCCAAAAAAGTGGTTTTTACGTGCTGTCTGTGTGTGTGTGTGTGTGTGTGTGTGTGTGTGTGTGTGTGTGTGTGTGTGTGTGTGTGTGTGTGTGTGTGCGCGCGTGTGTGCGCGTGCGTGCGTGCGTGCGTGCGTGCGTGCGTGCGTGCGTGCGTGCGTGCGTGTGTGCACAGAGCTAGAGCCCTAACCAATGGGCCGATTTTTATGAAATTTGGTATATAGGTACTAATCCACGATATCTCCAGGCGTTTTTTTCATTTTTTGAATTTTTGATTTTTAAGGGTAATTATCCCCAAAAAACAACCAAAAAACTTAAAAATCAAAATTTCTCAAAAACGGCTAACGATTTTGATTAAACTTTAGTCGTTTGCAGAACTTTAGTTTTCTAACAAAATGACACTACACGCATTCCTGTAAAAATTTGGGTTCAGAAATTACAGGACTTAACCCTTTCAGTGCTATGGTCCGATATATCGTCTTTTGAATCTGTTATCAATAAACACTGTTACTGCTTCATAAGCGATTGTACCGCTAGGCGCTCAGTCTGCAGTCTGAGTCTGACATGTGGTGAAACCTGGTAGACACGACTTGAACTACCTCGTCCAGCGCCTAGTCTCTATAATACCAACTGATCCACTGCAGCTGCTAGCCTGACCAGTGGCTGTGCGGTCTAAGGCGTTACCTTCCCGGCCGGGGGTAACACTTGGATCGAGGGTTCGAATCCCGTCACAGTCGGTGGTTTTTATGTGCAACTCATGGAGAGTTCACCTGTCTGTGGCAGAGTTGAAGGGGAGGGCGGACCTTAAGCAAACGGTGGACGGCTCGGGTCCAAGCTGACGGGATGGGTGGATTCTTTGTGAGTTGCACATCTGATCAGGTGTTTTGCTACTTTTTACCTATCCTTTACTGTGTGTGTCCAGCGGAAGCACGTTTTTATTAATTTTAACTGTTCAGGCGTTCAATATATTAACCCTTTGAGTGCCGTGGCATCATGGCCATTTCTTATGCATAAATTGCCGGGCTAATTTCAATGGAAAATGTAGTAGTTTACATAAAATATCATATAAAATACAATTTTAGAGGTATCCATGTAATTTTTTATTTATTTTGTTTATGAATAAATTCTCTATGAAATAGTATAAAGTAACTATAATCAGAAAATAAATTGGGGCTTAAAATATATTTTTTATATAAAACAAATTAAAAGTTTTTTTTTTTTTCAAGTTTGACTTGCATAAACTATACTAAAAAATTTCATTTGATATTTTTCAACCCAATAGACAGAAAGAGCAGAAAATGCTGATCAAAACTGATGTATAAATCATCAATATCAGTTAATATTTGCAACAAAAATAAATGAAAATATGTTACAATTCAAAAAAGGCCCTAGGCCTAGGCTATGTGGTTACTAAGCAACGTTGAAGTACAATTTTGTAATATAAACAAATATTATATTTTAGTTTGTTGTAAACATGTTTATTATTACTAGTATATAAGAATTAGGCCTACCAAAGTAAATGAAATGCACAATAAACTAGAAAACAAAAGATGTATGTGTATCTTTTACTTTCACAAAAACTTAGTATCTACGACAATGCCACTGTTTCCAAGATCATTGTAAACTAATTCCCGAAGGTTACTCAAGTTGTTTCTATCTATTCTGCTACTTATTTTTATTTCATACGTAAATAGGAAGTAAAAAACACTAAAATATAACCTCAATAACAATAATATAAGTGATATTTACGTCAACAACAAACATATAACATTACACAACAACAAATACAGACGACATCTGTGACAGAGATGACTAAATTAGGGTCTGCTAACAGACCAAAGGCAACAAAATTGCTATAGATCTGATAGCTGGAAGCTTCTGGATCAAAACAAAATACTTTGAAAGCCAGTACCTTGTTTTGATATGAAGTACTACGTAAAATACCGAGAGTCGCTGTCAGCGACGCTCGGCAATTTATGCGTAAACACATCGCGTCGCTGTGAGCGACGCTGTGGCACTCAAAGGGTTAAAAAAATCAACAAAACATCACGGATTCAACTACTCCTTTCAGAAGCTTAGCACTCAAAGGGTTAAAACAAAAAAAATTCAGTTTTTTGGTTTTTTTCATAAGAATATAAAAAAATATTACTATTCACCATTAAAAAGAGCTAAAAAAACTAAATAATTTAGTATTTTGAATTACTATTCTACGATTGCTGGTTTCTGATAAAATTGAAATTTTCATTTTGTAGTAAACGCAGTACATTGTCCATTGTTATTCTTATGGGGAATACAAAAATTACTATTTATCTCTTATTTACTGATAAATTTCATCCAAACTTGATATGCTTGTCAATTTAGCATTGACCAACAGAGGAAATTAAAAATATGCTGCCCCTTAATAACCCTGGGGGGGGGAGTAGGGGGCATTTCCCCTCTTAAAACCACGAGTGTAGCAATGGATTCTGTAGTGCCTCCAAAGCAGGGATTTGGGTGGATTTTTTAAAAAAGACTTGTTTACAAGTTTTTTTGTACATCCGATCGTGCTTTGTATTCTATATTTAGTAAATAAAAAGTAATTTATTCGTTCAAGTTGGGCTAAAAGGGAGAAAGTATGTGTCAGTTTCCTGATACCGTTTATTTTAAATCGAGTCGAGTTGAGTATTGACCCAAACTACTCGAGTATCGAGTCGAGTCGTGTCGAATAGTTCTTTAAAAAGTAAAAAAAACTCATTTTAATTTTGTTTATTGAAAACAATTTTTTGTACATATTAAACTTTAATTATAAACATAAAATATTATTGAATTATTAATGTTATTATTTATTTTATTTTAACCTTAATTTTACCATGAATGAGTAATGATTTAAATGAAAACATATATATATATATATATATATATATATATATATATATATATATATATATATATATATATATATATATATCCATACTAAGGATGATTTTATCAAAACCAGAACATTTTAACAAGAAAGCAATTTTTTGACCCCGATCCAAACATCCCCTGCGTCCCTCTCTTACTTATCTTAACTCACAGATATCTATAAATAACCCACCTGTCATTATCTCCTTTCATGTGGCTAAAAATAAATGTTGACTTATTTTTCTTGATTTCAATCACTTATTTTGTTAAATATTGGTTAGCGGCGTAAACTTGGGTAAACGGCAGGAGTAGCTTTGGATTTTCAACTATTTGGGGTAAACGGCGGGAGTAATCAACTACTCGACTCGAATTTTCGAGTAGTGTCTAATACTCGCTCGGCCTTAGAGTACTGTATTAGAAAATACTCTACAGGCACTCGAAATCTCGAGTACTCGCCCACCCCTAATTATTGGCTGTTATTGGTTGATAGCCCTTTAAAATCATGCCCTTAACTCTCTTCTCTCTTGCTCGCGGGACTAGAATGTTTCCATAACAATTTTAAAATTGGGTAAATTTGTTTTACTTACGGTACTACAAACCTTTTCTTTATTGAAGATTTTTCTCTGAAATTATAATGATTGTTGAGCTTTTTTGAACAAATTATGTAGGTAGCTTAAATTTTTGGATAGTTCAAATTCATTTTCAATCCTTGGGGTCAAATTATCCAAGTTCCATTGTATGTTTATACTATGTAAACTTACTGTAATTTATGCCTTTCAGCAGCTTCAGTGTTTTTCCAGGGCTAATTTCTTTATGTGAAGTTGGCCCGGCCAACTTATACTGCACCTTGAAACGGTTAGGCATTAAGTGAAACTAAACCCAAAATCAGTAAGCCCAAAATAAAAAAAATTAGAAAACACATCACTAGCAAACCTTTTAGCGAATTTCCCCTATAGGGAAAAAGCTATTACCGTAGGTCTCATGGTAAGACTTAAGCCCGAGACCATGATAACTTTTCATTTTGAGGTCCCCAGATGCCAAAAACACCATTTGTTCAAATTTTTATATATGTATATATATATATATATATATACACATATACACACACACACACACATATATATATATATATATATATATATGTGTGTGTGTGTGTCCGTAAGCACGATAACTCTTGTAAAAAAGGTCCTAAAAAAAAAGATCTTAATGAAATTTGGTACAAATGTGTAAAGTACCATTTATTTGAACGAGTTTGAAAACCAGATGAATCGCACCATCCAAAGGGGGGTTTTTGGGGGGTTTTGTACCCCAAAAATGGGTTTTTTGGGGTTTTCACATGTAATTTTAATTTAAATCAAATTTTAATTTATACCATTGAATTCAGCTTAAAAAAACAAACAATTTGGTATTTTGATCATTGCTCTACGTCAATTTGTTACCAAGATATTGAAGGTGCTAAACACAGTACGTTGTCTAATGTTATTCTTATGGAGAAAAAGAAAAATTGTATATCTCGCTTATTTATGAATATAAACTGGCGAAATTTGGTATATGGCTTGATCTGGTTGTGGTTTATTGTTGTTTGCACAAAAAAAACAATTTTTCGCCAATGTTTCCTGAAGCAGCAAACCTAGGTACTTGGTCCACATGTTATTCTTATGGAAAATACTTAAAATGTAATATATATCGCTTATTTATGATGAATATGGATGAAACTTGGTATGTGACTTCACTAAGATGGGTTCTATTGATATTTGCATAAAAACCCATTATTTTGTGTGCCTTGTTGCAGCAAACCTGCGTACTCATCTCCAATGTTATTCTTATGGAGAATAATTAATATTTTAAATATCGCTTGTTTGTGAATACATTTCTTACGAATTCTGTTAAGTGTTTTAAAGTGTTATGTTATATATTCATTGGAAATTCGCTGAGTATGCAGGTTTGCTGCGACGGGGGTATTATGATATTCATACCGGTAATTGTAATTTTGTAATGTTTGTACCGGTTGTTTCAGGACAGTGTGAGTTTCTCGAGCCGGGATCACTCCCACCGTGGTGGGTCTCCTGACCGCAAACGCATGAGGACCGAGTATTCGCCTGTAAGTGAAAGATTAAACACACTTAAATTGGGGATAGAATGAATATTAATGCAAAATTTCATCAATCATTGTTCATTTTGAGCTGTTAAGCACAATAAAATTAAATAATCTGAAATTTATTTACAAGAAGGGGAAAAGAGTCACCGCAGATAGTTCTTATGGCTGTTTATCCGTAAAGTAAACATTATTTTAAGTAGGTATGAGTCGATACCAAATTTTATCGATTCTCGATACCAATACTGATACCAGAAAAATCGATTCTCGATTCTCGATACCGATACCATTGATACCTACGATTTTTCAGTACCTTTAGTTGTTAAAACTATTGTTAAAAACCATTACAAATGTATTTTACCATTTAAAATTATTTAGTATTTTGTAGTTAATTATCAAACAAATTGTTGTTTAATGCAATTTTGTACATAATTGAATGTTAATTTCACTAGTATGCTATAGTAATATACAAAAATAAAACGATTTATTATAAATTCATAATGGGGAAAAACTTGGTTATCTTGCCGCTGACCCAAACACTCCCTGTGCCTTTTGGAGCGCGGGTAAGCGGCGGGAGCATCGCTTCCCATGCACATCGTAGCGCGGGTAAACGGCGGAGGTATCGATGGTATTGGTATCGACATTGAACAAATGAATCTTGATACCGATACCAATGTCGAAGAATCGGTGGTATCGAGAATCGGTATCGAGAATCGACTCATCCCTAATTTTAAGTTTTTTTATTTGGGCAACTCACATTTTATTATTTAATGTCATGTGGAGGCATGAAAATGGGTCAGAAACGATGCAGTTTGTTACGAGCATACCTATAAACAATCTTAATACAATATTTCATACTGGTACGTGATAGTTTGTTATGTTTATGTTGCAATGTGGGTTTTTATTATAAATATAAATTTGTTAACCTTCTAAACGTATGTACTCTTATTCTGACTCTCTATTGGTGTCAAATTAGGAGAGTGTTGCCCAAATAGAAAGTTGGAGGTAATTGTTGGTGCCTAAAGGATAAACAGGCCTAATGGCCAAGAATTACAGGAAAATTGGGAATTATATAGGAATTTAGAAAAAATTAGTAAATAGGCCTATATTGTTTTTTATAACACGCTTTTTTTGGCTTCCACAGCTAGGCACGGTTAGTTTCCGCATATAGAATAAGATAATATCACTGTTTTCAGCTGATTAAACTTTGTTGAAAGGTCAACTATTGTTCTAAGAATGTTAGGTAAGAGTTGACAAAATAAAGGTAGTATTTAGGCTGTACTTAGTAGTCTTAATCAAACTAAAAACAGTGGCAGTTAATTCAAAGTTTTTAAATTTAGTTATAAATTTCAAGTACCGGGAACTTGATTTACTGTTGGAAATAAACTGGGAGTTAAAAAAAATATTTTTGTAGACACCTTAGTGACTATGATCAGATTTTTTATACTTTGATGATCGAACAATACCGTATGTTAAAATTTCACAATTCACATTCTGTGTTTTTGTTCATTAATCAGGCTTGGATACAGTTGTATGTGTAGGGTATATAAGATGTTCACTCTTGATGAACAAAGTGTCTTTTTCTTTTAAAATGCGGAGTCTTAGGCCTACTACGTCTTTCCTGGCTACTTTCTGAGAAAATCGTGATTTAATTCGAGTGAAATAACATGTGCCTATGTGATTCATTGTCAACCCAAATCTAGAAATGTAATTATAAGGTAAAAATGGTCTTCACTTCGGCAAGAATAGAAACTTGTAAGTCGTTTTAAAATTTTCCCTTCCGAGCTTTTATAATATTGTTTAAAAAATCAGTGCGCTATGTACTTACTCATTAAGATGAAAGGGGTAATTAATCAGATCAAGCTCTGCAGAGTGAATCCAACTAAAGATTACGACAGATTAAAGTTTGTAATTAATGTCTTAATCTTGATTGATAGGTAACAAGATTTATTTGAGAGAGGATTTTATTTTTATCCGTTTCGTTGGAAAGTTCAAATCAAATCTCTTTATTGCAGAAACTTCCGAGAACATCAGTAGCATTACAAGCGTCAGACAAAAGATTTCTTAACATAAAAAAAATAATATATAAGACAATATAATATATCATAGCCTTAACCCTACATCACTCAGTCAATACAATGAATACAATAATCAACAAATAGGCTAAAAAACCTTACAATGTTAAAAATATCTAACAGGCCTATTCTGTAGGCGTAATTTAAGTTTGGCGCTATTGCATAAAACTCACTTACGTAATATTTAGGTTTGTTAAGTAAAAATTTCTTAAGCTTATGTTGGAGATCACAAACTCTCTTGGGTAAAGTATTGAACAATTTGACACATACATGAATAAAACTCTGTTGTGTTCTAGAATAGGTACAGTAACCTATTATTAAATGATTCTTTCCCCTTGTGTTGTAATTATCATTATGGTACACGTTATGTTCATTGAATTTATTGTAATTATTTTAAACAAAATTTAAGCAGTTAAAAATATACAAAGCAGGAAGAGTCATTATTTGAAGCTCTAAAAATGTCAGGGTCTATGCACTTTATTGTTAAACTGAACACTTTACTCTGCACTTTTTGGATGCTAATGTTTGTTTTCAAATTATTTTGGTATCCGTCCTCTTTTAAGAATGTAGAGACATATCTCTCAACTCTCCTTCCTACCCCCTGAAAGAAAGAGACATATCTCTCAACTCTCCTTCCTACCCCCTGAAAGTAAGAGACATATCTCTCAACTCTCATTCCTACCCCCTGAATGTAAGAGACATCTCCCAACTATCCTTCCTACGCCCTGAATGTAAGAGACATCTCTCTCAACTCTCCTTCCTACCCCCTGAAAGTAAGAGACATCTCTCTCAA
This sequence comes from Allygus modestus, assembly GCA_963675035.1. NCBI lineage: Eukaryota > Metazoa > Arthropoda > Insecta > Hemiptera > Cicadellidae > Allygus > Allygus modestus. The sequence goes on along the minus strand of OY776114.1, from coordinate 108,735,059 downwards.
CTATCCTTCCTACCCCCTGAAAGTAAGAGACATATCTCTCAACTCTCCTTCCTACGCCCTGAATGTAAGAGACATATCTCTCAACTCTCCTTCCTACCCCCTGAATGTAAGAGACATATCTCTCAACTCTCATTCCTACCCCCTGAATGTAAGAGACATATCTCTCAACTATCCTTCCTACCCCCTGAATGTAAGAGACATATCTCTCAACTCTCCTTCCTACGCCCTGAAAGTAAGAGACATATCTCTGAATCCGCATACAAAATCATTTGTTTAAAGCTTGTGTAATATCTGTTATCCCAAGATGTATAAAAGAGAGGTGTGTGCATGATCAGCTGATGTGACGTAGTTGGGCTCCGGGCTCGCAATAATATAGGGATGAGTCGATTCCAATTTTCATCGATTCCGATTTCGGTTCTGATTCTTACAAATCAATTCTCGATTCCGATTCCATTGATTCCTAATAACAGATGAAATAGCAAAGTAATGTTTTAAACATTGTTTAAAGATAAGTTAGTCTCTAATTGAATTTCTATGTAATAAACAGAGACAATCGGTAGGTGATTATTTTACCATTAATAAACCAAATATAATAAACTTACAAAAATAAATAATAAGAAAAAAACTAAGTTGTATTGCATGTTTATTTGTCATATAATTATTATGCTTTAAGGTAAATAAATCTCCCATGATATTTTTTGAAATTTTTTTTGTGTTATAAAACAATCACATTGGATGTTAAATTCTTGACTGATAAAAATTCACTTGTAATGTTCAACTTAGAATTTAAAATTTTGAAAAAGTTGGGAAAGTTGGGTTATTTGAATAGAAAGAAATAAAATGTCAGGAAATCAATATAGAGAAGTTTGAATAGTCGGGGAAAATAATAAAACTGATAAACAGTGATTGTATTATCCATATCTCTTGAACGGAAAGTCATATGACTTTGACGGACATTTTATTCTATTTGTGGTAATCAGACGAAGCCGAACAACAGACCAGCTATTAAGAATGGGACAACAAATACAGGGTCGCTCGGTGACTCAGGCCACTAGCTTTGTTTCCTTATCTGTTTTCTTCATTCACTTACATCCATAAGTAGAACTCCTGTCAATTCTCCTTTCCTGTTAGTTGTGCGAGTACTCGAAAATTCGAGTTTTCAGCCGAGTATTATAATACTCAAACTCGACTCAAAGTTTTGAAAAATACTCGAAAGTTCGAGCGAGTATTTCCCGCCGGTTTTTTGGACGATCGCTAACGATTGCGACCGGCCAAAACGAGTAGTAACGGCCGTTAAAGGCGATCGCATCACTAACATTGGCCGAAAATTACGATCGGACCGCGTAATTTCAGCCGTAAATGACGACGGTATATATAATATCGGCAAAAGTGGCGACGACTGGGCCACTTAATATCGTCCGTAACTAACGATTTCGTCATCTAATATTGATTTTAAGCGATGTCTGGATTAGGTGATATTGGCCAAATGACAACTGGACCGTGTTTTATCGGCTGGAAACAAATGGAAAACCATATGTTTTGTTTGTCAATAAGTAATCCAGTTTGATTGCACTGGCCAAAACTTTGTATTGATAGTCATGTATTAGTTAGAACCATGTATAGATTATCAAACCTAGGGTGGTATCCAAATCCCATTAAACTATTTTAAACTACCAACTGATGGCTAATACTCGCTCGAAAATACTCTAAACTCGAAAATAATTGGCACTACTTGACTAAAATAAAAAAATCACTACTCGCACACCCCTAGTTGAGACTTATTTTGGGACTGTAAAGGAAGGGATTAGTTGTCGGGAGGAATCTAATTTCAACCACTTATTTTGTTAAACGTTGTTTAGTTTATCTCTGTTAGTTTTCCCAGCTAAGTTATTATTTTTTTTTTGTACCGACGGTCTGGAATCTACAGAACCGAAATTGACTTTGGACCATCAATTCTGATTCTAAGCCTGAGAATTGACAATTGGAATCGACTCATGCCTACAATAAAAGTAAACGAGTTCGCACACAGCACGCTGACGTGAGGGAAGTGAATTTCCACATACAAACTTTTAAAACTCAAAATCTGTGTAAAAACATACATTTATTCCAATTTTTATTGAAATCTGAAAACAGTAATTTTTTGGCTGTTCTGATGCTCCTGGTTTCTTTTACCTTTAAAGCTGGGAATACAACTTTGCGCATTGTAATGTTAGGAGAAGGTCCAGACAGGCTTGAAAGTAGGCGTGAGGTTGTTGGGGATGATAAAAGTACTCTAACAAAGGAATAACAAGCTGTTCTAGTGTAAAATCCCCATAAGACAACGTACTGTGTTTAGTCGAAACACATTTTCTTTAATAACTCGGTAAATATTTATGCTAGAATGACGAGAGAGGGCTTAAAACTTTCGCCTCACTAAATCCCATCGTTTTACTTGCATTAATTTTATATACGGGGCTTTTGTGACCCTTTTTGGGCCCAAAAACTCGAAATTTGAAAGATTTCCTCCTAAAAGGGGTTTAGAGTTTTCCAATTGTTTTACCCAACAAACTTGTCCAACTGATTACAGAAAGGAACGTCCCTACCAAATTTGAAGTAAATCGGCCAAAAAATGCAACCGCTAGAGTGCAAACACACACACATATATATATATATATATATATGTCTGTATATATACATATATATATATATATATATAAATTTTGAACGACCCTCCAAAACGTGTTCAGGGGGTCACCTTAGGAACTTGTATGGTGGTGCGGGGCTTAAGTTTCACCGTGCGGGTCATGCTAATAGTTGACTTTCCAAAGGAAATTCACTAATAAACATTGTATTTAACACAAAAGACATTTCAGCAGACTAATCCACGTCACACCAGCTAATCATGCACACCCTCCCTTTTATACATCTTGCTGTTAAGCTAGGCAGCTTTGGTTATGAGTGAGCCACATCATTTATTTTCTTGAAAATAGCATCAATTTCACCAAACAAATGTCTATGTAATAATGAAGTAAAACCGTTTATCAAAGTAATGTGTCTAATCCTTTTTCTGACCTTCGGCTAATACTTGGCTGACATTGAGTCCCTTCTAGCCCTACAGTTTTTTCCATGAGCAATATATCCTTTTTTGTAGGTGTCATTTTTAACTTTATCCTTCATGGGGGTTCATGACTCGGTTGGATTGACAACAAAAGGTATGAACAGTTGCAGGGACCCTAACATACTAGGGCAGCTGTTCTGTGCAACGATTGTTGCCTATCACAGAATATTAATTGCAAAAATTGTAATGTAGATTCGTGATAAATAAAAAGTTGTAGGGTTTACATCCACTAATTTACAGCAGATTACATGTAATTTACGGCAGATTACATGCATAAAAATATTATTAGGCCCTACACTATATGTAATGTTAGCTAAAAAAAGAATCAAACAATATGAGCTTTTGTTCTTGTTGGTGAGAGATTTTATTTAAAAATTTGTTTCAGTGAAATTTATATTAAATCCCTGACAAATTAGACAGAAAGTACCAAGATTGATAGATGTGCAAGAAACTGGTAAGGAAATGCTTTGCATTTAGGGAAAAGTAGAAATAACAAAATATTTCAGTGATTAGTTTTAAAATTGATATCAATCAATCGTTTTCAGAAAAGGATGAAAGTACCTTTTCGGAACAAAAATTGGTTTGCAAATATATTTGACAAGTACCTTTTTTAAAAAAGGAAAACTGTTTTGGATTAAAAAGGAGAGTACATTAAAATATAGGAAATAATACATTACACAGAATTAAAACCCTGTCTACCTGATATAGTATAGAGACAAACCATAACAAGTAATGTGGTGACATTGAGAACAACTCGAGAGATAATCTTACTTGCGAGTGGATAGAAAAAAGTCATCAAAATACAACAAACTTGCTTTTCAATACCTCACACTTATTTTACAGGTTACTGTTTTCTCTGATGTGTCGTACTGCAAATTCGAATAAATTATAAACCTTCATCACTGTGTTATGCCACAAAAGTATTGTATTGATTATGATTTATGTTTGACATTGATTTGATGCAGGCGTCTTCCATGCATAGAAGCCACGATTACGACGGATTGGAATACTCGTCACGTAGCTACGGAAGTTACGAAGGCAAGCGGATCAGTGGCTATGGAGGGGGCGATGACAGAAGAGTGTCCTCGTTCAGAGAGGAGCGAGAGAGGATCCGCTCAGACGATTACCAGTTCAGAAAACCGCTGAGCATTGGCGGCCCCCGCCACTCCACACCCAGGGGGTCCCCCTACCGAGGCCGGTCGTCGTTCGCGAGAGGCCTGCGGACACTAAGGTCTAGTTTCAGGCGGTATGAGCCGGCCCGGGGAGAGCCGTTCTTGAGGAAAAGAACCGCCGTCGGAAATTATGGCATTCGAAAACCGATCGGCAGAACGCAAGAGTATTTGCGTCGCCTCAAGCTATATAGAATACAGAGGTAATTAAACCGGGATGCCCGGTTTTCGAATCTCAGTATAAAATCGGAGATTGAAACCTGGTGTATTCCGTCTTTCTGCAGATGTACTATACTCTTCGTTGGATGTGCCAACGATAGATCGATGCTCGATAGCCGGAAGTAGAAAACACTCGAGAGAGTAACGATTTGCCCTTTTTGAAAGAGATATATTACCGTGTCTTGTTGAATTCTCTTGAAAATTAATGATTTTAATCGAATCGGCTATTATTATCCTGTCGGCTGATTTGATAACAGAAGGAAGGACAATTCAGCGAGACAGTGTGTAATTTAGAGTTAAATTATCATAAGTGTACGAGACAATCAGTTGAACTGCTTGCAAAGTATGAGTTTTATATTCAACTGAATGTTCATTTTAATAATAATCAGTGGAACACTGACTAAACACTGAATGAACTCGAGAGTTGAAGGTAATAAGTATATCTAGAAAGGTATGGAACGATTTTGAAATACATTTTGAAATCCTCTTGGGGTCAAAGAAAGCCCCAAAAGAGTTTGAAACTGGATGAGAAAGACAAATTGGAGAGTAGAGAGTTTGTTGTGTAACTCTGTGGAAAAGTACAATTTAAAAACAATGGTTTAGGATTTGGAACTACTCCTGAGTGAATGTGATGTTCCCTCGAGTATTTCATCAAAATGTAACTTGTTGGTAAATATTAAGGATAATAGTTTCTAGAAAGGACAATAGTAAGTTTGATACTGAGGTTGGATGATTGATACATTCTGCAGGAAGAAAATAAAACAACTTTTTGTCACATATTGATCTACCTATGCCACACTTCTCTCAGGATCTTAAAAGATCATCTTTGATAAGTCCAGTCCAGGAATCCTGAATACATAATGTCTGGCCTTGAATTCCAGATCCTTAGAAAGAAATTAAAGAAGAAGAAAAATAAAAATTGCAGAGTAAATTTTACTCCATGATTTCGAATAGTATTGGGTTTTAAATACAAACCCTACCAGATTGTTCATTGAATGTAATTATTGTCTACATCCTTAAAGTCCTTGAAATATTTACCACAGAAACTTTAGGAATTGATATTTCCGTAAAAGTTTGTGAATAATCAATTATTTGAACATGAAATTTGAAAAAAAAATTTCTAAATCAATGTTAACGTTACAAGAATTTCTTTAAAAGGACATTTTAAGATTGATTGTTGAAACATAGGTAATCCCGAGTTCACTGATGTAATATTTCTAAAGCATATCAATATATTATGGTTTGGTATAGATTTATATGGCTTCAATTACAACCAGAGTGTCCAGCAAACACATGTTTAACAAACCTTCTTAAAAAAATGTTCATTTTAAAACTAGGGAGACCTCAACTATGAACTTAAGAAAATCATTTGAGACATTAGTTTGGCTTGGAACAGCTCGACATTATCTGATGAGGACAAAAATAGGGAATATAACAATGTTATTAGGGAGCAATAAGTGGATCTTGGATGCTGATACGACAATGTACATCAACTCACCAAGTCATTTCCAAACGAGTTTGTACGCTAACGCTATTGCTCAAACTCGTAATTTTGTGTTAAATAAAATGATTTTACACTTTTATTAAGTCATAAAACAGTCCAAGGATTTTTTCTCAACGTAACAGTTTTACTAATCACTTCTTGCGAGTTGGGTTCTGTTCATTGTTTTGAGCAACTTTGTATGTTTGTCTTCTGATGTAGGAACAACAAAACTATTATTTCCAAGCATATCTTTTTCAGACCAACCCCTTTATGAAAATATTTTAAGAAAATTTGAGTAACGTAATTGTTATTCTTTTTATGAAAACCCCTTTAAAAAAGATAAATTTTGTTAAAAGTACGCTCTTAAAACAACCTTTCAAAAGAAACAAGTGCCATTAAATATCAACTAATTTATATTTTGTTTTATTTTTTAGGCCTATTTAATTTTAGTACAAGTTTGGTAGTTCTTATTCCCTTTTGTTTCAAAATTGTTTAAAGTAATTATTAAGTTTAAAGAAAGCGTGTCTCATTTTGCAGTTATGACCTGTTTATTTTGGCAGCAAAATAACCCATGTTCCACCATAGATTATTGTGGGAAGCATTTGTCATGCTTATTGTGTTTTAGGTTATACAGGGTTTTTCCAAATTAATGTTAACTTCGGGATATTGTCCCTTATGTCAAAAAGAACATAAATTATCATATAACCGGGGGTCTTATTTATTTTCATTTACCGTCTGTCTGTATGTGATTTTTACTAGAACATTTATATTTAAAGAAACGGCTTGACTAAATTCAACCAAATTTTGGATGAATACTCTTCTTGGTAGGTTCTTTTTTGGAACAATTTTTTCCGTAAAATCTTTCCGTTTAAAAATGGCGGCAATTGAAAATTTTTAATCTCAAATATCTAAAAAACTAGAAATTTTGCCAAAAACTTTCTAGAATGTAAAAAGTTAGAAAATGTAATAATTAATTCATATCTGCTTTAACATTGAAAATCGGGTTAAAATGAACTGAACCATGACTGAAAAGCGGAACATATGGCTAAATTTTGCTACAATTTTGATTAGTTATGATAGCAAAATTTAGCCATGTGTTCTGTTTTTCAGTCATGGTTCAGTTAATTTTAACGCGATTTTCAATGTTAAAGCAGATATGGATTTATAATTACATTTTCTGACTTATATTCTAGAAAGTTTTTGGTATTAATTTCTAGTTTTTTAGATATTTGAGATTAAGAATTTTCAATGGCCGCCATTTTTAAATGGTAAGATTTGATGAACAAATATTTTTCCTAAAAAAGAATCTACCAAGAAGAGTATTTAACCAAAATTTGGTTGAATTTGGTCAAGCCGTTTTTAAAATATAAATTTTCTTGTAAAAATCACATACAGGCAGACAGACGGTAAACGAAAATAAATAGACCCCCGGATAAACGAAAATAAATAGACCCCCGGATATACGATGATTTATGTTCCTTTTGACATAAGGGGAACAATATCCCGAAGTTAGCAACATTAATTTGGAAACACCCTGTATACTTTATTTTTTTGATTGTACCTTGAAAATGTTACCTAAGCTAGTTTAATATTTCATAATTTGTCTCAAACCTTTAATATTTCATAATTTGTCTCAAACCTTAAATATTTCATAATTTGTCTAAAACCTTTTCATTATTATGTTCACTGTTTATTTGTTCCAAAACGTCTGTTGTAATGTCTGTCATTGGAAACGTTTGTCTTTTAAAAATCTGTCTTTTAACAAATAAAATAAATTTCTCATTAAAAACTTCCAAAATTATACATAAAATTATATTAAATGTTTGTTTCTAAAGATTGATTATAATTGTGCCACATAACGCATGGGGTAGGTGTGCTCAAGTGTTATGGTGCATTTTTTGGGGGGGAGGGAGGCATTTTGAATGACGGAACAAGTTTTACATACTGTGTTTATAGCTTTTGATCTATAAATTAACCTGTTATTGTGTGATTGTACTTGATTTAATCGGAATATTCAGACAGTAATTCACGGTTTCATACAGCTTTATCCTTTTAAACCTTGTTATTTTGTTTACAATCATTGTTGATATCTATCTAAATTGTTAACTTCCAATTTTATCTTGAACTCAAAAGTAATGGAAGTAATGATTTTCGTCAGCCAAACTATTAAAACCTAAAAAAACACTTGCACATTCAAATTGTTAAGCTCGATAAGATACAATTATCTGAATCAAGTTAACACCATTGGCAATATCAAATCAAATTATTTTCTTGTAATTCTATTTATTTTATCTTCTACTTCTTGAGAAATACTGCTGGACACTCTGCTTATTAAACCTATATTCAGAATATTTAATATAGCGTTTTTTATAGATAGAAATATGTTGGTAAAGGATTTTTGTCAAATATATTTAACATTCAACATTATTGACACCAAATTACAAAAAAATCGGGAAAGTCGTGAACATTCTTTGTGATTATTGGACTGTAAAAGCCATAACGACTTCTACCCTTTTGTAACATATTTTCTTTATTGTACAGGTTGAGAAGATTGCGTGAACGTGTGGAGAAGGAAGGCAGTGGAGATGACGATGTAAGTTTATTTTATTCAAAATATGAAACTTCTTTTATGTTTTGATTTTAAAAATTTATCTTTGCTGAAAAAGACATTTTTGCTGGGAATTTCTTATTAAATTTGTCTGTTAACTTCTTAAGGTGTGAGTATTACTTGTAATTGTTATTTGCTTCCTCTTCTGAATGGGAAGAAATTATTTAGTGGAATTCTGTACTTAACTGTGAGTCACTCTTGATACATATTAATTTCATACTTGATGAGCCAACTCAGGATTTGCTATACTATAAAATGATTCTAGGCTTACCGTCAATGAAAGCAATCCAATTGTCTTATTCCAGACGTACGTTTCGCAGCACAAGGGCTACATCATTCAGTGGTTTGGAGCTTCTTTAGTGAATTTCCTATGGAAAGTGAACTATTAGCATGACCCGCACGGTGAAACTTAGCCCGGGACCAATATAGAAGTTCCTAACATGACCCCATGAACACGTTTTGGGGGGTCGTTCAAACTTTTATATATATATATATATATATATAAGCGTTTGCACTCTAGCGGTCACATTTTTTGTCCGATTTACTTCAAATTTGGTAGGGACGTTCCTTTCTGTAATCAGTTGGACAAGTTCGTTGGGCAAAACAATCAGAAAACTCTAACCCCCTTTTTTGGGGATTAATCTTTCAAATTTTGAGTTTTTGGGCCCAAAAAGGGTCAGAAAAGCCCCAAATAATATAATAATGCATGTAAAATGCATGTAAAATCAATGCATGTAAAAATATGGGAATTAGAGAGGCGAAAGTTTTAAGCCCTCTCTCGTCATTCTAGCATACATATTTACCGAGTTATTAAAGAAAAAGAGTATCGACTAAACACAATACGTTGTCTTAAGGGGGTTTTACACTAGAAAAGCCTGTTATTCCTTTGTTAGAGTACTTTTAGCGAATTTCCCCTATAGGGAAGAAGCTATTACCGTAGTCGGCATGGTAAGATCTAGGCCCGGGACCATGATAACGTTTCGTTTTGAGGTCCCCAGGCCCCAAAAACACCATTCGTTCGAAACTGTGTGTATATATATGTGTGTGTGTGTGTGTGTGTGTGTGGTGTGTGTGTGTGTGTGTGTGTGTGTGTGTGTGTGTGTGTGTGTGTGTGTCCGTGAGCACGATAACTCTCGTAAAAATTATCCGATTTTGTTGAAATTTGGTATAAATGTGTAAAGCAACATTTATGACTTGAAGTTTGAAAACCAGACAGATCGACCGACCTATCCTAAGGGGTATTTTGGGGGGTTTTGTACCCAAAAAATGAGTTTTTTGAGTTTTTACATATAATTTTTGAAAAAGTCAATTTTTAGTTTGTTCCATTGGAATCAGCTTGAAAAGACGCACAATTTGGTGTTTTGATCATTGCTCTACGTCAAATGGTTACAGAGATATTGAAAGTGCTAAACACAGTACGTTGGTCCAATGCTATTCTTATGGAGAATAAGAAAAATTGTATATCTCACTTATTTATCAATTTATCCTGATGAAACTTGGTATATTGCTTCATATCGTTGTGGTCTATTGATATTTGTACTAAAAAACATTTTTTGGCTGATAGTTCCCGCAGCAGCAAACCTGCGTACTCAGCTCCCTGTTATTCTTATGGAGAATAAGTAACGTGTTCTCTCCCTTAATTATGAACATAAATTAATACAATTTTGTATGTGGCTTTACCTTTTTGAGTTATATTGATATTTGTATAAAACCCCATTTTTTTGTATTCCTTGCTTCAGCAACCCTGCACACTCAGCCGCCATGTTGTTCTTATGGAGAATAATTAAAATGTCATAAATCGTTTATTTTTGAATGTATATTGATTAAACTTGGTATGTGGCTTTATGTGGTATTAAGATATATATATGCATCGGAAATTCGCTGAGTATGCAGGTTTGCTGCTACGGGGCTATTATTATCCCCAGCAACCTCAAGCCTACTTTCAAGCCTGTGTGGACCTTCTCCTAACCTTATAATGCGCAAAATTGTATTCCCAGCTTTGCAAGTAAATGAAACCAGGAGTATCAGAAGAGCCAAAAAATCAATGTTTTCAGATTTTAATCAAAATTGGACAAATGTATGTTTTTACACTGATTTTGAGTTCAAAAGGTTTTTATGTGGAAATTCACTTCCCTCATGTCAGCGTGCTGCGTGCGATCTCGTTTATTGGTTAAATTGTCGATCCATGAAGATCCTATCAGATTTACACATAGCACAATGACACAACACGAACGAAAGATAAAATTCCGAAAAACACAACAAAATGGCCATTATCACTACAAGACCGGCTCGAGCGAACATAACCTCGACGGTTACCGGAGGAACGTGGTTTGGGTCCGGCATCAACTGGTTGTTTGTCATCTTTCGAGTCGCTCCAGTGCCAGGTGTACCACCCTCTGTTCTTGCTTTCTCTTTAATTAATGTTTCATAAATTAGATTTGCCATGAAATTAGTTTTAGTGTCTAAGACCAAGTGAGGTTCTGTTTTTGTTGCCCGATATATCTCAAACTCTTCTAGCCTATCTAGTCTCATGGATTTACTGTATTTATGTAATATTTCTAGGTCAATATCTATTGCATTATGTTGCTGTCCGGTGTCACGGAGATGTGTGGCATAACTGGAGCTGTTAGGATTGTTTATTGCGTGCGCTTGCATTAGACACTGATTTTATAAACAATCCTAATAGCTCCAGTTATGCCGCCCGCACATCTCCGTGACACCGGACATCAACATAATGCAATAGATATTGACCTAGAAATATTACATAAATACAGTTAATCCATGAGACTAGATAGGCTAGAAGAGTTTGAGATATATTGGGCAACAAAAACAGAACCTTACTTGGTCTTAGACACTAAAACTAATTTCATGGCAAATCCAATTTATGAAACATTAATTAAAGAGAAAGCAAGAACAGAGGGTGGTACACCTGGCACTGGAGCGACTCGACAGAAAAACAACCAGTTGATGCCGGCCCAAACCACGTTCCTCCAGTAACCGTTGAGGATATGTACGCTCGAGCCCGTGTGGCAGTGATAATGGCCATTTCGTTATGTGTTTTTCGGAATTTTATCTTTCGTTCGTGTTTTGTCATTGTGCTATGTGTGAATCTGACAGGATCTTCATGGATCGACATTTCAACCAATCAATGAAGGTTTAACCTCCAAACCACTGATGATGCAGCCCTAGTGCTGCGAAACGTACGTCTGGAATAAGACAATTGGATTGCTTTCATTGACAGTAAGCCTAGAATAAATTTCTATTAATTTCATTTTTTGTATGAGTCAAAGCCTCCAATCACTCATCAAGGGATGTGTACTGGTTTAAATTACCTGATCGTCAATCCTATTTTCCTCCAAAGGCGACCAGTTTCAATCTACTGTAGGATCTTCATTAGGCAAACGTCAAAAGTTCTAGCTTGAAGAAGAACCATAACTTTGACGTTTGCCTAATGAAGATCCCATTAACGGATTGAAACCAGTTGCCTTTCAAGGAAAATAGGATCACTTGACGATAAGGTAATTTAAACCAGTACACGTACATATTAATTGTTTGTTGTTATTTTAAGTACAGTCTACAGCTAAGTAATGTATAGCTTATTGTATTATTGAATTATAATATTTTACACACTTTGAAATCTGAATCTGAAGCAAAATTTATATTCTTTTGAAGGAAGAAGAGGAGGAGATCGAGGAAGAGGAGGAAGTTGAAGAAGAGGTGACTGATGAGGACATCGAGGGGGAAGAGAAGGAGGATGATGAAAAAGCGAAGAAAGATACAGAGAATGACGAAGATGAAGAATTGGAGGCTAGTGGGGAAGAGAAGAAGGATGACGATAAGAAGAAGAAAAAGGTTAAAAAAATGGTTAAAGTAATTAAGAAGATTAAGCGTAAGATTCCTAAGAAGAAAGATGATGAAAAGGATAAGGATGAAAGTGGCGAGAACAAAGATATCCAGGTACGCTCTTTAGCACTCAGTTCGGTTTTTGACAATTTTCTCTGTTTAGGATCATACATTTTTTACTAGGACTGCTTCATGGGCTTCATGGAGGGACACAATGCGATTTTTTCTGATTCTCAAGCGTGAGGAACAGATAGGAATTACAGATTCAATTTGTCATCTTGATTGTACAAAAACGATGTAGACTGCAAACGATAATAAGAAAGTATCGTAACGTGATATTTCAGTTTTTAGTTTATTTTTGTTAGTGATTGTGAGTTTGTAATTGAAGAAACTATCCCGCAGTTTACTATAATTAGAATATTGACCAGTAAATATGCTATTGACTAGTACATTTTGTAATACTAATTTTAAAAGTTCTATTGTTCCTTATTGCATATTGTGTGTCCTGGGTTTATAATATTCTTTTGTTATGTGTAACTATTGGTTCAGTACAACATAAGGTAAACAAGTTGTTGGAAGAATACTTTGTCAAAAGTTGGGAAAGAGAGTAAATAATCAGGATGTACTAAACATAGCCTTTAAAAAAATTTATGTTGATAATTGTATTTTATGTGATTGTGCAACAGACAGATGGAGTGACATAACAATAGACAGTAGTAAATATTCTTTATTACATATTCATGGAGAACCTATTTCGGATCAGTTGTTTACCTCCCAATATATAATAAAACTAGGGGTGTGCGAGAAGTAGTATTTTTAATCGAGTCGAGTCGAGTAGTGCCAATTATTTTCGAGTTTTGAGTATTTTCGTGCGAGTATTTGCCATCAGTTGGTAGTTTAAATTAGAGTAATGGGATTTTAATACCACCCTGGATTTGATCTTCTAAACATGGTTTCTAACTAATACATGAGTAGCAATACTAAGTTTTAGCCAGTACAATTAAACTGGATTACATATTGACAAACAAAAAGCGGTTTGACTTTCGTTTCCGACTGATAATTGTTCAATATCACCTGGTCCAAACATCTCCTATAATCAATCTTAGTTGACGAAATCGTTAGTTACGGCCGGCCGATATTAAGTGGCCCGGTCGCCACTTTTGCCGATATTATGTTTTCCGTTGTCATTTACGGCCGAAATTACGCGGTCCGATCGTCATTTTCGGCCGTTTTTATGTGATGCGATCGCCTTGTGCGGCCGTTACTACGCGTTTTGGCTGGTCGCAATCGTTAGCGATCGTCATTTTCGGCCGATTTCACGTGATGCGATCGCCTTTTGCGGCCGTTATTAAACGTTTTGGCCGGTCGCAATCGTTCGCGATCGTCATTTCGGCCAGTTTCACGTGAACCGATCGCTTTTTGTGGCCGTTACTACATGTTTTGGCCGGTCACAATCATTAGCGATCGTACGGAAATCGGCGGGAAATACTCGCTCGAACTTTCTAGTATTTTTCAAAACTTCGAGTCGAGCTCGAGTATTAAAATACTCGGCTGAAAACTCAAAGTTTCGAGTACTCGCACACCCCTAAATAAAACACCAAGAGGCAGATATTGGAAGACAGCTTAGAGCTACCACTTCCGGCAATACCAATTTCGATACAGTTCCAAACCCCATTGGAACAGACTCGAAGCGATTCCGTAACAACTGCAATACCGTTGATAAATCGATTGTTAAAGCTCAGAGGCCGATAGTGAGTGTCGATTATTCAACACACAATGCTCAGAGGGTTTAAGGGCTATGTTCTAGATAATTTTGTAAGTAGTCTAAAATCTTCACTTTGTAAGTAGTCTAAAATCTTCCAAAGTGAGCAGAGCATGAATGTTGTAGGTGACGGTGAAGCAAGATTCAGAAGGCCGTGATGTGACTCCTGTGAGGAAGAACTACTTGGGTCAGCCCTTCATCAAACTGGAGTGTCCCCACTGTCATACAAACTGCGAAACCTTCAAGGTCAGTGTTTGGAATACAAACTTAGTGTCATCGGAAAAATGTATTAATATCAATATGTGGTAGGTACTCGGTAGCTTCATCACATAAAAGGAAGTCACATAAAAGTTTGTGCCAAAATGAGTTTGTTCAGCTAAGCAACAGATTTAGTAAAAAATGGGGGGGGGGGGGGGGGCTAAAGGCCGTTTCTCTTCAGCGGTGTTAATTTATTTTATAAAATAATGATTATGAAATGTATAAAAGTGCCATTGAAACCAGTTTTAGAACAACTGGGAATTCCTTGATTTGTACATCATAGGAACAAATTTATACATTTAGATGAACTTTCAGAGTAAGTTGCTTATTTGAGTTTTTGATACTGATGGAGTACTTTAAATATCAAGTAACTTGACCTTTCATCATGATAAGTAAATAATGTCCAGTTTTTTAAATATTTAAAGTCTATTTCCACCACTTTTTTGTTGCAGGATTACATGCTTCACCTGCACAAATCGAAGCACAAGATTGCCATGGGCGCTGTGACGACGAGGGTCAGCAAGGCATTGGCCAAACTGAGAATGGAGCAGAGAACGGAACAGAAGGACATTGACGAAGAGGCGAAGCTGAAGAACATGAATATGAGGACGTTCTTTTGCTTGACGTGCAAACTCAACTACCGCTCGTTGAAGTCAGAGCACCTGCGGTCAGAGAAGCACAAGGTAATGTCAACTCTAGTATAGACCCACTACTCTTTGTTAATTTTTAGTTGATTCGAGTCGACTTTACAAGTAAGATCCTGCTAAGGAGGTAATTTTAAATCCACATTTATTTTAATTTCCCTTTATTTTTTTTCTTCCCAAAGGTTTTAGTTTAGATTAGAGAATTTTTAGAAAAATGTATTTTTATTAGTGTGCCTACACAGATTTCTTAAATTTGTTTTCAATTATTCTTAGTGTCAATAACAGTTAGAGTAGATGGCCAAAAGAAAATAGGTGCTGACTAGTGGTTTGGAGGGGCCAAAGCCCTTGCAACCTTGGAGGGGGCAACATGAACCTTGGTTCATTACGTTGCCTCAACCCGCATACTTGCTCCAATACTTGTATTTATATTCTGTTCATATAGGGGTTGTTTTACATTATTTCTCATTTGCTGGTATATTTTTGGAACTACCAGTACTGATATTTTTCGGAGTCCTTGGGATCAAGCCCTTTAATGAGCCGTATCCCATCATCTGTACTTAGTTCGAGCCGAACTCCCACACAGAATTTAAAAATTTTGTCAGTGAAAACAAAAATGAATTTGTCAGCTGGGATCTATGATATGGGGATTTTATAGGTACTTCTTAAGAAGGTGGCAGTCAGCTTAGTAGGTTGAGTACTGGCTACTACCCAAAAGACACGGTTTCAATTCTTGGTGATATATGACTCGGAAACTGACTGCTCCATGCTTCGGATGGCACGTTAAGCCGTTGGTCCGGCCTACAAAAGTAGTCATCAGGTCTAGTAGTAGTAGGTCAGGCACTAGTGCGACCTGAAAACTCTGACAACAGACCTTGGCCAGAATGTTACACAATAGCACAAGCTTTACTTGACTTTTTACCTAAGAAAAATATCTCCTGCGCTACACAATAGAAAAATAATTTGAAGCTGTTCGACAGAGTTTTTAAGATTTCAAAGTTGTCTACAATTGTTACAAGTGAAGTCATAAATCTCAGATTCAGCTTTTATAACATTTGAGTTAGGAAAGTAAAACTGTCTAACATTGAGATCGTCCTTGGTTCCAGGAGATAAAGAATTTCCTTGGTCCTTACTGCAAGATTTGTAGGGTCACGTGCAAGTCTCCGATGCAGTATGAGAATCATGTGTGCTCTCTGTTTCATCTGAAGGTTAGTGAACCCTCACCACACAACATGAACTGTTAATTGAATAGAACAATGTGTATTGACACATTGAGATAAAAACATCTCTTTATCATTATCAAACACTGGAAAAAGTAATATATGTCTATATGCTGATGATACAAACCTTAAAATCTCAGATAAAACAATAGAACAAGTTGAAATTTTATCATTCATAGAATTAGAAAGTATCGTCCAATTCTTCCAAAATCACAATCTAGGGCTGAACATTGAAAAAACTAATTAATTACATTTCATTTAAAACAGCTCAGTCACAAACCACTACAGAACCCATGGTTTTGATTGATTCTAAACCCATTGAACTTATTCACAGCACTAAATGTCTTGGTCTGCTGATCGATAGTAACCTAAATTGGAATGAAAATTTAGACAAAATTGTATCAAAAATTAATTCAGGATTGTATGCCTTAAGAAAAATGGCATGTTTATGCAGTGAATCGACTCTCAAATTGATATACCATTCTTACATACATTCTCACATTTCATTTGGAATCTGTCTTTACGGATCCACTAGGAAAGATAATCTTGATAAAATTCTTAAACAGCAAAAGAAAGCAATTCAAATTATTAAGAACCTTCACCATGATGTATCTTATAGGGAACATTTCAAAAATCTCAAAATTTTAACAGATTATGGTCAATATATTTTTGACACTGTTATAGTATACAAAAATTTAAATATGTACAACACGCCAATAGGTAATTCAATAGTATTCAATTCATACAATACGAGAAAGAAATCAGAAGTCATACCCACTCATCATAGGTTACAATTCTATACCAAAAAACCATCCTGTGCAGGTGCAAAGTTCTACAAAAAGTTGCCTGGAGAATTGAAAAAAGAAAAAATACAAGTAAATTTAAGAATAAGTTAAAAAAATATTATCTCAAACACTTTATTCTGTTGATGAATTATTTAGGCCTAATTTATAAGATGATGGTAATGTAAAATAATAATTTAATGAATAACATAGAAAATTGATTATGATGTAGACACTATTCATATGTACACCACTGTACTGTTTTCATGAATAAAGATTATTTTGATTTGATTTGTATATTTTGCACTATGGTAAAAGTTGTTTTTAAAACTGAGCAGTTTAAGGAAAGTAAAAGGCATTTATTGTAGGTAAATCCAAAAACTTTCAGTCAGTCTGCACTGTAAAGTGGAGCCGCAGACGAAATATTTTGGAAAAAGTACTACTTACTCGCTGAGTATTGGTAACAACATTCTTTTATTTACCCATTACCCACACAGCTTATTTTTTCAGTTGTATTTGTAGTTGATGTGAGGATAATTATTCTCAGGTGGCCTGAATTTGGAGTTTGCCTGAATGTGACCTCTTATGTAGGTACCAGTAATATAATCGTTTGATTGGAGTTATATCTTAGCAAGAAAACCTTTTGAATTGAATTTATAAACATTATCATGGTAAGTTTAAGCATTTCTATAGTGCAGAGGCCAAACCTCTGCAGACATTCTCTCCCATCATACAATTAATACACACCTTTGAAGAGTTGGCAGTTCTCAAGAGTAAAAATTGTGTTGAAAATTACTTTAATACTAAATCATACTAGTGCCTTGCAGTCTAAATGTTTCATCAAGTTTGAAGATTAATTAGAATGTAACATTTTTGTGCAGTCTCCAGTATTTACAGCACAGTTGTTTGTTGGTTTTCCAGAGGAAATACTTCTATGACAAGAAGAATGCAGAAAATGTCGATGGAAGTGAGATTGACATGGACAAATTCATGGTTTTGGACCAAGTGGGCTCAGGAGAAGATGATGATGATGGTTAGTATGAGCTATTTGTTGTATTAGTGTGGAAATTTGGTCCTGAAAGTCAAATATTTGGGTTAACATGTAAAAGGACAGTATTATTTAAAGCTATAAAACATATACAGGCCTAAACTTGATTTTAAAGCTTAAGTTTAAAACTGGTACCAGTGATATTTGGGAACAGAGGATTTTTTGTTTTGATTTTTAATAAAGACAAATTTTAACACAAATAAACTGATTAAAATTACAAAAAGTCATGTGCTGAATAGAGTAATTTGGATAAAACGTAAAACACATTCTAAATCAAAACAAAATGAAAACAAATAATAATCTTCAATTCAATTCAAAATCTCTTTATTCATCTTTTATGTACATAAACATTGAATAGTGTCAGTACAGTATATCATGTAGGTCCTATAACAAGTATTGTTTAAAATTAAAGATGTGCGAGTACTCGAAATTTCGAGTTCGAGCCGAGTTTGGCACCAAAACTCGAAAGTTTCAAGCGAGTTTACTTCCGCCGTTTACCCGCGCTACCAAGGGTCGTCCGTGGCCGCGCGTCGTCTGTAAATTCAAATCGAGTGTGAACGTATTTGAGGTGTTAAGAGTTGTGATGTGGATCTTAGTATTTTATTAATAAAACAAGTAAGTTGTGGCTTATAAATTTGTGTTACTCTTTACACCAAAATGGAGGATTTACCAGGATCTTCAGACTGAGTTATATGAACACTGTCTGTATACCGGTAGTCCAATTTTAGGTTAACCTAACCTTGTCATTATTTAAAGTAAAATATCAAAATATTTTATACTTTAAAAACATATCTTTAATGAAAATAGGTACGCATAGGCAAGTAGGTAGTTTGTGCTTGTTTTTTGTTCCAGAATAATTGAAATTGAGTCAATCCATTAATTTTTGGCTCAACTGTCCTTTGGCATTTAGCTGTTTTTAAAGACGTGATTTTTTTGGCCTTGTTTAACCCATTGGCACATTAATATTGCACTACCTGATAACACACAGGAATTCCTATTTTTTTGGCTATTTTAGAGACTTTACAAACTATTGCTATAACTTTCTTATTCTTAATTATTTTGGTTTATAAATCACATTATATATTTGCCAAAACAATTTTTTATAATTCATAAACGTAAAAAAATTTATAAAAGATTTAAAAGTTATAAACAAATTTTTATTCATAAATTACAATTTTTAGACTGGAAGAACCATTTATGGAAAGTAAAACTATAAATAATAATAAATAATATAAATATAATAAATAATAATTTTAAATAAATACCTACAAAAATATCATCATAAATGGGCTACAAAACAAAACTTGCTACAACTTCCTTATTCATAATTATTTTGTCTTGAAATTTTCAGAGTTTATAAATCACATTATATATTTGCCAAAACAATTTTTTATAATTCATAAACGTAAAAAAATTTATAAAAAATTTAAATTTTTTTATAAATTTATAAATTATAGAAAAATTGTATTCATAAATTATATTTTTTAGACTGGAAGAACCATTTATGGAAATAAAAACCATAAATAATATAAATATAATAAATAATAATTTTAAATAAATAAATGTACCTACAAAAATATCATTATAAATGGGCTACAATACAAATCGGCACATACTAACAGTACCCATCACCATAAAATAATAACTTATGTAAGCTGTACTCACCATAGAACTCCTAATTTGCTGTACACTATTTTTTCTACACTACAAACAACTTTACAGTTCTACACAAAACTACACTAATATATACATATGTACACTTTGCCTTTGATGCCTTTCTAATAGTTCACTACAGTGTGAAATAACTCGAAACAGCCATCCATGTGAGGTGGCACCTTGCACTGTTTACACTGGACCCTTACTTACTTCCTGAGTCCACGGTCACTACAAACCTTACACTTCTTTGATGGAAAAGCTTTCTGAGGGGTAGCAGGTATGGTTTCAGGGAAATGTCGCCCTTGAAGTCTCATAGGATTTGATAAGGAAGGTCGACCAGCACCTTTTTTCTCTGTAAGAGTAACTGTCCTTAGCGTTTGCTCAGCAATAGCAACTTTGAAGTCCGAGAAGTGATATCTTTTGGGATTCTTCAGCTGAGAAAATACCACATAGGCATTGAAGAGGACCATATCAATGAGGTAAAAAAAAATTGTGATACCCCTTTGAGTAGCGGCGCATAAGTGGATTATACGCCAACACCTGATCTTGTCTGTTGAACCCTTGCATTCCATTATTATAGTCTATTATCAATTTGGGTTTACAAATCTCATAGCTTGGTTCATTTCTTTTAGCCCTCACACGGTTTCCTGTGGGCTGAAAATCTAACTCGTTATGTAAAGTGCTCAATGTATTTACATTTTTCTTGTCCATCCATCTGATAAAGAGTATGCCCTCACTATTCTTCTGGACTGCTTCTCCTCTCTTCAATTGTACCCCATCAATTGTAGGCAAGTGCTTGCGATTCATCTTCACAGTGTCTACAGCATAAGTGTACCGTGATAACAGCCTAGAAAACAAAGTTGGCGAGGAATACCAATTTTCTAGGTATATTGTATATCCCTTATCCAAAAACGGAGCCGCTAGTTGCAGTACAATTTCCTCACTTACTAATACACCTTTGGGCATTGGCTTTTTGCCCGTGTATATTTCAAAGGAGGAACAGTAACCTGTCTTTGATTCACAGAGCTTGAACACTTTGATACCAAAGCGAGCACGCTTTGTCCGAATAAATTGAATATACGATAGCCTACCTCTGAATTTCATTAGGCTCTCATCCACGGAAATTTCACGGTCTGGAGTGTAGTTCTTCAGAAACTTATTCTCAATGTATTGAATGATAGGACGAATTTTGGCCAGTTTGTCATTTGCTTCAGCTTCTTCATTATTGGAAAAATGTAAAAACCTCATAATTAGTTGATAACGCTTCAGTGGCATCACTTCAGAAAATATTTTAGTTTCCAAAACTTTTATTTTTGTCTAGTAACTCTGTAAAGTAGGTTTTTCAACAACGCTCATTAGAAGGGACAGTAAAATGAAAGATCTCATTTCATCAACACTAACTTCAGACCAGTTTTCATCACTTTTCAAAGTTTTTCTCATGGGATCATCAATACACTGTTGAGCATATAAATTGGTTTCCCTAGTTATCATTTCAAAAAAGTCCTCTCCCAAAAATTCATAAAAAACGTCAAGTTCAGAATTAAGTTCATCTTTATTTGGTATGTTTATACCAACATTTTGGCCTGAAAATAGAATATTGTGAGGCTCATTTGTCCCATCTTCCCAATCAAAGGGGCTTTCAAGCAGGGTTTAAGCTGCGGTCGCATTTGTCGCAAAATGTGACATGCACCACGAAAATGCGACAATATTTGGGCAGGCTGTCGCTTTTTTGCTACAAAGAAAAGTATAAGACACTTTTAAATTTTATTGCAGAAAATCTAGTTTTAACAATAAAAATTGTATTAAAAGTCCGTGATCACGATCCACAGCCAAAAAGATTAGAAGAGTAGGTGGGATGTTGTAGAGGCTTAACGTTGCGTTGGTTGCACTACGTCATTTCACCGATCGCCTCTGAGCAAGTGGTAGAGGAAACGATCGGGCGAAAGTGTTGAGGTACCTTAGCGAAAACAGACAACTCGAAATTGGTAATGCGGAAATGCGATCGCGATATGCTTTGAGGTTATGTTTCAGTGTGTAATGAATGTTTGGGGTGAGTGAGTTTTAGTTGTTCTGGTGCCACCATATTAGGCCTATTCTATTAGAATCTTAGTATATTTCCATTAAGACTTTAATGGTTAAAATGGATAAGTTGCCAAGAAAAGTAGACTCTGCTGAATTATATATTACAGTATTTAAATGCTAAACCTTAAAAACAAATAAAAGCAAAAAACAACTTAAGACCAAAAAATGACACGCCATAAAAATGTGAAAAGGAAAATATTTTTGCTACAAGTCTCTAAGAGCTTGTAGCATTTTTGCTAAAAGAATTTTTTTCTCAGCTGAATCCCTGTTACTAACCGATTGTTCTTATTAGGAGAATTAGTGTTAAAATTAATGCTAAGATATGTTAGTAAATATATTTTGTGTGGTAAGTAAGTAGGCTAATGTTTTACCATCAAATAGGCCTTTCAATATTAAAATAAAGTTTATTTTAACTTATAGGCCTAAATGTAATTTTATTTTCTCCATTCGTAAAAAAAATGTAGCTTAGGCCTAAATATAAAATAGAAAATACAACGGATAAATAAAACGGAGGAAATAGAATAAAAAACTGAGATTATTTTTTATGAAACTGTGAACTAATACCATATAGGCTATAACAACCTTAATACCAACAGATTAAAAGTAGGTATTTTATCTTCATGGCAAAATGTTATACAATTACTTTGGAATGATTTATTTTCAGATTAACGTTCTTACCTTTTTCCAATGAATCAGGAATCCATTCATTTTTCGTACTATTGTTATTTTCAGGTCATAGCGACTAGAAAAGTATATTTTACTAACAACATATATAAATGGAATCCTATACACTGTTTTAATCCAATTCAACTCGACCTATGTATTTTTTTTTATTTGTATACTCGACTCGAACTCGAGATTCAAATCTTTTGCCATTTACTCGACTTGACTTAAAAAACCTGTACTCGCACATCTCTATTTAAAATAGAGTATTTAAAATAGAGATGTGCGAGTATAGGTTTTTTAAGTCGAGTAAATGGGAAAAGATTTGAATCTCGAGTTCGAGTCTAGTATACAAATAAACCAAAATAGTATACAAAAATATAAACCTCTATATTATATATTTATTCTAGTATACAAAAAAAACACATAGGTCGAGTTGAATTGGATCGAAACAGTGCATAGGGTTCCATTTATAAATGTTGTTATTAAAATATACTTTTCTAGTCACTATGACCTGAAAATAACAATAGTAAGTAAAATAAATGGATTCCTGCTTCATTGGAAAAAGGTGAGGACGTTTATCTGAAAATAAATCATACCAAAGTAATTGCATAACATTTTGCCATAAAGATAAAATACTTTAAAAGGTTGTTAAAGCCTATATGGTATTAATTAACAGTTTCATTAGAAAACAATCTCAGTTTTTTGTATTTTTATTTCCTCCTTTTTTATTATCCTCCGTTTTGTATATTATGTTTAGGCCTAAGCTACATCTTAATACAAATGTAGAAAATAAAATTTCATTCAGGCCTATAAGTTAAAATAAACTTTATTTTAATATTTAAAAGGCCTATAACATGGTAAAACATTAGCCTACTTACTTACCACGCAAAATGTATTTACTAACATATCTTAGCATTAATTTTAACAATAATAGAACAATCAGTTAGTAACAACGTGAAGATATGTTTGAATGTCTGGAAAATCAATTGATAAAATTGAAGCCATGTCTTAAATAGAGTTTGAATATATTACAAATTATTTAAAAAATCATTAATGAAACTTAAACAAGGCCAAAACAAATCACTTGTCTTTAAAAACAGCTCAATGGCAAAGGACAGTTGAGCCTAAAATCAATGGATTGACTCAATTTCAATTATTATGGAACAACAAACAAACACAAACTTCTTATGCTTACCTATTAGATTTCATTACAGATATGTTTTTGATATTTTACTTTAAAAAATAACAAGGTTAGGTTAACCTAAAAGTGGACTATAGAGACAGTGTTCATACAACTCAATCTGAAGGTCCTGGTAAATCCTCCATTTTGGTGTAAAGAGTAACACAAAGTTATAAGCCACAATTTACTTATTTATTAATAAAACACTAAAATCCACATCACAACTCTTAACAGCCCATGCGTTCACACTCAATTTGAATTTACAGATGACACGCGGCCGCGGAAGACTCTTGGTAGCGCGGGTAAACGGCGGGAGTAAACTCGCTCGAAACTTTCGAGTTTCAGTGCCGAACTCGACTCGAACTCGAAATTTTGTGTACTCGCACATCTCTAGTTTAAAATAAAATAACACACTACATAGTAAATACACTAATTCCAATGCCACTCCATTATTCCAGAGTATTTATTTACATGTTTAAATATTCCTCAATGGAGTACAGCCTCAATCCCACAATGTATTTTTTTAACTTTATTTTAAAAGTGGTCTGGTTCGGTTCATTCTTTAATAAGTTTGGTAGTTTACCCAGAAACTTATTTCCCATATAAGATGATTTTTGTTTATGTTATTCTAATCTCTGGTGATTTCTAATCACTTCAAATTTTCTTCTAGTATTATATACATGAAGAATTCTTCTTGCCACGAATGAGAATTAAATACCTCTTTGGGCACAGTTTTGATGATGATTTTTGTTCAGAAAAAATCTAAGAAATTTGGGAAAATCATGTTTTTTTGCTTGCTAATTTGTAAGACACTGCTATGTTATGAAGTGTGTTATTATAAGAGTTCATTGATGTGCTTTGCTGGATTTGTTTTGATAATTGGATAAGAAGGTACTTATTCCTTGGAGACATTTATTGTTTTATGTTTAACGGTTGAATATGCATATTTAGGATCTTTGTCCAAGGTTAGAATGTTATTCTCAATTACAGTTTGAATGTAAACCATGTATAACATAACACCATTCAAACAAACCCAATTGTCATTTGACAGAGACAGAATCAGACGAAAAGGAGGAGGGTGAAGAAAATGAGACGGAGAAGGGAGAAAAAGAAGGGGAAGAAGAGGCTGGGGAGGAGGGGGCTGAAAAAACAAAAGAGAAGAAGGTGAAGAAAAAGAAGAAGCAAATAAACCTTGGTAAGTGGGTAGTTATTATTAAAATAACGGAAAACATTTACTATGAAATAGAAAAGTCAAACCTAGACCCGCTGACGATTTTTGCCCAATATGCTAAGCTATTTTTTCTCATTCTGCACAAATTTGTGTTTGAGTTTATACAAAACTATATAAAGAAACCACTTTTGTAAACCTTGTATTAATTTTAAGCAGTACAAAAGAAGAATCTGATTAAAGTACGATTTACTATAGGAATACTCACTACACTTTCACCAAACTGGCAAACTTCAAAAATTGTATAATGTACCAAAATTGCAACAATTCAAAACCAAAAACTGGTAGTAAAGGTTGCTCAATTAACAATTTCAAGATATCCTAAATATGCTAAATTTAGCGCAGGTTATGAAAATATAAACTTTGGCAATTTGGATAACAAATTAGCAAAAATCCTTTTTACACAATTCAAAACTACTGTTATAACAGTCAACGGCTAAAATTCGTAATTGGTAAAAAAGGCAGAAGAAAACACCGAAAAACTATCCGACTACTTCATTTGATTACAAAATCAACTGAGAATCACATGGGAGAAGAAATCAAATTAATTGAGTATCGATGGTTTGCTCAATAACTATTGGGACTAAAGTTGATTGCAACTAGCGTTTTAACCAGGGGACGAGTTGTGATTGCATTCCTTACCAGTTCTAGACGTAAATACAACATAGGAGCAATAATAACGTTTTTCTATATATTTTTGATCTATAGTATATTCAAAATAAGTAAAAGTTCAAAACAATATTGAAAATTTTATTGTTTTGATCACATGTGCGAGGTTTTGGACCAAAACTCTTTTCCATGTTAAGCAATTTTCTGCAAATTGTTGGAATTGTATATTTTTGAATATAACAGGAAAAAACGATGAAAAGAAAGGGACGCCAGAGAACTTACCATTGAGAAGAAGTGAAAACCAACAGGAAAGATAAATCAGTGGCAAAATGTCATACAAACATACACATAAACTTGATAATTTTGAGGAAAACTTATCTGTTCCTCAATTAGTTAAAGGATATGTTCTCTAAGTCATTTTTCTTAACTCCTAGTATTAAGCCTTTTCCTTAATCCTATAAGGAAACATGCTTGCGAACTTAATCACTTAACCCACTGGCATAGACATACGAGCTGGTCTCGTTCCTTACTTGTAATTCTTTAAACCCGTGAATTGGAATAGAAATTTGTGTTTTTAAATGGCTTAATGGTTTATTTTCATTAAAGTACTGTTTTCATTCAGTTTTTAGAGTCACATTGGCACACACACAGTAGACTTAAGTAAAAAGTAGCAAAACCAGTGTTGACCATGTGCAACTCACAAAGAATTAACCGATCCCAAAAATTTTATAATAAAATCCCAAAAGATATTACATTTGCAGCTACTTCATCTGAATTCAAGAAAAAGCTCAAATATTTTCTCGTCAATAAGGCTTTGAATTCTTTTGATGAAATTTGATTTGATAATTATTAGGGGTGTGCGAGTACTCGAAGTGCGAGTACTCGAAACTTCGAGTTTTCGGCCGAGTATTTCACAATACTCAAAGTTTTTAAAAGTATTCAAAAGTTTGAGCGAGTATTTCCCTCCGATTTCCAGAGGATCGCTAACGGTTGCGACCGGCCAAGTCGCGTCGTAACGGCCGAAAAAGGCGATCGCATCACGTAAAATCGGCCGAAAATGACGACTGCACCGCCTAATTTTGGCCGCAAATGACGACGGAAAACATAATATCGGCCAAAAATGACGACCGGATCACTTAATAAAGGAACAGTTTTTTGTTTGTCAATTCTCGTAATCCAGTTTGATTACACTGGCCAAAAAGTTGTATTGCTACTCATGTATTAGTTAAAAACCATGTTTAGATTATCAAATCTTGAGTGGTATCAAAATCCCATTACACTGATGGCAAATACTCGATACTCGAAAATAATTGGCACTACAGTAGAACTCCGATTATCCGAATTTATTGGGGATCGGGCCGATTCGGATATGCAGAAATTCGGATAATCAGGTATACCTTGGGAATTAAGCAAAAATCATCACCATACATTTAAAAAAATCAGAATTTTATTGACAAAGTTACTATAAATGTAATGAACAGAAAGTGAATGATTAAAATCTAGGATGAGACACAAAACACAACACAAACTTTATACGAACACAGCTAACGTCGGTGAATTAACAGTAGCGACTGATGATGAGCAGGGCGGGAAGGGGGGATGACTCATTGTTCCCCTCGAAAATATCGCGCCGTAAGGTAACAGTGTGGGGTTTTATTTTAGCGTTCACGTTGCCAGTAACGGAACAGTGCATTATTGCTACACGCGTTCCCGCTGTTATGTTCTTGATTTTTATATTTCTATTATTTCACTCAAAATCGATTTGGATAATTGGAGATTCGGATAATTGGGGTTCGGATAGTTGGATTTCTACTGTACTTGACTCAACTCGATTAAAAAAATCACTCCTCGCACACCCCTAATAATTATAATAAGTAGCCATGTAATTGTATTATTTTAAATTTAAATTATGAATATAATAAGATTAATTTTGTTATGATACCATTCGTGTATATTTGTGTATACAATGAATAAAGAAAGTTTTTAATTTAATTGAATCGCACCGTGATGAATAGGGTCACGTTTGGAACTTTAACAGTCTACGCGGAGCGTAGTTGGATCGCGATTGCGACCTTTGGCATTTGGAGGGTTAAAAAACGATGGGTTGTGTGGGGAAAACTCTTACATAAAAATTGTTTTCCTCATTATTTTTCCTTGCAATTTTCTTATAAGTATAAGGCCTAAGCCTATGATTTTTTGTAATATTAGTAAATTATTATTTCTATTGCAGGAAGTGAGTACTGCAAGAAGATCAACATCTACTTCTGTGAGCTGTGCAAGACGTTCCTGCCGCGGATAGAGGACCAGGAGCAAGCGCTGGCCGTGCACTGCCGCGGCAGCCTGCACCTGCGCTGGTACGTCAGGAAGAAGGACGACCTGGCGCTGAGGAAGAAGGCGGAACGCATCCACCGCCTGCGGGAGGCTCAGAAGAAGACGGAGGTCAAGGTGAGGGCGGGAGATGGAGTCTTCATCTCTGGAAGTTTCTGGATGCCATCTCAGAGTTTTCCTCTACAAGACTTGGTTAACTTTGTGCATCCATTACTCCTCACCTGATCGTCAAATACAATTTATTTTGGAGTCAAATAAAATATTTCATCGTCTTCTAGTGAAATACAATTTTCAATTTAGATTTGGTTTACAAATAAATGAAAAAATGTACATTACAGTAGTACTATTGAAAATAAAACAATTTATCATGTAACTACCAACACCCTAGTTAAAGAAATCGAAAATGTATTTCCCTGAGACCACTACACCTTTAAAACAAATGTTTTATGATCGGATGTGGAGTAACAGAGGCACAAAGTTATCATTGGTCCTATGGAACAAAACTCTTAGATTGTGTCTGGCAACTTCTGGTGATGAAGACTCGTTTTCAAGTTTTGTCCTTCAAGACAAATTTAAACTTTCAGAACATTTTAAACTGTTTCAATGCCTAATCAAACGTATACGCCTCTACAGTGAATGTGTGCGTCCTCTATTCCAGCGGGCAAGAGTTGACAGTAGGGCTCCAGCCAATAATATGGCTCTATTCTGTCACTGTTGACATTTTGCTATACGCTATAAAAATATTTCTCATGTGTTATTACAATCAGCTGGTGTGTAATTTGGCAATGCAACGTATACTATTGGCTGGCCTTGGTTGATAGGCTCTTAACTTTCACCTCTCATGCTCGCGGGAATAGTGTCGCTTTTAGTTTTTAAAATTTGGCAATTTGTTTTTGTTTTTTCTACATAGTTTTTACTTTTGACATTTTCATAGGGAACAGTCCAAATCCTCAAATTGTTACTATCTTAAGATAAGTCCTGTTTATAGAAAGCATAATTAATTAATAGCCTAATGGCGAATGAATAGCAGCTGAGCCCAAATTGGATCTTTGGACAATTTTATGGATTTTACCAAAATTTTTTTGTTTTTTTTACACTGTCCCATTAATTTGCGAATATATTCATAATTCTTAATGTAACTCACTAGAGAATCTGGTGAGGAATAATCCTGTACGTTTACATTGCTCTTTTGGGATAAAACTTCAATTTTAAGAAATCATAGTTCACACTTTCTAGTAAATCAGGGAGAATCAGGGAATGTCAGGGAAAAAGTTGAAAAAACACCAAAAGTCTGGGAAAATGCCTTCTATGTTATAAAAGTCAGGGAAAAATTTTGATTTCAATCGTAAACGCAAAGCACTACTGTACGGAAACATAACTTATTAGAAAAAAGTGTGCATTCCGATTGTAATTGAGAGTCAGGGAAAATTAACTTTTTTGGTTAGAGGAAGTCAGGAAAAATCAACTGTTTTGATCAGGGAAATCACTAACCAAATAAAGGTGTGAACCATGAAGATGGATTCTGAGAGGCTTCTGCTGACGAAAACTGTTAAGGATTAGAATTCAGGAAAGGGTTTACATTAGGCCTTCCTAAAAAGCCGTGTCTGTGATGGTGCTGAATAGTCAGGTGTTCATCAGAAATGGGCTAAAGTTATGGAGTTTAATCCAAAAAGTTAATATTGTTCGTTTGTCTACTGCCTCGAAGTGAATTTTATTTGTTTTACAGTTACAATAAGAAATTCAACCATTTTAGCATTTTCCAGCTTATCTTGGAAGAAATCGGTAATCAAATTCCTGTAGTTTTTTCTTGTTCAAAAAGTTCAGCTCAATAGGTTTTTATTGGTTTGCCTTGGTCACGATTAAACCCCTTTGAAATCACCTTAGAACAAATGCCTCTTTTGGAAATGCTTCAAAATTAAAAGGACAACAAATTCTTTGATACATTATTCTTAGAAACTGAGCCACATCTTATTGACCTGAAAAAAATGATTCTGCTTTACCACATTTTACAAGAAATATATTTAAATTTTTTTAAATATTAAAGAAAAAAATAAACTGGCCAGCGAAATATTTTTGATTTTTTAATAGTCTCTATGATTTTTTAAAATTTTCTCTTGCCATTTCAGGAGGTAGACAAGAGTGAGCCGAATGACGACACAACAGAGGTTAAAGTGAAAATTGAACCGGAGGCGAAAAAAGACACCAGGCCGGAAAACATGGACGATAAAGTTTGGGGCGAGGTTAACGCGGATCTCGGGGAATTGTTGAAGGGTGTGGATGAACCGAGGAAGGTAGATAATGTTGACTCGGACGACGACGAAGACTCGAGAGCCGCGGGGCGAAGGTACGACAGGTTCAAACACTCTGAGAAGGCGAAGGCTGCAGCGGGGGGCGAGGGAGAGAAGAAATCAACGGAAGAGAAAGGGGCGAAGGCCGGAGTAGTGAACGGCGGGGAGGATAAAGATGCTTAACATGTTTACGTAAAGAGACATTTGTAGTGTATGTTATATCGAAGATTACCGTGGGCTGCAGTAAGCATTCCGAATTCTTTACATTTTTTTAGAATTTGTTTCCCACTTCATGTTTAGTTTTAGTTTTAGGAGTAAGTCTGTATAATGTTTTTCCTGATTACGTTGGTCCTTAAACTGTTTTTCAGTTCCGTTTTTACTATGGTGTTGACAATTTATTTGATGTGCTGATTAAAGATATACAGCTAACCATGTTTGTTTTCTGACCCTGTTGATTTAATAAAAGTATTACTTATTTAGTATTACAATGTTTCAATTGCAAGGAAACTAGTTTTTTTATTTTTAAGTTTGTTTTTTATGAATCAGTTTAAATTGTGATGGTATTTTCAATAATGCAATATAGATTTCAATGAGGGTAAATAAATTTATCCAGTTTCTTATTAAATAAATAGGTTAGTGTCTCAAATGTTTTACTAAAGAACATGTGGTGCTCTTAATTTTGGTTTCTTTCGTAATATTACCACCTTCATTATTAGTGAATTTCCTATGGAAAAGTGAACTAGTAGCATGACCCGCACGGTGAAACTTAGGCCTGGGACCACCATAGAAGTTCCTAACGTGACCCCCTGAACACGTTTTGTGATGTCGCTAACAACTTTATATATATTAAATAAACATGAACTCTACTGCTTTCATTAGAAATCAAATATCTAATATTAAATAGTGTTCAGATGTTTAGGGGTATATATATATTTATAACGTAATTGTTTGTGAAGTCGAACTTCTTGGCTTTAACTCTTTTATATATATATATATGTATATATATACATATGTATATATATATACATATGTATATATATATATATGTATATATATATATATATATGTGTATATACAGGGTGTTTCGGGATAAGTGTAAACAACTTTACCAGGAGATTCCTTACATCAAAACAAGAAAAACATTTTATATGAACATGGGTCCGTAAACCAGTCGTTGTCGAGTTACAGCCAAAAATCGATTTTTTCAATTTCAAGTGTAGTTATTGCACCTTTTGGCCTCTAGATTGAAAAATTCTAAAGATAATTTGATTAAATTTCCACAGTTAGATAGATTATGAAATTCCAAAGAGATATTATTGATGTTTTATACTGTAAAGTTGAGTAACGCTGAGAAAAAATAGTTGAAAAATTAAATTCTTCCAAAAAATTCAAGCCTCAAAAATATTTTTTGTTTTTTACTGGCTAATAATATCATAACCGTTAAAGTATTTGGGCTGCAACTTTATAAAAAGTTGTAGAATTAACAATTTACGTATGCATTCGATCATGATTATTTATGTAAAAACCCAAAATCTGTAGGATAACACAATTTAGAAAGGAAAACCTCAATTATCCAGCGAGTCAAGCAAATGCATAGGGTCAGTTGGGGTAATTATGACCACGGGGTAATTATGACCGGCGCCATTTTTAAAAAACCTGACCACAGTAAAATTTTAAAAAAAATGTGTTTTATAAGGTTTTATGTGTGTATTTTGTTTTAGCGACCTGTAAATAGTTGTTAGAAGAAAATATCTGGTCAATATTAAAATAATTCTATAAAACGTCACAAATTTTCGATAAACCGTTTTGACACGCGTCGGTTTAAAGTGACTTAAACCCTCAAAGAAATTTTTGTTGGAAGAGCGAATTTGTTTATAACTAATCCCATGTTGTTTTTTCCAACTTTTGACTATTATTTTCTGTCCCTATTAAAATTTAGTACATGGAAGTATGTGGTCATATTTACCCCATTTTTTTTTTCAAAAAATGGGGTAATTATGACCACATTTTACATGAACACAAAATTAATTATTTGTGCTTTCCTGTTGTAGGAAAATGCCTAGAACATACAAAAAAAAGAAGCCTCCTCTTTCTTATGTTTTAGTTAATGTAAAAGGAGGTTACAGGAAAACAACCAACTACAAGTATGTTTGTTTCATACAGTCACCAAGCTGATGAAGTTGATGAGGACATAGATGTTGAAAAGGCCCTTATAATAAGAGTGACAGGATTGAGACTTTCGGATAAACATGCCACTACATTTTATCTTGATGAGAAAGATGAGTTTGTAGTAAGCAAAAGCCAAATCATTAGTGCGTTGCCAGAGCCGAAGCTAATTGAAAAAGACCGAAAGATTATGTATGTTTTCCCAGGAACTGTATCAGTTTTCGAACAGGCCTGTGAAAAAGGAAAAATTGTTTTCTAGCTTTAAGTTTTAAAGGCCTCTCTCTAACACTATATAAAGCCTACCATATTTTTAAGATTTTCCATTTTTCTACTTAAATAAATAATTGATTTACAATAAACCCGCTCAAGTTTGTTCTTGACCCTCTGATGGGGTAATTATGACCACCACCAAAAAGTTACATTTGTTGAGTTAACAAAATTTGAAGTGTTCAAATATAAGCATTATTGGTCATAATTGCCCCACCAATACATTTTCATATAGAAATTACAACAAAAGAGAGTGGTCATAATTCCCCCATATGTGGTCATAATTACCCCAAATTTTCATTTTTTGAGATTTCAGTGGGGTAATTATAACCACCCCTTTAAGGTCCAAAATAAAAAACCTAGAGTATTAGCATTGACTATAAATACTGAAGGAGACATCCCATCCATATGGTCAAGCTGTCCCACTTTTAGTGAATGCTAGAATTTAAAATTGAAGTAGTTTGATTGGGTCACCGACAGATTGTGCTGCTGTCAACTTTTGATTTTAGTTATTTACGTTAACTTTTAAAATATCTCCACCCAGAAAGCAAGTGAAATCAACTTATGTTTGCTTCTTGACACTCCAACTGTTGTATTATCCTCTCCTTGAGAGGATAAGTCATAGTTGTCAGCAGTGTACTCTGTTGGTGATTGGTGTAAACTACGACCTCCTTCAATCCTGGCATACACAAAACTAGGGACACATTTTACAATGGCAATGAGAAGTCTACTTCAGTATTTATAGTCAATGGTATTAGTAACTTTTTTCTACATTCTAGAAGAGCCAAATAATCACCCTAAACTATTAAAACTGTTAAATTAATTTTCTAAAGTAGATAAAAAAAAGTTGAAATAAAAAAATTCAAAAGTGGTCATAATTACCCCAACTGACCCTAAAACCAAAGAAAATCTTTCAGCACAAGTTTTTTTTTTATAAAATCTTCAAAAGTTTTAAAATTTAAAATATCCTAAATCCTTAAAAATTCCACCACAGGACCCCACTGAGGCCATTTTTCGAAATAGCAGCCTTTTCCTACACAGGATAAGCTGTGAAAAGAAACACTCCTCCACATTTTATTAATACATTTATCGATTTAACAACTTGGGGCTATTACAAATAATAACTTGTGGGTGGTAATACTTTATTTTGATTGATTACTAAATTGCAGCCGCCATCTTGGATGCGCAATTATTTTATAAAATAGGCTACTTCCATCATAAAGGTAGTGTTGTGAACCAGCATTGAAAACTAAATCTTTACGATGAATACAATGCCGTAATCCATTTTTTAATATTAAGCTGATCTCAAAATAAAGAAAATTCATCTTATTTTTTATAAATGTAGAATAGAGGCCACTAATTATAATGTAAAAAAGGTAATACTAAATTTTACATACAAATTTATTTAACAAAATTTAAATCATTCTAAAATTACAAATCACAATGTTTTGTGGAAATACACGGACAAATTAAAAATCTAGAGTTAAATAATACTGTTATTTACAAAACCACGTGGGTACCATGGGTGCACCTTACAAAAAGTTTTCAAAGTGACCACCATCTCTCTGCCTGCACAATCCTTGCTCGTGAAATCAATGAGTTTGTTGCGGCTCGGACGACTGCCGGGTTGTTCTTAATTGACTCAGCTACATTCATTATCATTTGCAATAATTCTTCTCTTGTTCTAGGCTTTGTTGTGTAGACTTGTGATTTCATCCATCCCCATACAAAATAGTCCATGGGTGTAAGGTCAGGAGACCTTGCGGGCCAATGTACTGGACCGTTGTTAGCTATTACCCTTTGCCCAAAGTTCTGACGCAGTAGTTCTACAACTTCTCTTGAAGAGTGAGGCGGTGCGCCGTCGTGTTGAAACCAGAGATTTACTCTGGTTCCAAGAGGGACTTCCTCTAGGAGTCTTTGTAACTCATTGAGCAGGAATGCATGACAAGTGACTCTGTTTAGATTCCCCTCGATGATAAAAGGTCCAATCAGCTTATCATTAACAAGGCCACACCACACATTTACAGAAAACCTTTGTTGAAAATGATTTTCTATTACTTTGTGGGGATTTTCTGTAGCCCAGTTGTGTAGGTTTTTTAAAGTTATTTATTCCATTTCTCGTGAACTGGGCTTCATCAGTAAACAAAATCCACTTAACAACCCTCCGGTTAGCCACTACCCAATTGCAAAATGCCAGCCTATTATCGTTGTCCCCAGGGTGAAGGGCTTGCACCTTTTGAAAGTGATAGGGGTGCATTTTTTCCTTCTTCAGAACTCACCAAACCTTTGTTGAAGACACTAAATGTTGGTTTGATAGTCTCCTAACACTCGTACCTGGACTTTGCTGCACTGCTTCAATAATATTTTCTTCAGTGTGCACATCAACTTCATTGAATCCCTCTCGCTTTCTCCTACTAACAGATCCTGTCTCTTTAAGTCGGTTGTGCAGATCGGTAAAAACTCTCGGGTTTGGAATACTTCTGTTTGGATATCTTCTCCCGTACTCAACCGAAGCTGCCTTTGCATTTCCATTGCGATACCCATAGACAAAATGCATGTCAGTATACTCACTGTTTGAATACATTTTCACTTTGGAGTTAAAACCACCAGCATTTACTGAGAGGAAACTTTTTTTAAAGGACAGGAAACCACATTATTACTCAACAATGCAATTAAACAGATGTGGCTTACGGAAACAGTGCTGCCAACTCACCAATGAAAACAACAACATACAAGACGGAACGATGATAAAATTATTGAATGAGATTAAAGCAAAATAAACCCAATTCTTTTGTATTCTTCCGATAACTACTAAATTAATTTATGTCTTAAGAAGATATTTGTTCATTTGTGTATTTGTATATTTGTGTATATTTGTGTATATTTGTGTATTTGTTCTTAAACAACAAAAAAACTTATACAGTAGAACCTCGATAACACGACTCTCAAGGGGATCTCTAAAATAGTCTTCTTATCGAGGTGCACTTGTAATTGAGGGTCGTGCTATCAAGGTTGTTTTCACAACAAGACGTGCTATCGAGGTCACAGACTTTTTGCTATACCAAGCACATTTTTTATTAAACATTTCTGATTTTGTTTTTACCAGAAAATTGCTGTATAAATCAGTCATAAATAAAAGAACACACGTACAAGTAAAACAAACTTCTTTTTGATTGCCATATAACAATACAATTACAGTAATTAAAACAAGTATTAAAATTGATTGAAAAACAATAGGCCTAGTAAAGTTTATAATTAGGCTGTATTATTCATTTTAGAAAATCAATGTTACCGTAAATTGTTTATTGTTGGCCTACTACTGTGATAAGTTTTCTTATTCAATAAAATACTATGCAGAACTTACAGCAGTAAGAAAAAAATCAACCGACTCCGTTCACTAAAGTATAGAGTTAATAAGCTCAAAATACAGTACCTTAACCTATTGTGAAATACTGAACTGACCCGTGATGGATAAGGAAAGGCCGGTAGGGGAGGGGGGATAGGGAAGCAGGGGTTTTCCGGTTGAGACCTGAGCCCAAGACGTTGTTGTTTACTTCAAAACATCCGATCTAACCGTGGGAACTATGCGTGAGAAAGGTTGAGTCGTGCTATAAAGGTTCCGTAACGCAAAACGGCGCGCTATTGAGGTTAGAGTCGTGAAATAAAGGTTCGCCTACCCAAAAAATCGTGTTATTGAGGTGGGAGTCGTGCTATAGAGGTTCAGTTATTTGAAAAGACGCGCTATAGAGGTTTATTTATTAGTAATATGAAATGACAAAAAGACGTGCTATCGAGGTATTTATTTGAAAATGAGTCGTGTTATAGAGGTATTTATAACATTGAGTGTTATGGGAGATTCACGGGGATTAGAAAATCAGACTCATTATCGAGGTTTTCGTCGTATCGAGGGTCGCCTTAGCGAGTTTCTACTGTAATAACATTTTTGTAATTTTTTTTAAACTGTTAGTTGACAACGTTTACTTGTGTAGCCGTCCTGTGTAGGAAAAGTCCGTTAACAAAAATTGTTTCAGTGGGATCCTGTGGTGGAATTTTTAAGGATTTAGGATATTTTAAATTTAAAAAAATTAAAAATTTTTAAAGATTTTATAAAAAAAAAACTCGTGCTGAAAGATTTTCTTTGGTTTTATGCATTTGCTTGACTGGCTGGATAATTGAGGTTTTCCTTTCTAAATTGTGTTATCCCACAAATTTTGGGATTTACATAAATAATCATGATCGAATGCATGCATAAATTGTTATTATTTTGTTCTCCATTAAATTCTACAACTTTTTATAAAGTTGCAGCTCAAATACTTTAACGGTTATGATATTATTAGCCAGTAAAAAACAAAAAATATTTTTGAGGCTTGAATTTTGTGGAAGAATTTAATTTTTCAACTATTTTTTCTCAGCGTTACTCAACTTTACAGTATAAAACATCAATAATATCTCTTTGGAATTTCATAATCTATCTAACTGTGGAAATTTAATCAAATTATCTTTAGAATTTTTCAATCTAGAGGCCAAAAGGTGCAATAACTACACTTGAAATTGAAAAAATCGATTTTTGGCTGTAACTCGACAACGACTGGTTTAAGGACCCATGTTCATATAAGATTTTTTTCTTGTTTTGATGTAAGGAATCTCCTGTTAAAGTTGTTTACACTTATCCCGAAACACCCTGTATATATATATATATATATATATATATATATATATATACATATATATATATATTTGTATATATAAATACAGTATTTGTATATATATATGTGTTCACACTCTAGCGGTCACATTTTTTTGTCCGATTTACTTAAAATTTGATGGGAACCTTCCCTTCTGTAAACAATTGGACAAGTTCGTTGGGCAAAACAATCAGACAACTCTAACCCCCTTTTTCGGGGATTTCAATTTTTCAAATTTTGAGTTTTTGGGCCCAAAAGGGGTCAGAAAAGCCCCTAATGTAAAATTAATGCAAGTTA
The DNA here is from genome assembly GCA_963675035.1 of Allygus modestus. Taxonomy (NCBI): domain Eukaryota; kingdom Metazoa; phylum Arthropoda; class Insecta; order Hemiptera; family Cicadellidae; genus Allygus; species Allygus modestus. The sequence goes on along the minus strand of OY776114.1, from coordinate 108,697,477 downwards.
AAAGATGGAGATTAGTAAGGCAAAAGTTTTAAGCCCTCTCTCATAATTCTAGCACCAATATTTACCGAGTTGTTAAAGAAAATGTTAATTGTCTTAACACAGTTGTCTTATAGGGATTTTACACTGGAAAGGCTGTTTTTCATACGTTGATGTAGTTTATCACCCCCAATATCACTATACCAACTTGTTATCCTGACTATATCTCCTTACCTTATAATGTACAACATTTCCATCCTAATAGTGAATTCAAGTATAACCAGGAGCATCAAAACAGCCAAAAAATTCAATTTTCCAATTTTCCAAAAAATGTTACCAGTGTTGTTCTAAACCTTTTATTAGATTTTTTAAAGATATTAATGCGGAAATTCACTTCCCTCACGTCAGCGCGCTGCGTGCGAGCTCGGTTTCATTTGCGTTTCATACATTTTTGAAACAATGAAAAACTAAGTTTTAACAAAAACTTAATGAAAGTAGGATGAAAATTAGAAAAGTGGGAAAATCAATATATACCTGTACATTATGTAACTACTATGATGACTATAATGTTCATCACAGAATGTGCTAAGCAAAAAGCAAATCTTAACTCCCTATGCATATATGTGAAGACCCATGAAATTTACATTGCCCAGTATTGAACACATTATTTTTGTTAGGAAAATAATTTATTTTTTTATTTATTTGTACTTTACTGACTGTTTTGTGTAGTTTTAAACACTAGAAGCGATAGGTTAAGTCCAAATAAATAAAAAAATAAATTCAAATCCATCGCTATTATGAGTTTCAAAAATACAGGAAAATAATTTTTCAAAATAAATCAACAATGTGCGAGTTATTTTGAAAATGAATAATTTATGTCAACACATTCTAACCCCTTATTAAAGTTTAATATAATTCAGCTAAGGGGATTAAATTGATGAGTCAAAAACTGTAGGAAGAGTTATCAAGATGAACAAAAGGGATAAGTTATTTAGCTGTCTACACAAAAAGTCACATCTTCTAAACCAGTCCAACGATCAGTGTTTATCTAACAAAGTATGAATGAACATTGTATTTTCCCACTTCATCTTGAGTTCAAGATTCTCAAAATATCAAGATGTTTTAGTAGCTTTTTGTTGACTCTCTTTAGTTTCTTTATAAATAAATCCAGCTCATTAATTAGTGAATTTAACTTCCATAATGTATTGAGGTTGTTCTACCTTATTGATCTTTGGGAAACTGAAGTAAGAGATATTTTAAAGCAGAGTAAATGTGATGCGAGTCATTGGCTTAGAGGTCAAAGATAGACTGCAAAACCAAACCATGACAGTGGCCCTGTCATGAGTGAATCTCAGTCCTGGCTGGTAAGTTTTATCCGTACTGTACAACTTGTACTGTAACTTACATTCTTGCTCTGTTAGATACAGGGGCGGATCCAAGGGGGGGCTGTAGGGGCGGTCGCCCCCTCCCAAACCTAAGAATTATTGTGTTTTATTATTCAGGCATACAATAAAAGTTTGAATAAATCTGAATGAAAATGGGGCAAAAGCCTCCCCGAAACCCCGTTTTTCGGTTACGAGAGTCAAATTTTGCCGCTCCCGTCTATATTGTTACATTAAAATTCAAACTAATGCACCTAAATATTCGATAAATGGTATAAAATATCTAAAATTAGGCAGGTGACATTTTAAACTTCCATTTTAATATATAAAATATTACTTAGATCCACGTCTTCCACCTAAAAGCGTCTTAAAAAATCATGGATATCCCTGAGGATCGCGAAGTTGTTGCAGTTTTGCCAGTTGGCAGACTGAAAATTCAGTGTTTTCAACATGGTGTTGGAGGTCAATTTTAGCCACTCACAGCAAAGGTTGCTACTACTGTAATCGGTTATTATTTTTTACTGGATTTCACCCGCCTACCGTCGTTTGCTATCGGCTGTGTTTTGTTTACAGGTTAGGTTTGATTTTTGTGTAAAACCGCGTAATCCGTTACTAGGCAATAAATAAGTGGCTAGGCTAGAAGCAAAAGGTGCCTCAAATTTGTTGTATAATGAAATAAGAGGAACCAAAGATTAAATTGTGTGCAAACAGAAGCTCATACACCAAGTATTTTATTTTGTAAAAATGTGTAAAATTTTATTTTGTAAAATTTCCATTTTTTGAGTCGTTCACCTTGGCTGTCAGCCTCATTCCTCATTGTATCTCGCATAGCATAGTTCGATCAGTATTGCAGATTTCAAATAAGTTTTGTAAATAGTTTTTCGCGGAGATAACTGCTAAAATAAATTGTTTATTTAGGCATCTTACTTTATCTTGGACGCCTACAGGTGACGTAAAAAAAGTGTAATGCCTAGATATTTTTTATTTGTTATTTACGGTTGGGCGATGTAGAATTAAAGTTAATTTTTGTCTAGCTTGTTTATAAAGTTATGATTGTTTTTTTCTTCAGTGCAAGGTTACTGATATATTATGTTAACTTACTTTCATTCGTCTTATAATTTCATATAGTTAAAAAAATAATGGGGTGCCAGGGACCACCCATGGTGAGGGGGAGGGGTAACTTTCAGTGACCGCCCCCCCCCCAAACATGACTTCTGGATCCGCCCCTGGTTAGATATGTTCCACACACAGATGTGTAGTCTATGTACACGGGCAAAGTAAGGCAAAAAACAGGCTGCCAACTCTAAGAAAACAACAAATCTGATTCTAATAAATTTTCTCTATGATATTTGTTGTTCAATATACTATGGCGGTCAGAATCGTTAACAGGTGCACCTTTACTTAAAATAAACTACTTCTGACACTAAAAAATTCAGTAAAGAAAATCAGTTAGTGAATATTCGTAACAAGACCACCCCAGAGTAATGTGTAAGTATACATTTTATATTTATTATACCAACTCTAACCCAAATTCTGTTTCAGAACTTAAATTTTCTCAAATCAAGATATTTCTAAAAAATGCTTACCATTAACATTTTACTTTGAATGTGATATTTAAAATAATTGAAGTATTTTCCGCTTCATTTGCATGAAATCAACTATCTCAAGTAGGGGCCCCCTTAAACTCAGATTAAAGTGTTAAAGACTTATCTGAACGGAGTTTAAATCTCAGTTTATCTTTCCTTATCTAAGACAACAGCCACTGTAGTTATTGTTGTCATATGAAATTTGCCATGAGGATAGTGTAAGCGTACCTTAGCCGAACTGTGCCTGCGTTTCTCCTAGGATGGCTCATTGGAACTTAGTCCTTTTGTATATAATATTGGCTTTAAGCCCTCAACTTTTGAATGGTAAGTTAAATCACTCAGAAAGTAATTCGTAAAACTTTAGTTAAGTCCGGGATCAGTGCGTAACCGGTTAGGTGAAATTTCAAGCTAAACTCTCATATTTATTTCATAATTTGCAATTTATTTTACTCTTACATAATTTCTTTTCATTTAAAGACTAAGAAGTAGTACTAATATTTACTAAATAAATGCAGCAAAATATTAAATTCTACTATTTCGGAAAATTGTTAAACCTAAGTTTGTATTTGCAATAATAATGACTGGTATTCTTCTGAATGATTAATAAAAACCTATTTGAAAGTTTTTGAGTCATGTAAATCGACAAATATACTTCCTTTAATTTGATACCTTATATCTTAAAATCCTTTGACCTGCGGTCGAGTATAACTCTGAAAAACATGGGCTGCTGAATATGAGGAGTTTGCACAAAATGTTAGAATGATACTTTTAAATAAAAATATGGAAAGTAAAATATTTTTAGAAAAATCCTAGTTAGGAAAAATGTGTTTCGTGACTATAAACTACAATCTTAGAATATTAAGGAGCTTTGAGTACTTTAGAGACAGACCTTTGGAGTAACACTTGTTAAATGTGTCAGCAAGTTATAAAAATAACAAAGCTTCAATGATAATAAAGTATTGAACAACATTAGGTAATTAGTGATATTTCTTTATATTATTAAATGGGAACTTTAGAGTTGAAGTCTATAAAGGATTCATGCAAAACTTAAACATATTTCTTAGAACTTAAATAACGTTTATTAACGCTACAGGAATGCCTGGACTACCTTCCAAACTGCGGATCATCAACGGTTCTAATGCTTTCGTTGGGGAATTCCCATTCATGGTAAGATCCCTCACATTTACAAGTTTTTAAGTACCTATATTTAGAACAGGATAACATAAATTACGTCTCGCAACACTACAAAATATATTTTCACTTATACTGTTCGTACATACAAGACAGGGAATATACACTAAAGATGGCACTGTACCAGGCGATCAATTTAAACCACACCGTTAACCAGTCATCATCAGGCCCAACCAGAGGAATGTCAACAAACCTGATGATGGTGAGGGTAGTCTGTTGACAGCTTCATACAACATGAAAAACATTTAAACAATTATTATTGAACTTTTGGAAAAATGTTGAACTTTTTCAGTAATAACGCTATATCTTTTATAAATACCTCCACTAGTCATGACTATGATAAAGACTGAAATGTAAATTATTATAGAAGTATTTGAACATTTTTCTTTACTTCCTCATATACAAATGTTGAATCGCTAAATCAATACATAACAATATAGTTTTCCTATGCTTATAAATTAATTTAGCCGATTGACATTTTTAAGGTGGGGTATATTCCACCAACTTTAGTTCCATATACAGTAGAACGTCGCTAATCCATCACCAACGGGACCGAGAGCATGGTCGGAACGTAAAAAAGGTCGGATGATCAGAGGAACAAATTGATTCAAAATAAAAACGTAATAATACTCTAGTTTAAACTAAACATATTGCCACGTGGACTGTTAGGCCTATACAACTCATAGCGGTCGAAAATGACCGCGAACGATTGCGACCGGCCAAAACGCGTAGTAACGGCCGCAAAAGGCGATCGTATCACGTAAAATCGGCCGAAAATGACGACCGCGAACGATTACGACCGGCCAAAACGTGTAACGACGGCAGCAAAAGGAGATCGCTTCACGTAAAATCGGCCGAAAATGACGATCGGACCGCGTAATTTCGGCCGTAAATACTTGTCAATACGTAATCCAGTTTGATTGTACTAGCTAAAACTTTGTATTGCATATGTGCTAAAACTTTGTATTGAGTATGTATTAGTTAGAAAACCATGTTTACATTTTAAAACCTAGGGTGGTATCCAAATCCCATTACACTATTTTAAACTACCAACTGATGGCAAATACTGGCTCGAAAATACTCAAAACTCGAAAATAATTGCATAGATTAAGCATACTCCTTACGGGTATGCTTAATCTATGATAATTGGCACTACTCGACTCGATTAAAAAAAATCACTATTCACACACCCCTACTTCATGATTTATAGTTTTCTGTCGTAGCAGATTATTTGTTGTGATTTATAAAGCAGTAAAGTAAGTTATTGACAAAAATGAGTTATAACTTGCATAACAATTGATAACATAACCCTTATTATTCAGCCTGTATGTAGTGCAGCAGTATTTATTGTATGAATACTGTATATTGTATCCCAATTAATTATAATGTTTAAGCACTCAAGGACTCATACTAGTTTGTGTGCAGGCAGCTATTTATTACAAAGGCTACTTCACGTGTGGAGGAACAATTCTTTCCGAGGACTGGATTCTGACGGCAGCTCACTGTGTCTATGAGTAAGTGTCTTATTAAACTAGGAGTAGGCTCAAATATTCGCGTAATGGGATGACCGAACTCAGAAATGGTAGATGAAAATTTATGCTGTTAAGATAAGTTATAACCAAAATTTCATCACAAAATATTAAATAAATAGCCCTGGGGACTCTGTAGTAAAATATCTAATTTTCTTTTAGATAATATTTTGGTCATAGGATAAATTGTTCTTAATTATATTAAATTATATTATATTAGAGGTGCAAATTCTTCAACAAAAAATAACATGGTAAAAGTTGCTTATTCAGTGATGACGGATATTGGAAATTAGCTGATTATGCAGGTTTGCTATGACGGAGGTATTTAATATCATAAACTGACAAAAGAACACAGCTTGCAGAAATAAATACAAAATACATAAATGGCTGTTGCAATCTAGCGGATAAACTATGAACTCACTCACATTACTCACGTTAAAGGAAAATGTTACCTTTATTTTTTAAAACTTTTATTAGTTTTTTTTATATAACAATTTAAAAAACCTTCTATAAATTGCAATCATGTTAAACGGAAAGTACTTTATTTATCTTAATATATATAAATGAATCCCTATTTCCCTTAGTCACGCCATAACTTGAAAATGAGTGCACTAAATTGAATAATTTTTTTGTTTAGTTTGTTAATGTCAGGACAAGGTTTTTATAGATGAACATTTTTAATCCGACCTAAGGGCTCTGTCCCACTGGCGTTCAAAGTTCCCATTGATTTGATCAAAGTTCAGTTAGTTACACCAAACAGCTGTTAACAAGGATTAATTTACATCTAAACATACTTGAAAAACATATGTTCATTACGGAAATAACAAATCTACTTGAATGACAACTCAAACTCTTTTTTTGATGCCGAAGTTAGCAGTATATAAAAATAGGCGAGTGAGCGAAGCGAACGAGCTCATCCGGCAGCGAGTGAGGAAAGCGAACAAGCTCATCTTGATAATGAACGAGTATTTGACATAAAACAAATTCAGTGTCATTAGGACAGGACAACATTTGTCGGACCAGCTAGATTAATCATGAAACATATGAATAACAATTTTTTGGTAGTTTCTTTTAATTACAAAACAATATTGTATTTGTATCTCGTACTTTAAAACCAGTAATTTGTTTCCAATGCTTTACCTTTTGAAAATGTTACAACTTTTAACCCTTTCAGTGCTATGAGCCGATATATCGTCTTTTGAATCTGTTATCAATAAACACTGTTACTGCTTCATAAGCGATTGTACCGTTAGGCGCTCAGTCTGCAGTCTGAGTCTGACATGTGGTGAAACCTGGTAGACACGAATTGAACTACCTCGTCCAGCGCCTAGTCTCTATAATACCAACTGATCCACTGCAGCTGCTAGCCTGACCAGTGGCTGTGCGGTCTAAGGCGTTACCTTCCCGGCCGGGGGTAACACTTGGATCGAGGGTTCGAATCCCGTCACAGTCGGTGGTTTTTATGTGCAACTCATGGAGAGTTCACCTGTCTGTGGCAGAGTTGAAGGGGAGGGCGGACCTTAAGCAAACGGTGGACGGCTCGGGTCCAAGCTGACGGGATGGGTGGATTCTTTGTGAGTTGCACATCTGATCAGGTGTTTTGCTACTTTTTACCTATCCTTTACTGTGTGTGTCCAGCGGAAGCACGTTTTTATTAATTTTAACTGTTCAGGCATTCAATATATTAAAAAAATCAAAAAAACATCACAGATTCAACTACTCCTTTCAGAAGCTTAGCACTCAAAGGGTTAAATGATAATTAATAAAAAAACTATTTAACAAATGTGTTCCATTTTTAAACTGGAAGCGTGAATTATACTGGAAAAGATTTATGTAAAATCTGAAAACGATCCGTGCAGCCGTTTTCCCGTTATTGCATTACGAACACACACGACCAGACAATGACGGACAACGAATCATTGTCCCTGTTAATACATGGATTCCTTCACTTCGTTCCGTCATCAATTACCAGGACCTCGGTCAAAAGATGATTCATGGGAACTGAAGATGTTTCCGGGACTCAAAGATAGCAGCTGTTCATACAGGGTGTATCAGATGGCTCAAACAGAATGTAGAACTAGCAGGACAAAAGAGTAAAACTGTTACTCACTACATTAGCCCAGTAACTTCATAAAACATATATTTACGATCTTCATTCAAAAATATTGTTTACAATGCAGAGGCTTAAAAGAAAACGAGAAATACTTTTATCAACCTTTCCCTTGCACAAAATAAATTAAATAACAGTTTATCACGCAGAGGACCTAAGGGTATTATCGTGACATTTTTATCTGTTAAATTTAGTTCTCTGTATCAATTACTTACCTTACCATACGACGCTACAGCCTATTGTTGGCTTTAGCCTTCATGAATCTTCCTCCAGTTTTCTCTGTCCGTGGCTCTTTGCTCCCAGTTAGATATTCAGTCTTTTTAGGTCTCTCTCAGCACCATCAATCCATCTCAATCGCAGCCTTTCCTTCCTTTTCATCCTGAATGTCTTTCCATTCATTACCAGTTTTTGAATCCGCTGCTCAAGCATTCTTGATACTGTCCCAGCCATCTAATTCTCTTATTCTTGACAAATCTTACAATAATTGCCCCTCAATGAGGTTTTCGTTTTCATCGTATTCTATGGCCCCATATCCTCTTCGTGTACCTTTCACAAGGCCAAGATTCACAACATTCTCAAGGATTCACAGGATTCCTCTCTAGAGTTATTAAGAGTATCTCAGCAAGTGTGTCTTCCATTGACAATGTCCAGCAACTTGGCTGAACCAATGTTTTATGTATTTTAGCGAATTTCCCCTATAGGGAAGAAGCTATTACCGTAGGTCTCATGGTAAGACTTAAGCCCGAGACCATGATAACTTTTCATTTTGAGGTCCCCAGATGCCAAAAACACCATTCGTTCAAATTTTTATATATGTATATATATATATATGTGTCCGTAAGCACGATAACTCTCGTAAAAAAGGTCCGATCTTAATGAAATTTGGTACAAATGTGTAAAGTACCATTTATTTGAACGAGTTCGAAAACCAGATGAATCGCACCATCCGAAGGGGGGTTTTTGGGGGGTTTTGTACCCCAAAAATGTGTTTTTTGGGGTTTTCACATGTAATTTTAATTTAAATCAAATTTTAATTTATACCATTAAATATAGCTTAAAAAACAAACAATTTGGTATTTTGATCATTGCTCTACGTCAATTGGTTACCGAGATATTGAAAGTGCTAAACACAGTACGTTGTCTAATGTTATTCTTATGGAGAAAAAAAAAAATTGTATATCTCGCTTATTTATGAACATAAACTGGCGAAATTTGGCATATGGCTTGATCTGGTTGTGGTTTATTGTTGTTTACAAAAAAAAACAATTTTTTGCCTATGGTTCCTGTAGCAGCAAACCTAGGTACTTGGTCCCCATGTCATTCTTATGGAAAATACTTGAAATGTTATATATCGCTTATTTCATTATTATTCATTAATCCACTGCCACATATCTTATGGTATTGCTATTTATGGAGCAACAACAAAAAATAACTTAGATAAAATACTTATCCAACAAAAAAGAGCTATCCGTGTAATGATGAAGCTAAAAAGAATGGATTCAGTTAAAAACTTATTTTGCAAACTGGGGATATTAACAGTTTACAATTTGTATATTTATGAAACAATTATTTATGCAAAATTGCTTCAGTTGTCATCCACTTCTGGCGAATATAACACACGTTTCAAAATTAATCTACCTAGACATAATTTAGAATTTTATACAAAAAAGACCTCTTATGCAGGACTTAAATTCCTTCTGCATCTACCAGTACCCTTAAGGCTAGAAAGCAATTTAAATAGATTTAAACGGCTACTAAAAGATTTATTAATAAATAACCCCTCCTATTCAATTCAAGAATTTATAAATACCAAACGCTGATCTTTTGAATTCCATCCTGCTGTAACCTTTTCATAAGCATCCCAACAAGTGACAGTTACAGATATGTCTGAGAATTGACCTTTGTACTAGAAGTTTATTTTCTTATTAATTTAATAATTTGCAATATGTTTAAGTTGCAATTTAAATGTTATTATTTTCTTAAGTTGGAAATTTTTCAGACTTAAGATTTGCAAATTGAAAATTTACTATTTTGGATATTGTTAGAACTTGTTGACATTGTTTGATTTAATTTAATTTATAAGTTTATTTTATAGTCATAATTTGTGACCCTATTCAAAACATGTAATGTGTTACTTATTGAATAAAGAAGATTTGATTGATTGATTGATTGATTGATTTATGAATGTATATGGATGAAACTTGGTATGTGACTAAGATTCACTAAGATGAGTTCTATCGATATTTGCATAAAAACCCATTATTTTGTATGCCTTGTTGCAGCAAACCTGCATACTCATCCCCAATGTTATTCTTATGGAGAATAATTAATATTTGAAATATCGCTTGTTTGTGAATACATTTCTTATGAATCCTGTTAAGTGTTTTAATGTGTTATGTTATATATTCATTGGAAATTCGCTGAGTATGCAGGTTTGCTGTAACGGGGGTATTTATTTTTGGGTTCTATTTATTAGTCGACTTTTGAACATTTTCATATTGGCCAAATATCTTTTGTTACCCGCTTGTATTATTTTCTTAATGCACGATTTCATTGAGTTGTCAGCCATTTCATTGGTTTGTCAGCCATTTCATTGAGTTGTCAGCCGTTTCATTGAGTTGTCAGCCTTTCATTGAGTTGTCAGCCATTTCTAAGCTCTAAAATATTTAAATGTTGACTAACCCTTAAATTTGAAGTCTTCAATTTCTAGCATCCTCTTGGTTTTCTTTTCATATCGGAGATTGATATGCATAGTCTAGCTGTAGCCTTTTCTTTACCCTTTTCTACCAATTTCTTTAAGGTTTCTCTCTGACCCATCCACAATAACATTAGCATTTGCTAATATTTGACTCAGTTTGTTTCTGTGTCAAATTGTCCTACTTAATTTGCAGCATGTGAGATTGTATTGTTAATAATATACTTTCATTAAAGCCAGGCACATTCCAGGAGAGACACCAGTCAGTTTACTGTGCTGACTGGAACCAACGATCTTCTGGACCCTCACGCAACAGAAACCTTGGTCAGCCAAGTCATTGTACACCAGGCCTACCAGTATACGGACAACCAAGTCAACGATATCGCTTTATTTAGGGTCAGTGTGACTAGTTCATTTAGTACCACTTAGAAGGGAGATGAAGTCATATATTTTTAAGAAGTTGCAAGAATTAAATACAATTTGTATGCAAAGTTTAATGATTGGAGATTAGTCATAAGATTTTTACAGAGTGTTACAGAACTCACTACCGATACTTCAGGAACTTGTTTCTGAGGTCAAAAGAAACTAAAACGGTCAATGTTATACGGTATAACTATAACCATATGTTTATGGCCCGTCTCAGTTTGTTTTTTGCTGTGTGGCCGTGTAAGTTTTTCAATAAATACACCCTATATTAGAAATTACTTGGGACTTGGCACATGTATTACTCTTGTTTAAGTCAAATTTGATGTTTTTAGCGTAACAGTATCAAAATGGCAACCAACTCAATTTTTCAAAATGTCTTAAAAAAATAAAATTTTTAGAAAACTTATTTAGATACATAAAATGATGAAAAAGTTTTAATTTTTTAAAGAATGAATAATATTGGGTACTATGAAGGATGTATCACGATATTTGGTCTGTTCCCAGCTCAGCGTGGCGCTAGAGTTTGACTCCCTGACACAGCCCGTAACGCTCTCCTCCCCCGCCACTGACCCTGCCGTCAATGCTAATGTAGTCGTCACCGGCTGGGGCGTCAGCAAGGTAAACATCGGTTGAGCCAGTGTAAAATTACAGCCACTGACTTTTCTCTATCAAATTACAATATGAGAATTTTAATCTTTATCAGATTAATACACAACATTTTCCTAATCTAAGTATTAAATTAAATATGTACGATTTTCCAAATCAGCGATATACATACTTCTCTAGTGCGCTTTTAAAAAAATAATTGATGAAGATTGATTATTTCCCGGAACGTTCAAGTTCAAGACTTTCAGATACAGATTCCCATGTGGTACTCACAGAGATATCCTCACAGACTTTCCATCTTATCATTCTTTATCTTTGCAGACAAACACTAACAGTAATATTTCCACTTTAAAGTCTCTTTTATAACTCATTAGTGGTCACTCATTATTATTTAACCAAACAAAAAACATTGTTCTAAATTGTGTATCATTACATACATCTTCACAGTGCATTGATATTTCAGCGGTAGTTTATTGTATTCAGTCTCTCAATTGGTTATTAAATTGCATACTATCATTTTGTAAAACAATTTCTCCCTGCGTATTTTTTAAAATGTAATTTACAAGTTTACATTTTTGTTTCCATATCACAACAACAATAAAAAAATATTGTTTGGTTCTGAAAGCGAAAAATATATTTTAAATAGGTGCAGATACCTGAAGATAATAAATATAGTATCTACAAAATTATTTTAATAATAACGAGTTCGCACGCAGCACACTAACGTAAGGGAAGTGAATTTCCACATACAAAACTTTTAAAACTCAAAACCAGTGTAAAAACATACATTTATTCAAATTTTATTGAAATCTGAAAACATTGATTTTTTGGCTGTTCTGATGCTCCTGGTTTCATTTACCTGCGATGCTAGGAATACAATTTTGCGCATTATAAGGTTAGGAGAAGTTGCAGTCAGGCTTTAAAGTAGGCGCCAGGTTGTTGGGGATGATACAAATACACCAACAAATGAATAACATGCTTTCTAATGTAAAAACCCCATAAGACAACGTACTGTGTTTAGCCGATATACATTTTCTTTAATAACTTGGTAAATATTTATGCTAGAATGGCGAGAGAGGGCTTAAAACTTTTGCTTTACTAATTCCCATCTTAATACATGCATTACTTTTACGTCCGGGGCTTGTCTGACCATTTTTGGGCCCTAAAACTCGAAATTTGAAAGAATAATCTCCAAAAAAGGGGTTTAGAGTTTTCTGATTATTTTGCCCAACGAACTTGATAGAAAGGAACGTCCCTGCCAAATTTGAAGTAAATCGGACAAAAATTGTGACCGCTAGAGTGCATACACACACACACACACACATATATATATATATATATATATATATATATATATATATATATATATATATATAATTTTGAGCGATCCCCCAAAACGTGTTCAGGGGGTCACGTTAGGAACTTCTACGGTGGTTCCGGGCCTAAGTTTCACCGTGCGGGTCATGCTAATCTGAGACCCGCATAGGATATTCACTAATAATAATTTGGAAGATGCAAAAACACATTTCTTTAGTCAAACTAATTAATGTAATTAATGTAAAAAGAGGAGGATTAAAAGAAATGTAAAGTCTTGTTATTTGCACTTTCAGTATAACTTTTTTTAAAGAGGTTCTGCCTTACTTTGCCCGTCTACAAAGACTACATATATATGTGCGTGGAACATATCCAGCAAAGCAAGGGGTGAGCCGTTGCAGTACTGGTACATAACAAAATGGATTAATTTCTTATTATACTTTTAAAAGTTATCTCATCTCTTTCCATTAATATATTTAAAATTAGGTGTCCTCTTAACAATCCATCTCACAGTTGAATTACACAAAGACTAACCCTAATATACAAGCAGATGTTGTCACTTTGAGATTTTAGTAACCACTGGCCCGATTTTTATGATTGAAGTATCTATGGAAGGGTCTCAATGCGTAGGTTTGAAGAAAATCATTAAAATTTACATCGGCCTTTAGGGTTACGCCCCACAGGCTTTCAAATTTGCAATGTCAATCTTGTGGAAGAAAAGTTATCATTGAAATTGAGCATTTGACAGCTATTGAAGGTACCTAACAAACAAAGTACAGAAGCAAGATCAGCTGTTAAGCTAACCTCTGGAATGGCATTACAATTTAAACTAACAGAACTGTATTTGATCAAATTCAAACAGCTGGATTTGCTACTAGAAACTAAATACAAAATGATGTTTGATTTTAAATCCCCAGTACCGAGGCAACCCAGTCCAGTATCTACAGAAGGCCACTATCGAGATTTCCTCCAACACAGACTGTGCGGCGAGCTACGGGCCCTACAAGATTGACATCCTCCCGACCAACGTTTGTGCTGGGACTGCCAACGGAGGCGTGGGGCAATGCACTGTAAGTTTAACACATTCACTGCGTTAATCGTGTATATTCAGGATAATGGCATTTGTTTCTTTATTAGGCAACCGCTGGAAATCAGGCGCGCTGCACTGAACGTGTTAACCCTCTAAGTGTCAATCGACTGATTTCAGTAACTTTTTTTGACGCTCGAGTGTTAATCGACTGATTTCAGTCGACTTTGCAGACATCCAGTTTAGCGTGTTGACGATCGGTCGTTTCGAACCATCCATTATACCAAAGTGATCGGCAACATCTGGGCTTCATGGCAACTAATAATGTTCGCCCTTTTGCGAACTAATAATTTTGCAGCCGTTTTTAATCAGCTGTTTAGTTATGTTTTCAATAGGAATGCTGTAATGTGAGGTTACGTTGTTGTGTATTATATAATATATATGTATATATACACATATATAATATATACATACATATATATATATATATATATATATATATATATATATATATATGTGTATTTTCTTTTTCCTTATTAAATTTTGAACAAAATGTATATCTTGGATTTTGATTATGGCTGTCTAAATATATTCTACGGGTCTCGTAACATAAAAAATAAGTTTTTTTTTTGGGTTGTTTAGATTTGAACCCAAGCCGGACTGTTATACCATACATTTAGGCCAACAAATTTTATATTAAAAGATAGCCCATTTTCTGCTCTTTAAGAAAATGTATACTTGTTTACCAATATATCAAAATTTTATTTTTTATAGCATTTTATATAAAATTCTGCAAAAGTTAAAAAATGGCGTAACATTTCAGGTTTTTTGATGTGACACCTAGAGGGTTAACTGATAGGGACAAACATGAAATGTTCTTGACCAAAAACTGAAACTTTCAATTAGAGAATAAATTCTTATTCCACTTGTGATGTGATCCTCCCGTGATCCATATTTTCTCATGACTCTATTCCTGATCCATTCTCTTGTGAATCTCTATATGACCCTCCAATGAATCCATTTGCAACTCATTCCTCTGTGTGAATACACCCACGATCCATTTATGATCACTCCCATGATAAATCCAACCATCATCCATCCTTCTGTGAATCCATTTCCTCCCCCCCGTTAAGATTCCTATGCTGTTCATTTGCAATTTTAAACTGAGTGAATATTTTGGTTCATGTTTCAGCTAAGTATATTTTTTACTTAATTCGGTCTTAGTGAAATGAATTAATTTTTGTTGATGGAGGTAAATGGTGATTGTTGTTTGAGCAAAAATGTATTTAATTTAGTATAACTTGAAAGAGTCAAATTAAATACAATTTTCTCAATATTTAAGTTAAAGAGTAAGTGAATAAAACCAATTTTTAGTGACACACTATTTAGAAAAAATATTTTACGCTAGTATGTTACAAACGTTTTTAAAGATAAGGCCTGATTGCTATCAATTTGATTATTTATTTTGATTTGATGGTATTTAGGGATCACAGAATTTATGAATAATCTAACAAAATCCAAGATTTAAGAATATAAAAATATAACATTTGAATAACATGCACTCCTGAAAATTTTGGCTCTCTAGAAGACATCTAAATAGGTTAGGAAAGAATGAAAGAACTTCAGTCAATGGCATCCTCCAATCATTTTGATCATATTTAGAAGCCTTAACCACACCGAGCAAACACGTTTTCAAAACATGTTTGTTGAGTATAAAACAGAACAAAAATTGTTACAAGTTTGTTTTACAAACAAAATAATGGGGTTTTGACAATCAATATAGCTCTAGAAAAATGTCAAACACTATTTGCCACTCATCACAATGTTTGTTAAAACACTAAAAAACTATTCAGGCAAACATGTTTGTCAAACATAATATGTTTAGTGTGAACAAAGCTTAATCCTGTTTTTTGTTAGTCCAATTATTTACATCCTTGATCTAAAGAGCAAAAACTAGATCAGCCAGATTGCATTTACAATAATAAAAATCTGTGCTCGGTAAAATTCATAATCTTACTACACCTTTTCAACCCAAGCAAGTAAATAAATTGAATATTTTTTAGCTGAATTGGGGTTGGTTGATGGTAATGAAATGTTCATTATTTATAATTTTGCACATAAACCCAACATGAATTGAAGTGGTGTCACGTATTTGTAACATCAGTTTAGTTTACATGCCATTTTATTTTTTTATTCATAAATGTTTTACTGGATTAAATAGAGGTGTGTTCAGCCCAAAGTTCAAACAAACTGCTCACAACTTTCATAAATAATAACATTTATTAATCTTCTGCAATTTTGATCCAGGGAGATTCTGGCGGCCCAGTGGTGGTGGAAGGCTCAACGACATTCCAAGTCGGGATAATCTCCTTCTCAGCAAAACCTTGTGGAATCAAAGGTTTCCCAGGAGTGAACACTCGAGTGTCCCAATACCTCGGTTGGATTCAGAAACAGACTGGCTTGTAAATCTACTTTGGCTGTACAGAATAACAAGATACAGATATTACGGAGATGACTTCATCGCCACACTAAACACGAGAGTGAGGGGAAGATTGTGCCCCACCACAATCTTACCTTACACATTTTTTTGACAGTAACTTGATTTGTTTTTTATTGCAAGATCTTATCACATCTGGTCGTTAAACACCATTAAATTTCATTGATAGTTGTTTGGCTAGTTGTGTCAATAAACAGTGCAAGGATATCTTTTCTCTTAACCCTTAGTTTGCTAGCTGAACCCCAAGTCATCTCTATACTATACGAAGAAGCACAGAAGGCAGTAGGGGATAGTCTGATATTTGTCTACCATTAAAGCTCCCCCTCCATAGATTTGGATAAGTACAGTCAGGGCAATAACTAGAAGCGTCCAGTGTTTGTTGTGACTGTCCTTGACTGTATCCATGGAGAAGTGTAATTAATGGGAGGCGTTTCGTACTTACCTTTACTGTCAACCTTGCTTCATCCACTTTGCAGTAAAGTCTAGTTTATCCAGTATTGCTTCATCTAAAACCCTAGGTTATCCATTGAATTATCCGTGAAAAGTACTTAAAATTAACCAAAATGTCTTTTTATGCAAAATGTTATAAAAAACCTGAGTTTTCTCTAGTTCTTCTAAAGTATCATAGAAATGGGAGAATTATATTATAAGCAATGTCTGAAAAAATTAAACAACTATTCATTGGAACGCTTTGTGAAACAAATTTCTTATTGTTAAATATATGTGCTTGTACAACAATCGGTAACATCAGAGTACATTTTATCAACCTTTAAAATACCCATAGAGAAAAAAATACTATCGATTGCTTCCTAACAAGAGAATGTTTTGCCTAAGAACCACGGACCGCAGAAGTTGTATGATAGCAATACAATGGTCATCCACCCCTACTCTTCCCCATCCCCATTTCACTGGGCCCAATCAGTGCTATCAGGAATCTCACATCTGATTCTTTCTTCTCTGTAAAATACCTGAATAGGTTTGTGCTGATTTCGGACCATCAAGATTTTTGGTTATCCTACAACAATATGAATTTTCAATCAGTTTGAAAAACTAGACTTGACTGTAGAACTCTTTGTCTTATGTTGACAACAGTATATTACTCTTTCCAAGCAATATTCAAAGCAGCTAATCTTCAGACTTAAGTTGAGAGACACTCTGCAAAATCGTGCAAAAGCAAAGTTCCTGTCAGTGACTGGATCAATATGTAAATAGATCTTACAACGACTGCCGATCCTGTAATTAGCATGTCTGCATTTAAATTATTAGAAATAGAATTTGGAACAATGACTGTAACGGAAACAACTCAATAGACAAAATAATAAATAAATGTTACTGTTAAAGGATGTTATTTTCAGCCTTACTTTATCCAAGCCTACAGCACTAAAGCTGAATTTTTGAGGAGGGAAGTCCATACCATTTGAAATGTGGCTGGATGGGGCTCACTTATTCAGTGCAGCTGCTACCCTTACATGCACTAATATATTCTCGTGCTGGACAGAATTAAAACATCCCAAATGTTTCACTTAAGACATATTGACACTCTGATCCTCAAATCATCACATTTATTTATACGAATAATTTATTAGAAGAATGAGTTAAACTACATTACAGTTTACTTTTAAAACTTGCTTTAAATTTAAGTAACTCAAGCTCTTTTTGTTTTGATATAAAAAAAGTTGCTTCATGGAAAATTATATTTATTTACACAATAGTTACGGCACACACCTCTCTTTCACATAATTACTGTACATATACACATTAAGTCATAAATATTTTTCATAAGACTTCATCATGAAAATTCAAAGTGAAGAATGCCCTTCATCCGTAGCAGTATCAAAAACGGAAGACATTTTCTTATTCATTTTTGACGCTTTTCTTTTAGGTAACCTCGACATCGAAGTGTTGTTCTTCCCCACATGTGTGCTAGAGGCACTTTTGAAACTATTTTGATTAGCTGTGTCTTTTCCTGATGAAGCTTCTAAGCAGAAGTCATTATTACACTTCAGATGCTTTGTAGAATAAACACTGTCAGTTGAAGAACTGTAGTCCCTCATGTAACTTTGATAATGTTGGCACGCCCTTTTATTGTCCAGGTTGTCACAATAGTTATTGGACATTGCAGTTTGAACTTTTTCTAGTTTCCTCTTTGAAGCTTTTTTCGATGTTTTCTTCGGCTTTGGGAAGACCTGACTCCGTCTTTTATTTGAATTCTTCATGGTGAGAGCTGGAAACTGAATCTTTTCCCATTTCTTCACCTCGTCACTTTGTCCAGATTTTACCTTTTTGGATGAAGTTTGTTTTTTAACAGTGCTAGATCCACTTTTTGCCGTTTTTCCTTTTGATGGGACAGTTTTTCGCACTGGCTCTAATGGCTGCCACGGAATAGGCATTTTTAATGCTGAAAAATGTTGCTCTATCAGTAATAATTAAAAAATATTCAACTTGATAAGGCAGAATTGAAGCTACAAGATAAAGCTGCAGAATTGAAGCCAAAGACAAATCATTATAGACAAAAATGAAAATATTAAAACCTGTACTTGATATGTTTACACATAAATTCCCAAAAAGTTGCATGATTCAAGTTGCAAAATCATGTTATTACAATGAGTTTTATCCTTTCTCCTGATGTTAGTTTTAAAATAAAGTAAAAATATCTGCTGGTACCTACACAACATATTGTATAATTAACTTAATTTTTTGTAGGATACCCCCCTCTCTGCCCTACACTGAGGGCTTTATCTGAAAATCTTACAGAGATTTTCCTTCATAAAATAGAGTAAATTAGCTCTCAAGGAAAGAAAAAATAATCCGGTCTGTTGAAGCGTAACTCAAAACAAACATCTTAACTAATATTTTGTGTATTTTGTATTTTTAGACAAAAGCATAAATAGTACATCAGAGCTTCACAGAGTTGGTGCAGCTCATGGGTGTTCATTATATAAGGTCTAGGAGTGGCTCGAGCCTAATAATCATTAGATAATACAAAAAACATCACTTTTTCAAACAGTTGCTGTGTATAGTACAATATAATCTAAAGAAATGTTAGTACTTAGAACAATTGATGTTATAAGTTTAGTTGTTTATTAATAGAACTGTACAATCTCGCACAGCACAAGGTGATCCCCAGGAAAACCCAAGCATATCCTGTCGGGATATCGCGAATATTCCAGGCATATCCTGTATATCCCAGAAAGATATCCCCAGAAATTCACAGGGATATTAAGTGTCCACCAATATACCGGTCTGGGGTTATCCCTTTGGGACACCTCGAGGACATCCTTTCGGGACTCCGAGGACAACCCTTGGGGACACTCCGAGGACATCCCTTGGGAACATCCTCCTAAGTCTCAAGGATGTCCTTAGGGATTGTATAATAGTTCAATGGTTACAACTGTTTTATTAGCATGGGGCATGTTATAATTATGGGATGTTAAAAACACTTCAAAATGTATTTACTCTACACTATACTCACTTACAAGACGGTAAATATGAATAAATAGTAAAGTACAAGGCAATCGTTTCCAATTCGTCACACTGGTCATCAGCAAGTCTAAATTCTCTCAAATAAATGCAAATAATTAGCAATTTAATCACTTTCAAGAGTTTCAAATGACATCAACCTACCGAGAAGCTGGGTCTGGTAAAGCACTAGGTGCCGCAACAGTTGTACCCTGAGGGCTTCGAACTGCTTGATGGTGGCCACACATTCGGGGGGCAGATGTGACGGCGCTGGTGCGGGAGGGGCTGACGACCTGTTCACGAGACACGGTTAGCAATCAGCTTAGTAGGAAAAACAACACGATTGTTCAAGGTGAGTATGGATGAAAATACTATATATGAATGTATGCTCTGTTCCAGTATGGAGTGCCCATAAGTAATGTATTTCAAATGGCAATTTGAATTGAACTAACCGTCCTGAAAGTATTTACTCGGTTAACGCTGATCGCGGGGACAGTTGTGCAACCCACATACACAACAATGTGCTCAGCTCAGGTAGTAACATGGCTTCCTGTACTACACTGTACTACACTGTGGATGTGGAACAGAATACAGGTTGAGATATACTGTATAACCTTGCTGCTAAGATCAGTGTCTTTTAGTCAGTACATTATTACCAGCTGGATTAATCAAAATCTAGGAAATTATAGTTTATTGTGGGTTATGAACCACTACTGAACTTACTCAAATTTACTACTGTAACTGAAGACCGATAAACTAGGCTACACTGCAAATACTTATTATTTCGTTCTTTGTATACAAAATGTTAGTGGCATTTTTTAACGTTTTGAAAGCAAATGACCATTTGGATCGGTTGGTATTGACGTATGGTTGTTACGATCTGTGGTATGGTTGACCTCATCTTAGAAAGCTAAACATTATTAATAGTCTTAGAAATAAAGTACACTTTCTGAAGCCATATCGACAAAGTTTTCCGAGTTTGTTCACAGTTGTTTCTGGCGTGGCTTAGATTATGCTCCTAGTAAAGAAATAATATTGTCAAGTTATAGGATTGTTGTAGGGAGTCCCAATTGCAATGGAACATATTTTAGTTATTTATTCAAGTAACTGTATTTTTTATATTGAATATGTATACTGGTCCAAAATTGGAAACTTCTTAGATCGTATTTCCCCGACCTCAACTCAAACCATCTTTGGTCGGTTTTCTAGCGAATATAAAAAGAATCGCCGGGGCAATGTTTGCGTCGAGGCAAATGTTCGCCCGTATACAGTGGGACTCTCCGAACCAGTGTTTCCACTCCGCGGTAAAAATTCCCACACAATACGTAAAAATAACCCACTTCATTCCTCGATATGATATGGAATATCCCTCAAAATATCCCTTATTTTCTTATGAGTTTTTAGTATATTTTGTACTTAACATTAGTT
Organism: Allygus modestus; assembly: GCA_963675035.1. Lineage (NCBI taxonomy): Eukaryota > Metazoa > Arthropoda > Insecta > Hemiptera > Cicadellidae > Allygus > Allygus modestus. The sequence continues at coordinate 108,676,251 of OY776114.1, read as the reverse complement.
AGCATAATTGGTTTAATCAAGTATAATTGTTGAATCTCGTTGTATTCGTTGGTTTAAAACGAAAACAAATAAATAGATTATATTACAAAATGGATTCTAGAAGGTATGTATATTTTTATAATTTTGTTTGATTGTACTTAAGATAGTTTAAACCAGTAAGATCTTATATAGTCCCACAGTTAATTAAAACTTTGAAAACCCATCCCAGTACCTCCACTCATGAAACATTTTCCAAAAAGTGTAGTTTTTTATAAAAAATCTTACGTTACTCCTACAATATCATTTTATCCCACGGGATGTTAAAATATCCCTAAAACGGGATGAAAATTTCTTCAGTGGAAACACTTCCCCCAACATCGCCGTGAATCTCAAAGACGTGATGTTTACATCAGTGACTGTGTTGGCTGCAAACGTATTGTCTCTTGGATTCTCTGCTTTATTGTTACTGTGTTAACACTTTGCAGTAGATTGAAGATGACATAAATACAACTTATTACAACGATACTGATTGACACATTTTATGGCCTTAAGGTGTAATGTGAACTAAATTTTAGTTCCTATTTGTAGAACATGTCAATACAAGTTTAAACTGACTTCAGAAAAAGGGAGTGTATGAAAAAATAAATAAAAATACCGCGATCGATTTTTGTAAAATACAAACTGAAACAGACTGGTCGACAATTCGAAAAACACTCAGTATACAATTTATGACAATCTTTCAACATGTGTCGATGTAGTCGTGAAGCAGACTCTATTCAAACTGGTTTACCAAAGTAGAAAAACTAGTACATAAAGTAAATAAAACATCAAACTAACAAGTAAAAACTGGAAGGAGAAAATTGGGGAAAAAGAAGGTAGTGAGCACTTAGAGTGGTTAGGTTTGGTTTGGTAAACAGAAGTGAGATATTCAACAAACATAGATTTAATTGTTAACAATTTCAAAACCAGTGTTTATGACGATTTGTATGCCAAAGTGTCCAAGAAAAGGACCTGTGGATGGGAGAAGACAGCTTCCAACCCCAATAACAAATCTTCCCTTATGAAATAACATAAATCCTTGCAATAATAAATGTTGTCTTCCTACTTGTAGCCTAACACAGTCGTACATCTTACCTCGGTCTGAACATCGGGGACCGAGCTCGCAGAGGTGAAGGTGGCGGGGAAGTTAGTTTCCCCCCGTGTTGCTTCTGCGTGGCAGCCTGGTTGTGCACCTTGCTCATGAACATCTTAGCTGCCAGACTCACCCAGTCCACGCTCCCGCTCCCACTTTGTTGCAACATGACCTTGAAACAACAGATTTACATTTGACATTAACAACAACAAAGCTATGGTTATTGAGGTGAAGATAAGACTTTGTGAAAGCGTGGGTGAAAACCTAATCAACATAATGTGTGCATGCTCGTGTGGACCTAATGAAAAATATTTTTATATTTTTTATAAAGAGGTTGGCAGCCTCTTTTTGCCTTCCTTTGCCCATCCACATAGACTGTACATCTGAGCGTGTCATGTATCCAGCAAAGCAAGGAGTGAGCCGTTACAGGAGTCGCCGGAATGCTGTCCCCAGAAAAGTACCCCAAGAAAAAACGCCTACGTCATTTTGACTTGACGAAGAGTGGGACCTAAAGCCGCATGAAAGTTTGCCCGCGACTGGAATTCTACTCCCAATACATTATCATTTTATCAAATTGATAACTGCCCCCAATGAACTTACAACGGAAATCTATCCCGAGAAAACTCTCCCCAAAGTGTTCACCCCGGAAATCTACCCCAAGAAAACTATCCACAGTAGAATACTGCCCCCAATGAACTTACCCCGGAAATCTAACCCCATAAATCTATCCCGAGAAAACTCTCCCCAAAGTGTTCACCCCAGAAATCAACCCCCAGAAAACTATCCACGGTATACTGCCCCCAATGAACTTACCCCGGAAATCTATCCCGAGAAAACTCTCCCCAAAGTGTTCACCCCGGAAATCTACCCCAAGAAAACTATCCACAGTAGAATACTGCCCCCAATGAACTTACCCCGGAAATCCAACCCCATAAATCTATCCCGAGAAAACTCTCCCCAAAGTGTTTACCCCGGAAATCTACCCCCAGAAAACTATCCCCAAAGTGTTTACCCCGGAAATCTACCTCCAGAAAACTATCCCCAGTAGAATACTGCACCCAGTGAACTTACCCCGGAAATCTAACCCCAGAAATCTATCCCGAGAAAACTCTCCCCAAAGTGTTTACCCCGGAAATCTACCATCAGAAAACTAGCCCCTCAAATCAAACTAACTGGGGGTAAAAGATAATGCAGGCAACTTTTCTCTACCACTAAATAGGATCATCACCTTTGGATTGTGGTATATCATCACGTACGTATTACAGTAGAGCGTCAAAAATCCGAACCAATTGGGACCGTAGGTGGTTCAGATTACCGATTTGTTCGGATTTTCAAACATAACCTAGAAATGCCTCTTAGACACATAATTAGGCCTACACTATTAAATATGCAGTTCTAGGCTATAGTAAATGAAACAAAAACAATAGTTTTTTTGTATTTACGTATATTATGTACATTACTGTAGTTGGTTAAAAATAGACACGCCCAAGGTCATTTACCTGGCTCGGCGCGCTCACTCATTCTCCGCCGGGCGCCGGCAGTTTGGCGCGAAATTTTAAAACATATGTCGTTTCCGTGCTAATTCAATACAGTACAGTATTAATAACATCCTCAGGAGAGGTTCGGATTTTTGACGTTTCGGATTTTTGACGTTCGGATTTTCGACGCTCTACTGTATATTATATTATATTAGCCTAAATCATGCTATATGTTACTGATACTCCGGGCCACAGGCTGTTTTGTTTGCGAAATAACTGAAATAATAAAATACTACTATTCTTTTAATTTGTACATTTTAGGAAGTAATACAAATTACAAATTAAAATGACCACCAGCTCGTCATTAAATAAAGCAATAACAGCTTTTTATCAAAATTAAACAAAATATAACCGTATGTGATTTCACGTCAAACCAAATCTGGATCCCGCTCCTTTCAAACTGCTTGTAAAAACATCTGTTTCACAACGTCAAGATACAGAACATAAAGTACAGGCAACCTCAACACCGTTCTCGGCTGCTGTGACTCTCAGTTGTTGGCTGTATCATGGTGTATCACGGATCAGACTGTACTTGACGTTCTGAAACTTTACGTTGTGTACTCCACTTCAGAACTAAAACATGGATTACGGATCGACTGGTTTCAAAAGTTGTTTTTGCTTCCAAATGGACTGAAAGAGAGCGAGTTACTGACCGGTACGATGTGAAACTTTACGTTTTGAAACTAGTGATTTTACATCTAATAAATGTATAGAACCTTTACGTTTTGTACCTTGACTTTCTGAAACAGCTAAATTAACAAACTTTGTAAATAAGAACCTTTACGTTCTGTACCTTGATGATTTGAACCAGCCAAATGACTAAGTTAAAATAAAAGAGGACCTGGACGTTCTGTACCTGGAGGTTATGAAACGTTCCCAATATTAAAACCTCTACATAATATATTATTATATGTCTAATGCTTACTTAGGCTATTCATTAAACTGAAGTACGTTTTCATTTTTACAATTTTTACGTGTAATCATCTATTTTGATGTCCCCTACAAACCCTCACATGATTTACTGACACGCGCTGCCTTTTTTTATGGGGTCACCAAGCATAGCACAGTTTGGTCTTCAATTTTATAATAATATTAAGGGTTTTAGTGAACGACTAATAAAACCACAACACTGCAAGCGAAATTATCACCAATTTAAAGATCATCCCCGTGTTGTTTTAAGAAAGTTTCCATAATGATATTTCTTTCTGAAGGGTGGGAAAATTAAACGATATTAATAAATGAGGAGGTAGCTTTCTGGGGATAGTCGACAGTCGTACTATAGGGATTCCAGTGGTCGTACTATGCATATTAGTTCTCTGGGGGTGGTTTTCTGGGGTTAGATTTCTGAGGGTAGTTTTCCGAGGGTAGTATTTCGGTAGTCGATCTCTGTAGATTAGTTCCCTGGAGCATGGTTTTCTGGGGTTAGATTTTTGAGGCTAGCTTTCCGGGGGTATTATTCCGGTACTCTTATACTCTGCAGATTAGTTCTCTGGGGGTAGTTTTCTGGGGTTAGATTGCTGTGATTAGTTTTCTGGGGTTAGATTTTTGGGGGTAATTTTCTGGGGTTAGATTTCTGGGGGTAGTTTTCCGAGGGTAGTATTTCGGTAGTCGATCTGTGTAGTTTAGTTCCCTGGAGCATGGTTTTCTGGTGTTAGATTTTTGAGGCTAGCTTTCCGGGGGTATTATTCCGGTAGTCTTATACTCTGCAGATTAGTTCTCTGGGGGTAGTTTTCTGGGGTTAGATTTCTGTGGTTAGTTTTCTGGTGTTAGATTTGTGTGGGTAGTTTTCTGGGGTTAGATTTCTGGGGGTAATTTTCCGGGGGTAGTTATCCGGTGTTAGCTTTAATGATATTTTTATTAAATTAACACCACTTATTCAACCAGTTCAATCGTGAAATTTTGGACTAGTAAAATACATAATAATTTATCTGTCTTTAAATTTCGAGGCCGGAAAACTACCCCCAAACCTCTGACGTCAAAATGACGTAGGAGTTTTTTCATGGGAATAATTTTCTGGAGGTAGTTTTCCACCACCCCCGTTACAGTACTGATACAATTTAGATGCCAGGCCTGGGACATTTACCTCCTGCCAGTTTATCAATGACAAGCCAAATCTTGAATGGGCAATTCAGTAATACAAGCTCCATCGAGCAGGCAAAACTACAGCAGGAATGAAAACTCGTTAAAGTTTGCAATATTTACGAATATTAACCTTGCTCGCGACTAAAAAAGGGATTATTTACATCCCCACTATTTATGCCTAAATGGGGAGGGAGTCTAAAAGTAATATTCCGTTTGCGGACACACAGATTTTGCATTTGAACTAGTCACACCCTCAATCATCTTCAACAATACACTAAATGTTATTGAACATTTAAACATTCACTAACTATTTCAAAATCACATCATTACCTATCTTAAACAGTATATTTAAACTATCACCATCATCTGTAAACTTAGTGTTTCGAATTCACAGACTTTGAATATAAGTTTTTAACTGCTTAAAAAATTATTAAATTAATTCAAATTCATTAATATAATTCTAATCACATCACAAACACACTCTGTACATTCCAGGACCATCGGGCGTGTACAATTTTAGTTGGTACATTGCTGATGGTCCCTTCTCCATGAATAGAGACGCCTAAAATACCTTGTATTTTACAATTAAATAGTGCAAAACTTCAGCAATTAAAACTAAATAATAATAAACTAGTATACGCTTGCCGTAGACAAGTGACGTTTCTACTTGTATGTATAAGTTCTAGTATACGCTTGCCGTAGACAAGTGACGTTTCTACTTGTATGTATAAGTTCTAGTATACGCTTGCTGTAGACAAGTGACGTTTCTACTTGTATGTATAAGTTCTAGTATACGCTTGCTGTAGACAAGTGACGTTTCTACTTGTATGTATAAGTTCTAGTATACGCTTGCCGTAGACAAGTGACGTTTCTACTTGTATGTATAAGTTCTAGTATACGCTTGCTGTAGACAAGTGACGTTTCTACTTGTATGTATAAGTTCTAGTATACGCTTGCCGTAGACAAGTGACGTTTCTACTTGTATGTATAAGTTCTAGTATACGCTTGCTGTAGACAAGTGACGTTTCTACTTGTATGTATAAGTTCTAGTATACGCTTGCTGTAGACAAGTGACGTTTCTACTTGTATGTATAAGTTCTAGTATACGCTTGCTGTAGACAAGTGACGTTTCTACTTGTATGTATAAGTTCTATATTGGGATTAACAACTTCTCTACTTAAATATTACATAACAATTCTATCACGTTTCTATATACAAAATCAGAAAGGCATCCAGAGAATTACAAGCTCAGTTTGTCAGTGTAGGTTGGAAAATAAGCATTTAACATTTAAAGAAGTAATTGGCCTACTAATAAGTAAAAGAACCATTAATCCGTTACTAGTTTTTTGTTGTTTTGAAATGGTATAAATATTAGCAAACCCTGTAATTGGTATTACTTACCTCTTTTTTGTAAAAGAAAAACTAGAATTTAGAAAAGCAACTAACAGAATGAAATAATAATATGTTGTGAATGTAAACTTGAAATGTCAGCTGATTAGAGAATCGATCAGTAAAGTTTGTTATTATTTACAATACAGGGCAGTAGGTTATTAACAGAGAGAGGGATCAATTAATTAAAGCTCCCGTAATTAACTGAAATACCCCCGTCGCAGCAAACCTGCATGCTCAGCGAATTTCGAATGAATATATAACATAACACATTAAAACACTTCACAGGATTCATAAGAAATGTATTCACAAACAAGCGATATTTAAAATATTAATTATTCTCCATAAGAATAACATTGGGGATGAGTACGCAGGTTTGCTGCAACAAGGCACACAAAATAATGGGTTTTTATGCAAATATCAATAGAATTCATCTTAGTGAAGTCACATACCAAGTTTCATCCATATAATTCATAAATAAGCGATATATAACATTTTAAGTATTTTCCATAAGAATAACATGGGGATCAAGTACCTAGGTTTGCTGCTACAGGAACCATAGGCGAAAAATAGTTTTTTTGTGCAAACAACAATAAACCACAACCAGATCAAGCCATATACCAAATTTCGCCAGTTTATGTTCATAAATAAGCGAGATATACAATTTTTCTTTTCCTGCATAAGAATAACATTAGACAACGTACTGTGTTTAGCACTTTCAATATCTCGGTAACCAATTGACGTAGAGCAATGATCAAAATACCAAATTGTTTTTTTTTTAAGTTCAACCTAATGGTATAAATTAAAATTTGATTTAAATTTAAATTACCTGTGAAAACCCCAAAAAACACATTTTTGGGGTACAAAACCCCCCCCCAAAACCCCCCTTCGGATGGTGCGATTCATCCGGTTTTCGAACTCGTTCAAATAAATGGTACTTTACATATTTATACCAAATTTTATTAAGATCGGACCTTTTTTACGAGAGTTATCGTGCTTACGGACACTTATATATATATATATATATATATATATATATATATATATATAAATATATATATATATACAAATTTGAACGAATGGTGTTTTTGGCATCTGGGGACCTCAAAATGAAAAGTTATCATGGTCTCGGGCTTAAGTCTTACCATGAGACCTACGGTAATAGCTTCTTCCCTATAGGGGAAATTCACTAATACTACGACGCCATACAAAACGTAAACGAGTTCGCACGCAGCACGCTGACGTGAGGGAAGTGAATTTCCACATAAACACTTTTAAAACTCAAAATTAGTGTAAACGTCCATTTATTCAAATTTTTATTAAAATCTGAAAACTGATTTTTTTGCTGTTCTGATGCTTCTGGTTTCAGTTACCTGCAAAGCTGGGAATACAATATTGCGCATTATAATGTTAGGAGAAGGTCCAGACAGGCTCTAAAGTAGGCGTGAGGTTGCTGGGGATGATAAAAGTACTCTAACAAAGGAATAACAGGCTTTTCTAATGTAAAACCCCCATAAGACAACGTACTGTGTTTAGTCTAAACACATTTTCTTTAATAACTCGGTAAATATGTATGCTAGAATGATGAGAGAGGGCTTACAACTTTTGCTTCACTAATTCCCATCTTTTTACTTGCATTAATATACTTGCATTATTTAATATATATATATATATATATATATATATATATATATATATATATATATATATATATACTACGTAGTACGTGTCGTGAAGAATTACATCAATAGAGGAGTTGGAAAGAATAATTCCATGTATATATATAATTTTGAACGACCCCCCAAAACGTGTTCAGGGGGTCATGTTGGGAACTTCTATGGCGGTCCCGGGCTTAAGATTCACCGTGCGGGTCATGCTAATAGTTCAATTTCTATAGGAAATTCACTAACAAGTTTTTATGCTTGAAAATAATATTCTATTTTATAACTAGGACTTTTCGATACGAGATAAGTTAAACAGCCGAGCGGAGACGATCCTGGAAAATGAGCGAGGATCGAATACCCCCGTCGCAGCAAACCTGCATACTCAGCGAATTTCCAATGAATATATAACATAACACATTAAAACACTTAACAGGATTCATAAGAAATGTATTTCACAAACAAGCGATATTTAAAATATTCATTATTCTCCATAAGAATAACATTAGGGATGAATACGCAGGTTTGCTGCAAAAAGGAACAAAAAATAATGGATTTTTATACCAATATCAATAGAACTCATCTAAGTCAAGTCACATACCAAGTTTCATCCATATACATTCATAAATAAGCGATATATAACATATATTTTTTTTTTTTTTACTCATAACTCAGTCATGAGTCGGCGCTCAGATAAGACGCATCGTTCTGTCACAGTGTTCCGGTCTCGATAACGAATATTATATTCGCGGTCAAACACGTGCCACAAGTGATAAGTTTACGGAGTTTTATTTTCGTGTTTCGCTTCTTTATTGCTTATTTTAATAATTGGAAGATGGCAGGTTGCGGTTTATGTGTGAAATCGATTACTATGAAACAATTGAAACTGAGTTGCAGTGATTGTGGACGTGAGTTTCACGCTGCGTGGTCTAAAAATGACCAAGGCGGAAGTGGAGTGTCTCACCGCGGAAGGATTACCCTGGAGGTGTCAACCGTGCGCGACAACGAGGCGGAGAAGTCTAAGATTTGAGGTTGAGGCGCAAGAGGGTAAGTTAACATTAGATGACTTGATGGCAAAAATAAATGAAATTGCTGAAACTCAAAAGTCACAGGAAGCTAACTTCAATCGGTCATATGAGGCTTTATATGAAAAGTTGGAGGAGAACACAAAAATTACTATGGAACAAAAATTAGCACTTGATAACAGCTTGAAAGTAATAAATGAACTTGTACAGGAAAACAAAAAGTTAAGTAAATAGGTGTCTGATTTAGAAAAGCGAGGGGACGACCTAGAGCAATATTCAAGAGTGAATGCTATTGAAATTCATGGTATTCCATATCAGCAAAATGAAAATGTTCTGGGTTTGGTCAAAGAAGTGGGCAAGGCGCTAGATGTTAGTATCACCGACACAATGGTTGATGCGTGTCATCGGTTGGGGAAGAACTCTGGTCAAAATGATAAACCGCCAGGGATCATTGTGAAGTTTGTGAGGAGGTTTGATAAGGAGGAGGTGCTCCGCAAAAGGCGTGTTAAGAGTCTTCATCACCGGAAGTTGCCGGACGCCATCTTGGTGTTTTGTTCCTCAAGGCCAATGTTAACTTTGTGCCTCCGTTACTCCTCACCTTATCGTCACAAACGATTAATTTTGGTGTCAAATTAAAGGTTTCGTCGTCCTCTAGGGAAATACAATAGTCGAATTTGGATTTTATCACAAATTAATGAGAACATGTACAGTGTTTCAGTTCAAAATTAAACTATTTATTATGCAACTATGGTACCCAAATTAAAAAATTCGGCATTGTATTTCCCTAGAGGACGGCGAAACCTTTAATTTGACACCAAAATTAATTTTATGTAACGATCAGATGAGGAGTAATGGAGGCACAAAGTTAACATTGGCCTTATGAGCAAAACTCCTAGATGGCGTCTAGCAACTTCCGGTGATGAAGACTCTTAAGAGTAACTTCTCCACTCGACATTTCAACCTGACTATGGACCAGCCCGTCTACATCAACGAGGCGCTGTCACCTGCTAGGCGGAGGCTGTTCGCAGCGGCGCGGCAGGCTAAGCGGGAGAAGCACTACAAGTACCTGTGGGTGAGGGGAGGCAAGATCTTCCTGAGGAAAGAAGAATCTGCGGCAGTGGTCCAGGTGACATGTCAGACTGACTTGGACAATCTGTAAGTCGGATTGGATTGATTCCTTAACAAGTAGGACTTGTTAGAACATTTTGGTTACGTTATATTAAGTTTAAAATTTCCTAAACTTTTTTATTATAATATATATTTTTATATTCAATTTAAAATACCAACGTAAAACAAACAATCTTTGCCATTATATAGTTGTTTTTTTCTCTTTTAGCGAATTTCCCCTATAGGGAAGAAGCTATTACCGTAGGTCTCATGGTAAGACTTAAGCCCAAGACCATGATAACTTTTTGTTTTGAGGTCCCCAGATGTCCAAAACACTATTCGTTCAAATTTATATATATGTATATATATATATATATATATATATATATATATCTATATATATATATATATATATCTATATATGTGTCCGTGAATGCGATAACTTGAGTAAAAAACATCCGATTTCGATGAAATTTGGCTCAAATGTGTAAACTGACATTTATGACTTTAAGTTCGAAAACCAGAAAAATCGGATCATGGGAAGGGGGGTTTATGGGGGTTTTAAATTTTCCAAAAATCAGTTTTTTGCATTTTTTACCCTAAAGTTTTTAAAACACTTAATTTTGGTTTTGACCATGTTATAGAGCTTAAAAAAACAAATAATATGGTATTTTGAATTATTAACCTAGGTTAAGTGGTTGCGGAAAAAATCCAAAAAACATGCTCATAAAATCTCCCATGTTAATCTTATGGGAAAAAGGTTTTTGGCTTTTCCTCAGTTAATTTTACTTTAAACTTCACATTTTCTTTTACCAATCCACAAAACAATAATTTTGGTGTTTAAATTGTGATTCTACGTCAAACCGTTGCAGAGATATTCAAAGTGCTAAACACAGTACGTTGTCCAATGTTATCCTTATGGAGAATAAATAAAATTTGATATCTTGATTATTTATGAATGTATATTGATGAAATTTGGTATGTGGCTTCATGTTGTACTGGTATATTGATAATTGCACAAAAAATAAATGTTTTGTTGGTTGTCCCCGTAGCAGCTAACCTGCATACTCAGCCCTAATGTTATTCTTATGGAGAATAAGTAAAGATTTATATCTCCCTTAATTATGAACATAAATTAATAAAACATGGTAAGTAGCTTCACCTGGTTCAGTTATATTCATAATTGCATAAAAACTCATTTCTTATCTTCCTCGTTGCAGCAAACCTGCGTACTCAGTCCTAATGTTATTCTTATAGGGAATAAATAAAATGTAATAAATCACTTATTTATGAATGTATTTTTGTCAAACTTGGTGAGTGGCTTTATGTACTAGTGAGAAACATATCAATGCATTGGAAATTCGCTGAGTACGCAGGTTTGCTGCGACGGGGGTATTTGGTATTTAATATATTTTAATTGATGCTTAATTTTAAATTGTGTAATAAGGATGTGTTTTATTTTTATTTTTTTGTATTGTTAAATGATAAATAAATGGTCAATAATACATCAAAATATAAGAAGTTTAAGGACAAATTTTGATTTGTTCTTAACTGATTTGACTGTTAATAATTTACTCCCTGATATTATTGTGCTGTCCGAAATATGGATTTATTCTGATGAAGCAGATTATTACAAAATACCTAATTATACTATGTTAGTTAAGTGTAATGATGCATACAGATCTGGTGGTGTAGCAATTTATTTTAATAATGTACTGGTAAATATAAGTTGTATAGAGTTGGGTTGTAGCTCCGCAGATATACTTTTCTTATCTTTTGAGGTGTCAGAGCACAAATTTCACCTTATTGCAATTTATAGACATAAATTTCAATCAATAGATACGTTTGTAAATGAATTTCAACAAATATTCAGTCAAAAGAAAAATAAATTTAAAGGTATAAAGAATCTATTCTGGATCGGGGATTTGAATATTCCTATAAATAAAGGTGAAAGTAATAATATATCCGCTGTCGATAATTATATTTCTTTAATGGCTGCTAATGGTTTAGAATGTTTGATAAATGAACCCACTAGGATAACAGACAAGTCTCGAACTTGCATTGATCACTGTTACGTAAGATTAGCCAGTAAGAACACGATAGTTGTGGATGCGGCAGTGATTCATGTCGGCCACACGGACCATTCCATGTGTCGGGTGGATGTGCAGCTTAGAGGGCGGGGAGGAGGTGGGTCGACTGCCTCCTCCCCGTCCCCTGCCTGCTATCGCACAGACTATGCTTTGCTCAGACAACTTCTTGATAATGAAAATTGGAATAACGTATACATACAATCAAGTCGATCCTTCTGCAGCTTTTGATGTGTTTTTAGATACTTTTCAAAAATATCAAAATCAATGCAAAGAATTAATTAGTAATGGAAGTAAGTTTAAGAAAATCAAACCCTGGATGAATCAGTCAATTTGTTCTAAAATTTTGAGGAGAAATAAAATTTATAATTCAGTTAGAAAGCATCCAGATAATGAGGCTTTGAAAAATTATTATAAGAGGTTCCGAAATGATTTGCAAAAAGAAATAAAGAATTTAAAAGATAATTTCTTTAAACAAAAATTTGAAAAGTGTAATGGAAATTCTAAAGCTACTTAGAAAGTTTTAAATGAAATTACGGGGCAAGCTAAAGACCAAGATACGAAAATTCAATTGGAAATTAATAATATTTTAGTTGATGATCCACAAGTAGTATCAAATGAGTTTAATGATTATTTTTTGAGTGTTGTTGAAAAATTGGAATTGGATAGTTCAGTATCGAAAGAATTTTTATCATTGAACTAAAAAAATTTATTTATTACCAAAAGTCAAGTAAAATCTTTTTTCCTGGATGAGGTAACGCTGGAAGAACTATCTGCTGCAATTGCTAGTTTAAAAAATAACAAAAGTCCTGGAATAGATGGAGTGAATTCTATTTTACTTAAAGAAGTCTCAGAAAAAATAACCGCTGTCTTATTATATTTAATTAACTTCAGTTTTCAAACTGGGATTTTCCAACCAAATTAAAGAATGCTGTTGTAATACCAATCTTCAAAGGCAATTCTAAATTTTATTGCAATAATTACCGTCCGATATCCTTGTTGTCTTGCTTCTCCAAGCTTTTTGAGAAGATCATGAAAAAGAAGTTATTATCATTTCTCAATTCAACCAATTTTTTTAGTAATAATCAGTTTGCATTCAGAACTAAATTAAACACTGAACATGCTCTTTTAAATTTTTTGCAAAATGTATATAATGGTTTAAATGAGGGGGAAAATGTAAGCGGGTTATTTTTGGATATAAAAAAAGCTTTTAATACAGTTGACCACAAAATTTTGTTGAATAAATTATACCATAGTGGGATAAGGGGTGTAGGTCATAAATGGTTTGAAAGTTATTTATTTGAGAGAAAGCAATGTGTAAAAACCAATTCTGTATAAAAATAGTGAAATGGGAGTAATTACGAATGGGGTCCCTCAAGGGTCAGTGCTTGGGGCAATACTATTTATTATATATATAAATGACCTGTGTGAAGCAAATTTCCAAGGAAAATTAACTTCTTTTGCTGACGACACTGCTCTCTATTACATAGAAAAAGATTTGGATTTGATTAAATTGGCTATGAACAATGACCTCAAAGCACTTCAGTGGTGGTTTACTGCAAACCACATGCTACTGAGTGCCGAAAAAACTAAATTTATAAATTTTAGTCTTCGAAAGAATATTAATTTTTCAAATGACATTAAATACCACAGCGCAGAATGTATCAGTAAGCCAAATTTTTGTCTTAATACATGTAAAATTGTGGGGCAAGCCAATAATATAAAATATTTGGGAATCTTTTTAGATAGTGAAATAAGCTGGAAAATACATATTTCTAAATTAAAAAACAAAGTTAATTCCATTTTAAGATATTTTTACTTTTTGAAAGATATGACTAGTGAAAATGTCCTACGTACATTGTACTTTTCTATTGTACAAAGTCGTTTGGAATATGGGATAATTTTTTGGGGAAATGCTTATGAAACCCATCTAAATGCAATAAATATCCAGCAAAAACATTTGGTACGTTTAATTTCATATAAAGGTAAATTTGAACAGTCCCTTCCTCTCTTTGCTTTTTAAAAAATACTACCATTAAAATATTTGTTTGTCTTTAAAGTGCTGAAAATGTTTTTTAGTAGAAGTGGAAATAGGATTCCGAATGAAAATTTGTACAGAAACAAACTTAGAAATGCAGAGCAATATACTTTTCCAAAACCAAGAAATACATTTTTCACAAAAACTTACAATTTTATGGCACCTAGATTTTTTAATAGGTTGCCTGATGAAATAAAAAAATCCAAAGGCGCAGCTATTTTTGCAAACAAGTTAAAGAAGTGGCTTTTTAGTTTGGAAGAAATAATGCTTATGTTTTTAATTTTAAAATAAAGGTAGATAGGAAAATGGGTCATGATAAGGGCACACTATGGAGAGCTTTGATACTCAGGGACTAAGCATTGCATGCTATGAGCTGTGACGGCACCTGGGCTGGTGCCATGAGCCGCCTGGTAGCAAAGTGCGGTGTGCGGTTTGAAGATCAAACCATAGTTTAGTCATTGTTAATTGTTGAAGTAGTTTTGTATGTATTTTTTTGGATTAGTAAAATTTATGGCACAAATACTTAAGGGATCGCTATATTTTATTCTACATATTTTCAATTCTGTCTGATCGCCGTATTTTATTTTGATAATTTAAAGGAAAGGAACCTCCTAACAGGCTTTGCCTTGGAGGCCCTACATTTTCTCCTTAGTTTTATGCACAACCAAAATGTACAACTTTTTATTTGTTAGTCTTAATAATTATGCATTAATCTGTATTGTTGTATTTTTAAGAAATTCTGAATATAGACATTTTGTGGACTTTTAATTTTGTTGCTAAAAGAATGGGCAATTTTTTAGACTATTATTTTTTATGTGCAAAATTTGAAAGTGTATAAAAATGAAATATTTTTTGGAGAAAGTAAATTATTCTTATTCTTATTCTTTTTATTATTCTCCATAAGAATAACATGGGGACGGAGTACCCAGGTTTGCTGCTTCGGGAACCATAAGCGAAAAATTGGTTTATTGTTCAAACATCAACAAACCACAACCAGATGAAGCGATATACCAAGTTTCGTCAATTTATGTTCATAAATAACCGATATAAAATTTGTCTTTTTCTCCATAAGAATAACATTGGTAACGTACTGTGTTTAGCACTTGTAATATCTCAGTAACCAATTGACGTAGAGCAATGATCAAAATACCAAATTGTTTGTTTTTTTAAGCTAAATTCAATGGTATAAATTAAAATTCGATTTAAATAAAAATTACATGTGAAAACCCCAAAAAACCCATTTTTGGGGTACAAAACCCCCCAAAAACCCCCCTTCCGATGATGCGATTTGTCTGGTTTTCGAACTCGTTCAAATAAATGGTACTTTACATATTTGTACCAAATTGTATTAAGATCGGACTTTTTTTACGTGAGTTATCGTGCTTACGGACACACACACACACACACATATATATATATACACATATAAAAATTTGAACGAATGGTATTTTTGGCATCTGGGGACCTCAAAACAAAAAGTTATCATGGTCTCGGGCTTAAGTTTTACCATGAGACCTACGGTAATAGCTTCTTCCCTATAGGGGAAATTCGCTAAAAGCCACTTTTGGCCCTAGTGATGAACGATATTTTTCGCCGTACTGCAAACAATATTAAGATAACAATTTCACAAAAAAATTTTGTTTACTTTTAAATACTATTAAAAGTTTGGTTCTATATTGATTCTGATACTCTAAACAAGCAGCTGTTACACAAGTTTTCTTTGTTGACAAGTTGAATAGTTCGCTACAAGTTGAATAGTTGACAAAAATGCGACCGCTACAGTGCAAACACACACACACACACACACACACACACACACACACACACACACACACACACACACACACACACACACACACACATATATATATATATATATATATATGTGTGTGTGTGTGTGTGTGTTTGCACTGTAGCGGTCGCATTTTTGTCCGATTTACTTCAAATTTGGTAGGGACATTTCTTTCTGTAATTAGTGGGACAAGTTCGTTGCGTAAAACAATCGGGAAACTCTAAACCCCTTTTTTGGGGATTCATCTTTCAAATTTCGTGTTATTGGGCCCAAAAAGGGTCAGAACCGCCTCGTATGTAAAATTAATGCATGTAAAAAGATGGGAATTAGTGAGGCGAAAGTTTTAAGCCCTCTCTCGCCATTCTAGCATACATATTTACCGAGTTATTAAAGAAAATGTGTTTCGACTAAACACAGTACGTTGTCTTATGGGGGTTTTACATTATAAATGCATGTTATTCATTTGTTGGTGTACTTTTATCATCTCCAGCAACCTTACGCCTCCTTTCAAGCCTGTCTGACCTTCTCCTAAAATTATAATTCGCAAAATTGTATTCACAGCTTTGCAGGTAAATGAAACCAGGAGCATCAGAACAGCCAAAAAATCACTGTTTTCAGATTTTAATAAAAATTGGAATAAATGTATGTTTTTACTCTGGTTTTTAGTTTTAAAAGTTTTTATGTGGAAATTCACTTCCCTCACGTCAGCGTGCTGCGTGCGAACTCGTTTAACAGCTTATGACCTCGGCCGAAAAGTGAAAGTGTCAACAAATGATGCCTGACTTTTGTGATTGGTTTGATTTTATTTTTTTATTTTGACTGTTCTTACAGAGTTATTTTTTTACCTTTTTTGGTGTTTTTCAGCATTACCTGGATTGTGTGGTAAAATTGTTGTAACTTTGTTATGTTCAAGGTATTTTTCTCCCGATGATCCCAAACGACATTATTTCTTTCTCATTCAGTGGTGGCCAATGCCCACAATAACTTTTTAAATAGCAATTCGGTCATGTCCAAAATGAATCAAATGTACTCATCCTGATACATTGAGCTATTATAAAAACTGGAGTGACCGTAAACATGCAGAACACAGGCAAACCTGCTCATTAGGGATAGTGGTAAATAAATTCCCTTAGTATGTTACACAAACTGACTGTCCTTCTCCCAGCTAAGCTCGGTCCCCCAGGTACTTGTGAGTTGTGTGGAGCAACCACTAAAATGAATATCCGTTTCGTTAATGATGATTATAAAAACATTGGAGTAAAACATTAACCACGATCTAACGGGAAATTAAAAACCGTCGATTTATAATAAAGGATCGAAGCCAATCGCTGCTGCTGACAGAGGAGAGGGCGGCAATTGCTTTGCTTTCTCGAAGTGCGATCGTCGAGTTTTCTAAATCCATTAAAAATTTTAATTCAATCTCGTTTTCCCTTGGAAAGCATGGTTTTATGGAAAACGTTGATTCCACAATCTCTACTTACAAGATTAAATGATAACTAGTGCTTGCAGGGGCTATAGCCCCTAACATTAGCTTTTGTGTAAGTGAACAGCTGATCATTAGTTAATTTTGCTTATTAATAATACCCCCATCGCAGCAAACCTGCATACTCAGCGAATTTTCAATGGAGGTATAAATGTCTTAATACTACATAAAGCCTCTTACCAAGTTTCATAAAAATATATTCACAAATAAGCGGTATATACAATTTTAATTATTCACCATAAGAATAACATTGGGGCTGAGTACGCAGGTTTGCTGCTACGGGAGCCTTTGGCAAAAAATTGTTTTTTTGAGAAAATATCAATAAACCGAACCCAGATGAAGCCTTATACCAAGTTTCGTCAATATACGTTCATAAATAAGCAAGACATAAAATGTTTCTTTTCCTCCTTAAGAATAACATTAGACAACGTACTGTGTTTAGTACTTTCAATATCTCGGTAACCAATTGACGTAGAGGAATAATCAAAATACCAAATTGTTTGTTTTTTAAGCTTAATCCAATGGTAAAACTAATATTTGACTATTTCAAAAATTATATGTGAAAAATTCAAAAAACCCATTTTTGCGGTACATAACCCCCCCCAAAATACCCCTTCGAATGGAGTGATCTGGCTGGTTTTCGAAGTTAAAGTCATAAACGTTGCTTTACATGTTTATACCAAATTTCATCGAAATCGGATAATTTTTACGAGAGTTATCGTGCTCACAGACACACACACACACACACACACACACACACACACACACACACACACACACACACACACATATATATAATATATAATATCAATACAGTGTTTTTTAGCGAATTTACCCTATAGGGAATAAGTTAATATATATATATATATACGCGCGCGCGTGTGTGTGTGTGTGTGTGTGTGTGTCCGTGAGCACACACATTGATGTTTTTGGGGTCTGGGGATCTCAAAACAAAAAGTTATCATGGTCCCGGGCCTAGGTCTTACCATGCTACGGTAATAGCTTATTCCCTATAGGGTAAATTTGCTAAAAACCACTGTATTGATATTTCCATTAGAAAATCATTGGATCTTTGAAGTCCACGTAATTTTTGACATTTCTTATATTTTTCCCACCGTCCTTGGCCCTCAAGCTCTAAAATGAATCGTCATAACCTAACTTAACTTCTTCCTAGCTCGAGATATTTCGTGGGGACCGATTCGTTTACGGAATTAAATATATAGATGGGTCTGATGATTACACACCGATATGTATTTTCCCATAAAGAATTAATTTTGTTAGCTCATTCGGTTTCCTTTCTTTGAAAAGCGAATTCGTCACACTCTGTTAGGAGAATAAAATGATTACGCGCCATTATTGTGCATTGTTGAGTCTGCAATTTAATAAAAGGGTTTCAGTGTTTTATAAAATCCCTAGCAGTGTTTTATAAAAAGAGAGTATCTTATATCTGTGGATAGTTAAGATGTTAAGGTACAATTATAATTTTCAGTCTACTAAAAATAAACTTGGTTTTACTTTTAATATTAAAGGAACTTTATGCAGATTTAAATCGGCGCACACGTGCCATATTATTGCAGAGTTTGTATTTTTTTATTTTATTTGTATACCCAGCATATTGGGCAGTGAATGAACCATCGTCAAAGTAATGTACCTGATTTGAGATATTCTCTTGGTCAGTGATCTAAACCGTGCCACCTATATCACATTTAAGTAGTCTTTTAGTAGTATAATAGAAATATTATTTCCACTTTGAATCCACAACAGATCAGCTTCACCCAACAGTGATAGTTTGGGCAGTTCCCATCCCAAATATGCCACTAACGAACAAACAAAACAACAAAAAACTAAACAAAAATGCTATGAAGCAAAGATCAGCTGAAAATGTATGAAATAATGTCATTTAGGTGAACATACTATCAAGCCGAATAAATGTTTTGTTTTTGTTGCACAATCCAATTTTAAATTTCGAAGTAACGGGGTATAGATGAAGTTAATTCAAGACTTGTTTATCAAAAATTATCTTCTTCTAGTCCACTTATCCGTTTTAGTCTTCTCCGAGGATTATGAAGAGAGTACTGAGGGGTTCAAAACCGATTTCGATTATTGCTCCCTCACTTGCGATGGGAAACCGCACACCGTGTGTGAGTATCCGGAGGGAGGACTACCAGAGTGCAACGGCCTGAACCACGGACTGATGGAGAACATGAGGAGGACATTGGTCCAGGTCCACAATGACTACAGGCAGCAGGTGGCGATGGGCAAGGGCGACAGGCAGGAGCCCCCAGCCGCGAACATGGTGGCGCTGGAGTGGAGCGAGGAGGCGGCGATGATCGCGCAGCGGTGGGCGGACCAGTGCACCGAGGAGCGGCGGAAGGACGAGTGCAGGACGTTGAGCGACGGGGCGCCCGGGGGACAGAACATCGCCGTCGCCAGCGAAAACGAGGAGTTCGACGTGTACAAGTACCTGCAACTCAATGTCAAGAATTGGTTCAAAATCGAAGGTGACTTCGACACGGCCTCTCTGAAAAGTTACAAGTCCGACCCGGAATCCGCCTCGTACACTCAGATCATCTGGGCGCTGACGGACGCCATAGGGTGCGGCTTCGCCCACGGCATGGTGAACGGTTCAAAGCTCCTCAGACTGGTCTGTAACTACTACCCGGCGGGGAATATACCGGGTAGGCCGGTCTATGTGCAGGGAAAACCTTGCTCCAAGTGTCCTAATGCGAAGTGCAGTGTGAAGTACCCGGCGCTGTGTGCCGCGCCCTCGGAACACGTGTGGAACCGGGGAAGCGACGAGACGGGAGCCGCGCCTCGTGGCCCGAGTGGGTCGTACTATACGGTTTCGATCGTTTCCATATTCCTCGTATCGCGCATAGGTTGAATCGTGTACGCTTCAAAAACAGAGTGAGTCTGGAAGATCTAAAATTTAGGATTAACTTAATTTCACCGGAAGTTTGAATCTGAATAATTAAACATTTATAAATTATAACAAATAATGAACAATAATATAAAATACAGAATGTATCGGTTATTGTAAAGAGACAGTCTTAAGGCTACGGTCTACTCCTTCCGCGCAGAGCTAGGACAGGGTTTGCAGGATTACTCTTTACAGCTGCTACAAAAACCTTTTAACTAAAGTTGAAATATAATATTAAAGAGGAAAATATTATCCGTGAATGTAATTTTTTACTTTTTTAATTTATTTAACTGAGTTGCATTTACAAGCCCTTTTAAATGTACAAAATTGAGCTTTTTCAAAGTACAATAACTTAAGACAGAAATATTATTTTGAAATTCTAAAAAAGAGCATGAGTAGAATTAATTTGTTCTATCAAATCCAGTTTATAGAATATTGATAGCAAAATTATCATTGCCAGAAACAGAAATCCTGCGGACCTCCTCACCGCTCCTTTTCCCTATCTTAACAATGTACCTATTTTTGCGCGGTGGCGCAGATTCTTCTGTAGGGTAGACCGGAGCCTTAATGAGCATATAATCCAAATTTAAGGATTATTGTTAACTGTGTGTTGAAAATATGTTTTAGCGAATTTCTTCTATAGGGAAGAAGCTATTACCGTAGTCGGTATGGTAAGACCTAGGGCCCAGGACCATGATAACTTTTCGTTTTCAGGTCCCCAGACCCCAAAAACACCATTCGTTCGAAGCTATATATATATATGTGTCCGTGGGTGCGATAACTATCGTAAAAATGATCCGATCTTGATAAAATTTGGTACAAACGTGTAAAGCATTATTTATGACTTAAAGTTCGAAAACCAGACAGATCGACCCATCCCAAGTGGTATTTTGGGGTGGTTTTGTATCCCAAAAATGTTTTTTTTTTTGAAGTTTTTACATGTAATATTTTAAAAAGTCAAATTTTAGTTTCCACCATTGGATTCAGCTTAAAACAACACACAATTTGGTGTTTTGATAATTTCTCTACGTCAATTGGTTGCAGAGATATTGAAAGTGCTAAACACAGTACAACTCGTCAGGTATAGCATGACCGGTGGCCTCGAGATGCGCAAAAGCCACGGAGTGGAATCGAGTGGTGGGGGAAGCGCGCGGCTCAGTCTGCTGCCGGTTAGTGATGTGTCGAGTCGAGTATTTCGTTTACTCGAGTAAGTCGTACTCGATACCGCGGTGACTCGAGTCAGTACTCGAGTACTGGACTCGGGATCGGTCGGACTCGGATAGACTCGGTCGTGGTCGACTCGGTCCTCAGAATTGAAAACAACAACATAACCTTACCTCACTCGAGTCGAGTTGAGTCTATTACCTGATCTGAGTAGAATCATTGACTATACACACTACACGTAGTGTGTATAGTCAATGGTAGAATGTATATTTGTCTGTTTATGATTATAAATGTATAGTAAAAAGAAATAAATATTTAAAACACTAAATATAGTAAGATAATATTCTATTGCAAAAACAATAAGTATAATGGCTTGAGGAGTGTAAACAGCAAACATTTATTTAAGAAGTAAATTTAATAATACAAAGAATAGTGTGTATAAGTTGAAATGTACTTGTCTAATTATTGCACTTTACTAAATTATTACAATAACGCAACTTAAAGCGTGCAACGCCGATGTTACCCGAAGTGAACCGATTCGAGCCGATCGGTCCGACTCGGACTCGATGCAGCGCTGTCGACTCGTAGTGGCAGTTGTGAAAACTATTTTGCGAGTCCCGATACCGAGTCTGAGTCCCGAGTAGGCGAGTACTTGACTCGAGTCTAATAGTGTCATGGTCTGATGTACATTCAGCGCTCTCGACTCGTAGTACCGATTCTGAAAACTATTATTTGAGTACTTCACTCGATTAAACATGCGTATTTAGCACTGTCCACTCGTAGTGGCGATTCTAAAAACTTCCGAATACATAATAATAACTTCCGTTGGCGTTGGCATATAAACAGTTAATCACGACATCAGCGCCAAGAATCGCCTAGCGACAAACTAGTGAACTAACAACCGAGTCCAGTACTCGAGTATTCTATGATTAGAATCGAGTCGACTCGATACTCTGTTTGACTCGATACTTAACGAGTAAAGTACTCGACTCGTCACATCACTACTGCCGGTGTTGGAACTGTTCGTTTCGTTGTGGCTGCCCATGTATGCGCCGTCCTAAAAACATTATCCACATTTTTATTTTTACATTTCTTTTTAATAATTTTATAAAAAAGGAGTGGTGGATGGTAATTTGAAAACTAAAATAAATTACGTTTCGCAACACTACAAAGTATGTTAACAATAATTATACTGTACTTACATACAAGAGGGCAAATACACACAAAATATGTATATAAGCTATTCACCGTATTTTTTTAGGAGTTTAACTGTAGCATATTCGCCGTTTGTTATGGAAGTACAGTATAAGTGTAAATATACTTTGTAGTGTTGTGAGACGTAGTTTATTTATCCTGTTTATTACAACAACATGTATCATGCTCCTAAAGAAATTACTTATGTTTTAAAATATTTATTGTATTATTTATTAACTTTAACCCGCCACATTGCTACAAAGTATAAAAATGAGTGTTATCTGTCTAAACTAGAAAAATACTAACATTTAATCTTAGAACTTAGTAGTACCCATCAAATTACTTTCTACAGCAAAATTACTGATTTAAAAAGCTCCATCATAAATAATTAACATAAGTGACACGAACGGGGTGCCACCAGACCAGCGAGCACAGAGAACCAGTCAGTGCGGCACCAGCGAGCGGGTACAGCAAGCCGTAGTATTGCGTCTGGCCGTGCCATAAGCATTCAGCAACGATAGTAGCGCGGCATCCCTTCCCCTCCAGCGGGCGGCGGCCCCACTCTCGCGCCTACTGCCCTCCCTCTAACGCACGCCACCGGTCATGCTATACCTGACGAGTTGTACGTTGTCCAATGCTATTCTTATGGAGAATAAGAAAAATATTATAGCTCGCTTACTTATGAACGTTTACTAACGAAACTTGGTATACGGCTTCATCTGGTTGTGGTCTATTGTTATTTGCACAAAAAACACAATTTTTACCAATAATTCCCGTAGCAGCAAACCTGCGTCCTCAGGCCCCATTTTATTCTTATGGAGAATAAGTAAAATGTCATGTATCCCTTAATTATGAACATAAATTAATAAAACTTGGTATGTTGGTTCACCTAGTTGAGTTCTATTGATATTTGCATAAAAACCCATTTTTTGTGTTCCTTGTTGCAGCAAACCTGCGTACTCATCCCCCATGTTATTCTTATGGAGAATAATCAAAACGGTATATATCGCTTATTTATGAATTTATGTATTGATAAAACTTGGTATGTGGCTTCACCTAGTTGAGTAATATTGATATTTAGATGAAACCCCATGTTTGTTGTTCCTTGTTGCAGCAAACCTGCGTACTCATCCCCAATGTTATTCTTATGGAGAATAATTTAAATTTAATATATCACTTATTTGTGAATATATTTTTATGAAACTTGGTACCTTTGCGGCTTTATGTGGTATTAAGACATATATTTTGCATTGTAAATTCGCTGAGTACGCAGGATTGCTGCGACGGGTGTATTATAATATAACATAATTGACTCAGGCCAAACAAAGGTTAGAGAGGCTCAACCCTTCCTCTGTAGGCGACTTTAGGGGTTTGCGACCACTTCGCTATTAAAGCTATTGCTAAATAAGCTATTGCTTTTAAAACTTCTGTACAGGTTATGCCATTAAGACTTAATTATATCCTAAATAATTAATTTTAAAACTGTGAAAATTCAAACCAGCTCACTACAAACAAATTATAAAAAATAAATCTAAAATCAATTCGCTGGGTTTAGTAACTTTTCTTCATATCAAGCGATTTTGACTCGACAATTCGTCCTCCTGCAGTGAAAAACCTATTTTGCTACATTTTGTAGATTTTAAGAAGTTCACAAACCTTTTAAAATCTATCGATCGGCCGATCAGATCAATCTATTTATCAATCTATACTATTCAAATCATTTATTGATTTAGGTTTTGTGAATTTAGGCCACTGAAACAATAAATTTGCATACATTTCTACTTTCTCCCTCTATACATAGTAGTACCGTACATGGAGAAAGTATTGTTTTCGTCAACATTTTCGAATTTGAGTTGTTAGTGGAAATATTCGTTTTGGTGCTCCCTGAACCCAAAAAAGTGGTTTTTACGTGATGTCTGTCTGTGTGTTTGCGTGTGTGTCCGTGTGTGTGTGTCCGTGTGTGTGTGTGTGTGTGTGTGTGTGTGTGTGTGTGTGTGTGTGTGTGTGTGTGTGTGTGTGTGTGTGTGTGTGTGTGTGTGTGTGTGTGTGTGTGTGTGTGTGTGTGTGTGTGTGTGTGTGTGTGTGTGTGTGTGTGTGTGTGTGTCTGTGTGGATGTGTACAGAGCTAGAGCCCTAACCAATGGGCCGATTTTTATGAAATTTCGAATGTAGGTACTAATCCATAATATCTTAATATTCTACGAGTGCTGGTTTCGGAGAAAATTGAAATTATCATTTTGCGGTAAATGCAGTACGTTGTCCAATTTTATTCTTATGGGGAATAACAAAATTACTATTTCTCTCTTATTTACTGATCAATTTAATTCAAACTTGACATGCTTGTCAAGTTAGCATTGACCAACAGAGGAAATTCGAAATATGTTGCCCCTTAATAACCCTGAGGGGGGGAATAGGGGGCATTTACCCTCTTAAAACCACGAGTGTAGCAATGGATTCTGTAGTGCCTCCAAAGCAGGGATTTGGGTGGATGTTTAAAAAAAAAACTTGTTTACAAGAGTTTCTGTACATTCGACCGTGCTTTGTATTCTATATTAAGTAAATAAAAAGTAATTTATTCATTATAGTTGGGCTAAAAGGGAGAAAGTATGTGTCAGTTTCCTGATACCGTTTATTAAACTTAGGTTAATCTTATATATTAATACGCTAAGCCGATTTTTGTTAGGAGAACTCCTCCGTTATTTCTGAACCGATTTTAACGATTGAGGTACCAACATATTCGTCCTGATTCGTAGTTGTGCATAAATGTTTTCATTTTTCGATATTTTCAAGGCTTGGGCCGCCCTCAAAGTTCGTTTTTAATGAATTTTCCCTATAGGGAAGAAGCTATTACCGTATGTGGCATGGTAAGACTTAAGCCCGAGACCATGACAACTTTTTGTTTTGAGGTCCCCAGATGCCAAACACTATTCGTTCAAAACACGATGTGTGTGTGTGTGTGTGTGTGTGTCCGTGTCCGTTACCGCGATAACTTTTGAAAAAATGCCCGATTTTGATAACATTTGGTACAAATGTGTTGAGTAACATTTATGACTTTAGTTCGAAAACCAGATCGATCGGACTATGGGAAGGGGGTTTTATGTGGGTTTTAAATTTTCCAAAAATCAGTTTTCTGAATTTTTCCCCCTAAAAGGTTAAAACCACTCAATTTTGATAACAGCTATTTTATAGAGCTTAAAAACAAATCATTTGGTATTTTGAATCATTAACCTAGGTTAAGTAGTTGTAGAGAAAAGTCAAAAAACGCGTCCGTAAAATTTCCCATGTTTATCTTATGGGTAAAAGGTTTTTGGATTTTCTTCAGATAATTTTACCAAAAACTTCACATTTCTTTTTACCAATCAGTTCAGCTCTACAAAACAATCATTTTGGTGTTTTAATTGTTGTTTTACGTCCAACCGTTGCAGAGATATTCAAAGTGCTAAACACAGTACGTTTCCAATGTTATCTTTATGTAGGATAAACAAAATTTGATATATTGATTATTTTTGAATGTATATTGATGAAACTTGGTATGTGGATTCAGCTAGTTGTGGTATATATAGATATTCGCACAAAAATAATTTTTTGTTGATTTCCCCTATAGCAGCAAACCTGCATACTCGGCCCCCATGTTATTCATATGGAGATAAGTAAAGTTTTATATCTCCCTTAGTTATGGACCTAAATTAATACAATTTGGTATGTAGCTTCACCTGGTCGAGTTATATTGATAATTGCAAAGATACGCATTTCTTATCTTCCTCGTTGCAGCAAACCTGCGTTCTCAGCCCTAATGTTATTCTTATGGAGAATAAATAAAATGCTACGTTTCACTTATTTATGATTGTATTTTTGTGAAACTTGGTAAGAGGCTCTATGTAGTAGCAAAGCACATATATATGCATTGGAAATTCGCTGAGCACGCAGATTTGCTGCGACGGGTGTATTTTGCCCATAAGATTAACATGGGGAATAATTGTATTTGAATTGCAGCTGTTAATACATTATGATCATGTTATTAGCAATACCATATGTTACAGGTAATGAATATATTTACTATCTATATAAATCAAATAAATCTTTTTCTACATCACTTTGAAGAGTGAAATGTTGTATGCAACTGAGATACAATATACAACTGAGCAACTGTTTTTGGAATACAGTCGTATTCCAAAAATACCCGTTTTATATAGAGCGATATGGCTGGTTTTCGATACTACTGGAATGGTAACACGATTCTCTACATTACAAACAATAAACCTGCGTGTGAGGGGGACAGGTTATACCCGATCTATTATGTATTGTAAAATATGCAAAATGTAAATTAATGTTTTTATTATATATTAGAAGAAGATTACCTGTTAAGTTGCAGACGATATTTAGGTGGCTGTGCAGACGCGTAGGTTTCTTGTAAATTACTGAAGATTTGAATTTGTTTGTTGGAAACTGTGGTCCGATAGAGTCGAATCCTCCTCGTTGATATAGTAAGTTTTGTAATAATTAAATTGTTTTATGCATTTGTCATGAATTGTTATTATGTTGAGATAAATATGTAGATGTTATTGTATATTTGTAAAGTAATATTTTCCATTAACTATTTTATATAACTTGTAAAATTAAAATCAAATGTGAGGCAAAGCCTGTTTCGTTTTGTTTGTTCAGAAGCTCATGATTTAAAAAAAATAAAATCTTATATAAATTATGAATGTTAATTGATTTTAAATATTGTAAATTAACTCGTCTGTTCCATTTGTTTATTTGCAGACGAGGTTTATGGGATTATCTATCGTCGGACACAGCCACTTCCAATTTAAAGTAAGATCCACCTTATTTTATTTTGATTCAAAAGAGTTTTAAGGAATTTATTTATAAAGAAAATTGCACAAGTAATTAAAGAAAAGTATTTATTGTATAATATTTAACAAGTCATTAAAGTGTTCAGTTTAACAATCATTCTTATTTCATTTACATACCTCTTGGTTAAATAGTTGGTAATATATTACTAAATTAATTATAATGTTGCCCTAATTGGATTAGCAGGGTATACATTAGTTGCGCAACTCTGCTTAAATATTAAACCAACAAACCAGAGGTTATGTAAAAATGTAAAATGTGTTCTAAATACAATTTGAATTACTTAAACAAAGAATAATTAAAATATGAACTTACTTTAAGGGCACAACAAATAACCAATGAAGATGTAAATTCTATGAGAAAACTTTTAAGAAATTGCTTGCATGTAAAACCTGATGTTAATAATTTGTCAAATAACTATACATTACAAGAAGAAATTGATTGTGTAAGCCAAAAGTTCGAATTAATTTCTACTCTGATTGAACAATGCAGTGAAAACCCAAATAAACTAAAGATTGCAAAAGTTAAAGCCAAATTGAGTCATCTAAAAATTAGAGTAACGAATTTATTGAAATGCAAAATTGACCCTGTGCAAAAACAAAAACTTGAAGATGTAAATAGTGAACTAACTTCAACTATAGAAAATTTTAAAACTATTGCCGGTGTTATTAATTCTGAGGAAATGGATAAATTTGAGCAAGATCTTAATACATCACTCATTGAAGATGAAGAAATGTTAGGGAAAATTGAACAACATCGATCAGATGCAACCACACCTATTACATCCACACCACACCACGAGGCCCACCGACCTAACCTAACCACTGCAGTTCCCACCGCTACATCACTCAAAACACTCATTGCTCCAAATCAAAACGTGCCTCATCATCCCCCTGAAATCATTCAACAAGCCACAACTACAAACCCTTCCAATTACTGTATTTTTGGAAAATTATCAAATCCTATGGAAATCTACTTACAAAAATTTCCAGTGTGTAACGGACTTGAAACAAGCCCTCTACTACAATTTCTGCGAAATATTGTAAACATTCAAAATGAAACTACTTTGAGTCAAAACGAGCTATATGAAATACTACCCATATATTCAACGCCCCCATTGGTGAACAAAATTTTGGAACATAAAAACGCCCAAAAATCCATAGAACTACTTCATTCTGATATTTTAAGCACCTTCATTCCAATCACATTA
Organism: Allygus modestus; assembly: GCA_963675035.1. Classification (NCBI taxonomy): domain Eukaryota; kingdom Metazoa; phylum Arthropoda; class Insecta; order Hemiptera; family Cicadellidae; genus Allygus; species Allygus modestus. The sequence continues at coordinate 108,647,597 of OY776114.1, read as the reverse complement.
AGGGAAAAGTTAAAGCAAGATTTAATATTTCGACCACAAAAGCCCAATGAACCATTGTCTATATATATAAATGAAGTGAAAATGAACCATGAAATCTTGAAAACTGATTTAAGCGAAAACCAATTGGTTTCATTTATCAAAAACGGCATACACCCTGATATTAGAAATAAGTTAGTATTCGAGAAAAACCCAGAAACTTTTGCTGATCTTGACCAGTTGTGCATTAATGTAAATAATGTATCATACAACGATTTTGTCAGAAATCATGTGTACCAAAATTTCCGTAATGAAGTCCAAATACAAAACTCGCATAGCCCCCCATATTCAAATATCAGAGAAAATTATAGGCCTCAATCCAAAAACGTCCCGTGAAATCCAAACTTAACGTCTGCAGGCGCGAAAGTGTGTTATCACTGCAACAGACCAGGCCATATCGCTCGACAATGTTTTCGAAAGCCAAAAAACTACTAAGGCCGGGAGGGAAAAATATATCGCCGCCTAACAATTTCTCTTCTGAAGGCACAAACCCGTTAGGAACTTCTAGAGATTACAATAATTATCAGCATTCTCCAGATTTCAAAGGCGAACTGAGAAAATTAGTCAAGGGTTATAATAACTTAAAATCACCTAAATTAACTAAGATTAAAGGAAAAACTATAAATTATTTACCTCGTGTAAACATCTCTTTGGATCCAGAGTTAAATACCACAGCATTATTAGATACCGGAGCGAGTAAAAACTTTATCAGTGAAGACTTATATAATAGGTTATTTATGAAGAAATTAATTATAAATGAAAATAAATGGACCGGAAATATCTTAGCTGCAAATGATAATCCTGTAGAAATTATGAAGGAATGCAAGATAAAAATAAAAATGGATAAATATTGTTGGGTAGAGCAATTCTTAGTAATTAAACAAAATTACTTCCACATGATTTTAGGTCATCCTTTTATGACTAAAAATGGCCTGAACCTGAACTTTACGTCCCAAACGTGTAATTTTGCATTTGATGTGAAAAATGAAATTCAGATGATTAGTAATGAAAATTCTGAACAATTTCGTTCGCTTATGCTTAAAATTGGTACTGTCGAAATGACAAGGGAAATCGAGGAAATAGTAAATAATCATCCTGAAGTATTTACAGATAAGATTGGAGCCGCCTTAGACTTAGAAATGGAATTAAAATTGACTGATAACAAGCCAGTAAATATTCGTCCTTATTACTTAAGTCCTCCTGCTCTAAGTAAGATGAAAAATATTATTGATAATTGGTTATCTGAGGGAATTATCGAAGAATCAGTTAGTGAATTCAGCAGCCCTGCATTTTTAACGAAGCATGACAGATTAGTGATAAATTATACAGAACTTAATAAGAAATTAGAAAAGATGAATTACCCTTTAGGAGACCTACAAAACATGTATCAACATTTACAAGGCGCAAAATATTTTACTATTATTGACTTGAATAAAGCTTTTTTACAGTGTCCTCTTGCAGAGAATTCTCGAGATATCACTTCATTTAGTACGATTTTTGGTAAATACCGAATGAAGAGGGTCCCTTTTGGTTTGCAATGTGGAAGTTCAGTACTAGCAAATTATCTCGATAAGATGTTTAGTGATATAAAATTCAAATACCTAATTAACTTTTGTGACGACATTCTCATATACAGTCCCGACAAAGAGTCACACCTCGAACACCTCAAAGAAGTAGTAAAACGCCTATCTTCACATAAATTGACGGTAAACCCGGAAAAAGCTAAGTTTTTCTGTAAGGAAATTAGTTTCCTTGGTCACCTTATTAAACACAACACGATCACCATTGATCCTGCAAGAACGACAAGTATTTCTAATTTCCCTACCCCTAAGAACGTCAAGCAAGTACGTCAATTCACCGGAATGTGTTCTTTTTGGGCAAAATACATACCAAAATATGCGGAAATTTGCATACCTCTACACAATTTGAAAAAGAAAGGATCTAAGTTTATGTGGGATGAAAAATGTCAGCAAGCCTTTGATACCTTAAAAAGAAATATCGCCAATCCTCCTGTGCTTCAGATGGCCGATTTTTCAAAAGATTTTGTCCTCCAAACAGACGCGAGTCAATTTGGCGCTGCGGGTGTATTATTGCAATATAATGAGCAAAATGACTTGATGCCGATAGCTTATTATTCCAAAAAATTCACGCCTAACGAGTTGAGGTATAGTGTCTACGAAAAAGAAGCCTATAGTATTATATTATGTATTGAAAAATGGCACGAATTTATGACGCAATTTCTGGGGTCGCGAAAATTACGTGCACAGAAATATAAAACGCGGTTACCAAGATAGTCAGTCGAGCTGGGTTTTCGTTCCAGGGGTCGTAAGTGAAGGTATCGCTTTGATCGAACGGAATTTTGAACCCCAAAAAGAGAACCGATGGCTCAGAATGGGCGAATAAGGAAACGTTCCTTAACAATCAGGCCGCAATCATCATCGCCATATTTGTTCTCTGCATAATTGGTCGAATTCGCGATCCTTGACGCGGTACGTAGATTCGAACGTCGCGCGGTAGTACACAAGGATCGCTGCGGGCGAACCACAGGTAGGAGGGAGTGCTGTGGGCGAACCACAGAAAGGATGGTAGACCTAATAGTTGGGAATGGGTAATTATTAATATTAAGCTAAACTAGCACCATTATTCCCTATTACGTACTTTACTACCATGCAGGTAATCTAACAATCTTACCAAACTACCCTACCAGACCTGATTCGTGCTGCGGGCGTACCACAGTAGGAGGCTGTGGGCGTACCACAGTAAGGATTGATCGTTGCTGTGGGCGTACCACAGTAAGAGGCTGCGGGCGTACCACAGAAGGAGGCTGCGGGCGTACCACAGAAGGAGGCTGTGGGCGGACCACAGAAAGAGGCTGCGGGCGTACCACAGAAGGAGGCTGCGGGCGTACCACAGTAAGGATTGATCGTTGCTGTGGGCGTACCACAGTAAATATGCTGTGGGCGTACCACAGTAGGAGGCTGTGGGCGTACCACAGTAAGGATGGATCACTGCTGTCGTAAATGAAGAAGCTATTAATAAAATTTACTCGGCCTGAATTAATGGATGCAGTACTAAAAGTAATATAATAATAATCAAAGTTACAGAATACTAGCTAGGTCTAAGTGTAGCTGAAAATGTGTTAAGACAAAACAAGAACAATCAGAGTAGCATACACCAATAGGACAAAATATGGTTAAAACGTGATAAATGTGGCTTATTATTTAGTTAGCATATCCATACAACATTCGTTTGTAGTTTAAACTATAGTAAAAGGTGCTGAAAACAATATTGGAGTGGCCTACAGCATCGTTAAAACAAATAAACAAACTGTAATAAATCCAAGTAATTCGTGAGATTATTTTAAATCAAACTATCATTAAACTGGTACAAAATATTTTAAATCCTTACTAATGTGGCACAATCTAGGCTGAGTACATTATACAACGTCAACTGCTCATTCACTAAAATATTCGATGAAATAAACTTGAGGTGAGCAAGTTTTAAATAAAAGATAATTTATTATATTATTTCCTTTAGTAAAGGACCGAAAGAAATTCAACAAGGATTCGTAAATTATTCGAAAAATAATCAATCAGAGAACATTAATAAAACTCAAATAAGATACAATTTAATAAGCATTCATAAACGTAAACAGTTATCGAGAGCACTGCATTTCGTTAAAGTTCGAAAATAGTCGAGATGAAATCGTATACAAGTCAACGAAGGGACGATCCCTACCTTAAGACTTGAAGCGCGCTCCTCACTGCACGGTGTCGGGCGGAGAACTGACCGTAGATGCCGGCCGCCGCGGGTCATAGGCGGGGGAGTCGCTAGTGCGCAGGTCCAGTCGGGCATGTGCACGAGAATCGAGTCTCGAGCCAATAGTGGCCGCGGTACTAGCCGCCGCGGGAAATTCAAACAGTAGTTTGAAGTTATGTTCGCCCCGAAAGTAAATAAAATACTATTTGTACCGCTATTTAACGAAAAATATTTAGTTTGGAAAATTAACACGTTACAAATTTTTAGAGGTCAGACCTTTTAAAGTAGTCACCGACAATATGGCTCTCTCATTCATTTTGGGAAAGAAAAATAAGCTTATTCTTGGTCGTTTAGGACGTTGGATTGAACGGCTATTAAATTTACCCTTCACTATCGAGCATATAAAAGGAAGTGACAATAAAGTAGCAGACGCCTTATCACGTATGTTTGATCGACCGAGCGATGAAAATCAAACGGTAATTGATGTCGAAACCCCAGACGTATCTACTGTAAATATAATTAAGGAAGAAATGCCTAACAACCTAAATAATGTAAATAAATGTTTGGTAAATAAAACTAACAAGAATAGATCTAAGAGACATGAAAAAGATAATATGTTTATAAATGTCATGCATGCATTACCTTTCGATCTCCAAGGATTAAAATATCATCAAGAAAAGGATGAGGAATGCAGAACAATAAAAGAGAGTATTGTAAATAAGGTTAATAACGCAAATTTTACCCTCAAAGATGATATTGTAATGTATAGGCGTAAAATATATTTACCATTAAATCTTATCAGTGTTGTATTTGCCTTTTATCACAATAGTGTGATAGGTGGACACTTAGGAATTTACAGAACTCAGGCGAAGGTTAATGAACATTTTTATCACCCAAAGATGAACGATACAGTAAAACAAATGGTAAAATCATGTACTGTATGTAAAATGTCTAAAAGTGAACAAACTAAGTATGAAGGAAAATTAATATCAGTGCCTGTAGAGCAAACCATGAACACTATATTTATCGATATTCTTGGACCCTTACCTCGTACAAAAAATATGAACCAATATGTGTTAATACTTGTAGATGGATTCAGCAGATTTGTATGGTTGTAACCGTTGAGAGATTGCAAGAGCCGATTAATTATTGAAAAAATGAAGCAAACTTTCGATAATTTCTCGATACCACGAATAATTGTATCCGACAATGCTAGTTACTTTGTCTCTAAAGATTTCAAGAGTTATTTGTTTAATAACCATATACAGCACCGTCGTATAGCTGCATACAGAGCAAATGGAAACCGTTCTGAGAGATACTTGAGGGAAGTTAACACAAGTTTAAGGTGTTTTTATTCTCACGATCACACCTTGTGGGACTCTGATATGGGATTAATTCAGCTATCGCTAAACACTGCAAGAAATTCTTCCACTAACTCCACAGCCTTTGAAATAATGTTTTATCACCCTTGTAATAATGCACTCACTAATCTATGGAATATTCAAGACCTTGTATCCAATAAATTAAATCCGGAGCAGAAAACTGAAAACTTGAAAAGAGCTATGAACAATATCAAGAGAAGTATTACGAAAAACAGAAGACGTGATAAATATCAATTTCCTCGGTGCAATCATCCCTTTAAAGTCAATTCGTTAGTTTACATCAAAACTCATTTCTAGAGTAATAAGATAAATAAATTTTCGAAAAAATTAGGGCCTAGATACATTGGACCTTACAGGATTTTGTATTTCATAAGTGAAGGTACTGTTTTAGTGCAAAATGTGGAAAACTTGGAAGATGTGCGAAAATTACATATTTATGATTTAAAGCTATTGTAAATGAAAGTAGAAATTTTAAGCCGTGAAATATGTTCTCGAAACATTTATGAACTTCCCATGACTTCGAGAAGAACTACAACTGTTGTAAATAAATTTAAGTGATGTTTAAACAAAATGACATTTATTTGAGATAATATTTGAGATAAAAGAAATATTTATAAGTGAGAAATATTGAGAAAACTATTTAAAGTAAAAGGGTCAAATTATATTCAATTGTCAAATGATTAAAGGTTTGTATAACTTAAGCGAAATATCATTGTCCGCCGTCAGTTAGTATAATTGTTGAATAAATGTTGTATGTAAGAGTATGTATGTGTGAAAATATGAGCCGGCGCGTACAAATGTGAATGAATTGTTGAAAGTTGAGTGAATTTTAGATTAGGTAGTTTTAAGGATACACGTTGTCACGACACACATTTTTCACACGCATTACTAAGATTACAACACACTAAACGCACTGAACACAAAAGCACTTCACACTAAAACAATCACTGAAACTAAAACGGAACACGACACACAGACTAACACACGCACTTGGACTCTGTTTAGTTGAGAACTGACCTCAGACAGGATATCTATTGAAAAGAGAAAGTTAATTTGGGAGAATTATTTACCGCTAGTTTCCTCAATATGAATCATATTAAATACTGAAATAAATGAATATTGCTCAAAATGATTGTAAATAGTTAATTTAGTTGCATTTTATATCAAAATCTTTTGTTATACTGTATTTCATGATAAAATCTCTGTTAAACTGTATGTAAATAAATTTAAAGATTAATTTGATTTGTGAATGTAAACAAACGTCGGCGAATATGAAGTCTTATGCTACCTAGCGGTGACAGATGGAACTAGTTGAGTTGAATTGCATATTGTAGCGCTAGAGTTCAGCACCTGTCAAGTAAATTTACATCTGTCGCTTGTTAAATTATTAAAAAGACAAAATTTTTTTATGTTTTAATATTTGCATTTTGATATATACATTTGAGGATTTATTTTAATTAAGAATTTGTATTAGAAATAGATATCATTTACATTTTGATATTTTCTTGGTATGGGGATATTTATACCCGATCTATTATGTATTGTAAAATATGCAAAATGTAAATTAATGTTTTTATTATATATTAGAAGAAGATTACCTGTTAAGTTGCAGACGAGATTTAGATGGCTGTGCAGACGCGTAGGTTTCTTGTAAGTTACTGAAGATTTGAATTTGTTCGTTGGAAACTGTGGTCCGATAGAGTCGAATCCTCCTCGTTGATATAGTAAGTTTTGTAATAATTAAATTGTTTTATGCATTTGTCATGAATTGTTATTATGTTGAGATAAATATGTAGATGTTATTGTATATTTGTAAAGTAATATTTTCCATTAACTATTTTATATAACTTGTAAAATTAAAATCAAATGTGAGGCAAAGCCTGTTTCGTTTTGTTTGTTCAGAAGCTCATGATTTAAAAAAAATAAAATCTTATATAAATTATGAATGTTAATTGATTTTAAATATTGTAAATTAATTCGTCTGTTCCATTTGTTTATTTGCAGACGAGGTTTATGGGATTATCTATCGTCGGACACAGCCACTTCCAATTTAAAGTAAGATCCACCTTATTTTATTTTGATTCAAAAGAGTTTTAAGGAATTTATTTATAAAGAAAATTGCACAAGTAATTAAAGAAATGTATTTATTGTATAATATTTAACAAGTCATTAAAGTGTTCAGTTTAACAATCATTCTTATTTCATTTACATACCTCTTGGTTAAATAGTTGGTAATATATTACTAAATTAATTATAATGTTGCCCTAATTGGATTAGCAGGGTATAAGGTTGATGGAGGGAAAGGAGGGAGAGGGAGAGAGAGAGGGGTTGTTCGTGAAGTTCAGCATAAGGACACTGGTTCAAATGCATTACCGGTATATATTTAACGGCAGGATGGGGCAAAACATTCGCGCAAACAGCAATTGTTTGTATGTGCCACTTTAGGTTTACGTATAATTATTTTGGTCGAATTTCGACCTTTGGTCGATCACAAGGACATCATAAATTTGAATGAGTGTTTCTCACATATTAATTTTCCAAATTACTGCCAAATTGGTGTTGGAAATAAGTGTATGAATGGTATTTTTAAAGATGAGTTTTTCTTGCGTTATTGTCATCTGAAAACAAACTGTTATAATATAAAGTAATCTTGAAACCAATCTGGACGTATGGTTTTAAACTTTGGGGGACATCCAGTAATACAAATTTAAACATAATTCAAAGGTCCCAATCAAAAGTTCTAAGGTACATTCTTCAAGCACCGTGGTACGTAAACAATGAAGTCTTACACAGAGACAGTCGTATTCCAACCGTAAGAGACGAAATAACAAGATATAGTGCCAAGTATCTATCTAAATTAGAAAATCTTCCGAACTATCTGGCTTTAAATCTTTTGGACAATAGCAACTTTGTGTACAGACTGAAAAGATGCCATGTTTTAGATTTGAGTACTCGTTTTGTTAAGTAATTAACTCTTTTTAGTTTAAATTTGTATTGTATTACAGTGTTTGTGTTGGATTTTTCAGTGGATGAAGACCGACGAATGTTTTGTTATTTGAACAAATTTACTCTATGTTGAATAGTTTTTAGAACAGATTGTAAATAAAATCAAGTTAAAAAGAGAGAGATAGTGGCAATGTGTATATTATTGGTTATGCATTGTACATCGATACAACGAATTAACTAAAGACCTTTCAAATTGGGCACTACATTTTAAATCCGATTCGGGTATCAATGAGAAAACTACGCATCAAGCAGTATATAAAATAAGGTACCGTCAAAATAATTCAGTTGTAGTAATTTAACACTTTAATAACAGAATATACATATGCCAAAGGAAGGAAGAGTCTAAAGGGAAATGTACAAGTGTTGGACGCAATGTAAAAATTTATATCGTATAACTTGCTCCTGGAATGATGGAGAAAATCATTCAAAACGTCAGTAGATGACTGTGTTCAATCTCAAGAGTTCAATTTCTTTCAAGATGATTTTCCATCAGAAACTAGATAATAAGTAATCAGGGAAGTGTTTTTTCCGTCAAGAACCTATAAGATCAATGTAAACCCTAAGTTAAAGATCACGTTTCAAAGGTTCGCAGTTGTGCCACGTCATGCGCAATTTCACGAGAGTTAGTGTACACTTGATTTATCCGGTTCGTTGAGCGCTGTCAATAACATAACCAAAATACCCCCGTCGCAGCAAACCTGCGTACTCAGCGAATTTCCAATGCAAAATATAAGTCTTAATACCACATAAAGCCGCATACCAAGTTTCATAAAAATATATTCAAAAATAAGCGATATATCAAATTTGAATTATTCTCTATAACAATAACATTGGGGATGAGTACGCAGGTTTGCTGCTACAAAAAACAACAAATATAGGGTTTCGTGTAAATATCAATATTACTCAACTAGGTGAAGCCACATACCAAGTTTCATCAGTATAAGTTCATAAATAAGCGATATATGCCATTTTGATTATTCTCCATAAGAATAACATGGGAGATGAGTACACAGGTTTGCTGCAATAAGGAACACAAAAAATGGGTTTTTATGCAAATATCAATAGAACTCAACTAGGTGAACCAACATTCCAAGATTTATTAATTTATGTTTATAATTAAGGGATACATTACATTTTACTTATTCTCCATAAGAATAACATGGGGGCTGAGGACGCAGGTTTGCTGCTTTGGGAATCATTGGTAAAAATCGGGGTTTTTGTGAAAATAACAATAGACCACAACCAGATGAAACCATATACCAAGTTTAGTTAGAATACGTTCATAAATTATCCGAGCTATAATTTTTTTCTTATTCTCCATAAGAATAGCATTGGACAACGTACTGTGTTTAGCACTTTCAATATCTCTGTAACCATTTGACGTAGAGCAATGGTCAAAACACCAAATTGTGCGTCTTTTTAAGCTGATTCCAATGGAAGAAACTAAAATTTGACTTTTTCAAAAATTATATGTAGAAAACTCAAAAACCCATTTTTGGGGTACAAAACCCCCTCAAAAAACCCCTTTGGATAGTCCGATCTGTCTGGTTTTCGAACTTTAAGTCATAAATGCTGCTTTACACGCTTATACCAAATTTCGTCAAAATTGGATTATTTTTACGAGAGTTATCGCACCCACGGACACACACACACACACACACATATATATATATACAGTTTTGAACGAATGGTGTTTTTGGGGTCTGGGGACCTCGAAACGAAAAGTTATCATGGTCCCGGGCCTAGGTCTTACCATGCCGACTACGGTAATAGCTTCTTCCCTATAGGGGAAATCCGCTAACACTGTCATAATATAGTCAGGTAGTCCACTCGCACTCGCCCTACGTAACCAGAAATCAACAACAACAATCAACATCACTTTATTGAAATGAGAAATACAAATTTTGTGTATCAATATTAAACAAGGTGTACGCTCATTCGTACCGTAAGAGGACAGAAGATTGAATTTTTAAAGATATATTTGAATAGACATGGCATGTTACGTATTTAGCTTTGATACACCTTTTTTAGCCAAACACCTTTACAATAGGTCAACAAATATCTAGACCATATGCAACATATCTAAATAATTATATTTTGTTTATATTTGATAGAGAAAGATCACAACTGTGTGAATGTACGAGTACAAATACTGGTAAAAATGTCGTCGTCCAGACACCACTTTTTTGATTTTTTTTTCTCAAATCGTTTATTATGGTCGGTTTGTTTGTTTTCAAACAAGAATTTTTTTCGGAAAAGACGTTTTTCCCGGGAAAACGGGAAAAACGGGAAATTTTTTGTCATCTTAAACCCTTTGAGTGCCAGAGTTTTTCGGTCGTCATATCCCTAGAGTGCCAGAGTTTTTAACAGAGTATATCCAAAAAGTGCCATGCACAAAATCAACATTTTGCAAGGGTTTGCAAAAAAATTAATAACTTTTTTATTTGGTAAGATATTATTATGAAACTTTTTTTGTTTTGTAAGTTTAAAGTTTAGCTATAATATTATGCACATATATAATATTTAAAAATAAAAAATAAAAAATTTGAATACATACATGCATGTGGGAAATTTCTTTTAATTTTTTTGATTTGTTTCAGGTAAATAAACATTGTTCAAATATAAGATTTTTACCAAATAACTACTAGATTTATAGAGGACGTGTTTCCCAAAATATTTCCTGAAAGTTTCATCGAATTTGGGCTGTAGGCGGACGAGTTATTTCCATAAATGTAAAAAAATATAAAAACGGTAAATTAGTACACAAGACAGTAGCCTAACTTTATTCAAGGGTTTAAGTTTTATTACAATATTATTTCATAAAGCAAACTAACTAGGCCTCGTATATTTATGGAGTATATGTTTACCTGAACATATCCTGGAAATGTCCTGGAAGAAATAATAAAAAGTAATGACGTAAGAAAAATTTTCTATAACAACGATACACAAAATCAACATTTTGCAAGGGTTTTGTACATAAAATCAATAACTTTTTTATTTGGTAAGATATTATTATGAAACTTTTTTTGTTTTGTAAGTTTAAAGTTTAGCTATAATATTATGCACATATATAATATCTAAAAAATAAAAAAATTTGAATAGGTACATATTATACATGCGGGAAATTTTTCATACTTTTTTCAGATAAATAAACATTGTTCAAATATAAGATTTTCACCAAATAACTACTAGATTTATAGAGCTAGAAACTATCCTGGAAATCACCTGAAATAATAAAAAGTAATGACGTAAGAAAAATTTTCCATAACAACGATATATCGTTGCAATGTATTTATCGGTAAGACCACCGACGACGATATATCGTTGTAAAGTACTTTTCGGATGTTCCGTGCACAACGATATATCGTTGCGTGGCACTCAAAGGGTTAAAATATACATTGTGGGTACTCAAATTTTAGGGAATTTTATCCTGAACACAATTATGTAATAATGTTTACAAATGAACAATTAATAAGCGAACTATTGTGAAAATAAAGTGTAAAATCCAGTCAATCTAGGGGACCCAGTGGGATTCCGGAGTATTGGGTGGGGACATTTTTGTGAATATATGGAAATTGATCCCACTACGAGAAAAATTCCCCATACATTTTTACCCAAATACTAATGATTTCAACAATTTACTTGTATTTTAAATGCTTGGAGGAAGTGTATCTAATTAACCACACAGCCCGACTCACTCACGTATACGAATTCTAGACCACTTCTAGATGAGGTAGAAACGTGAAATTTAGCATGCACGTAGGTTGCACCTCGAAACCCCCGGGAAAATTGCCAACAGTTACAGTTTTGAATTTTAAAACCGCTGATGTTTATGTTGAAAATTGGAAATTTCAACATGGGACTATGAATTTTCAAATCAAAACAAAAAAATTATAACAGCTGTAAACAAATATCCAATCAACTGTCATTGTAACTCTCACGTGGTAGTGTATAAACAAATGATAGGACCAGTGAATCAAAATGCCATCTAGAGTGGCTATATCCCAAATGAATAAAAAGTATACTATATAAAAAATGCTTCAAGGGACATGAGTTATAATAACAAAACTGGAGCTACTCCAAGCGGAGGTCTGGGGGCGGAGCGAAGCGAGTTTATATATTATAAAACTAAAAAGCCTAGCCTACTCCCTAAATGCGAGGACGGGCCCTTACCGGCCCGGCCAGCTTTCCTATTATTGATTTGTGTAATATAGCATATGCTTATATCAGGCTCTGCAGATGGCGTTGTGTAATTAGTTACATTTCAAATTGACAAAATCCTTATTGCTGCCTAGTGTATAATATCGTCGTCACATAGCAAGAAATTATCAAGTAATTTTCATGATCTAAATAGATAAAACAAAGTCGGGTTAGTATGTAAGTTAGTTAGTTACATCAAACAGCTGATATAAAGATTATATCCAGGCCTACATGAAAAGCATATAAACATATGTTCATTATGGAAATAACAAATCTACTTTGTATTGAAATATTTTATGGGAAATTATTTACATGAGGAAGAATGCTTTTCCAGTGGAGAAAGTTAATAATGTTTCATCTTTAAGAAACCTCCAGCTGGGTATCAAGGGAAGTACAAAATAGCAAACTGGTAATAAGAGCAACAGATAACATTTCCCTTAGAGAAATCCCCCAGGTCATTGTCCCCAGTACTTTGTCCCCAGGTAATTCACCTCGGGAAAATGTACTGGGGAAGGCGCTCAGTACCCGGGCCCGGTACTGGGTACCTTCCCCCACCCTTTGGGTAGTGATGGGAACCATCGGATGAAAACAAACGAATCATCCGGTTGTTGAGCGTCAATTCATTCATCCGATGGAAACTCTAGTTTTCATCTGGATGATTCATCCATTCATTTACGGATGAACCATCTGTTCCCGTAGTTTCATCCATTCAGAAAACCATCCGTTTGGACAATTCATTCCCTTGCGTTAGAAACATCTGATAATATTTATTCATCTATCTGCCATCTGCGTGTGTTGAGTAGTTTTTAATTTTAATCCTGACAGCACGGCAGTAGTAGGTTAAACTTTAGATGTTATGTATAGGATTACTTAATCTGATTACTAATCAAATGTTTATTTGTTATATAAACACTTTATTATAATAATCTATGCGGTGGCTTTGTTGTTGAAAAAATCCATGCACATATCAAAATCGCAGGATTACGATCGTAAATAAAATGTTGTTCAAAAAATGGTGTTTATTTTACAACATTTTAATTAAATATCAGTTACAATAAATATTGGGCGATTTGATGTCAATTAATAATTATTTTTGACAAGAAAATGTTCAATTAAAAGTTGGAGGGATTAAAACTCATAATTCATCAGATCGGTGTGAAGTAGATTTATAGGCTGAAACAACCATATTATCACACAATTATTCATTCAGGTGAAATATCTAAAACCCGAAAATGGGCGATTCATCTATTAATCCGTTAACCATATGAAGCGGATATTTTGACAAAATAAATTTAATGTTGGAGGAATTAAAGCAGTTTAATCGTAGTATATTACATAAATAAGCTGAAGCCAACAATCAAACAATGAACTAGGCCTATTCATTCACGCGAAACATCTAAAACACCCGTGTACGGATGATTCACCTATCCATACATTAAACAAATGAATCCTCCACACAGCAGTGCAAGCAGCTGACCCACTGCCAATGAGAAACCATCCGATGAATGGATGAATCAGGCGAAACATCTGAACCCCGCGTTTGGATGTTTTATCTATACGTCCACTGAATAGGTGAATCCTCCGAACCCCAGCGCGGGAAGCTCGGCAATCGGCAGTACCCCCACTACCAATGAGAAACCATCCGATGAATCATCCATCTGAAAGGATTGGATGAATGGAAAAACCATCGGATAATTCATCGGATGGTTAAAATCAGTCGTTTGTCCCATCACTACCTTTGGGGTCAAAACCTTGGGCTTATAAGGAGGACACTCTGGGCAGATCAAGTAGTTGGGTCCTAGCGGCCCGACTCACCGGATGGGCGTGTTGAGCTCTCGGTGGTCTGGATGGGCGTGCTGAGCCCCCAGGTACTTCGGATGGGCGTACTGAGCCCCCGACACCCCGCATGGGCGTGTTGAGTCCGCGGGAGGCTGGAAGGGCGTGCTGAGCCCCCAGGCACGTCGGATGGGCGTGCTGAGCCCCCGACACCCAGCATGGGCGTGTTGAGCCCGCGGGAGGCTGGAAGGGCGTGCTGAGCCCCCGACACCCCACATGGGTGTGTTGAGCCCGCGGGAGGCTGGAAGGGCGTGCTGAGCCCCCAGGCACGTCGGTTGGGCGTGCTGAGCCCCCGACACCTCGCATGGGCGTGTTGAGCCCGCGGGAAGCTGGAAGGGCGTGTTCATCCCCCGGCATTCCCTCCAAATCCTTCCCCGGGTGCATGGCGTGTTGAGCCCGCGGGAAGCTGGAAGGGCGTGTTGATCCCCCGGCATTCCCTCCGAACCTTTCCCCGGGTGCATGACCGTGTTGAGCCCGCGGGAAGCTGGAAGGGCGTGTTGATCCCCCGGCATTCCCTCCGAACCTTTCCCCGGGTGCATGGGTGTGTTGAGCCCGCGGGAAGCTGGAAGGGCGTGTTGAGCCCGCGGGAAGGTGGAAGGGCGTGTTGATCTCCCGGCATTCCCTCCAAACCTTTCCCCGGGTGCATGGGCGTGTTGAGCCCGCGGGAAGGTGGAAGGGCGTGTTGAGCCCGCGGGAAGGTGGAAGGGCGTGTTGATCACCCGGCATTCCCTCCGAATCTTTCCCCGGGTGCATGGGCGTGTTGAGCCCGCGGGAAGCTGGAAGGGCGTGTTGATCCCCCGGCATTCCCTCCGAATCTTTCCCCGGGTGCATGGGCGTGTTGAGCTCGCGGGAAGGTGGAAGGGCGTGTTGATCCCCCGGCATTCCCTCCAAACCTTTCCCCGGGTGCATGGGCGTGTTGAGCCCGCGGGAAGGTGAAAGGGCGTGTTGAGCCCCCGGCATTCCCTCCGAACCTTTTCCCGGGTGCATGGGCGTGTTGAGCCCGCGGGAAGGTGGAAGGGCGTGTTGAGCCCCCCGCATTCCCTCCGAATCTTTCCCCGGGTGCATAGGCGTGTTGAGCCCGCGGGAAGCTGGAAGGGCGTGTTGGTCCCCCGGCATTCCCTCCGAACCTTTCCTCGGGTGCATGGGCGTGCTGAGTCCGCACCGGCTGGATGGGCGTGTTGAGCCCCTGGCTTCCTGTAAGATCCACCCCCCCCGCTTGTGGTATCCCATTGTTTGGATGGTATTTATATGATGGGATTGTTTCAGATTAGTTAGTTGGGATGTGGCAGTCGTCCGGGTAGGAGCGTGACAGGACCACTGTGCGCAAGCAGCGAGACTACGGATAGCGCTCGCAACATAGCCAACACTACTGCAGACATCGCCAAAGGGACATCCGACGACGCACCTTTGAAGTTCCTGAGTCGCTGAGGACTGCAACCCTACGAGTCTACCCTCTATTCTGATAAATTAATATAATATTTGGAAGCCGAGAAAAAATGTGTACATTGTTGTGTGTATATTAGGTAGCGCAATAAATATCAGTGTTCTTACAATCGAGGGTTGTCACTGAACCCAGGACTGGACCCTTGGTTGACCGAACTCATTAACTCATATGTGTAAAGGGCCTTTCTTATCATATAGCAGAAAACTCCCTTACAAATTGAATGACAACTCTTTTTTATGCCAAAACTAGGTCTATATAAAAATAGGCGAGTGAGCGTAGCGAACGAGCTCACAATGGAGGTGAGTGAGTTCATCTTGAAAATCAACGAGCATTTTTGACATAAAACAAATTCAACGACATTAGGACATATAGCGCTAATACACAGGCTATAATTTTTCTTGTGGATTTTAAGAAGTGGTGGTCATAAATAAAATAAAAGAAATGAATAAACTCTTCTTGTATATATTTAAATAAAATTAAATAAAACTTTTCTTGTCAAATAAAACAGTTCAAAATTCAAAATTAAATTTAACTTGGTTTTGCTTGTCACTTCTGTCTTTCAAAATAAAACATTAACTGTTCGATCTTTATTTTTATATTACTGTACTTCAATTAATAATCAAGGATCAAAAGATGAAACCATAAAAAGATGAAACCATAAAAGGATGAAACGCTTCGAACCCTGAAAAAGAAATAATTGTTTTACTAACTGTTCCCCTTTTTGAAAAACAACAAATGAGATATTGGAGCAATTATTTAAATCGAAACTCTAAATTTTAAAACAACTTTGTACCTTCAAATCTGAAGAGATTCACGTTTCGTTGGGCGACGTACGACACACAAACAAGACCAATGGTCAACGTAAAAATGCCGTCGCCTCCCAGCGATCGTGAATATATACCCCTTGGCTAAGAAACTTCCAGAACGCGACCACGCCGGCCGTCACGTGACCCAGCTCCGGTTCAATCCAGCCAAGGAAGAATTTAAATCATTGTCTCCAACTCTCAGTCTAACAAACCCGAACAAGAAAATCGCGATCTTGCCTTGACTTGCAAAACCAAGTAGCACCAGCAATTCTTATTTGCAACTGCCAGCAATTATTCACAAAACATCTTTTATATTTTTATACATTAATTATTTTAATACATAACAAATAGTATATTTAATTATATATAGCGTTTCAATTACAATTGGGACGCTATATTCTCCCCTGACTTCCTGAAATTGCTGGTGCTCTGCTACAAAACATCATTAAATTTTCATTTTTAAAACTTTCACAAATTTTCTTTTTTGTAAACAATTATACAATCCAAAATATTTACATCCAAATTCGCTCAACAAATATAAATTTTTAAAACCACAGTCACTACTCAATGTTTACATCAGTGGAATGCAGAATGTCCAGCTGTACTCGAGCGATAACAATACACCAAGCCTCGCTCTTTATCTCCGCTCGAAGGTCAACGACCCAGTAACCCTTCTCAGTCCAGGTTACACTGTGTCGATTGAACATTCACTAACACGGAGTTCACTACTCGTGTATGCAGTCCAGTTTTTGTAAGGCATCCGAAGTTCTCAGCAACATCTCGACGTTGGCGCAAGTAAACGGTCATCTCAGCATGAGCAGAAGAAGTTCTGCGCAGATCGGGTAGTCGTCCGGAATCGTCTTCGCAGTTGATACAGCAACAATACCCAGAACAAACAATCCTCAACGGCAGATTAATATTATACTCATTCTTTTACTATTTATTCCGTTCACACTGCTTAACACAGAAG
Organism: Allygus modestus; assembly: GCA_963675035.1. Lineage (NCBI taxonomy): Eukaryota > Metazoa > Arthropoda > Insecta > Hemiptera > Cicadellidae > Allygus > Allygus modestus. Next base: position 108,630,158 of record OY776114.1, on the reverse strand, counting down.
GTGTTTTATTCTTCAGCCATTCCTCCGGAAAAATATTTCTCCAAGCGTCAACACTGTATCCAGTAAACGTCAACCATGAATCAATCCGACAACGGGGTGTGAGTGAAGTGAAGTTTGGTCTATTGTGATTCAAGTGCTGTAGTTAAGTGATCAGTGAAAAAATTGTGAGTGCCCCAATGTGGATAAATCCCAGGTATCCGAACAACTTTCACAGCTAGCTAGTAAAAATATTTAATTCCATGTTTCTCTTTCCTTTTGTTTGTCCTTACACTCGCTCTTTTATTCACTTTTTATTTTATTTATTTAACTAAAATTTATTCTAAGACACAAGAAAATATTATTTCAATTGAGTCTTGTCGTCTTGGAGAAAGGTGATTGTTTTCTTGAATTAGCAATACCCATTAATTTACTTCAATAAATTATCTTCATTTATATCTTGCTTATAATCCATGTAGTCCAAGATATATTTATTTATTTATTACATTTCAATATCTTCAAGTCTTCAGTATTACCAACTACAACCACCCTTTTTATTCTCACTGAAACATACTTTATTACACAACCTGAAAACATATTTAATGAACTTGCGACACACCATTGTCACACTTGGTTATTTACAAACAAATAACAGATGTTTATTTACAAACATTTACACAAGGTTTCAATTGACTGATATGTGCCCTTTTAACATCTAACAAATCATCTTTGTGCTGCAATATACAACTCATATCAGTTAAATAATACAAGATTCTGTATGGACCAATGAACTTAGCAATAAACTTTTCATTACCTTCACTGGACCTATTTAGCACATAGGCCCAGCTTCCGATTTTGAATTGGCGGTTTTTACTGCCCTCGTAGAGTTTCAACCTTTTATTTCTATCATTCCTCTTCTTATTATTGGATATTGCTTCCTTCAATTTATTACAAACATCTTCGGCATTTACATCCTCTTCCGTCAAATCATTTAATTCCCAGGTGTTACTTAATGAATTGTTGTGGGCATAAGTAAACATTAACTCATGTGCGCTGAACTTCGTGCTTTCACTTGTCCCAGAATTTAAAGTTTGTTGGACTTCACTCAAGTTTTTATCCCATTGGTTCTTAGCTTCATTAAAATAAATTTGTAAAATTGATTTTATATTCAGCAAATAACGTTCATCAAATTTGCTTGTGGGTGATAAGGAACAATTGTTTTATGCTTTATTGCCAAATTAAATAAAAAGGACCTGAACTCCCCACTCCTGTAATAACTTGCATTGTCTGTCACTATTTCTTTACATAATGAAAAATTTTTAAAAATACAGTTCTGGAACACTTGAATTATGTTCTGCGATGTGGCCCTTCTAATCGCATTCACCCATACATACTTTGTACAGTGGTCAACAGCAATCATTAAATAACAGTTTCCACTTACCGAGCGGTTTATCGGCCCCATCAGGTCGGTGTATATTCGGTCCATCGGCTTGTCACTTGTGTCACTGATGAGCGGGCCGTGCAGGTAACGAGCGGGTGCTTTGGTGCTCAGACATTGTTCACAACTCTTAATTCTCTCCCGGATGTATGGCGCCAGTTTGGGATGGTAAAAGTGTTGTGTTGCCCTCCTCAATGTCTTGTAGACTCCCTGGTGACAGCCTGTGAACTCCTCGTGAAAATATTTATACACCATTTCCAAAAGTGACTCGGGCAGGTACACTTTTCTGGAATTATCGCTGGAACTCACTTAACACAAAACACTACTTCGCATCACAAAGTTACCTTTGTTTGTGCAATTTTTAATACTGTAAATCACCTTTAAAAGTTCTGGATCCTGTTTTTGCATTTCACTAATGTTACTATAGGCTACAGGAAAATTATTTAAATTGCACACTATTTCCGGTTCTGAAATACTATCTATAGTCTTATTTACAAACAGTCTCTTACCACCTGTACTCCTTAGTAAAATATTTACATTTTTATTCAAGTCCATCTCTTTATCAAAGTGTCGAGAAAGAAAATCTGCCACATGATTATCTTTACCTGGGATGTGTTTTATTGTGAATGGAAGTGACAATACAACTTCAATCCATCTACCCAGTTTGTTCAGTTTTCGGTGGTTTTTCAAAAGCCAAGCTAAACTTGCGCAATCGGTGCGTAATTCAAAGCGTTGGTACTCTAAATACTTCCTAAATTTATTAATTGAATAAACAACTGCCAAACTCTCCTTCTCATAGGCGCTCAAACATCTCTCAGCGTCATTAAACTTCTTAGAATAATACGCGACCGGTTTCTCCACTCCATTCACCATCTGGGACAATAGACTTCCGGCCGCATTATCGCTCGCATTACAGGTTAAAATGAACTGTTTAGAAAAATCCGGAATTTGTAGAACGGGAGCCTCAGTTATAGCTTGTTTTAATTTAATAAAACTTTCCTCGCATTGTTCAGTCCAAATAAATTTCACATTTTTGCACCTTAATTCATTTAATGGTGCGCAAAGTTCCTCAAAATTATCAATGAACGTGCTCAAGTAAGACACCATTCCCACAAATCGTGACACTTCTTTGGCATTTTTGGGTCTAGCACAATTCCTAATTGCAACGGTACGGTCTGGATCAATTTTAACTTCATCTTGACTGATAAGGAACCCCAAAAACTTGATTTCTTTGTAAACAAACAACGCCTTATCTGGTTTAACAGTTAAATTGTGACGCCTTAGTCTTTCTAACACTTCCCTCACATGTTTTATGTGACTTTCATAATCGGGGGAGTACACTATGATATCATCAATATAATTTAAACAAAACTTATACTTGATATCATACAACACATCATTGAGGTATCTTGACAAAATCCCTGACCCACTAGCAAGTCCAAATGGAATTCGCTTAAACTCAAAAGCTCCAAAAGGAGTACTAAACCCCGTTAAATGTTGAGATTCTTTCTCAATTTTTATTTGGAAAAAAGATTGCGTTAGATCAAGCACTGTAAAATATTTGCCACCCTTCAAGTGCGCTATCAGTTCTGACATAACCCCAATTGGATAACACACAGGTTCTAGCTTTTTATTTAACTCTGCATAATTAACCACAAGTCTATACTGGTCCGTATTTCCCTTTTTTACTAAAAATGCAGGCGAGATCCAACTTGACATGCTCGGTTTAATTACGTCTTGCTGTAATAACGTATCCAATTCTTTACGCATTATTTCACTTTTAGGGGGAACAAGCGGATAGTACTGATATTTAACTGGAGTATTATCTTTAAGTTTCAAATCAATTTCAAAGTTTATTGCACTTCCAATCTGATCACTAAAAACATTTCCAAATTCCTTAACTAATTTATTTACATCCGGAATAGCTTCATCACATCCTATGTTTAGGTTACAAACAGTCTCAATACTTTCTTGCTTACTCGTTATATTTACAATGTCATGACAGGGTATTTTAACACTTGGCGCAAACCCAAAATAAATTTCTTCCTTATACAAATTAATTACACAATGGCTCTTCTTAATGTATGGTGCACCCAGAATAATGTCCCAGACTAAGTTTTTACCAATCTGAAAATTAACTTCCCAGGTGAAGCGCTCTATTTTTATTTTTAAATCACACTGCCCCACTAACTCTAGCTTATCGCTACCTGCACTCTTACAATCGATATCAGTTTCTTTTACTTTACCAACTATCTTATCTTCTCTTAACCTTGTAAATAATTGTTCACTTATTATGTTAACACTGCTACCAGTGTCTATCAAGGCCTTACATTTTTGTTTATCATTAATTAACACTTCCACTGTAGGCAGGAGGTTCTTACTATTGCCTTTTACATTTAAACTTAACTGTCTATTTAAACATTTGTCCCTGTAGTGAGCATACTCCCTATTTCTTAATCTCCTCTTCATAAATTGCCCATTAAATTCTTTTTTTGTCAGAGAACCAACAAAATTCGGGCTTAATTTAGCTGGCTCTCTGCTTACAAGTTTTTTGGAACCGCAGGCTTCGAAAATTCTTTGTTGACATTTTGCCGGAAACAATTTCTTGCAACGTGCCCGACTTTCCCGCAATTAAAACATTTTATTCCACCTCGCTCGAACCGATTTGGCCCGGGGGATCTCGATTGTTGTTGACCGCTAGTGGGATTTTCTCTGCGCCTGCAAAAACTCGCATAGGCAACGTTCGCACAGTGTACCGCTAACTGCTCGAGTTCTAAATACGTTTTAGGCATTTGCATAAAAACCAAGTAACTTCTTGTTACTTCATCGAGGCCGATTACAATTAATTGCACAATTTCTTCCTCCTTGTACTGGCATTTGAGCAAGCGCGCATGCAACTTAATTTCCAAAATATATTCGTTCAAGTTTTCATTTTGTCTCTGCGGACGCAAAACCAAATCTCGTTTTAACGATTCTCGCATCGTGATAGGTACAAAATGCGCAATTAAAATTGTGTGTACTCGTTCAATATCATGACCCTCACTTAAGCTCTCTAAGATTTTTGCTCGCAATGCCCCTCTACAGTAACCTAAGCTTAGTTCCAAAATCTCACTGGCTTTGAGCTGTGTTTCATCTGAAAGCGTTAATAGTACCTTCACAAAATTTAATAACAATTCCACTACCAGACCATCAGTTGGCTTAAACATCCTTAAATATTGTTCAATGGGGTTGCTTAGTTTCATGTACATCTTACTAATACTAGAGCTAGCATTATCTACCTCAGTCTTATCTCTAGCTATTTCCTTATCTTTAAGGCTAGAACTGCTTAGGTTTAACTGTGTTTCAAATTCAATTTCATCTCGAAAACTATCCTCGATTACCTTCAATGCTTTAGTTTTTTCCTCTTCTGTACATTCTACCTCCGTTAACTTAACTTGCATTGCATCTAGCATCTTAAACAATTCACTTATTTTATCTACAGACCTTTTCCTTACATCTAAGATCTTAGCATAGTTCAATCTGCGGGCATAATGTTCTAATTTACATTCTAGACGCACTAACTTATTTACATTTTTGGCTCCCTCCAACTCACTAATAAGTTCACCAATTTCATTTAAACGGATCTCAATCTCCTCCATTTCCTCCTTAATATTCAAACCCTCCAAATTACTCACATTCTCCTTGACTCCCAATTTCAAAATTTCTCGCAAATCCTTTCTTAATTGTAGCACAATATCGTCCTTGGGACATCCTCGAACTTTCAACTCATACATTAATTCTTGCTTTGACAGAAGGTCCACTTTTAAAACTCCCATTTTGACTGTTTTTTGTTATGACCAACTTCTTTTTAAAAGCAGAGTGGCGCAATCTATAGCGCTAATACACAGGCTATAATTTTTCTTGTGGATTTTAAGAAGTGGTGGTCATAAATAAAATAAAAGAAATGAATAAACTCTTCTTGTATATATTTAAATAAAATTAAATAAAACTTTTCTTGTCAAATAAAACAGTTCAAAATTCAAAATTAAATTTAACTTGGTTTTGCTTGTCACTTCTGTCTTTCAAAATAAAACATTAACTGTTCGATCTTTATTTTTATATTACTGTACTTCAATTAATAATCAAGGATCAAAAGATGAAACCATAAAAAGATGAAACCATAAAAGGATGAAACGCTTCGAACCCTGAAAAAGAAATAATTGTTTTACTAACTGTTCCCCTTTTTGAAAAACAACAAATGAGATATTGGAGCAATTATTTAAATCGAAACTCTAAATTTTAAAACAACTTTGTACCTTCAAATCTGAAGAGATTCACGTTTCGTTGGGCGACGTACGACACACAAACAAGACCAATGGTCAACGTAAAAATGCCGTCGCCTCCCAGCGATCGTGAATATATACCCCTTGGCTAAGAAACTTCCAGAACGCGACCACGCCGGCCGTCACGTGACCCAGCTCCGGTTCAATCCAGCCAAGGAAGAATTTAAATCATTGTCTCCAACTCTCAGTCTAACAAACCCGAACAAGAAAATCGCGATCTTGCCTTGACTTGCAAAACCAAGTAGCACCAGCAATTCTTATTTGCAACTGCCAGCAATTATTCACAAAACATCTTTTATATTTTTATACATTAATTATTTTAATACATAACAAATAGTATATTTAATTATATATAGCGTTTCAATTACAATTGGGACGCTATAGACAGAAGAACTCTGTCGGACCAGCTAGTAGCACATAAACCGAATTCCTTGCGTCAGTCCAAGGATCATATTTTCTCCATAAATATAACATGGCAACTTTTAAGGCCAGTGAGGTCGGGGTTAAAAAAGTAGCAACAACTTTTTAATAATTGAAAATTTACTAAAATTACTAAAAAGACGTAAATAATAACATAACGAATTTGCCGGTGGGGTGGAGGTCTATGGTCGAGGGGGACGGCGTAGCCAACGTGGGGACATTTTTCAGGAGATGCGGCTTTAACCAATCAAATCCAACGAATAATCATACGTTAAAATTATACGTCTGGGAGAGTTAGAAAAGGCAGAACCCAGAACAAAGATTCATCCACAATATTTTGGTACCCGGCAACATAGTTTATTGTTTTGGAGCAGTTTTGAGGAGCCGCTTTCAAATTCTTTTGATTTATTATTTGGTGGTTTATATTATGTCTCTAATAAAATGATACCACCTTAATTTTTAGAAAAATTCGTGTTCAGAAATTACAGGGCTTAAGAGGTCCCAAAATTTAGTTTTGTATCTTTCTTAATACTGTACCATAAACTTTAAATAGTTTCAACAGGCTTCAATAGTTTAAACTCATCGCCATAAAAAGCTCAAAAAGCTGAGAAAATTAGTACTACAATCCACACACGGCTAAATTAGTATTTCATTAGTAGGCTATTCGGCTAATGGTTGTGGAGAAATTGAAATTTTCATTCAGCAGTAAACTAAGTACTTTGTCCGATGTTATTCTTATAAGAAATAAAAAAAACATATCTCTCTATATACTAATTTAACAATAATAGTTTAATTTTATTAAAACTTGGTATGCTAGCATTGACCAATTGAGGATATTCGGATTATGTTTCCACCTTAGCCTGGAGGGGAAGGTGGATCAATTACCCTCTTAAAACCAATGTGTGTACCTAGCAAATTAGCGTGTATTTTATCACAGGTCTTAGCTATGGCCATTAGGCCTGTTCACGCTTTTTTATGACTCTGCCAATGACTTTAATATATTTTTGGCACCGGATCGTTTTCGACGAGTTTTAAATATATCACCTGAGAGAAAAGTTGATTATTATCATCATTATTATTATTATTAGGCATATTAACTCCCCACTCCAAAATCAGGGGGTTAAACATACAGATATATACTTGTTTTAAACCCATTTAATGTAAAAAACGTATTCAATTACATCTGTCTACAACGTAATTAGTCTTATAATGTAGACAATTGGGATGCGGAGTTTTGGACATATTGATTGTTTATGAAAATCAATATTCACCACAGAAAGGGCAAACAAATACAAACTGTTACCAGACTATTTTACTGACTGGTAGATTACAAAACTGTAATCCCATGTCATTAGGTGACAGTGGGGCTTATTTGGTGCATTACAAGTAATAAAGCTAGTTTGCACGTACGATCGTTTAGTAAGTCTGTCATCGAGTAATTTGTTCACAATAAAAGGAAACTACTCTAAATCTTCAACACTCTTGATTATCAATCACAGTCAGCCGTGTTACGAGTTATACTGTCCTAGTAAAGCGATTCCAAAACATATTGTACTAATTTATCGTCACTAGTCCAATTTATCGAAGATATAAGTATTGTTTAAAACACAACAAAACACCAATGATTTACATAACACCATTGATTATACATCCTACGGAAATCCCACAAATCTAAAATTTGTTTTTAACGACGGAGTAGGCTATGTTTAGTTAAAAAAGTGAGTGTTCTGTATTCAAAATCAATGATAACACTCACTTTTTTAACTAAACATAGCCTACTCCGTCGTTAAAAACAAATTTTAGATTTGTGGGATTTAATAAACAAAGATAAATCCCAGCTGACATTTTAAAAACAACCATACTCAGTAGCTTACTGCCAAAAACCAATTCTACTACTGGATAACAAACATTAAAATTAGTTTGAATAATTATTAATAATCCAAAATAAAATACAAATGCTGTGTTAAAACATCCCTTAGGTATCCCAAAAGCCCCCTTAAAAATTTCATTACGAAATGTTTTGTAGTTATTTAGTATTTCGTTAACACACACACACACACACACACACACACACACACACACACACACACACAAACACACACACACGGCCTCTGAACTTTCATCATCAATCCAGTGATTCACTTCGTTCATCAATAAACATAAATTTAGATAAAAAAACTAAATAGTATTACAGTAGAACCTCGATAACACGACTCTCAAGGGGATCTCTAAAATAGTCTTCTTATCGAGGTGCACTTGTAATTGAGGGTCGTGCTATCAAGGTTGTTTTCACAACAAGACGTGCTATCGAGGTCACAGATTTTTGCTATACCAAGCACATTTTTTATGAAACATTTCTAATTTTGTTTTAAGCAGAAAATTGCCGTATAAATCAGTCATAAATAAAAGAACACACGTACAAGTAAAACAAACTTCTTTATGATTGCCATATAACAATACAATTACAGTATTAAAATTGATTGAAAAATAATAGGCCTATTAAAGTTTATAATTAGGCTGTAATATTCATTTTAGAAAATTAGTATTACCGTAAATTGTTCATTGTAGGCCTACTACTGTGATAAGTTTTCTTATTCAATAAAATACTATGCAGAACTTACGGCAGTAAGAAAAAATCAACCGACTCAGTTCACTTAAGAATAGAGTTAATAAGCTCAAAATTACAGTACCTTAACCTATTGTGAAATACTGATTTGACCCGTGATAGATAAGGAAAGGCCGGTAGGGGAGGGGGGATAGGGAAGCAGGGGTTTTCCGGTTGAGACCTGAGCCCAAGACGTTGTTGTTTACTTCAAAACATCCGATCTAACCGTGGGAACTATGCGTGAGAAAGGTTGAGTCGTGCTATAAAGGTTCCGTAACGCAAAACGGCGCGCTATTGAGGTTAGAGTCGTGAAATAAAGGTTCACTTACCCAATAAAGCGTGTTATTGAGGTGGGAGTCGTGCTATAGAGGTTCAGTTATTTAAAAAGACGCGCTATAGAGGTTTATTTATTAGTAATATGAAATGACAAAAAGACGTGCTATCGAGGTATTTATTTGAAAATGAGTCGTGTTATAGAGGTATTTATAACATTGAGTGTTATGGGAGATTCACGGGGATTAGAAAATCAGACTCATTATCGAGGTTTTAGTCTTATCGAGGGTCGCCTTAGCGAGTTTCTACTGTAGTAATACAATTAATAAACAAAACAAATATTATATTATGAAATATAAAAGAACAAGAATACACCGTAGTCTCAGAAAAATGTCAGAGCCTTGCACACAATAAATGCCAGTTTAAATCAGGTTATTTATACTCGTAATCTATTCTATAATATTATAAAATACCTCCGTAGCAGCAAACCTGCATACTCAGCGAATTTACAATGCATATAATATTATCTTAATACCACATAAAGCCACATACCAAGTTTCATCAATATACATTCATAAATAAATGATTTATGACATTTTAATTATTTCAATTCTTAAACTTAACCTTCCTATCGATGAAGATGTCCAAAGTGGCATCGAAACGTCTAGGTAAAAATAAAAAACATAAGTAAGAATGAAACTGCCAAAAGCGTTATTATTAGTAATTATTTTAATTATTCTCCATAAGAATAACATGGCGGCTGAGTATGCAGGTTTGCTGAAATAAGGAAGACTAAAAATGAGTTTTTATACAAATATCAATATAACTCAACTAGGTAAAGCCACATACCAAGTTCTATTAATTTATGTTCATAATTAAAGGAGATAACACGTTACTCATTCTCTATAAGAATAACATGGGGCTGAGTATACAGTTTTGCTGCTACGGGAACTATCGGCCAAAAAATGGGGTTTTGTGCAAATATCAATAGACCACAATGAAATGAATCAATATACCAAGTTTCGTCAGGATAAGTTGATAAATAAGCGAGATATACAATTTTTCTCATCCTCCATAAGAATAGCATTGGACAACGTACTGTGTTTAGCACTTTCAATATCTCAGTAACCAATTGACGTAGAGCAATGATTAAAACACCAAATTGTGTGTCTATTTAAGCTGATTCTAATGGAAAAAATAAAATTTCACTTTTTCAACAATTATTTGTAAAAACTCAAAAATCCCATTTTTGGGGTACAAAACCCCCCAAAATACTCCTTCGGATAGGTCGATCCGTCTGGTTTTCGAACTTAAAGTCATAAATGCTGCTTTACACGTTTGTACCAAATTTAATCAAAATCGGACCTTTTTTACGAGAGTTATCGCACCCACGGACACACACACACACACACACACACACACACACACACATATATATACGCCCGTCGCAGCAAACCTGCGTACTCAGCGAATTTCCAATGCATATATATGTGACTCACTACTATATAGAGCTATTTACCAAGTTTCACAAAAATACATCCATAAATAAGTGATATATAGCATTTTATTTATTCTCCATAAGAATAACATTAGGGTTGAGGACGCAGGGTTTGCTGTAACAAGGAAGATAAGTAATGTGTTTTTTTTTCAATTATCAATACAACTGAACCAGGTGAAGCTACATACCAAGTTCTCTTAATATAGGTTCATAATTAAGGGAGATATACAACTTTACTTATTCTCCATATGAATAACATCGGGGCCGAGTATGCAGGTTTGCTGCTACGGAGACTATCAACAAAAAACTTGTTTTTTGTGCTCATATCAATATACCACAACTAGTTGAAACCACATACCAAGTTTCATCAATATACATTCATAAATAATCGAGATATAGAATTGTATTTATTCTCCATAAGAATACATTGAACAACGTACTGTGTTCACTTCCTTAATATCCCCTCGGGCTACGCCCCGTGAAGTCCTAAGTTTCTGAATGTTTACATTTCAGAAGAAAGTAAACATTCAGAAACTGTAATGAGAACAGCTGAGGACACTTCCATTTAACATCCTAGAGAGCAGAAGCAAGGACAGCTGTTTCAAGCTATAGGAGTACAGCTTAGAGAAAACCGCGCGCCGGTTGTGTCGCACAGCTAGAGTAATGGTGGGAGCGACGTGCGCGAGCCACTCTCGAGAGCGCGGTTCTGCGCAGGTTCTATTCCGTCTGGTATTCCTATAACTTACCTTTCTAACCCGAAGAACGGGTACATTCTACTAGTCATCATTACTAATATATAATACCCCCGTAGCAGCAAACCTGCTTACTCGGCGAATTTCCAATGCATATTAATTTATCTTAATACCACATAAAGCCACATACCAAGTTTCATCAATATACATTCATAAATAAACGATTTATGACATTTTAATTATTCTCCATAAGAATAACATGGGGCTGAGTATGCAGGTTTGCTGCTAAGGGAACGATTGGGCAAAAAATGGGTTTTTGTGCCAATATCAATAGACCACAATGAAATAAACCAATATACCAAGTTCTGTCAGGATAAGTTCATAAATAAGCGAGATATACAATTTTTCTTATCCACCATAAGAATAACATTGGACAACGTACTGTGTTTAGCACTTTCAATATCTCAGTAACCAATTGACGTAGAGCAATGATTAAAACATCAAATTGTGCGTCTCTTTAAGCTGATTCCAATGGGAAAACATAAAATTTTACTTTTTCAAAAATTGTATGTAAAATACTCAAAAAACCCATTTTTGGGGTACAAAACCCCCCCAAAATACCCCTTCGGATAGGTCGATCCGTCTGGTTTTCGAACTTAAAGTCATAAATGCTGCTTTACACGTTTGTACCAAATTTAATCAAAATCGGACCTTTTTTACGAGAGTTATCGCACCCACGGACACACACACACATATATATATATATATATATATATATATATATATATATATATACAGTTTCGAACGAATGGTGTTTTTGGGGTCTGGGGGACCTCAAAACAAAAAGTTATCATGGTCCCGGGCCTAGGTCTTACCATGACGACTACGGTAATAGCTTCTTCCCTATAGGGGAAGGGGAAATTCGCTAAAAATGGGATGGTGTGTGTCTGTCTGTCTGTCTTGTCTGATGTGTGTTCCTCAATCACTCAAAAACCACTGAACCGATTGGCATGACAATTTACAGGAAGTTTCCTTATATACCAAATAAACACATAGGCCTATTTTAGTTTGGAAAATCCTTCAGGGCTCTGCCCCACGGGACTTCAAAGTTCCCATGTATTCCTTATGGACATTAATTTTTGTTTGAGCTGATGAAAATACAAACAGCTGATCATGATTCGTAGTAGTTACACGAGTTAACCACAGAATAGAGCACACACAACTGTCATAGTTTTTATAAATCATTTTCGGGGCGAAGCCTGCAGGAAACAGCTAGTTATTTCACAATCAAGAGTGGTCCATGTATTCAGACACATGATAAAATGAACTTTTTATTAAATATTGTGTCAGTTATTTATTTTTATTATTTGAGTTGCTTTAAAATTTTATACATTTTGGCAATTTATTCAGAAAGGTCACACCTGCTTGTAAAGAAAGATTAGAAAAACATATTTTGTCGATGTTGTTGTGGCCGTAAAATGGAGGGGGACGATGAAACTGCCCCGATATTTTAGGTACGTTTGAAATGATGAAACTGCCCCGCTCATTAAAGAGGATCAAGGAGGGTCGCCTCGCCAGACCAGAAATGCTGAAATTGCCCGGCAAGGTAGCCGCTACGGGTCTGGGGAAAAAGGGAATTATTGTTGTCCCTGCGTCCTGTCAGTGACTGCAGTCTTCTAATAACTGCCACTAATATCATAAATTACTGGCTGATAAACTACCGCTTCGTTGGGCTTTAAAAGCAATATAGTGATACAATCTGTGTTTAAACTTTGGAACCCAGGAGCAATTGTCAAATAAAAAGAAAGTCGCAAACCGAACCATATTTCCACTTACAGAAATAAAGTTAGATCAAATTTAAATGTTTTTGTTCCGAAACCTAATATAACTCGTTTAAAAGACACCGAATATTAAGGGCCAAGACTGTATAATAATTTACTAAACAAATAAGAGAAGAAAAATGATGTCTATGACCGGTTATTTACTTTACAAAATAGTTTTGAAAACTTGTTAAGGATGTTATCGCATGTTAATGGGTGTGACAGGAAAAGCAGTCGACGGCAGTTTTAGAAGACTGCAGTCACTGATAGGACGCAGAGACAAAAATAATTCCCTTTTTTCCCCAGTCCCGTAGCGACTCCCTGGCCGGGCGCTCGGGGAAATTTCAGCATTTATAGTCTTGCGAGGCGACCCTTCCTAATCCCCTTTAATGAGCGGGGCAGTTTCATCGTTTAAAAATTACCCAAAATATCGGGGCAGTTTCACTACGCCCAAATGGAGACATCCGATCGGCTCTGGACTAACTTACCTTTCTAACCCGTGCGAAGAACGGGTACATCAGGTAGTAATATTATAAAGAAGAGATGGTTTCTGTATTTCTGTCTATCTGTGTGTCTGTGTGTCTGATGTTCCGGGGAAAACGCAAAAACTACTAAACCGACTGGGCTGAAAATTTACAAAGGTAGATCTTGAACCCGTGCAACACAAAAACCTATTCACTTCCTTAAACCCCCTCGGGCTACGCCCCGTGAACATCCTAAGTTACAACGTTTACATTTCAGAAGAGAGTAAACATTCAGAAACTGTATTGCGAACAGCTGTGGATACTTCCATTTACAGCTTAAAGAGCAGAAGCAATAACAGCTGTTTCAAGGTCTCAACTTTTTTAAGCCGTGCGAAGAACGGGTACATCAGCTAGTAATATTATATTTGACTTATTCTCCCTAAGAATAACGTGGGGGCTGTGTACGCAGGTTTTCTGCTACGGGAACCATCGGTAAAACGTAATTTTTGTGGAAATAACAACAGATCAAAACCAGATTAAGCCATATACCAAGTTTCGTCAGTATTCTTTCATAAATAAACGATATGTAACATTTTGATTTATCTTTATAAGAATAACATCGGACAACAAAAATTATGTTTTAACTAAATGAATAGTTCCACAAAACATATGGCTGAATAAATTGAATACGGTACCAAACTAACCATATGGCAATACTCTAAGCGATTTCATAGTTCCATAACATGTTTATTTTGCAACTATATTTTTTAATTTTCCAAATTCAAGTTTTCACGCTCTCCTTTCTAACACTATTATGCGATATTTATCATTCTCAATACAAATTCTTGTATCGATTTCCGTTCATTATACCACTGTAAATTCCGACTTCGATTACTGTTCGATATCTTGTGACGGCAAAGAGCACACCATGTGCAAGTACCCGAAAGGCGGAGGATCCGAATGCTCCAACATTCAACGCGGGCTGACAAAAGACGAGAAGGAATTCCTGGTGCACGTCCACGACGAGTTGAGGGATATGGTGGCCATGGGGAAGGGCCCAACAACAGCGGCTGACATGATGGAGATGATCTGGTGCACGGAGGCGGAACAGATCGCGCAGCGGTGGGCGGACCAGTGCACAGTGTTGGACGACCGTTCGGACGAGTGTAGGACGTTGTCGAAGACCGGGGAGCGGGGAGGGCAGCTGGTGGGGTTCACGGGAGAGATGCAACGGGACGACACCTACAACTTCATCAGACAAACCGTGATGAACTGGTTCCACACCAACGAGTCGCACTTCAACCCGGAGAGTGTGAAGAGTTACAAGTTTGACCCAAAGTCGTTTGCGTATAGCCAGATCGTGTGGGCGAGGAGTGACCGTATGGGGTGCGGTCTCAGCAAGGGGATGGTGGGGGACACGCCGGTCCACAGGTTCGTCTGCAACTACTACCCCGCGGGCAACATCGATGGGGAACCGGTCTACACAGAGGGGAAGCCTTGCACCAAATGTCCCTTCGCCAAGTGCTCTCCACATTGGAGGAGTCTGTGTAGTCATCAATCGGCCACCATTTGGAACAGAGAACAATCAGACGGCTCCTCACGGGTTATAAATAGTACATGTGATATTGTCCTAGTAGTTTATATAATCGTGACAATATTTTCAAATTAATCCTTGTGTTTTCATTTATTGTAAATCAAGCGATGGAAATCATCTAAAATCTTCAGCCGGAGCGACGAAATGCTTTGTGTTGACCAGATTGAAATTATACGTCTTTAATGAGTTAGTTGTTTTGTTAATGCTCGCGTCTCTGTGTACTTATATGTGTTTTGGCAATTAGGTGGGTCTCTTTAATGAGAATGATGGGATCGACCCAATTTGAAAACTGACCCGAAGAAATGTGAAACTTTAACTACAGTATTGTTTGCAGTTAGGCTTCTACCTAACTTTCAGATAACAAGTCTGTCAGAGCTAGTCCTATCGTTGACCTGTAGTTGACACGATGGCGATGGCACCGGAATCCTCAAGAATGTACACATCGCAGTTCTTACGAACCAGTTGGGTCACAATGGCCAAGTTTGGGAACTTTACGGTTGCCGCAACACGTATCTACACGTACGCATGGAGTGGCGCGACTATGAACGGGCCTCTTCAGCTTAACAGCTCGTAATGTTGCTTATTTGGGCGAATCAAACTATTAAATTAACTTACATCATCAATGATTCATGTTTATTCGGTAGTGTGGATCGGCTTGATATGAAAGAGTTATTTTTTAAGTCCATCAAAAAATATAAATACACGATAGGCAATATGCAGTGTTGGGGAAGCTACTTTTTTAAAGTGGCTAGCCACAGCTACAGCTACTTTTATAAAAAAGTAGCTTCGCTACAGCTAAAGCTACATTATTTTTAAGTAGCCAGCTACAGCTGCAGATACCAGTAAAAAGTAGCTAGCTACAATTTTAACTACTTTCACAGTCTGGTCCTTGCGTTCTTTAATATTTTAAACAAATTTACTGCCCCACACACTCATCCTACATAATAATAGCGTGTACAAGGCAACGTGTAACCACCTATTCCAAGTAAACTACTAAACGTAGAGAGGCCAGGTTGGTGTCAATAGATTTCCCCTAGGCCAAGGATGATGAAAAAATAAGATATCCTAAATTTACTTAGTTATGCGTTTGCAATCGGCAAAAAACACTGTTTTTTTTGGCCTTTTTCGCCATTCCCATGTATTAGAAACGTGTAACCACCTATTCCGAGTATAATACTGAACGTAGAGAGGCCAGGTTGGTGTCATTAGATTTCCCTTAGGCTACGGATGATGAAAACAGTACGATATTCTATATTTACTCAGGTATAAGTTTGCAATTGACAAAAAACACAGTTTTTTATTTTGGTAATTTTTTATCAATCATTTTGTTTACCGTGCCCTTTCCCTTTTTTGCATCCAAATTTAAAACGCAGAGTAACGTTAGCAAGTTGAGCAAGTTGTGTTTGTAAACAAAGCAGACAACTATTCTTAATTAAATTTAGGTTTTTGGATTGAAATTGGCAGGCAATAAGCAACATAAAATTATATGCTGAGTGGAAATAGAGTTTATAATACTGTATAAAAGTGGCAGAAAAATTAATTGTAATTAAAATTCAGATTTAAGTATTCTATATTCTCTATTTAAACTTCTGATTCGTTTCCTTTAATGTTGCAGTAATAATTGTGTTTTATTACTGATAATACTAAAGATAGATTTTTTCCTTTGTTTAATCATGGGTCACGGAAACTATTACGACAAAGCGACATTATAGCAGTTCACATCTGGAATTGTAATTGTAGTCTTTGTTGTTGCAGTTTAGGCAGTTTCTATTGTTTTGTGTAAATATGAACAATCAAAAGCTGTTTGTAAACTACGATTATGATAGCCATTATTCTTTAGAAAGTGTGATTTGAATATGAGTATAAAAAAGCCATGATTAAAGATACAAATACACAATTCAACAAAATGTAAATAGGGGGTGCGGGGTTACTTGTTATGCTGATGATAAAATGCGAAGGTAAAAGTTAAGGCAATTTGTATGGTTCAATAAACAATTTTAAGTCCAAAATTCAGTTTGATAGAAACGTTCTCTGCTATATAATATACCTTCTTTGCTATTTTGGATGAAATTGGTTGAAGGTAGATGAAACTCTGGTAAGAAATTGTGAAATGGATAAGAAAACTAAGGACTATGGACCTATACCACTATTAGCATTGAATACATACATTTTTATTCAGTTTAATTAATTACGTGTTTTTTGTTGGTCTGTCTTTAGATAGTTTGAATGTCAGCAGACGAAATACAATTAAGTGTTTTAAATATGTAGAATGCGTTTATCTGTTGGTTATAAAACAAGGAATGGAGTTAAGTAATCTTTATCTGATTCAATATCCATAACTAAACTAACAACAAAGTTTAAACCAAACCATCGAATTCTTCTTTTGGGCCATTTTTTGTGCAGGCGTAATACGTCTTTCGTAAAAAGAATGTTGACACTTTCAAATGAATATTTTAATATGCAATATGCTTAGTTACAATACCCCCGTCACAGCAAACCTGCATACTCAGCGAATTTCCAATGAATATATAACATTACACATTAAAACACTTAACAGGATTCATAAGAAATGTATTGCTTAACTTTTCAATACATATCAAATCAATCCTTATTCGTGTTGTGGGCTTATTGCGAGTCTTAAACAGATTTAAGGGATTATTTCCTGAAGATGCTAAGCTGCAAATGGTCAAATCCCTGGTATTCCCTATTATTGAATATGCGTTACTAGTTTTTGGAAACAGTCTTTCTAATGAAAACTGCACGGTTCTCACACGTCTTCAAAATAGCGCATTACGATTTGTGTATAACCTTAAAAAGTTTGACCACATTTCGTATTACAGAAAGAGTGCTAAGGTTCTGTCTATAAGGAGTCTTTGCAAACTGCAAACTGTAACACTTGTACATAGAGTCCTTGCCACTGGTCTTCCAGCATATTTAAAAGAAAAACTTAAGAACAGAGTAGACGTGCGAGAAAAACACACTCGGCAAGATTATTTACTGGAAGTGCCACGCATCAAGCTAGAAGTAGGAAGAAGGGGATTTGGATACTTTGGGCAAAGCAGTATAATGCTCTTCCAAAGAAATTAAAATTGTACAGTATTAAAACTTTAAGAAGAAAAGTTCGAGACAACCTCATTGTTGCAGAACTATAGACAATTCTATCATTATAAACATGTTAGTTATTTTGTAAAACAAACATTATTGTTTGAAAATCGCTAATTAAAGACCTTATTTATTTATTTTTTATTTATATATATATATATAAATATATAAATATAAATATATATATATATATATATATATATATATATATATATAAATACATATATAAACATTTGAACGAATGGTGTTTTTGGCATCTGGGGACCTCAAAATGAAAAGTTATCATGGTCTCGGGCTTAAGTCATGAGACCTACGGTAATAGCTTCTTCCCTATAGGGGAAATTCGCTAATAGGATCTTACAATTTTGCACGGTGATTTCCCATTTGATAACATGCATTTTAAAATTAGCGTTTTAAATAACTAACAGATATTTAGTTATATATTTGTAAAGAACAATTTTGAAGCCACTACATTTATTTGATTACTAATGAAAACTATATGATTCGTGTTTTAAGCCCGTCATTTTTGACGGGCTAATAACAGCTTGTATCGAATAGTGTTTCAGTTATGAATTTTCACAAATACATTAGTTGCCTTATTTTGACGTTTTTTAGTCCTACTTTTCTATGTAATCAAATGTATTTTTAAATCTTTGGTTGGTGTAAACAGATTAGTAACTTTAAAAAATAACGTCTTAAAATTAATTCAAATACCCCTACAACAAAGAAACAGCTGAGGAACCAAACAATTTTTAAGCATAATCTATAATATTATAAAGAAGAGGTGGTTTCTGTCTGTCTGTCTGTCTGTCTGTCTGTCTGTCAGTCTGTCTGTCTGTCTGATGTTCCGGGTGAACACAAAAACTACTGAACCGACTGGGCTGAAACTTTACACATAGGTAGATCTTGAACCCACGCAACACATAGGCCTATTCACTTCCTTAAAATCCCCTCGGGCTACGCCCCATGAAGTCCTAAGTTTCAATGTTTACATTTCAGAAGAAAGTAAACATTCAGAAACTGTAATGCGAACAGCTGTGGATATTTACATTTGACAGCTTAAAGAGCAGGAGCAGAAGCAAGATCAGCTGTTTCAAGCTAACTAAAATGCAAATTGCATTGACTAAAGAACGGGTAGAGAAAACCCCTGTGCGAAGAACGGGTACGTCAAGTATATATATATATTTATTTCAATACATCGTATAATTAATCTATAAAAATAAAATTAGAGTTTTTTTTGTACATTGCTTGGAATTATGAAATTTTTCATATTTTCACGTTTTACACCCTAGGGAAACCAAAACAAGTCTTATCTCAATTCATGTCTATCTGTCTGTCTGTCTGTCGGTAACGCTCAGGGACGGCTTTTTGTTTGCTTTTCACGGGAAAAAGGCTGCACTGACATTAATGAAACTTTGTTTCTTTGTTCTATATATGCGTGAGAAGATTTTAGGGCACTTTAAACTGGCATACGCCTTTTAACAAAATCATGGCGGCCGCCCAAAAACGTGATTTTGTACGGTTTTGGTCATGTTTTGTTCGCTTTTCACAGGAAAACGGGTCACCTTTTTCTATGTTCTATATGTGCGTTAGAAGGTTTTAGGCTAATTGGATTGTTTAAATTACCTTAGGACACTGCCTCATAGGGTTTTAAAGATCCTATGCTATTCTTATGGACAAAGTATTTATTTATATTGAACCAGATGGTGACGTAGTTAATCTATACAACTGTTGTAGTTGTTTTTTACGTTGAGTGAAGATTGGTAATAAATAACATATGTATACAGAGTGGATATATGATCTAAATCTATATTTGTCAGACTCATGCACTCACTGACATAGTGATCACTTTACCTAAGAAACGACAATGTCTATTGAAGATAAAATTTTGGATGGTGGTTCCTCTTATGCTGCAGATTCACAATAAGAATACGTTTAAAAAAGTCCTATAGGTCTCTTCGCTAATTTACTTTTATGGCCATTTTATGAGTATAAGTATTTACTGGACCTTTGTATGTTACATTTCGGTAGGACATAACTAATTCATCAGAACGAAACGCAAGCCTATTCCTGTTACGAAAATGTTTAAGGGCTTCTGTTTAAGGGCTTCGCCCCCCGGAATTTCAAAATACAATATTTTAATAATCTTGCACATACTCATGGACTGATGGATCTGAAATTCGGTAGGAATGTAGCTGATAAATCAGTGAAGATATTTACCTACTCCAAAGACTCCAAGGATACAAATATACTCAAGGACTCTGGCCCACTGGCCTTTAATATAAGCGTGTTGTCATAACACACCAACTTCTCAACAAGGAGAGTTGAAATTTGATGCCTTAAAGGGAATAAGAAACAACATCATGGGGAGTCACGGTGTTGTTCTCTGAAGATTTTACACAGACCCTTTGTCGTAAGTGTGCATGAGTGGACGAGTCTACGCCTCTCTAAAAATATATTTTATGTAGCCGACCACTGAGCGTCTGAACTTAACAGTAAATATGAAAATGTATTTTGGAGAAGATTAAGGGGTTGAACAGTTTTCTTATGCCCTTTTAAAAGTTTAGATTGGGACATTGAAAAACAAATTAAGTCTAAGAAACATCTATTCTTCACTCGGCACAATCGATGAATCACAGCAGGATTTACTGAATGACAGTTTGTTACACCGAAGTTCATAAACAGTTTAATCTGGAAAGTGCCTGGCTCTGTGATAGTGCCATCCTCACGTCCACCAGTGAACAAGCAACGGAGATCAACGCAAATATAGGTCTACTCCAATTTAACATCGTCCATTTAACCATGACCACTGTTAGACAATTTCATATATATTGATTTACATTTATTTAAATAAAATCAAGTAGTCATATGTTTTTAAAACATATGATTTTTCCAAGTTTAAATTGTTTATTTACAATTATAATGAAAACAGGACCTGGCAAAAATGGTGATTTTAAAAGTGGTTTGTCAAAACTGTTTTTAAAGCTTAATGTTTCGTTACATTACTATTAATTTATTGGAATGTAAAGATTAAATGTATCAAAGTATTTAAAGTGTTAAATTAAACAGGGTTAATATTTGTTTGTACTTGAGTTCTTTTATTTCTAAAAGCAAATCCAAAGTGTTACGTGTACCGATTTGGAGTCGCAAAAACCACACCGTTCACTAACCGACAGAGTTCCTCGACTTGGCAACAGTACCCGAACTATCTGCCATAGTATATTTCGTTAACTTTAATTCTACTTTAAAAGTGTAAAATGTAATTTTAATATTGTAAATTGATGTGGGTTGTTAATTTTTTTAGTTAACCTACCATTTATATACAACCCGTACGAAGGACGGGTACACAGCTAGTATATTCAATAATCCATGACAAATGTAACATAGGCATACTTAAGTTACATCAGACTGGTTTCACAATTTACAAATACTAGACCCACAGGCATACTTTGCATATTGTATGTGGTATTGAAAAAAACGTTGGTCTTTGCAATAATTTATTTGTAAAGTAACTCATAGCATTAATATACTTGGCCTACATACCAATTTTAAAAGAACTAACCTTAATATTATGTAGCTTCATATTAACTTTTGACTTTATAAGAACAGTTAGGCCACAGTCCCACCATAGCTTACATGTTACTACAAAATTACTTTTCTTTACAAGTTTGAACAAATGTTCTTGGCCGGTCATGGTAGGGCTTTTTGTATGTCCACCGCCCTATAGAAGTACCAGCCTCTTTATCAGTAACATAAATGTCATCGTCAATTATTTTGCTTTTGGTGCCATGATATGAAGTAGTTAGCAAAATAAAAATAGAATACAAAGTACCCTGTGGTATGATGCACATACATTAAATGTAACCTACATCTACATGTTATTTTATTGTAAGTTTTTGCTTTGCAAAACATCAATGTCAGAGATTGGGGTTATGTTATGATTAATTAATTGAAGTCAAGTATGTAAACGTAAGTAGGGGGCAATGGCCGATTCAAAACCAGCAAAATCCTCAGTAATCCTCAGAGGATCAATCCTCCCCCCCCCGTCACGTGACCCATTAACCTAACTTAAACCTGGCGCCTGGCGTGAAGAGCCTGAGGAGCCCCCCCCCCGACCCCCCCCAACCCCCCCCCCGACGCCCCCCCGACGCCCCCCCCCCCGACGCCCCCCCCCGGCCGCCAGCGGCACTTTTCGTGATGACCTTGAACATGAGGAAAAAACTTTCGAAAATTAATAACTAGCCTATTTATCCATCGATTCCCATGGGACTTTTTCCAGAGTGTAGGCCTATCCCAGAGGAAGCGAATGACGTAAGAACCCCATAGATCCGCCATTAAACAAGGCCGCTATTAATTTATAACCGTGTTTTCCTTATGGGATCTCAGCTGTTTACCAACCGATTTTGACGAAACCTCACCACATGTCAGGCGGCGGCCTAAGTAAACCATCGCTTAAAGAAAATTGAAAATCCACCGTTAAACGGACCCGCTATTAATTTTTAACCGCGTTTTCCTTATGGGATCTCAGCTGTTTACCAACCGATTTTGACGAAACCTCACCACATGTCAGGCGGCGGTCTAAGTAAACCATCGCTTAAAGAAAATTGAAAATCCACCGTTAAACGGACCCGCTATTAATTTTTAACCGCTTTTTCCTTATGGGATCTCAGCTGTTTACCGACCGATTTTGATGAAACTTCACCACATGTCAGGCGGCGGCCTAAGGAAACCATCGCTTAAAGACAATTGAGAATCCACCGTTAAACGAGCCCGTTATTAATTCTTAAACGCGTTTTCCTCATGGGATCTCGGCTGTTTGCCGACCAAACTCGATGTGACTTCGTTACACGTTGTATGCCGGCTTGACTAAGCCAAACTGCGAAAGGGCTCCGCGGCGTCACGTGTCAAGGCGCGTGCTAGGGCCTACGTGACTGTCCCAGCCTGTCCACTCCTCCTCCACTCCGCTACCCCTGTCGTGGACCGCGGTGACATCATCTCCATGCCTACGTGACCGTCCGGGCCTGTTTACTCATTAGCGGTTCCGAGAACTGTTTACCGCTTTCACCGCCTACTATACGGTACGTAGCTATGTTACTTCAGTGATTGTCATCGCTTCCTTCATTCAGTTTGTGTTTGGAGTCCAGTGTGTGTAGACGTTCTACCTCAGTGCTGTGCTAGTCCTTACCGCACCATATTCCGAGATCTGTTAAACGTAAGTATATGTAGTCTTATAAGTTGTAGTGTGGACCGCCTCAGGCCGTTTACTCATTAGCGATAATTGCCGCGATTTCGAGAAATGTTCCACCGCCTTCTACTGTACGGTACGTAGCTATGTTACTTCAGTGATTGTCATCGCTTCCTTCATTCAGTTTGTGTTTGGAGCCCAGTGTGTGTAGACGTTCTACTTCAGTGCTGTGCTAGTCCTTACCGTACCATATTCCGAGATCTGTTAAACGTAAGTATATGTAGTCTTATAAGTTGTAGTGTGGACCGCCTCAGGCCGTTTACTCATTAGCGATAATTGCCGCGATTTCGAGAAATGTTCCACCGCCTTCTACTGTACGGTACGTAGCTATGTTACTTAAGTGATTGTCATCGCTTCCTTCATTCAGTTTGCGTTTGGAGCTCAGTGTGTGTAGACGTTCTACTTCAGTGCTGTGCTAGCCTTTACTGCACCATATTCCGAGATTATTAAACGTAAGTATATGTAGCTCTTAGAAGTTGTAGTGTGGAAGACTATTACATTCCCCTTTATAGTAAGATTCTCATTTAAGGTATGATCGTTCAGCAACTTTGAAGTCAGAATGTGCAAAGAGAGGTCTGGCTTGTTAATAGAAGTTGAATTATCTGTTCTTTGCTAAAACCAATTTAATAAACGAGGAAACCCGTGTACTAACATTAAATTTGCCATGGCCTTGACTCTTGTCTACCACGCATAAAGTATGTGTTATGTTACCAATGAAGTGTTCTCGTTGCGACTAATTTGTAAATGCAAGAGACTTATCATATTCGTTGTTGCAGATGAACAACCAACACATGTGCGAGGTCTGTGGCCGAGCCTTCAGCCTGCTCGGAAACCTGAGGCGACACGTGGAGTCCGCCCACAACGCCAGACGTCACGACTGCCACGTCTGCGGTAGGCGCTTCACAAGAGGCGACAACCTCCACCGCCACGTCGCCACGGTTCACGGACCACACGCCGCGGCAGAGCCCCAACCGCAACGAGCTGACCATGCCTGCCGACTGTGCCCGGCCATCTTCGCCAGCCTGGAGGACGTGCGCCGCCACATGCAAGCGGGTCACTCCGCGATGCCAGCAGCAGCTCCTTCCTCCTCCTCGAGCCCCGATCGCCACGTGGAGTGCGAGCGATGCGGTGGACGCTTCGACCGAGACCTGGAACTGAGACGACACGTCCGGACCGTCCATCCTCCCACGTTCCGTTGCGCCTACTGCGACCGCGGGTTTACCCGTCGCTTCAACCGCGACCAGCACGAGTCTCACAACTGCCCTGTTGTGAGGAACCTGGCTCAAGAACCATCCGAGTTCCGCTGCGCGTACTGTGACAAGGGGTTTTCTCGCCGCTTCAACCGCGACCATCACCAGTCTCACAACTGTCCTGTTGTGAGGGACCTGGCCCTAGACCAACTGCCTACGGTGTCCTCACCTCCTCCTCTTCCTCACAGCAACCAGTTGTCGCATCAAGGAGCCGATGTCGAGCCCCAACCGCGCCAAGTGCCTAGCGCCGAGCCGCGACCAGGACCGAGCACCGAGCCACAGCCAGGGCCCAGCACCGAGCCCCAGCCCCGCTCAGGACCGAGCACCGAGCCACAGCCAGGACCCAGCACCGAGCCCCAGCCCCGCCCAGGACCTAGCGCCGAGCCTCAGACCATCGACGACGAGATGGAGGGTGGCGGCCGCCCCGTGTTCCAGCTCGTACATCGGGCCTTCCGGAGTCGCCTCCTCACCTACCGCCTGGCCCGGCCGTTAGACGCCTTGCTGACCGTCGAGGATGCGCTGACCCTCTTGTTTGACGAGGTTCTGGACTTGATGGAGAACGTCATGACCCAACATCCGAGCATCAAGGCGAACATGGTCCTGGAATGCGAGTTTACCAACATTCACGGGGCCACCTGCCTGCGCTCCTTCAACACAAAGAACGTCCCACTGACCGAGGCCTCCGACTTGGAGGCTTTCATCTCCGCGACGTTCGAGACGATCGTGAAGAAGAAGGAGCAGTGCGAACTGGTAGGCAGCGGCTGGGCATACCTGCGTATACGGGACCTGGAGATCCGCGTGAACGAGTACACGCCGCTCGGGGGCAGAGCGTATCTCCAGCTGCCAAGGGCTATTGCAGACACGCGCGCTGTTGTCAATGTGCTAAACGCCGACGACATGTGCTTCATGTACGCTATCCTGGCCAAGTTCGTTGCGCAACACGCGGAGAGACCTGCAGCGTATACGCCGGACATCATCGCCCGCTACGACTGGACCGGTTTGCGTTTCCCCATGACGCTCAAGGACATCAAGACCTTTGAGAGCAAGAACAACATCAGTGTAAACGTCTACGGGATCGAGCGCGCGATGGTGGGAAGACGCCCTGACGGAACTCCCAAGTTCATGGATAGGGTCTACCCCTTGAAGATCTGCAAGCGAGAGCTCGAAGACCACAGGGACCTGCTGTATGTGACCAACGATGGGAGCAGCCACTACGCATACATCGCGGACCTGAGTCGACTGGTCCGTCGCCAGCTCACTGACCACGGGCATAGGATCTACGTCTGTAAGCGGTGCTTCGCTTACTTCGACAATCGGCCCAGCAAGCTAGGGTTGACGGGTGCCCAGCGCCTCGAGGAGCACAGGCGTTACTGCTACGCCAAGGCTCCCCTTCGCCTGGACTTGCCGAAGAAGCAGCAGATCCGCTTCACCCACCCAGAGTACACTCGGCGCGAGCGCTTTTGCGTCTACGCGGACTTTGAGTGTGCTCTGCAGCCCGTCGCTGTTGACCCGGTAGAAGCACCGCCCGGCACGACGCCCCTGCAAATGCACGTCCCGTACGCCTTCGCCTACCAGATCGTGGATTCGTTCGGCCTGGAGGAGTTTGAGCCGCGGGTATACTTCGGAGCTGACGCGTCCAAGGTCTTTATGGAACGGCTCAAGATGGACGTGCTGAGCCTGTGGGAGTTCCTGTTCAGCACGAGAGCTCTGCACCCTTCTCTGACCCGGCAGGAAATGGACGAGTATCTCGCAGCGACCCGCTGCTACCTCTGCGGCAAGGAGTTCACCGAGCTGGACGTCAAGGTGCGGGACCACAACCACGCCCCGCCTTACGAGTTCCGAGGAGCGGCGCACCGCTCGTGCAATCTGCGGTACAGGGAGCAGCGGGTCATCAACTGCTATTTCCACAACCTGTCCAACTACGACGCTCACTTCGTAGTGCGGGAGCTGGCCATCGACCCCGGTGATGTGGACGTGCTGGCGCACACCGAAGAGCGCTACATCGCCTTCACCAAGCGGTTTCATTTTGGCCAGCCCGGGGACAACCAACGACAGAGCAGTTTCGCGGTGCGGTTCCTCGACACCTACAGGTTCTTGTCCATGAGCCTGGCCAGCCTGGCAGCGGGACTGCCCACCGACAAGATGCGTGAGACCAGGAAGCGCTTCCCCGACGACCGGCTGTTCGACCTGGTGCGCAGGAAGGGCGTGTTCCCCTACGACTTTGTCACATCGTACGAAACGCTGTACAGGACCAGGGAGCTGCCGCCCAAGGAGGCGTTTAGGAACACCATGACCCTGGAGGACGTCAAGGACGAGGACTACCAACACGCCCTCAACGTGTGGCGAGCCTTCGAGTGTCGCCACCTCAAGGACTACGCCGACACGTACCTGCGCTGTGACATCGCCCTCCTCACCGACGTCTTCGAGCAGTTCCGTGACACCTCTTTGGCCGAGTACGGACTGGACCCCGCCCACTACTACACCCTGCCATCCTACGCTTGGGACGTCATGTTGAAGACCTGCGACGTGGAGCTGGACACGCTGCAGGATTTCGACATGTACCTCTTCGTGGAGCAAGGCATCCGAGGAGGCATCTCCCAGGCCGTCACCCGCTACGCCAAGGCCAACCACGATCGGTGCCCGGACTACCGCCCCGACGAGCCGACACGCCACCTCCTGTACCTGGACGCCAACAACCTCTACGGCTGGGCCATGTCCCAGTACCTGCCCACCGGAGACTTCCAGTGGCTCAGCCGTGAGGAGATCGACTCCTTGGACATTGGTGCGCTGGATGCCGAAGCGGAACGGGGTTACATCCTCGAAGTGGACCTCCGCTACCCCACCCACCTCCACGACCTGCACAAGGACCTCCCTTACTGCTGCGAGACCAAGCGTCCGCCAACAGGGAAATACCCCAAACTGATGATCACCCTGGACGACAAGATGCATTACGTCTGCCATTACAGGGTCTTGCAGCAGGCGCTGAACAACGGACTGGAGCTTGCGGCTGTGCACAGGGCGATCTCGTTTCGCCAGTCTCGGTGGCTAGAGCCCTACATCCTCATGAATACCGAGCTGCGGAAGAAGGCCAGGACCAAGTTCGAGCAAGACTTTTTCAAGTTAATGAATAACGCGGTCTTTGGCAAAACCATCGAGAACGTCCGCAAGCGCCTGAACGTCAAGCTGGTCTGCACTCCGGAGAAGTTCTCCAAGTACGTGGCCAAGTCCAATTTCCTGGACCGCACGTATTACACGGAGGACGTAGCTCTCGTGCACCTCGCCAGGGTAAACATCGTCCTGGAAAAGCCCATCTACGTCGGCATGTCTGTCCTGGAGCTGAGCAAGTGGCTCATGTACGAGTTTCTGCGGAAGATGAAGGACCGCTACGGTGACCGCTTGAACGTAGACTACATGGACACTGACAGCTTCGTGTTCGACATCCTATCCCGGAACATCTACAGGGAGATGATGGAGCACTTGGACGACTTCGATACCAGCGCCTACCCGAGGTCCCACCCCTGCTACAGCCCCGCCAACGCCAAGGTGATTGGCAAGTTCAAGGACGAGTGTAACGGCCGATCCTTGTTCGAGTACCTCGGCCTGCGCTCAAAGCTCTACTTCATGGACGTTGAGGACGAAGACAACGGATCCAAGGCGATCAAGCGAGCCAAGGGAGTCGCTAAGGGGGTTGTTAAAAACGTCCTAACCCCCGACGACTACAGGGAATGTCTGTTCGACGGGGTGTTGAAAACCACCGTCAACACCCGTTTCCAGTCGTACCTGCACCGTGTCTTCACCGTACAAGTAGAAAAGCTATCCTTGAGCCCAGCCGATGATAAACGCTACATCCTGGCCGATGGTATCAACACCTTACCTTGGGGGCATAAGGACATCCCACCACTGTCCGCAGCAAGAAGGCGAGGCAATCCCGAGGAGGAGCAGCAAGGCGGGCCTATGGAGGTGGACGAGGAGGACATGGACGAGGAGGAGGACAGGGACGAAGAGTTCCCGGTGTAGATTTAAGTGTAAATAGAACTAGGTTAACTTTGTAAATATTTTGTAAATAGTATTCGTAAGCAAATATAGTCAAACAGTTTAGTTTACAGCATACATCTGTGTTGTTACTACCCCTTGCATTTCCCTGACATTTACTTTCAAAAGACTCCTCTAATGCAAACCGAATTTGTCGAAACTACATTCAAAATGAACCTTTTATGAAATTGTAAAACTATCATGTTTTCAAAACAAAACTTTCAACTTTGCGTGAACGTGCGTGTGCATGAGCGTGCGTGTGCATGAGCGTGAGCGTGCGTGCGTGTGCGTGTGTGTCATGTCATGTTGCGCGCGCGCGACGTTCATGCATCCTCAAACCTAACTTAAACCTGCGTCTGTAAACCTAACCTAAACCTGCGTGCACTTGTCTGCAGACTCCAGGCTTGCACCTGACACACACGCACACGCACGCACGCTCACGCTCATGCACACGCACGCTCATGCACACGCACGTTCACGCACACGCACGCTCACGCACACGCACGCGCATTGTTAAACCTAACTGTACGTTCCGTAACGAAAACACACTATGATGAACACGTAGGCGCGGGGGATGACGTCACTGCGGTCCGCGACGTTCTAGAAGATTCCAGAAGCTTCACAGTGTAATGGAAGCGGTAAACAGTTCCCGGAACCACTGATGAGTAAACAGCTCCGGGCGGTCACGTAGGCATGGGATGACGTCACCGCAGTTCACGACGTTCTAGAACATTCTAGAAGCTTCTAGAAAGTCGCATGCTCATTACATTGTGTTTCAAGGTGCGGGATCAAACCTAACTTAAACCTGCGTCTGTAAACCTAAACCTGCATGCATGCACGCACGCATTGGCCTACCTTAAATAGTGTAGTCGTGAACCGCGGTGACGTCATCTCCCCGTGCCTACGTGACCGCCTCAGGCTGTTTACTCATTAGCGATAATTGCCGCGATTTCGAGAATTGTACACCTTCTTCTACTGTACGGTACGTAACTTTGTTACTTCAGTGATTGTCATCGCTTCACGCGACGTTCATGCATCCTCAAACCTAACTTAAACCTGCGTGCACTTGTCTGCTGACTCTTGACCTACCCTAGATAGTGTAAGCAAATGCGGGTACTGTGATTGGTGAAAATATCCTGCCCTCTTAGTGGCTAAAATTAGACGTTCTGCCCTATGATTGGTCGAATTAAAGAAACACTTCTTGAGATGGATTTTGTGAATATAAATGCAGACGCGCACCTTCAGTTTGTCTAGTGATGTTGCAGAGTAAACACCACTCAGCGACTACGTGCAGCTCTTCGACCCGGTCGCTCCCACCATCAACGACGCACTGGTCTGCAGGCTCTTCGACTCCATCTTCGCTTAAGACTACTTTTGTGTTTCAATAATTTTTTGTTTCTCGTTAACTGTTGTTTTTACTTGTCCTTCTCTTTAGTGTTTAAGAACGAATATCGGATTTTTAACAATTTTGAAAGTTTTGTTTTGAAAACATGATAGTTTTACAATTTCATAAAAGGTTCATTTTGAATGTAGTTTCGACAAATTCGGTTTGCATTAGAGGAGTCTTTTGAAAGTAAATGTCAGGGAAATGCAAGGGGTAGTAACAACACAGATGTATGCTGTAAACTAAACTGTTTTACTATATTTGCTTACGAATACTATTTACAAAATATTTACAAAGTTAACCTAGTTCTATTTACACTTAAATCTACACCGGGAACTCTTCGTCCATGTCCTCCTCCTCGTCCATGTCCTCCTCGTCCACCTCCATAGGCCCGCCTTGCTGCTCCTCCTCGGGATTGCCTCGCCTTCTTGCTGCGGACAGTGGTGGGATGTCCTTATGCCCCCAAGGTAAGGTGTCGATACCATCGGCCAGGATGTAGCGTTTATCATCGGCTGGGCTCAAGGATAGCTTTTCTACTTGTACGGTGAAGACACGGTGCAGGTACGACTGGAAACGGGTGTTGACGGTGGTTTTCAACACCCCGTCGAACAGACATTCCCTGTAGTCGTCGGGGGTTAGGACGTTTTTAACAACCCCCTTAGCGACTCCCTTGGCTCGCTTGATCGCCTTGGATCCGTTGTCTTCGTCCTCAACGTCCATGAAGTAGAGCTTTGAGCGCAGGCCGAGGTACTCGAACAAGGATCGGCCGTTACACTCGTCCTTGAACTTGCCAATCACCTTGGCGTTGGCGGGGCTGTAGCAGGGGTGGGACCTCGGGTAGGCGCTGGTATCGAAGTCGTCCAAGTGCTCCATCATCTCCCTGTAGATGTTCCGGGATAGGATGTCGAACACGAAGCTGTCAGTGTCCATGTAGTCTACGTTCAAGCGGTCACCGTAGCGGTCCTTCATCTTCCGCAGAAACTCGTACATGAGCCACTTGCTCAGCTCCAGGACAGACATGCCGACGTAGATGGGCTTTTCCAGGACGATGTTTACCCTGGCGAGGTGCACGAGAGCTACGTCCTCCGTGTAATACGTGCGGTCCAGGAAATTGGACTTGGCCACGTACTTGGAGAACTTCTCCGGAGTGCAGACCAGCTTGACGTTCAGGCGCTTGCGGACGTTCTCGATGGTTTTGCCAAAGACCGCGTTATTCATTAACTTGAAAAAGTCTTGCTCGAACTTGGTCCTGGCCTTCTTCCGCAGCTCGGTATTCATGAGGATGTAGGGCTCTAGCCACCGAGACTGGCGAAACGAGATCGCCCTGTGCACAGCCGCAAGCTCCAGTCCGTTGTTCAGCGCCTGCTGCAAGACCCTGTAATGGCAGACGTAATGCATCTTGTCGTCCAGGGTGGTCATCAGTTTGGGGTATTTCCCTGTTGGCGGACGCTTGGTCTCGCAGCAGTAAGGGAGGTCCTTGTGCAGGTCGTGGAGGTGGGTGGGGTAGCGGAGGTCCACTTCGAGGATGTAACCCCGTTCCGCTTCGGCATCCAGCGCACCAATGTCCAAGGAGTCGATCTCCTCACGGCTGAGCCACTGGAAGTCTCCGGTGGGCAGGTACTGGGACATGGCCCAGCCGTAGAGGTTGTTGGCGTCCAGGTACAGGAGGTGGCGTGTCGGCTCGTCGGGGCGGTAGTCCGGGCACCGATCGTGGTTGGCCTTGGCGTAGCGGGTGACGGCCTGGGAGATGCCTCCTCGTATGCCTTGCTCCACGAAGAGGTACATGTCGAAATCCTGCAGCGTGTCCAGCTCCACGTCGCAGGTCTTCAACATGACGTCCCAAGCGTAGGATGGCAGGGTGTAGTAGTGGGCGGGGTCCAGTCCGTACTCGGCCAAAGAGGTGTCACGGAACTGCTCGAAGACGTCGGTGAGGAGGGCGATGTCACAGCGCAGGTACGTGTCGGCGTAGTCCTTGAGGTGGCGACACTCGAAGGCTCGCCACACGTTGAGGGCGTGTTGGTAGTCCTCGTCCTTGACGTCCTCCAGGGTCATGGTGTTCCTAAACGCCTCCTTGGGCGGCAGCTCCCTGGTCCTGTACAGCGTTTCGTACGATGTGACAAAGTCGTAGGGGAACACGCCCTTCCTGCGCACCAGGTCGAACAGCCGGTCGTCGGGGAAGCGCTTCCTGGTCTCACGCATCTTGTCGGTGGGCAGTCCCGCTGCCAGGCTGGCCAGGCTCATGGACAAGAACCTGTAGGTGTCGAGGAACCGCACCGCGAAACTGCTCTGTCGTTGGTTGTCCCCGGGCTGGCCAAAATGAAACCGCTTGGTGAAGGCGATGTAGCGCTCTTCGGTGTGCGCCAGCACGTCCACATCACCGGGGTCGATGGCCAGCTCCCGCACTACGAAGTGAGCGTCGTAGTTGGACAGGTTGTGGAAATAGCAGTTGATGACCCGCTGCTCCCTGTACCGCAGATTGCACGAGCGGTGCGCCGCTCCTCGGAACTCGTAAGGCGGGGCGTGGTTGTGGTCCCGCACCTTGACGTCCAGCTCGGTGAACTCCTTGCCGCAGAGGTAGCAGCGGGTCGCTGCGAGATACTCGTCCATTTCCTGCCGGGTCAGAGAAGGGTGCAGAGCTCTCGTGCTGAACAGGAACTCCCACAGGCTCAGCACGTCCATCTTGAGCCGTTCCATAAAGACCTTGGACGCGTCAGCTCCGAAGTATACCCGCGGCTCAAACTCCTCCAGGCCGAACGAATCCACGATCTGGTAGGCGAAGGCGTACGGGACGTGCATTTGCAGGGGCGTCGTGCCGGGCGGTGCTTCTACCGGGTCAACAGCGACGGGCTGCAGAGCACACTCAAAGTCCGCGTAGACGCAAAAGCGCTCGCGCCGAGTGTACTCTGGGTGGGTGAAGCGGATCTGCTGCTTCTTCGGCAAGTCCAGGCGAAGGGGAGCCTTGGCGTAGCAGTAACGCCTGTGCTCCTCGAGGCGCTGGGCACCCGTCAACCCTAGCTTGCTGGGCCGATTGTCGAAGTAAGCGAAGCACCGCTTACAGACGTAGATCCTATGCCCGTGGTCAGTGAGCTGGCGACGGACCAGTCGACTCAGGTCCGCGATGTATGCGTAGTGGCTGCTCCCATCGTTGGTCACATACAGCAGGTCCCTGTGGTCTTCGAGCTCTCGCTTGCAGATCTTCAAGGGGTAGACCCTATCCATGAACTTGGGAGTTCCGTCAGGGCGTCTTCCCACCATCGCGCGCTCGATCCCGTAGACGTTTACACTGATGTTGTTCTTGCTCTCAAAGGTCTTGATGTCCTTGAGCGTCATGGGGAAACGCAAACCGGTCCAGTCGTAGCGGGCGATGATGTCCGGCGTATACGCTGCAGGTCTCTCCGCGTGTTGCGCAACGAACTTGGCCAGGATAGCGTACATGAAGCACATGTCGTCGGCGTTTAGCACATTGACAACAGCGCGCGTGTCTGCAATAGCCCTTGGCAGCTGGAGATACGCTCTGCCCCCGAGCGGCGTGTACTCGTTCACGCGGATCTCCAGGTCCCGTATACGCAGGTATGCCCAGCCGCTGCCTACCAGTTCGCACTGCTCCTTCTTCTTCACGATCGTCTCGAACGTCGCGGAGATGAAAGCCTCCAAGTCGGAGGCCTCGGTCAGTGGGACGTTCTTTGTGTTGAAGGAGCGCAGGCAGGTGGCCCCGTGAATGTTGGTAAACTCGCATTCCAGGACCATGTTCGCCTTGATGCTCGGATGTTGGGTCATGACGTTCTCCATCAAGTCCAGAACCTCGTCAAACAAGAGGGTCAGCGCATCCTCGACGGTCAGCAAGGCGTCTAACGGCCGGGCCAGGCGGTAGGTGAGGAGGCGACTCCGGAAGGCCCGATGTACGAGCTGGAACACGGGGCGGCCGCCACCCTCCATCTCGTCGTCGATGGTCTGAGGCTCGGCGCTAGGTCCTGGGCGGGGCTGGGGCTCGGTGCTGGGTCCTGGCTGTGGCTCGGTGCTCGGTCCTGAGCGGGGCTGGGGCTCGGTGCTGGGCCCTGGCTGTGGCTCGGTGCTCGGTCCTGGTCGCGGCTCGGCGCTAGGCACTTGGCGCGGTTGGGGCTCGACATCGGCTCCTTGATGCGACAACTGGTTGCTGTGAGGAAGAGGAGGAGGTGAGGACACCGTAGGCAGTTGGTCTAGGGCCAGGTCCCTCACAACAGGACAGTTGTGAGACTGGTGATGGTCGCGGTTGAAGCGGCGAGAAAACCCCTTGTCACAGTACGCGCAGCGGAACTCGGATGGTTCTTGAGCCAGGTTCCTCACAACAGGGCAGTTGTGAGACTCGTGCTGGTCGCGGTTGAAGCGACGGGTAAACCCGCGGTCGCAGTAGGCGCAACGGAACGTGGGAGGATGGACGGTCCGGACGTGTCGTCTCAGTTCCAGGTCTCGGTCGAAGCGTCCACCGCATCGCTCGCACTCCACGTGGCGATCGGGGCTCGAGGAGGAGGAAGGAGCTGCTGCTGGCATCGCGGAGTGACCCGCTTGCATGTGGCGGCGCACGTCCTCCAGGCTGGCGAAGATGGCCGGGCACAGTCGGCAGGCATGGTCAGCTCGTTGCGGTTGGGGCTCTGCCGCGGCGTGTGGTCCGTGAACCGTGGTGACGTGGCGGTGGAGGTTGTCGCCTCTTGTGAAGCGCCTACCGCAGACGTGGCAGTCGTGACGTCTGGCGTTGTGGGCGGACTCCACGTGTCGCCTCAGGTTTCCGAGCAGGCTGAAGGCTCGGCCACAGACCTCGCACATGTGTTGGTTGTTCATCTGCAACAACGAATATGATAAGTCTCTTGCATTTACAAATTAGTCGCAACGAGAACACTTCATTGGTAACATAACACATACTTTATGCGTGGTAGACAAGAGTCAAGGCCATGGCAAATTTAATGTTAGTACACGGGTTTCCTCGTTTATTAAATTGGTTTTAGCAAAGAACAGATAATTCAACTTCTATTAACAAGCCAGACCTCTCTTTGCACATTCTGACTTCAAAGTTGCTGAACGATCATACCTTAAATGAGAATCTTACTATAAAGGGGAATGTAATAGTCTTCCACACTACAACTTCTAAGAGCTACATATACTTACGTTTAATAATCTCGGAATATGGTGCAGTAAAGGCTAGCACAGCACTGAAGTAGAACGTCTACACACACTGAGCTCCAAACGCAAACTGAATGAAGGAAGCGATGACAATCACTTAAGTAACATAGCTACGTACCGTACAGTAGAAGGCGGTGGAACATTTCTCGAAATCGCGGCAATTATCGCTAATGAGTAAACGGCCTGAGGCGGTCCACACTACAACTTATAAGACTACATATACTTACGTTTAACAGATCTCGGAATATGGTACGGTAAGGACTAGCACAGCACTGAAGTAGAACGTCTACACACACTGGGCTCCAAACACAAACTGAATGAAGGAAGCGATGACAATCACTGAAGTAACATAGCTACGTACCGTACAGTAGAAGGCGGTGGAACATTTCTCGAAATCGCGGCAATTATCGCTAATGAGTAAACGGCCTGAGGCGGTCCACACTACAACTTATAAGACTACATATACTTACGTTTAACAGACCTCGGAATATGGTGCGGTAAGGACTAGCACAGCACTGAGGTAGAACGTCTACACACACTGGACTCCAAACACAAACTGAATGAAGGAAGCGATGACAATCACTGAAGTAACATAGCTACGTACCGTATAGTAGGCGGTGAAAGCGGTAAACAGTTCTCGGAACCGCTAATGAGTAAACAGGCCCGGACGGTCACGTAGGCATGGAGATGATGTCACCGCGGTCCACGACAGGGGTAGCGGAGTGGAGGAGGAGTGGACAGGCTGGGACAGTCACGTAGGCCCTAGCACGCGCCTTGACACGTGACGCCGCGGAGCCCTTTCGCAGTTTGGCTTAGTCAAGCCGGCATACAACGTGTAACGAAGTCACATCGAGTTTGGTCGGCAAACAGCCGAGATACCATGAGGAAAACGCGTTTAAGAATTAATAACGGGCTCGTTTAACGGTGGATTCTCAATTTTCTTTAAGCGATGGTTTCCTTAGGCCGCCGCCTGACATGTGGTGAAGTTTCATCAAAATCGGTCGGTAAACAGCTGAGATCCCATGAGGAAAAAGCGGTTAAAAATTAATAGCGGGTCCGTTTAACGGTGGATTTTCAATTTTCTTTAAGCGATGGTTTACTTAGACCGCCGCCTGACATGTGGCGAGGTTTCGTCAAAATCGGTTGGTAAACAGCTGAGATCCCATAAGGAAAACGCGGTTAAAAATTAATAGCGGGTCCGTTTAACGGTGGATTTTCAATTTTCTTTAAGCGATGGTTTACTTAGGCCGCCGCCTGACATGTGGTGAGGTTTCGTCAAAATCGGTTGGTAAACAGCTGAGATCCCATAAGGGAAACACGGTTATAAATTAATAGCGGCCTTGTTTAATGGCGGATCTATGGGGTTCTTACGTCATTCGCTTCCTCTGGGATAGGCCTACACTCTGGAAAAAGTCCCGTGGGAATCGATGGATAAATAGGCTAGTTATTAATTTTGGAAAGTTTTTTCCTCATGTTCAAGGTCATCACGAAAAGTGCCGCTGGCGACCGGGGGGGGGCGTCGGGGGGGGGGCGTCGGGGGGGGGCGTCGGGGGGGGGGTTGGGGGGGGTCGGGGGGGGGGGTGGGGGGGGCTCCTCAGGCTCTTCACGCCAGGCGCCAGGTTTAAGTTAGGTTAATGGGTCACGTGACGGCGGGGGGGGAGGATTGATCCTCTGAGGATTACTGAGGATTTTGCTGGTTTTGAATCGGCCATTGCCCCCTACCAACGTAATTACATCAAAACTGTAAAAGTAGCGTAAAAAGTAGCTACATAATCCGTTACATCTACTCTAAAAATGTAGCTGCTACAGATAAAGCTACTTTTTTTTCTAAAGTAGTGGAGCTACAGCTGACGCTACTAAAAAAGTAGCGCGCTACTCCCCAACACTGGCAATATGTATGATAGGGAAACCAACACCAGATGAAAAAATAGCAACACAAGTCTAAGTCAACATTGGTACTTTAACAAACAATTCAGTTACACAAGCTATGTACTCAATACTTGACAGATAAAGGCTAAATCCAACCTATCGATCCATTAAGTCCATTTTACACAAGAAATGCATTTCTCAAGCTTATTGAAAAAATAAAAGAAAGAATCAGTAAATTTTATTTTTTCAGTAATTTTTAGATTTTATAAATTTATTCAGTAAATTTAGTAATTTTATACTTTTTATAAGATTCAGTGGTATTTTATTGTCTATTCAAACTTCAATATATTGATTTTTCAATTTCCTGGTTCTATCTTAACCTTCACACCCTAAAAACGTTCGCTATACAAAATGCACATTTACAGTAAGGGAACGATTAGATGCTACCAGATATAGGAAGATAGATTCATGTAAGATACATATTTTACATTCCGAGATTTGTACAGTATATACCTTAATTGTTTGACGATGAAGAACGGTACCCTACATAATGGAGTTCACTATATCCTTTCCGAGTTTTGGGACAATATCTACCTTAATTGTCTGACGATGAAGAACGATACCTAAATAATGAAGTTCACTATAGCCTTTCCGAGGTTTGGGACAATATCTACCTTAATTGTTTGACGATGAAGAACGGTACCCTACATAATAAAGTTCACTATATCATTTCCGAGTTTTGGGACAATATCTACCTTAATTCTTTGACGATGAAGAACGATACCTACATAATGAAGTTCACTATAGCCTT
The DNA here is from genome assembly GCA_963675035.1 of Allygus modestus. NCBI lineage: Eukaryota > Metazoa > Arthropoda > Insecta > Hemiptera > Cicadellidae > Allygus > Allygus modestus. Next base: position 108,592,209 of record OY776114.1, on the reverse strand, counting down.
TCCGAGGTTTGGGATAATATCTACCTTAATTGTTTGACGATGAAAAACGATACCTACATAATGAAGTTCACTATAGCCTTTCCGAGGTTTGGGACAATATCTACCTTAATTGTTTGACGATGAAGAATGGTACCCTGCATAATGAAGTTCACTATATCCTTTCCGAGTTTTGGGACAATATCTACCTTAATTGTTTGGCGATGGAGAACGATACCTACATAATGAAGTTCACTATATCCTTTCCGAGGTTTGGGACAGTATCTACCTTAATTGTTTGACGATGAAGAACGGTACCCTACATAATAAAGTTCACTATATCATTTCCGAGTTTTGGGACAATATCTACCTTAATTGTTTGACGATGAAGAACGATACCTACATAATGAAGTTCACTATAGCCTTTCCGAGGTTTGGGACAGTATCTACCTTAATTGTTTGACGATGAAGAACGATACCTACATAATGAAGTTCACTATAGCCTTTCCGAGGTTTGGGACAATATCTACCTTAATTGTTTGACGATGAAGAACGGTACCCTACATAATAAAGTTCACTATATCATTTCCGAGTTTTGGGACAATATCTACCTTGATTCTTTGACGATGAAGAACGATACCTACATAATGAAGTTCACTATAGCCTTTCCGAGGTTTGGGATAATATCTACCTTAATTGTTTTACGATGAAAAACGATACCTACATAATGAAGTTCACTATAGCCTTTCCGAGGTTTGGGACAATATCTACCTTAATTGTTTGACGATGGAGAACGATACCTACATAATGAAGTTCACTATATCCTTTCCGAGGTTTGGGACAGTATCTACCTTAATTGTTTGACGATGAAGAACGGTACCCTACATAATAAAGTTCACTATATCATTTCCGAGTTTTGGGACAATATCTACCTTAATTGTTTGACGATGAAGAACGATACCTACATAATGAAGTTCACTATAGCCTTTCCGAGGTTTGGGACAGTATCTACCTTAATTGTTTGACGATGAAGAACGATACCTACATAATGAAGTTCACTATAGCCTTTCCGAGGTTTGGGACAATATCTACCTTAATTGTTTGACGATGAAGTACGGTACCCTACATAATAAAGTTCACTATATCCTTTCCGAGTTTTGGGAGAATATCTACCTTAATTCTTGGACGATGAAGAACGATACCTACATAATGAAGTCCACTATAGCCTTTCCGAGGTTTGGGATAATATCTACCTTAATTGTTTGACGATGAAAAACGATACCTGCATAATGAAGTTCACTATATCCTTTCCGAGTTTTGGGACAATATCTACCTTAATTGTTTGGCGATGGAGAACGATACCTACATAATGAAGTTCACTATATCCTTTCCGAGGTTTGGGACAGTATCTACCTTAATTGTTTGACGATGAAGAACGGTACCCTACATAATAAAGTTCACTATATCATTTCCGAGTTTTGGGACAATATCTACCTTAATTGTTTGACGATGAAGAACGATACCTACATAATGAAGTTCACTATAGCCTTTCCGAGGTTTGGGACAGTATCTACCTTAATTGTTTGACGATGAAGAACGATACCTACATAATGAAGTTCACTATAGCCTTTCCGAGGTTTGGGACAATATCTACCTTAATTGTTTGACGATGAAGTACGGTACCCTACATAATAAAGTTCACTATATCCTTTCCGAGTTTTGGGAGAATATCTACCTTAATTCTTGGACGATGAAGAACGATACCTACATAATGAAGTCCACTATAGCCTTTCCGAGGTTTGGGATAATATCTACCTTAATTGTTTGACGATGAAAAACGATACCTACATAATGAAGTTCACTATATCATTTCCGAGGTTTGGGACAGTATCTACCTTAATTGTTTGACGATGAAGAACGATACCTACATAATGAAGTTCAGTATAGCCTTTCCGAGGTTTGGGACAGTATCTACCTTAATTTTTTGACGATGAAAAACGGTACCTACATAATGAAGTTCACTATAGCCTTTCCGAGGTTTGGGACAATATCTACCTTAATTGTTTGACGATGAAGTACGGTACCCTACATAATAAAGTTCACTATATCCTTTCCGAGTTTTGGGAGAATATCTACCTTAATTCTTGGACGATGAAGAACGATACCTACATAATGAAGTCCACTATAGCCTTTCCGAGGTTTGGGATAATATCTACCTTAATTGTTTGACGATGAAAAACGATACCTACATAATGAATTTCACTATATCATTTCCGAGGTTTGGGACAGTATCTACCTTAATTGTTTGACGATGAAGAACGATACCTACATAATGAAGTTCAGTATAGCCTTTCCGAGGTTTGGGACAGTATCTACCTTAATTTTTTGACGATGAAAAACGGTACCTACATAATGAAGTTCACTATATCCTTTCCAAGGTTTGGGACAGTATCTACCTTAATTGTTTGACGATGAAGAACGATACCTACATAATGAAGTTCACTATAGCCTTTCCAAGGTTTGGGACAATATCTACCTTAATTGTTTGACGATGACGAATGGTATCCTACAAAATGAAGTTCACTATATGCTTTCCGAGTTTTGGGACAGTATCTACCTTAATTGTTTGACGATGAAGAACGAAACCTACATAATGAAGTTCACTATATCCTTTCCGAGGTTTGGGACAGTATCTACCTTAATTGTTTGACGATGAAGAACGATACCTACATAATGAAGTTCACTATATCCTTTCCGAGGTTTGGGACAATATCTACCTTAATTGTTTGACGATGAAGAACGATATCTACATAATGAAGTTCACTATAGCCTTTCCGAGGTTTGGGACAATATCTACCTTAATTGTTTGACGATGAAGAACGAAACCTACATAATGAAGTTCTATAGCCTTTCCGAGGTTTGGGACAATATCTACCTTAATTGTTTGACGATGAAGAACGATACCTACATAATGAAGTTCTCTATATCCTTTCCGAGGTTTGGGGCAATATCTACCTTAATTGTTTGACGATGAAGAACGATACCTACATAATGAAGTTCACTATATCCTTTCCGAGGTTTGGGACAATATCTACCTTAATTGTTTGACGATGAAGAACGATACCTACATAATCAAGTTCACTATATCGTTTCCGAGGTTTGGGACAATATCTACCTTAATTGTTTGACGATGAAGAACGATACCTACATAATGAAGTTCACTATATGGTTTCCGAGGTTTGGGACAATGTCTACCTTAATTGTTTGACGGTGAAGAACGATACCTACATAATAAAGTTCACTCTATACCTTCCGAGTTTTGGGACAATATCGGCTGGCACAACTATACTAATCATATCATACTAATATTATAAAGCTGAAAGTATATTAGTTTGTTTGTTTGTGGATCGATCATGTTCCAACTACTGAACCGATTGAGCTGATAATTGGTAAGAAGATAGCTAATATCGCTAATATCCTAAAGTAACATATAGTTCTATTCACGTTTTAAAAATCCTTTAGGGTGTTTCCCTAGCGGCCACTAAACTTCCCATGTTAATCTTATGAGCATAAAAATTCACTTGACCAGGTGATAACTAAAACACGTGTTCTTTATTTGAGATATACAACAAGATTTTGAATTTATTTATTAGTTTACATTTGACTTTTGTTGCACGTTTAACGACGAAGGGATGTATATCATAATAATGCCGGGGAAACGTAAATCAAATTTCTCTCAAAGTTCAGAAATAGCTCGATTTAATAAAGTGGATAGAAATCAGGCAACTTCAGCACAAATGGAAATTAGAAGGCTTCAATAAGCTCTATGATAGGCAGTACCATTGGGTAGATATCAACCCAATGGGTGTCCCAAAAAACTCCAGAAAACAGCAACTTCGACGTAAAAGCAAGCTCAGCGGCAGGCCAGTTTGAGAACAACTAATATGGCAGAGCAGCGATCTGCACAATTTTTATTTCAATATTAGTTTTGCAACATGGACATAATGGAGACATCTGATTGGCTCCACAGTGTATCCATATATCCAGATATAGGGTTTTTTACTTAGAGGGGCAAATAATATAATTCCCTGAGGTGATCGATTATGGTCGGAGTCAGTGGACCGCCGGGTCATTAATACTCCACTCAACACCGAGGACCTGCGATTACGGCCGCGGCTCCTACTGCACTTTGGCGATGGAGTTCAAGGGGGTCCAATAAACTCAGTGAAGTCGTTAACTCATTAGTTGGGTTTCGTTGTTTCCTAAACATAAGACGAACGGGAAAGTTAACATTTCTACTCTATTCCACTTTCACTCGTCCTAAAAACAATAATTTACCAGATTTTGAATTGGTATTTCATTTAATTAATGTTTAACCAGTGAATACAGTTGCTAGATCTCGAGCAATATTTATTTTTCGGATTACCAAGCATCTATTTACCTTTTTAAATTGATGATATCTTTCTAGAAGTTAGCTCAAAACAGCTGGCTTTGCTTCTGTACTGTGTTTTTTTTAGTAGGAACGGCTGTTGTTATATGTTCAGTGAAATTTATTTCTATTCTTCCATAAGATTTCCATTGGAAATTTGAAAGCCTAGGGGGCGAAGCTGTGGAGGTAGATGTTTTCCAAAACTCTAAAAAGCACCACTATAACATTTTTAAATAACACATAAACAATAACTCTAGACTTAATAATTTCGCAGTTAGCCTGCTCACAAACATCGGTATATCTATCTATAATATAACATTATAAAGAAGAGGTGGTTTCTGTCTGTCTGTCTGCTGTTCCGGGTAAACCAAAAAACTACTGAGCCGACTAGGCTGAAACTTTACACAAAGGTAGATCTTGAACCCATCCAACACATAGGCCTATTCACTTCCTTAAAATTCCTTAGGGATGCGCCCCGTGAACGTCCTAAGTTTTAATTTATAATTAATGTTTTAATTCACAATTAAGTAGAAACATCAATGCAAAATTTTATGAAATAAATAACATAGCATCAGTATAAAAACTAATAATAAATAACCGATTATAAGTTCATTCTATTGAACAAACAAACACCCGGTTCATGACATTGTTCTATATCGTGATGAAGCGATATTCTCCCTTGGAGGCGATAAAGTACCATCCAGTCGAGAGCACTAGAGTTCTATTAAGTTCGTTGGGACAAATAATATAGGCATAAAACCTGCAGAGGGCTGTGATGATGCGAGAGTTAATAACAGCTGATATTTTAATCAGCTGACAATAGAGACGCAGCTGAGCGACAGCTGACCGAGGTTTAATTTCCGGTCGCAATGAAATGCTCCGTTTATTGCTTTGTCAATACTGCCAATCAAACCCAGTCTAGCTGTGATACACTGTTGAACACACGTTACATATGTTCCACGTTATATCTAAAAGTGGTACTTTTAGATATATTTACATAGTCGGTATATTTAAGGATTTCTAGCTAACCGAAAGCGATGTATACATAACCCTATAAGTAGGGACACGCTTATGGAAAAACGATTTCTAGTTATAACTCCGCCCCCAAAACTCAGATAGAGTCACAATCGCATATTTGACTCTATTCAGACCGGAATGAAGTGTTTCCGAATACAGTTAATTGCTAAAATTCTAATAGCTGGCAGAAATATTTACAGTTATTAGTTTGTTTAGAAACAAACATACTCATTTTGACGTTTTAAAGGTAAACAGTAGCGCACGTGACGGGACCAAGGAGAATGAACAGGGACAGTCAGCGCTATATCCTCGTCTGAACTTAGAGGGCAAAACTAAAATACCCCTGTCGCAGCAAACCTGCGTACTCAGCGAATTTCCAATGCATATATATGTGACTCACTACTACATAGAGCTATTCACCAAGTTTCACAAAAATACGTCCATAAATAAGTGATATATAGCACTTTATTTATTCTAAATAAGAATAACATTAGGGTTGAGGACGCAGGTTTGCTGCAACGAGGAATATAAGTAATGTGTTTTTTGCAATTATCAATACAACTGAACCAGGTGAATCTACATACCAAGTTCTCTTAATGTAGGTTCATAATTAAGGGAGATATACAACTTTACTTATTCTCCATTTGAATAACACGGGGGCCGAGTATGCAGGTTTGCTGCTACAGGGACTATCAACAAAAAACTTGTTTTTTTGTGCTAATATCAATATACCACAACTAGTTGAAGCGACATACCAAGTTTCATCAATATACATTCATAAATGATCGAGATATAGAATTTTATTTATTCTCCATAAGGATAACATTGGACAACGTACTGTGTTTGCACTTTGAATATATTTGCAACGGTTGGACGTAGAACAACGATTAAAACACTAAAATGTTTGTTTTGTTGAGCTAAACACATTAATAAACAGAAATGTGAAGTTTTTAGTAAAACTATCTGAGAAAAATCTAAAAACCTTTTTCCCATAAGATTAACATGGGACACGTTTTTTTGGATTTTATCCGCAACCACTTAACCTAGGTTAATGATTGAACATACTAAATTATTTGTTTTTCTAAGCTCTATAAAATTGCTATTACCAAAATTGAATGTTTTTAACATTTTGGGGTCAAATTTGCAAAAAACAGATTTTGGGAAAATTGTAAACCCCCATAAAACCCCCTTCCCATAGTGCGATCGATCTGGTTTTCGAACTTAAAGTCATTTGCCAACGCACACATTTGCTCTCCACATTTTTGCCAAATTTCATCAAAATCGGGTGTTTCTTTCAAAAGTTATCGCGGTAACGGACATACACATATATATACAACCCTGACCCTGACCCTGACCCTGGTTGGGGGGGTTCCCCTATAGGGAAGAATATATATATATACATATATATATATATATATATACATAGATATATATTCTTCCCTATAGGGGAAATTCGCTAATAAAATAACATGGGGTGTCCCAAGGTCCGTAGAGCTTTCAGACCAGGTGTGTTTATTTACATAATAGCAATGTTTGCAGCAAAGATGTCTTACGATGGCGTCCAGCTGATTCATAAATCAACAACATACCATAAAGTGTTGCAAACCTTAAGGATATAATAATGGTACAGCTATTTTTAAATTGTCACTGGACATGCAGAAAGGAAATTTAAACCCTTAATCGATTAATCTAATAATACAAATAAATCAAAACAATATAAAGCTTCATAAAATAACAGCTTATCATAGAATGTAAGCAGTTAAACAATGTTATTTATAATTACACTGATGAGGAAAATATGGTACTAGTACGATAAATTCCGTGTTTCCAGCAACACTGCAGATTGGATTGGTGATCACGTGACCTTCCAGCTGTTTTTACGAGGTCTCTTCCGGTTAAATAGAAAACCTTAAATAGATCGACTTAGCACACCTGGTCTGAAAGCTCTACGAACCTTGGGGTGTCCCTACTTTAAGGGTTATGTATACATTGCCGAAAGAGACCTCGTAAAACAGCTGTAAGGTCACGTGATCACCAATCTAATCTGCAGTGTTGCTAGAAACACGATATTTATCCTACGTGTACAATATTTTCTTCATCAATGCAATTAAAATAAACATTGTTCCATAATTGTTACATAAAACTAAGTTCATAATTTTATCAGCTGTTATTTCATGTAACTAATTATTGTTTTTATTTATTTGTATTATTAGATTATTTATTGGATTATGGGTTTTTAAACTTTCTTTCTAAGTCCAATGACAATTTAAAAATAGCTGTATCATTATTATTCCCTGTAAGGTTGGCAACACTTATATTATGTTGTTGATTTATGCATCAGCTGGATGCCCTCGTAAGACATCTTTGCTGCGAACATTACTCTTATGCAAGTGATCATACCCACGATAACTACTAGAAAAAATACGGTAGGGGCCATAAACATAAACAAATGACGTCAATGGATCGAATGTAAATATGTCTGTTTTTATTTACACACCGATATGTCAAAAACCCGTATTTTTTCTGTTCTCCCTGCAGACGCCTGGAACTAAATAAGTAAATATTGCAGTTTTAAGACTTTTAGAAAAAAGATTTTGAGGAGTAAATATTTGATATTGTGGCGAGAAAACCACTGGAATATTATAATTTGTTTTCGCAACTTTAAGAGATTGCGTTATTTAATTGTACTGCTTTAATAGCGAATTTCCTATGGTAAAGTAAGGAATTACCCTCATGGTGAAACTTAAGCCCAGGTGCATCAGAATAGCCAAAAAATTAAAAACATCCGTTTTACAAAAAACGTTTATAGTGTTTGTTTTAATGCCCTTCTTGGTTTGAATAAAAAGTGTTTTATGCAACACAACGAACCATCACGAAATATACCTAATATAAAACCACAATGAAAGAAACAATTAACGTTATGCCAAATGTGTAAACTAAGTGTAAATAAACGGAAACAAAAACTAACAAAATGTAAAAACATACTATTGTTGGTTAGAACACTAAAACGAGTTCGCACGCAGCACGCTGACGTGAGGGAAGTAAATTTCCACATAAAAAACTATAAAAACTCAAAATCAGTTAAAAACATACAACTATTCCAATTTTTATTCAAATCTGAAAATATTGATTTTTTGGCTGTTTTGATGCTCCTGGTTCTATTTACCTGCAATGATGGGAATACAATTTTGTACATTATAAGGTTAGGATAAGGTCCAGTCAGGCTTTAAAGTAGGCGTGAGGTTGTTGGGGATGATAAAAATACACCAACAAATGAATAACAGGCTTTCTAAAGTAAAACCCCCATAAGACAACGTACTGTGTTTGGTCAATACACATTTTCTTTAATAACTCGGTAAATATATATGCTAGAATGACGAGAGAGGGCTTAAACGTTTCGCTACACTAATTCCCACAGTTTTTCATTCGTTAATTTTACATCCGGGGCTTTTCGGACCCTTTTTGGGCCCAAAAACTCAAATTTTTAAATTTAAAATCCCCAAAAAAAGGGGGTTAGAGTTTTCCGATTGTTTTGCCCAACGAACTTGTCCAACTGATTACAAAAAGGAATGTCTCTACCAAATTTGAAGTAAATCGGACAAAAAATGTGACCGCTAGAGTGCATATACACACACACACACACACACACACACACACACACACACACACACACACATATATATATACAATTTTGAACGATCCCCCAAAACTTGTTCAGGGGGTCACCTTAGGAACTTCTATGGTGGTCCCGGGCTTAAGTTTCACCGTGCGGGTCATGCTAATAGTTCACTTTCCATAGGAAATTCACTAATAAATAAACGAGTTCGCACGCAGCACGCTGACGTGAGGGAAGTGAATTTCCACATCAAAACTTGTAAAACTCAAAATCAGTGTAAAAACATCCATTTGTCCAATTTTTATTGAAATCTGAAAACATTTTTTTTTGGCTGTTCTGATACTCCTGGTTTCATTTACTTGCAAAGCTGGGAATACAATTTTACGCATTATAAGGTTAGGAGAAGGTCCAGACAGGCTTGAAAGTAGGCGTGAGGTTGCTGGGGATAATAAAAGTACTCTAACAAAGGAATAACAGGCTTTTCTAGTGCAAAACCCCCATAAGACAATGTACTGTGTTTACCCGATACAAATTTTCTTTAATATCTCGGTAAATATTTATGCTAGAATGAGGAGAGAGGGCTTAAAACTTTCGCCTTTCTAATTCCCACCTTTTAACATGCATTAATTTTACATCTGGGGCTTTTCTGACCCTTTTTGGGCCCAAAAACTCAAAATTTGAAAGATTAATCCCCAACAAATGGGTTTAGAGTTTTCCGATTGTTTTTGCCCAACGAACTTGTCCAACAGGTTATAGAAAGGAATGTTCCTACCAAATTTGAAGTAAATCGGACAAAAAATGCGACCACTAGAGTGCATACACATATATATATAAAATTTTGAACGACCCCCCAAAATGTGTTCAGGGGGTCACGTTAGGAACTTCTATGGTGGTCCCGGGCTTAAGTTTCACCGTGCGGGTCATGCTAATAGTTCACTTTCCAAAGGAAATTCACTAAAAACTATCTGAATAAGGGTGCTAGGTTGATCAAGCCTAAAAATCAAGTTAACATGAAGGACGATTCATAAATGAAAACAACGTTTTATAAAAATAGCACTTGACAGATAACATATGAACAGAACCATATGTCAAGAAAGTTTGTTTACATTCGATCCATTGATGTCATTTGATTATATTTATGGCCCCTACCGTATTTTTTCTAGTTACCGTGATCATACCTGTGCTGAAAGCTCTACGAACCTTGATTGCCCCTAACCTTTCTCCAATACACATATCAGTTCGAAAACATAGTAGCCACTTCATTACAAGTTTTAATGTAAACAAATCGAACGTTTTAAAATCCCCACGCGTTTCTTATGGGGAATGTTTTACGTTATTTCTCGTTTGCTGGGAAACCTTTTAGAAATACTTTTTTTTGCCGAGTTTCTTGGATCAAAACCTTTAATTTGAGCCGTCTCCCATCATCCTGCGATTTGACAAACTCCCACAATTCTGACTTAAAAATGTCGCTTACAGAATTGCAAATAAAGATTTTTTACATTGGTTCTCAGGCCTCCACCTCACAGGTATTTAACGGTTTAATGTAAAACTATACCATAATCACCAAGATTTATAAATTGTATTTGAAACAATGGTAATTTAACTATATTTACTGAACTAGACTTACCACTCAGAATACTGTTCATTATTCATATTTATTTTGGTTTGATAGGCCAGCATGAAAAATACCCTATCAGAAATGTAAGTGCAATTAATAATATTATTTCATATGAAAGTTAAACATGGTAAACATGGTATTCAATTTTATAAAATTATCGAGTGCTGGGAAAAGTGAATAACAGTGAAGAAGATTTGGATACGTGAGGAAAAGCGGATTATAGGAAATTGAATATTTTGGAGGATTTCTCCACTGAGCTTTGCGTATTGAGATATCATGGTTCACGACATCAAGCAAATTCCGAAACATTTTCGTAAAATATTTCCCATCCTAAGACTTTATGTTATTAAGAAATTTAAACCTAGTTCTAGAATATTTTTTATAAACCTCGCACACTTTGGTATAGCACACCTGGAGGTTAAAATTTAAGTCTCTCCCCAAAACATCTTTCAAATAACAACTTGAATTTGCTCTTTCGTTTCCCACCACAGAATTTTCATCACCCTAACGTCACTATATTTTCAACAGATTCCCATCGGCTGTAACATACAGTGTTACTGTTCCATCATTGCAATAGACAGTAAGTTGTTCTTACTTCATTATACAGTTTCAAACACAATTTATAATGATTAACAGTTGTAAAATAGTTCTATTTCATTTCGTATAGTGAGGAATCGATCTATAGCGGTGTATGAACCATCTAAGAATTTACTAACTATTGATGGTAGTAAATAAAATAGTTTCTTTGTACTATAAGGAGGTTTCTTGATGACCAACTTGTTTACAGGGGGTTGAGGGGAAAGTCACCCCCCTCATGAAATGTTTGAGGGGAAAGTCACCCTCTCCATTGTTCATGCAAAATTTACCGACGAAGCTTACCAAGAAACTCTTGATGCATATTAATGGATGTTTAACGATTAGATGTGGTAAAATATCGCAATAAATATAAAATAAAATGAGATCGCATGCAGCACGCTGACGTGAGGGAGTGAATTTCCACATAATGAACTTTTAAAACTCAAAATCAATGTAAAAACATACATTTACACCAATATTTATTTAAATCTGAAAACATTGATTTTTGGCTTTTCTGAAGCTCCTGGGTTCATGATCCTGGTTTCATTTACCTGCAATGCTGGGAATAAAATTTTGCGCATTATAAGATTAAGAGAAGGTCTAGTCAGGCTTGAAAGTAGGCGTGAGGTTGCTGGGGATGATAAAAGTACGTACACATTTGAATAACAGGTTTTTCTAATGTAAAATTCCCATAAGACAACGTTGTTTGGTTTTATTAAACACATTTTCTTTAATAACTCGGTAAATATTTATTCTAGAATGACGAGTGAGGGCTTAAAAGTTTCGCCTCACTAATTCCCATATTTTTCTTGTATTAATTCTACTTCCGCGGCTTTTTTGACCCTTTTTGGGCCCAAAAACTCAAAATTTGAAAGACTAAACCCCAAAAAAAGAGTTTAGAGTTTTCCAACTGTTTTTACCAAAGAACCTGTCCAACTGACTATAGAAAGGAACGTCCCTACCAAATTTAAAGTAAATCGGACAAAAAATGCGACAGCTAGAGTGCACACACACACACACACACACACACAGATATATATATATATATATACAATTTTGAACTACCCCCAAAAAGTGTTAAGGGGGTCACGTTAGGAACTTCTATGGTGGTCTCGGGCTTAAGTTTCACCGTGCGGGTCAAGCTAATGGTTCACTTTTCGTAGGAAATTCACTAATAACTTATTCAGTGGCATAAAAAGGAAGGATTGTGGTGGGGATACACACTAGGATTGTGGAGGGGATACACACTTTCCCCTCGCCCCTTTGTTCACTAGCAGGCCGTCTAGTCATCTCCTTGCAGTAGGTATAAGGAATTAGTTGATAGAAATAATACAAAACGAACATACGAGTTTGTTTTGATTTATGTGTCACTAGTAACGTTGTCTAATGGGACCTAGAGATATGATAGGCCGCCATCTTGGTGATCAAAGTTTGCATTGCTGCTTTGATTTTGCTATACCATGGATGCCCAGACAATTGTTTTCTGTGGAAAACCTTTTTAGTAAATAAAATCTTCAGGAAAAAATCAATTCAATAAAACCCAAACCTTTATTGGTTCAGGATATCAATAAATACTGTACAATATTTTAAATTAGTCATCGCTAAACCCTAACAGGTCTTTCCTCCATAATGGTAAAATGTTTGTAAAGTCTAGTGGTGTGGATTCCTCTAGTCCTAGGACTTGGATTAATCGCTTTAAACCTTCGTAAGGGCAACCTGAATGACCATGCAAAGTTTCTTTAACTTCGGGTCATTGGGTTAAGCGTCCATAGTATACAAACATACACATATATATATATTTATTTGTATAGAAATGTTATAAATATGAAGGTTATAAAATATAGGATTACTCCTATACTAGTGACTTAAAGGGGCCAAAGCCTCTAACCTTTCTCCAATACTCTGCCTCATCTGATTTTCATGCTGAGGAAAATAGAACATCATAAGTAGGATCACATTTTTTAAAAATGTAAACAAATGCAAACGTTTTTAGACTCCCATGCTTTTCTTGTGGGGAATTTTTTACGTTATTTCTCGTTTGCTGCTAACGTTTTAGCAATTCTGCTATTTTTCCCAAGTCCTTCAGATCAAGACCTTTAATTTGAGCCCTCTCCCATCATCCTGCGATTAGCCAAACTACCACAATTTTGACTTAACAATTTCGCTTACAGAATTATATAGAACGATTTTATAGAAAGGACGATGTTATGACTTCAATTTCCGAAAAAGATTTGTAGAATTGAAGCAGGTAAAATACACATGCAGAGAAGTGTACAACCCCCAGCATTGCCAAAGTAACAAACGTTATGGAAACCAACCAAACGGATGGTAGCAGTACGGTTATGATGGGGAGCATTCTATTATCATTTACACGTCAACATTTAATCCTATACTCTAATATGAGTAAGGTTTGCTTGCTTGCTTGCTTGCGACATTGATCTCAAAAACGGCTCCAACGATTTCCTTCAAATGTTCGATATAACTAATTTCTGGGATAAAAATAAGTTCTACACAGGCCTCATCCCCAGGAAAAATCAAATAATGTAAAAAAACTAAAATGAAAAGTTAAAAAAATTAACATTGGGCTTATGGAGTTTCAAATCAAAACAAAATAATTGTAACAGCTGTTCATAATCAACCAGGGACCTGTCAAAGTAATACTCATGTTGTTTATGTTTATTAACATGTGGTTTCCTGACAGCAGAGATTAAAAGATTTAAATGAAGATTACATATATAGAGTAGTACAAAAAAAATCAAAGGGACATTGAGCTATAAATAACAACTGGAGGGCCCTTAAAAATGTAGAAAAGAGGCAAATGAGTTATACAAATCTGATTATCAGTAGGGGGAAGTGGTGAAATATTACTCCAAGTCATCTAAACAAACTGACTGGCCTTCCCCCGAGCAAAGCTCGCCCCCCAGGTACTTCTAATAATTCGCAAAATTACCGAACAAGTGAGAACGATACAAATATATGTTTTTAAGTTACCAAAGATATTAGTTTCTCAGCGTTAAAAAACATATTCTCCTACTGGAGAAGCTATAGACCTCTCGCCGTTTCTGAGTCTGATATTGCCATTGGACGAGATACAAATGTGTTTATCCGATTCCAGGAAATGGAGCGAATTGTGTTACAGGGACTGTGCTGGACAGTGTCCGTTCAGCTCCCATTCGACACAAATAATTCAAAGTTATACATCCTAATACTGTTCTCAGTGCAGTATCACTTCCTTAAGGTCGAGTAACATTTAGCTTGTAAGGTGCAAAGCTTAGTAATGGTGTGCTAGTTCATAAAACAACTTAATACCATTTTCTTTGCACCTTTGATGTTAGTTGTTAAGTGTGTCGACACCAAGGAAATATTTTGCAGTTTGTAAGGGAAATTGTTACCTTGGAATTTTTTTATCTGACGCCGATTAAAAACAATATAATTAATTCTTAGCCCAACTCCAAGTGGTAGGTCCGGATTGAACCTTCACAAAGTTCTCATATCTCACTCAGGATCGATCTGGCGAACCTAAATTACGAGGTGATAGGTGAGTTTTGACGGCGTAACCAAAACTATAAATATTGGAAACTAATTTTGTATTATTACTTTCTCCCCCTATAGTATTATGGAGAAAGTATTGTTTTCGTCAAAATTTTCGAATTTGAGTTGTTAGTGGAAATATTCGTTTTGGTACTCCATGAACCCAAAAAGTGTTTTTTACGTGATTTCTGTCTGTGACTGTGTGCGCGCGCGCGCGCGCGCGCGCGTGTGTGTGTGTGTGTGTGTGTGTGTCTGTGTAAATGTGTACAGAGCTAGAGCCCTAACCAATGGATCGATTTTTATGAAATTTGGTATGTAGGTACTAATCCTTGATATCTCCAGGCATTTTTTAATTTTTTTTTTAACTTTAGATTTTTAAGGGTAATTATCCCCCAAAAATCTCCAAAAAACATGAAAATCCAAATTTATCAAAAATCCCTCTAACGATTTTTAATAAACTTTAGTGGTTTGTTGAGCTTTAGGTTTTCAACAAAACGACACCATCCGAATTTCTGCAAAAATTCGGGTTTAGAAATTACAAGACTTAAAACAACAAAAATTCAGTTTTTGGAATTTTCACGTAAAAATATAAAAGTTAAAAAAGATTAATATTCACAATTAAAAAGAGCTAAAAAAACTAAATAAATTAGTTTTTGAATTACTATTCTACGATTGCTAGTTGCGGAGAAAATTGACATTTTCATTTAGCGGCAAATGCAGTAAGTTGTCCAGTGTTATTCTTATGGGGAATACAAAAATTACTATTTCTCTCTTATTTACTGATAAATTTCATTAAAAATTGATATGCAGGTCTTTAGCATTGACCAACAGAGGATGATCAAAATATGTTGCCATTTAAGCCTGGGGGGGGACAAGGGGGCATTTCCCCTCTCAAAACCACTGTGTGTAGCAATGGATTTTATAGTGCCTCCCAAAAAGGGTTTTGGGTGGATATTTCTGAAAACAACTATTTTAGACAATTTTCTGTACATTTATATCTCAATTATTCATATTCTGTATTTAGTAAATAAAAAAATATTAAAGTTTGGCTAAAAGGGAGAAAGTATGTGTCAGTTTCCTTATACCGTTTATGTGTAGTGTATTGTAATGCCTGTGCAAATTTAATAAAAAGGTACTATTGACTGAATTGCAAACTTCACTGTACAGTGTAACATAATTATTCTGAAAGGGATTTAAAAATAGGTACACTTAATTGTATCCGATTTTTAGAAACAAAATTAATGGAACTAGACATTAGTTAATCAGTGTCTAGCAGTTTTTTATATATGATTCTAGCTGTTACCCGCGGCTTTGCTCGCAGCATCTTTGTTTACATGTTCTTACCATAGGACTTCCTTTACAGTAACTGTAAAACATCTTAACTACAGCTGGTAATTTTACCAACGATATACTCCCATAATATTTACATTGGAACTTACTGGACCCGTGGGGTGGAACCCTAAGGTTGACTGTAGAGATTGTCAAGTATATATGTTAATGTGACATGTAAGCAATGCTCATGCACAATTTTAGCTTAATCGGTCCAATAGCTTTGCGTGATGGAAGTCTAAACATTCATCCACCCATACACATAAAAACGTCCAAACCTTATCATTTATAATATTAGTAGGATAATAATGGTTTGTTTAACCAAAAAGATAATGTTATTTCATAAGCTTGAGTTAAGCTACTATTTAATCTGGAGTTAAAACTGTTGATAGGTTGGAGACATTCAGGATATCTCAATAAAGTCGTCTCTGCTGCAAAGAAGGTCACAAAGGGCAGAATTGCGTTAAATGGGGCAGAAAATGAGTCTCGATCGTCTCGTATTCGTTTAAGATAACGATTCCTGTACGGTTTAGCGAATTGCACAGTTTATTATCAAAGCTTACATTTAGCTTTTTTCATTTAGTTTTTTCAAACTTAAACATATTTTGTATGGATATGTACATTTATATAAAACAAAAACTGGTGGTTTTGAGCGAATTTCCCCTATAGGAAAGAAGCTATTACCGTAGTCGGCATGCTAAGATCTAGGCCCGGGACCATGATAAGTTTTCGTTTTGAGGTTCCCAGGCCCCAAAAACACCATTCGTTCAAAAC